>JAGTXR010000011.1:2085283-2780377 GCA_022606575.1 Glossosoma conforme | reverse complement strand
ACATTTATTTTACACGATTATATGTTTCGGCCTCCCTGGAGATCATCTTCAATAATTTTTAAATTATAAACTGGCAGTGGCTTATATAGGTATGTATAAGTGTTCCTACATTAGTACACACATGTTTACAGATTGTATATGTGTGCGGGTTAAACCATAGAATAAAGATAATCTAAAATCAAGGGGTATGAGTTAACTTAACGTTTTTGGATGGACTGACGATATAAGAAGAATAGCGGGAGTTACCTGGATGCGGAAGGCGGAGGATCGAAGAGGATGGAGACTCATGCGGGAGGCCTACGTTCAACAGTGGACGGACACAGGCTGATGATGTTGATGATGATGATGATTAAGCCGTTTTATAATATTATATAATATTTTTGTGTTCAATTTTTAAAATTCCTTGTAAATTCTATCTATCATCTTCAGCATAGACGACGGTTAGTCCATGGTGTATGGGTTTTTCCAACTTGATATCATGAAGAAAATTTAGCAGTATCGTCGATTTTAATTGATTTGTTATTTATTTAACTTTTATACCAATATAAATTGTAATGAATTTAACGAATTTAATTTATTTAATTTGTTATTTTTTTAATCAAAATTAATTTAACCCTTTCGCGTCGCTGTCGGCATATGCCATCAAAGATTCCCCGACCGTTGACATCGGTTGACGTGATATATCGTTTTTCTACTTTCAATACTCATTGTGACATCTACGGTAGGAAATTGGAAGTGCAGCCATTCCCTTTATCAACCTACATGTATTCTTTACAGGAATCTGTAAAGCATGTAAATAAATATCGTTAGGTTTCGTCACAAAAGCATTTTTCTGTAAACTACATGTGTCAATGTCACCACATGTATGGTGTTACATAATGAACTTTTGTTAAATATGATTGTTTTTTATGTATCATCTGATAGCTAAAAGATACAAGAACCAATGTGATATATGAAAATAGGTCAGATAAGTACATTTATGCTTCAAATACAAGTATTAAACAAAAAAAATGGTTTGAAAAATTCACGCCGTATTGACAGTATAATTTGTGTTCCGCCTAACCGTAACGAAAGGGTTAGTGCTAATATTGTTAAGTTTATATTGATTCGATGAAAGTCCCGATGTGTCTACGAAATACACCAATACCGAAGGCGTTCTGAATCCTTACCTTCACATAGCAGTTAGTAAGAGTGCAGGCTGGTGCATTTTGGACCTTCGCTCTTGCCCTGTATAGTATGGCGGTTGACCTTGCACTAAAGCCAGCAGAAATCGCCAACCGTACTACTTTTTAGGGTTAATTCTTCCATAAATGCTTAGAGCATGTGAATTTTTCAAAATGCATTATTCTTGATTGATACAGTTCTTGGAATACAATCACATATGGATACAGTCAGTGCAGTTCCATGAAGCTGAAGTTCATAATATTATGTATTTTGTTAATTAAATCGTTTGTTCTGCGACCAAGAAAACTGCAGTGTATGAACAATTTGAATTTACATACCTCAAGTTATTTTTCTTCCCTTATTCTATATAAAGGACAAATCCGACCTATCCTTGAATACAGCAGTCACCTTTGGATTGGAGCCCCAAAATACCTTCTAAACTTAATTGACTCTGACGTTTGATAAACAATGACACTCTTACGTCTAACCTGCAATCAATGGAACACAGGCGCAAGATTGGTTCTCTTAATCTTTTATACCGTTATTACCACGGTCGCTGCTCTTCGAAACACAAAGAACTAATTCCTCCTGCAACCAACCACAACCAACAACCTCGTCTTACACTTGCCGAACATCCATACACGCTTAATGCGTATCGACCAAAAACGGTCAGTTTCGAAAGTTTCTTCCTTAGTTTTCATTAGAAGAGGTTAAGGGTTATCATTTAAAATGTATTTAATGTTGCGATGAAAGCATCGCTTGAACATGTCTGATCACACGCTTATCTGGTGTGTACCTGTGAGCAAGGTGACCTGATCAATATCTGGTTTTCTTCTGGAGGACACTATATCAGACACAGTACCGTACGCGAGACACTGCAACTGAGAGCAAAAGCTGCTTTCAATTATGGTCACTGCAATCAACACGTTGTTATAAGACATTCCGTGCACAATGCGTAATATCGTACAGTATTTTTCGAACTAAAGGGTCCACCAAATAACTCTTTTTTTTTTTTGAAAAAGGGCGCAAAACATCGAGTGTAGCTTCGGCTGTGTGGCACGTAGCGCCGTTTTGTTGAAACCAAATGTTGAGAATATCCTCTTTTTCAATGTTTGTGCACAAAAATGGCCCGATAACGATCGCCATTGACTGTAACGGCCACTCCTTGCTCATTTTCGAAGAAAAATGGCTTGATTTTCAAAGTAATGTCGCAATATTTTCCAGCATTGTTCAAGCGTATACACAACCATTTTCGTTTAGCGGAAGAATAAAACTAATTATCTGTCAAATCAGATATGAGCTAAGTGTTACCATTCACGAAATAAGCACTAGTTGAAAAAAAACGTTAGATGGCGGACAATAGCATGATTTTCAAAGTAATGTCGCAATATTTTCCAGCGTTGTTCAAGCGTTTACGCAACCATATTCGTTCAGCGGAAGGATAAAACTAATTATCTATCAAATCAGGCATGAGCTAAGTGTTACCATTCACGAAATAAGCACTAGTTGAAAAAAAAACGTTAGATGGTGGATCCTTTATATTACGTTGTGTGTATTATGCGAGTGTGTGACACTGCTCTTAAGTGCGAGGTGCAGATTTATCCCACACCCTGAAAAACACGTCGCTTCAGTGCGGGATGCGGATTTATCCGAACTCTATATTGAATATAATTTTGTATCGTTTTACAGCATTCCTTCGTCAAATTTTTTTTTACGATATGTATTGAGTTGTGTGTCATTCTACACGTGTATCAAATTTGCCCTTTTTTTTAAAATAATAATGGATTTATTTAATTTAGTTCTGAAGATGAATATAAATGCAGCACTGACCAATCAAAACACATAAAATATTCAAATTATTTTTCATTGACTGATTCACTCATTTCTAGACGTTTTATGAAATCTTATTTCGCACGTAAAGGGTTAAATTGAAGTTACAAGCTGCAAAGAAGCAACTGCATGATATATACATGAACTTTTTTGAAATATTATTTTATTGTACTTTTTTAATTGGAGGGTTCTCGCTTTTTTCGTTTTACCGCACCTATCGTTATTTTTATTGCAGTTTTTTATTTCAGTGCAAAATAGTCCATGTAACTAATGTTAATTTTAAATATTTTAAGTTTTGTAGAAACCCGATAACTAAATGAAATGTACTTAGCTAAACAATTCGGAATGATGCAAAATTTTCTTGAGTATAGTATACTCGCACATGTAACGTTTATTGTCTTTTATGAGCCTTTCGATCTTCGTTCGCCCATCTCGTTGCGATTCATCCCATAATGTTTTTTTTTTGAACCCACGCGTTTCGATTCACAATTAATAACATTCGCAATCGAGAAATTTCTCAATTTAAAAATTGCAAAATGCAATTATTATCATTAATTATTTAAATTCGCGCGATAGCATCATTAATAACAATTTAATTTGCAATAAATCATTGGCTTTCGCGTCCAAATACGATACGCCATTATAAATATTTTCATCATCATCATCAGCCTGTGTCCGTCCACTGTTGAACGTAGGCCTCCCGCACGAGTCTCCATCCTCTTCGATCATCCGCCTTCCGCGCCCAGGTCACCCCCGCTATTCTTCTTATATCGTCACTCCATCTTGTAGGGGGTCGGCCAATGCTTCGTTTGCCAGTTTTTGGGCGCCATTCCGATTCTTTTCTTCCCCATCGACCGTCGTCTCTTTGACAGATGTGTCCTGACCATTGCCACTTGAGTCTGCCTATTCGTTGGGTAGCATCCACTACTTGAGTTCTTCTGCGTATTTATATAATTACGGTGTCACGAGCTGTCGTCCCCAGAAAATTCGTTGTGCGACTCATCGGTAACGACGTGTGGCGCACTGGACTAGTCTGATGCACGGGACATTTGGCTCACGGATCACCTTGTGCACTGTTTGTCTCGCTAACTGAACCTAACCTAACCTTAAGGATTTGTCCAGTAATCGTAATGTCCATAGATCCATAGGTCTTGTTAACAAAATAACATTACAGGTTATTACAAATTCTTGGTATAGTCTGTAGTGCAATTTTACGTCAACTGTTTAAACGGACAAATTTTAAATAATTGAGCTGTGTATGTAGAATTTATTAATCTGTCTGATATTTCGACCGTCGTTGCAGGGTTTATCATTATTTCTTCAGGTCGCATTCATTAACCCTGAATATGACCCCTGCTACAGATGTCAAAATATCGAAAGAATGAGAAATTCACCACGCACGGCTCAACCCAAAAGCCATGATTCCATATAGTCGATAGTGTTTGTGACCTGATGACCTAAATATGACTCCTAGAAAGGCGTCTAAATATCGGAAAGAAGGAAAAAAATCGTTACACACGGCTCAACCTTAAAGTCATGATTCTAGATATCTACTAATAACAGGTAATCTTCTTCTTCGTAGAATCAATCCAGTGGATTTGCAGCAACAAAATATTGCATCTCCACTCCTGTTGATCGTCTGCAGTCCTCTTCAGCTCAGCATAAGAGCTACAACTCATGTCCTCGAACACTTGCTGCAAATACTCCCATCTAGGGCGCCCTCTACAGTTTCTACCCTCAACCATTCCTTCCACAATGTCGTGAAGATGACCATCGTGGCGCATGATGTGACCGATCCATCGGGCTCGCCTCTCTGAGATGGTTCTTACTAGGTGCCTATCTTCCTTGATTAAGCTGAGAGCCTCATTGTTCGTGACGTGGTCTTCCCAGGAAATTAGGTAATATATTATTTAAATAAATGAACAAGCACGAAAAATATTTTCTTTTTCTTCTTTTTGAGACTTTAAATGCTGGGATAAAAAAAATATAATTTATCTATTTCTTAAACCATGATTTTTTAGATTTTTACAATCGATAATGTTTAATGAAATTCCATAATATGAAACAAAAAAAAATACTTCATAATTCGGCTTTACTATTTAGGCCTCCTTTCTAGTCCGCAATCCTTGCCTGATTGACTCGAAAATGGCTACCCGACACACGAAACATGTCGACCTTCAATAAAAAAAATGTGTAATATTTTCTAAATAATCTCTTATTTTTATTTGAAAACATAATTTATGTACAAAAACGCATCAAAACGCATTTAACCCTTTCATCACGACTCGGATTGAATACAAATTATGCTGTGAATTATAAAACTAATATTTGAAGCATTAATGTACTTATCTGGTCTAATTTCAAATATCACATTGGTTCTTGTATCCTTTAGCTATCAGATGATGCATAAAATATGTTCTAAGAAAGTAGCAAAACGATATATCACGTCAACCGATCTCAACGGTCGGGGAATCTTATGACGGCATATGCCGACAACCGATACGAAAGGATTATAATAAAATAAAAGCAATGTTGTATAATATAGCGTTGTGCAGCCATAAACGTGATTTAAAAAAAAGAACAACTGTTACACAATTCGGCCATCTTTGCGTCTGTATTCCAAATTCGAATTTTCGAACCAATTAAAACTGTTTTCACTTGTCAGGGCATATCACAGTTGGCGCTTTTTTTGCTTCTTGATCCTTTTACAAAATCTGGCTGCAAAAAAAAACTGGAGTGGAGTCCGCTGTACGGTTGTAAACCACTTGAAATTTAGTCTCAAGTATTTGCTCATCCTCGTAAGTAGGTACTTAAGAGTGTGTATTTAATGTGAAATCTCGATTTGGTACTTTTTTGAAGTACCATTTAGCAGTCATTTTTTTTAGTACAATGAGGCCCCGCTTAACGCTGTCTCGTTTAGCGCTGTTTCGGTTTAGCGCTCTTTTATTTCAACCCGGGGTTATTCCCCGAAATTGTGCATAAATAGTGGAAAAAATAGTGGAATTAGTGAAACAAACCGGCTTAGATGAGGCAAATGTGGGAGACGTCGAAGAAATAGTTCAAAAAACAGCAGCTGGTCGTTCTAATGATGAGCTCAAGGAATTAACTGAGCAAGAAGAAAAAAAAAAAATTGATATTAGTGATTTCGAAGAAGAGCAAAAAGAACTTTCGATGGCGTTTGTAAAAAAGAGTTTGACCACTATAACTGAAATTATGGACCAATTTGTTGAAAATGATCCAAATTTCGACAGGAGTTCAAAAGCAAGACGGGGTGCTATAGATGCTTTATCCACTTATCAACAACTTCTAACAGAACGCAAAAGGAAAACGCAAACTACATTAGAGGCCTTCTTGACAAAAAAGGCAAAAATATTGGAAACACAGAATAGACTGAATGATCTAACTGACTTAGAATTTTATTTTTTTATATTGTTTTTATATTTGTAAGAAATAAATGTTTGGTTTTATTTTTATTAAAAAAATATAACTATTAAATTTAATACCTAACCCCATTATTTACATGTTAAGATAGCCTCGTTTAGAGCTGTTTCGCATTACGACTCTACTTTGATGGAACGTATCCCCGCGTTAAACGGGGCCTTACTGTACGTTGTTTAGAAATTTAACTGACAGCATCGCGTATGTGTTTTTTTTCCTTCACGTATACGTTACATATCTTCAACACATGGTCACCATAAATTACTCAGCCACTCAGTTCCATCAGTTGTCATTGCACATGCCTCGTCCCCAAAAATTCTTTGTACCCGAAAGTTTACTTTGAAATAAATATATACATCTAATGGTTTTTTTTTATGTAATCGCATGCAGGAGAGCACAGCCGGTCAAGACCTGTGCACTATATGACACTCAGCCAGAGAAGCTGGACGCTGCAAGCGGAAAACGCGAGTTGTGCTCGTGTTCGTGTATGTGTGTGGGTTGGGGAGATTGCAAGTGTATATTTATCTGTTTCTTGAAGAGATCAAGATTGTAAAAAGGAGGAAACACAGACGCTGGAAGAGCATTCCAAAGCTTGCCGGTGGCATTAAGGAAGGAGCTTTGGAAACTGACAGTTCTTAGTCGACACACATTATCCGTGTATGGATGTTCGTCAAGTGTAAGACGAGTTTGTCGGTTGTGGGTGGGTACACGCTGTCAAACCCTTTCCGCCTCCGCTCTGTACATGTGTTTCTGATAAAAACACTTCACAGGGGTGGGTACAGGAGTAACAGGTACAGGTGGGTAAGTTCGGAAGAGCAGCAACCGTGGTAATGACGGTAGAAAAGACTAAGAGAACCAATCTTACGCCTGTGTTCCATTGATTGTAGGTAGACGTAAGAGTGTCATTGTTTATCAAACGAATTGCTCTTCTTTTAACTGAGTCAATTAAGCTTAGAAGGTATTTTGGGGCTTCAATCCAAAAGTTCCGAAGAGCAGCGACCGTGGTAATGTGGTAACGGTTAAGTTAGCGAGACAGCCAGTGCACTAGTTGTCCTGGCACCAAATGTCCTGTGCACCAGACGCCCAGTGCGCCCACGTCGTTACCGATGAGTCTGGGTACGAAATGACTAGGGACGATAGGTCGTGACGCCGTTAAAACTAGGTGAGAAGTATTTATCTATTTAATAGATGTATTATAAATCTGAAAAAAATGGATATAGTAATGATTTGTACCTTTATCTTTTTTGACTTTTATAAGCAAGTTCGTTTATCAATATGCCATATCCACAACATGATATCTACTCTTAATGTTTTACATCCCCCGTCTTTAAAAAAAGGCGACAAGTCGCGTGTTCATCACGTGGCCGCGTGGAAGAAGGATGCAGGAGCAGGTCGCAAAGCAAAGAACTTGTTTTTGAAGCACAATTCCCATTTATTTTTTAAGACTTGATTTCCTCGTCCGACCGGTACGTGACGTTTCGCCGGAACACTGTGACATACGTGCAGCGCCGCCAATATAATCACATCAAAAAACAAATTAAAGATGACAGTTGAACCAACATAAAATGCAGCAACTGTTATAAACAAATAAAATGGACTATGCAAACGCCGTGTAAAATTAAAACTAACATTATTAGATGTGCATGTCAGGCGAGCGAACAAAAATAAGAGACAAAATATCGTTTTTCGAGGTCTTTTCGACATCAGCCCTAAAAGAGCTACATCAAGCTGATATCAGTTTGAATCGTTGCGAAGTAGACAGTCACCTTATCAATTACTTTATCAGATTTAAAATAATAATAATAATAAATAATATTGCGTTGTTAGAAATGGAACGGCTTTCCAAATATGGCTGTAATGTCGAGTCCAAATATTCGCGGTAGGTATTTATGATTTGTGTCTGTTGTGTAGGTATTGCCGGGCCAATCAGTGCTGCCAATTTACAATTTTTTTATTTTTAAATTGTTACTAGTTAGGTAAGTATTATACAGTATGTTTTTTGTCGCTTAATGATTGATACTCAAAACTTAATATGTTATTACTTTTTGATTAATTAATCAATGGCTTTTTAAATATATATAAAAATATGAATCAATTGTCAAATAAAAATAATCAATTTTTCATAATTTTAATATTATATAAAACTCCTTCTTTCGTCCCTTAAATTTCCACCTATTTTCTTCCCTTCTTTCTTCTCAACCCTTTAACATCGGTTGTCGGCATATGCCGTCAAAGATTCCCCGACCGTTGACATCGGTTGATGTTTTATATCGTTTTGCTACATTCAGTACTCATTGTGACATCTACGGTAGGAAATTGGAAGTGCAATCATTACCTTTAATCAACCTAGATGTATTCTTTACAGGAATCTGTAAAGCTTGTTAATAAATATCGTTAGGTTTCGTCACATGAACGATTTTTCTGTAAACCACATGTGTCAATGCCACCACATGTCTTCTTCGTAGTATCAATCCGGTGGATTGGTTTGCAACAACAGAATCTTGCATCTCGATCTCCATTCCTCTCGGTCCTCCACAACCCTTTTCAGCTCAGCATAAGCGCTACAATTCATGTCCTCGAATACTTGCTGCAAATACTCCCGTCTAGGGCGCCCTCTACAGTTTTTACCCTCAACCATCCCCTCCACAATATCGTGAAGGAGACCATCGTGGCGCATGATGTGACCAATCCATCGGGCTCGCCTCTCTGAGATGGTTCTTATTAGTTTATCTTCCTTGATTATTCTGAGAACCTCATTGTTCGTGACGTGGTCTCTCCAGGAAATTCCGAGAATCACTATGTATGGATTTCACCACATGTATGGAGTAACATAATGAACGTTTTTTAAATGTAATAGTTTTTTATGTTTCATCTGATAGCTAAAGGATAGAAGAACCAATGTGATATATGAAAATAGGTACATTTATGTTTCAAATAATAGTTTTAAGCAAAAATAATGATTTGAAAAATTCATGCCATATTGACAGCATAATTTGTATTCCACCGAGCTGTAACGAAAGGGTTAACAGCCTGATATTCCTGTTTAGTAAATGATTACTCCATGTGGACGGGATCGTTATCGGGACGCGTGATGAAGGAATGGAGAGCCGGTCGCGAAACAAAAGAACTTTTCGAAGAGGCACATCATAATTTATCCCGTAATAATAGTCCCGAGCCACAAATAATGAACGATCTACCTCCGTCGAGACCCGAGCCGAAAGTGAATCGGAGCGCTCCGTAACAACGCAGTGCCGTCCGACCACCTGTCAGCCTTTTCACGAACCAGCTGCTTTCACAACGAGCTAAATTACGACGTCTTTTCTTATATTACTAGCATTTTTATATATACGTCTCCGAAAAACGACCAAAAATAAGAGACGGAAGATCGTATATCGAAGCTTTTTTGGCACCATCCTGCAAGGGCTATATCGAGCTGATGTCAACTCAATATATGATTTAGTTAACCATATCAGCACGTTTTGGCAAGCGTAGAATTAATAAAGGCCGGGAATAGGCTCAGTCAGAAATGTTGATTTTATTGCCACCAAACCCAACTTCTTCTACGTAGTATCAACCCGGTGGATTGGTTTGCAGCAACAAAATCATGCCCATTATCTTAGAAAGTAATCGATGGATTAACTAATTTTTTTTACAGAATATTGCATTTTAGGATGTGGAAATAAAGGGGAAAATACCACATTAAAGGTCTAAAAGACATCCCATGGTATCAGCAAAAAAATGATTGCTTGGAGATCGAGATGCAAGATTCTGTTGCTGCAAATCAATCCACCGGATTGATACTACAAAGAAAGATTGCATTTTGGGTGTAAAGTTATATTGCATATTTTTTATTGGGAAGCTTAAACGAGAACGGATCATTTTACGCATTTATATTCAGCTAGTGCTTGTATATGAAATAACCAAGTAAACATTTCATGACATCAATGATGCAGTTCATCTTGAAATGAGTAAATGGCTGAACGTTTTTAATGGATTTGAATTGGTTGAACCCCCATAGATTAGACCGTAGACTTCGTAAGAGTGTAAACACCGTTAAAAAGCCCCCATTCATTGAACCAATCGCTCACTATATTGTTTATGATAATCTCTGAATTGGTCCCTCCAACATGAGCTTTACCCATGGGCGCAGCGACATATATTTGTGGACATTTGGGATCATTGATTACTTGTAGAATGAGCAGCAAGGTACCGATTGAAAATGAAATCGAAGAAATGCGTAAGACAATGAACCAATCGTCCCACTGCTTGTATAACCAGACACGATTGAAGTCGTGAAGTAGCTTTCGAAGATCCACACAACCTCCCACATCCAGCATTGATACTGAGAGACTCCAGATCTGGCAACAAACCGCATCAGAAGATTTCATTACCGCAAAGGAACATCTACCAACTGACAAGAACCATGACTGGTGGATCTGGACATCAACAAAGGACAACTTCGAGCGGTGGGGAATTCTTCGTCGTCTCTTCGACAGATATGTCTTGCCCATCGCCACTTAAGTGTGTCTATTAGTTGGGTAGCCTCCACTACTTGAGTTCTTCTCCGGATCTTTTAGAGACACTCCAAGCATGGATCTCTCGATAGCACGCTGTGTGACCTTTATTTAATGGGTAAGACTTGCTGTTGGATTCCACGTCTCTGCGCCATAAGTTAATGCAGGGAGGATGCATTGGTTAAACGCCTTAGTTTAAAGACACTGCGGAATTTTAATTTAAAAATTTAAATACTCTGGTTTTCCAAATGCTCCCCTCGAATCGGATCAAAAGTCTAGGAGACATGACTATTTATCATGGCTTTAGTTTTATCCATGTTCAGTTTCTTGATCAATTTTGTTCGACGCATCGTTGAGGTCGTAGAGCATGTCTTGAAGCTTGTTAGGTGATTCAGCTATTTGCAAATATTTCATCCGCAAATCGGAAGTGAGAAACTTACTCTCCGTTTATATTTATTCCACATTTTGTCCAGGATAGCATATTTTGGTTCTTCTTCTTCGTAGTATCAATCCGGTGGATTGGTTTGCAGCAACATAATCTTGCATCTCGATCTCCATTCCTCTTGGTCCTCCGCAACCCTTTTCAGCTCAGCATAAGCACTACAATTCATGTCCTCGAATACTTGCTGTAAATACTCCCGTCTAGGGCGCCCTCTACAGTTTCTACCATCAACCATCCCCTCCACAATATCGTGAAGAAGACCATCGTGGCGCATGATGTGACCAATCCATCGGGCTCGCCTCTCTGAGATGGTTCTTTTTAGTTGCCTATCTTCCTTGATTATTCTGAGAACCTCATTGTTCGTGACGTGGTCTCTCCAAGAAATTCCGAGAAGTCTTCTGTACGACCACATCTCAAAGGCCTCTTGTCTTTTTTTATCACTTTCAGATAAGCACCATGTCTCACAGCCGTACATTAAGATGCTCCAAACAAGTGGTTTGGCAAGTTGCTTGCGGAGCCCTACAGAAATAATTCTTTGACTCAAGAATTTTGGCTTTTTTATTGAAAGCTAGCCTTGCTTGACGTATGCGACTGTTGACTTCTCTTTTTGTTCTGCCATCCCAGGTGATCGTACTTCCAAGGTATACGAATTCTTTTGCATCTTTTAGGGGTACTCCTAGCATTGATATGTTAATTTTCTGCTGCTCATTGCGGCTTACTCTCATGACTTTGGTTTTTGTGCTGTTTATCTTCATATTGTTATTACTTAAATATACATATACTATACATAAAATTCTTTTTTTCCAACGCGTCAATCCAAGCACAAAAATAACGGCAGAAGCGGGATGCGAACCGCGGACCTTGGAAACCAACTATGCCCAGGTATTCATACCGCTCGGCGAACTGCGCCATTTTGCACCGACTCTTTTAGTATTTATATCATTGTTATCATCGTACGATAGATGTCGCTATAGTATATATTTATCGGTCTAGGCATAGCAATGGCGCAGTTCGCCGAGTGGTATGAATACCTGGGCATAGTTGGTTTGCCGCATCCCGCTTCTGCCGTTATTTTTGTGCTTGGATTGACGCGTTGAAAAAAAGAATTTTATGTATAGTATATGTATATTTAAGTAATAATAATATTGTAATATAGTCAATGATCTATAAAAGTAGATTAGAATGTTGAAATAATAAAATAATATTCTAATAAAAATTAAAAAAAAATCATACTTCATATTGTAGTTGGAATTAAATATGTTTTCCATGGATGTCAGCGCTTCCGTGAGTTCATCTTCAGTTTCAGCAATCAGAGTATTACAAGTATATTATACAATTCTGCAGTTACTTCTATGAAGTCTTCCATTGCAGTGAATGCTTTATTCAAACATCCGTCGCATTGACTGAAAGCGCGATGACCCCAGCTGATGCTGGAGTAGGAGCAAGGAAGCCAAGAACTGGACAACCAATTGAGGAACACGATTTATGGCCATCTGAGTCCTGACTCCTGGGTACCCACCTACATAGTGCATGCTTTCGTATAAGCATTACACCCGTATGCTTGAACATCCTCCTCTCTCTCAAAAGGTGTTATTCAGTCGCGTGAGCGCATGATGAAGCTGCACATATCAGGACCTAATGCTGGGCAACACACGAGCTATCGATGTTGCTAGATACTGGGAAAAAATAATTTGACGTCGCTGACACGAAGAAGTTGAGAGAATAGTCCATAATCTCTCTAATTTACGCATGTAATAATTATTAATTATTTTAATATTGTAATAATGTAAAAATAATCTTTGGTGTTAAATTTCATGCTAGTATTATGTGAAGTAATAGACAGTTTTTGATATTTTCTCTGCCATTAAAAATGTTCCCGTTTACCCCTTGAGTTGTTAACGACGGAACCCAGAATATGTTTACATAAGCTAGTTCATTTTTCCGTTTGTATCAACCAGTGGTTTCAATACTGTAAACGGCTCAGTGTATTTATTTATTTATTTATTTATTTATTTTGTATATATATATTATTTTCAAATTGAGTGCTTGAAGCTCCACAAGCCTCGACTGGGATCAAAAACAATGGATGGCTACGAGCACGAGTGTACCTATCTGGAACATAGAAGTTAAAACATTCAAGAATCCCAGGGTTGTGAATTGAACCGCAAAGAAGAAGGAATGAATGTTTGAGTGCAGCAATTTTCCTCCGGGACTCTAGCGAATGGAAAGAAAGCATCCCTAGAAGAAAAAGAGTTGGGTAATGTTCGGAATTAAATGAATTGAATGGATAGTTGCCGTAAATATAAAAATAAAGACGTCGGAGATTTTTTTATGAATTTTTTTGAGCATGAAAATGTATTTGGATTTATTGGGATTCCAAACTAAGCTCCCATATTCCAGAACAGATAAAACGAGTGAAGAATAAAGAATATGAAAAATTAGAGGGTTATGAAATTGACTGTGTAATATTAAATAATGTACATTTTCACTTCTTACATTACCGAATTTGTGGATTAGTATATGTACACGTACTTGTATTGTGTGATGTTTATAAAGAAAAAAAAACTATATTATTAATTGAAAATTGTTCACCACTATCGTATTACATAATTGATATGATACAAAGTCGTTTTGTACTCGTGTATAAAAATAATATTTATTTCATCAATTACATATTATACTATATTATACCGTTCATCAGATTGCGATGAAACTTACACGAATTATCGCGTGTATGTATGCAGGAACAAGACAACGAGAATGAGTGGTGTTTGTAAATCCGCGCGTTCCTGCGCTTGTACACTTATTCGTCAATCCATGTTATATTTCGTCAGTCGACATGCATTTTCTGACGCATAGCAACGCGCGCCGGGAACCGCTAGTAAAATGATAGTCTTACTAGATGATTAGTCTAACCGAGCTTACACAAAAGCTTTTAAAAATAATAAAATATTCCTTGGTCAATGTTCTCTAGCATTATAAATATTGTTTTCGGTGGAATTTCGTAATATCCAATGCCTTACATAAAATCGTTCACTTCTTATTAAATTTGCTTGAAAATGGCTTCTGGTCGAAGCAAAAACATCGCATTAAAATTAATTTGTTGATTTTTGTACGTAAGCACATGCAAGAGAATACACACAGATAGTGATAGTGATTCTGAAGTTTCAACATATGCCTAAGCGCTGCATGGGAAGTGTTGATCCGCCAACGTTATAGACTACAACCCGACAATTACGCATCATCCTTATTATTACAGGAATTATCTATGAATGGGCGGTCTTCACAGCACGATTTTCGTACTATACGACTGGCATTTTACGGATAAGGGATCAAATTTACACCAACCGGGGGTATTTTATAGAGCTTAGAAATCGAATGAAAATCTTTTTTTTTAATCTCCGTGTGGGATCGAACCTTCGGCTTGGCATGCAAATGCTTTAACCACTAATCTACACCCGCCGGCCACAATTTAAAAATATTATTTCATTGATAACAGCCTGTATTATGTATATTTGTAATTACCAATGTAATGTAAAATAAATCAAAGCTATATCAAGTCTCGGACATCGCCCCACCAAACATACGGCGAGAAGTCACCACCAAGAAGGAGCTCTCCAAAGCAACCCACGACGCACTCCGCCCTATTTTTGGGTATCAAAAGATAACCACACGGCTCAAATCAAGAAGAAGCTTCCTACAGTCGACAACGGAACTGGTGATACCTGAGGCCACCCTGTGGCTGAACATGTGGAGAAGCGCAACTGATGGGAATACTTGGATTTTTTTTTTATGTAAACGCATGCAGGAGAGCACAACCGGTCAAGACCAGTGCACTCTATGACGCTCAGCCAGGGAGGCTGGACGCTGCATGCGGGAAACGTGTGTTGTGTTCGTGTTTGTGTGTGGGTTGGGGAGATTGCAAGTGTATATTTATCTGTTTCTTGAAGAGATCCAGATTGTAGGAAGGAGGAAACACAGACGCTGGAAGAGCATTCCATAGCTTACCGGTGGCATTAAGGAAGGAACTTTGGAAGCTGCCAGTTCTTGGTCGACATATATTAACCGTGTATGGATGTTCGGCAAGTGTAAGACGAGTTTGTCGGCTGTGAGTGGGTGCAGGAGGAATTGCCCCGAAAGAGGACCTAGCCCCTGGACACGACCAGGGGTGGAATATATGGAGGTTCCTTAACAGACTTCGGACCGGAGCATGCAAGACGAGGACACAAATAAAAGCCTGGCAGTCTTACAGCGGACCGACTGAATGTGACTGCGGCGCGGAGCAGACCCTGTCACATATTCTGGAGTGTGCGCTGTGTCCTAGTACCTGCACCCAGGAAGACCTGACGATAGCCGGGAGTAACGCCATCGACGTAGCCCACTTCTGGGCAGACAGGATCTGACCCTGTTGTTTCGGACATGATTATATATATTACAAATGTCTTATTATTTTGTCTTGTCGAATTATTCACTAGTATGATATATGAGTTGATCCCTTAACGGAGATGATAATAATTTCCAGAACATTCTTAATTTTTTTTTTATATTCTAAAAGTTTCGAAAGCTCTGTCTCTTAAGCCGTTTACTTCATTATATCATCCGTTGATGCTTCCCGATGCGACATTTGATAAGTTTCCGTTCCGTCCTGTTTCTGTTTCTAGAAATAGATCGTCAAATGCAACACATGGTTCTATAGCTCTATTCCTATTCTGTAGCTCTATACCTACAGCGTGCACATCACTAGAGCTAGGGATAAAAACATCTCCAATAAGAACAAGAGACCCATTCAAATGAACTAGGCGGCTCTTTTTTAGTTTGCTTTATTTTTTCAAACCTTTTATGCGCCGTGGAACGAATTTTATTACCATTTTTATTGTAAAACATTAAAGATATATGATATTTTAATGTCCGCATTCATAAACCGAAATACAAGCTCATAATCAGCGTGCGTTAACGATTAAAATCGCAATGGTTTTGTCACACACAAAAGTGCTTTTGCGAGTCGAAATAATACAACCCATTGTTGATTTTTAAGTTTTTTTTAATGTAAACACGTAGAGGAGAATACCGACAGACGATGATAGTAATTCTGAAGTATCGTCTGTGGAATTATATGACGCTTACCGTGATGCATATGGCACGGGGAGAATTGATCCGCTAACGTCATAGATTACAGCTCGAGATTGACGCATCATCCTTATTATTACAGGAATTTACTATGGATGGGTGGTCTTCACAAGACGACTTTCGTCTACCACAAATTTTAATTATGACAGTCATTTTACAGGTGAGGGAAAATTCACACGGGGAGGGTATCTTAGAGCTCAGAAATCGATTAAAAATGTATATTTTTTAATTTCTGTCGGGGATCGAAACCACGATATTTGTCTTGCAAAGCAAACGCATTGACCATTGAGCTATACCCGCCGGGGAACTCTGTTAATAATTATTAAAAGCTAAATGCGGTCAGTAAAAAAAAAAAAATAAAAAAATACTTTTATGAAAGCACATGCAGAAGAGTATAACCATTCGTGATTAGTGGGTTCTATAACGCTCAGTTAGGTCGACTAGACGCTGTATTCGGGAAAAATGTGTTGTGTTTGTGTGTTTATTGCAGATCTGAAAGTGATGAAAAAAGACCTTTGAGATGCGGTCATACAGAAGAATTCACGCCACGAACAATGAGGTTCTCAGCATAAACAAGGAAGATAGGCACCTAGTAGGAACCATCTCAGAGAGGCGAGCCACGACGGTCTTCTTCACGACATTGTGGAAGGGATGGTTGAGGGTAAAAACTGCAGAGGGCGCCATAGACGGGAGTATTTGCAGCAAGTGTTCAAAGACATGCAGCTCTTATGCTGAGCTATAGAGGATTGCAGAGGATCAAGAAGAGTGCAGATCGAGATGCAAGATTTTGTTTTGCTGCAAACCAATCCACCGGATTGATACTACGAAGAAAGTTAATCGGATTCCGTAAGAAAATTGAGTGTTGAAACTATTCCGAAGCCTAGAATATTTTTCTTAAGGTGCGGCTCAACGCGAATTAAATTAGTCAGATTTTTTGTTGAAGAATGTTTTTGTAAGTAGTGAATGAACCTCTATGATAAATGCACCGAAACCTTGCAAGTGCATCCTGTTGGTGCACCGCCCGGTGTCTCGTAACTAGAGGCACTTATTCCGGTTTTCGCGGATCGGTGCCACACTAACAACACCTGTTCAAAGTGACACACAAGCACTAACAACATGCAATCACTGCAATTGCGGAGAATTGGGCGCCCCAGGTGAGAATTCTGCCCAAGGTAATGCACCGATTAACGAGGCTTTTGTAAGTTCATTCGTAACTCAAGGCTGCTGCGTTCAATACATTTTGTCAACACATTACTATGTAGTAATTAAATACATACACAGTGATATCAGCTTGATAAAACTCCTTTAGACTGATGCCTTAAAGCCTTGAAAAACGATCTCTTATTTTGTTCGCTCGCCTGACATGCACATCTAATGGTTGTAATTGTAGAATGTTAAACGGTGTATGTATACGCCAAAATATTTGTTATGACCGTGGGCCCATTTCCTGTTGGTACCACTGTCATCTTGAATTCGCTTTTTTCTGCAGCACCGCCGAGATGTCAGGGCGCGCCGTTAGTTGACAGTTGAAGTTGGACTCGCGGCCGTTATAGCGTTATAACGTTTTTGACAAATAAACGCGTATAGTGAAACAAAAACAAGTTCTTTATATTGTGAACCTGATCCTGAAACCTGCATCCAGTAAAAAGATGTCCAAATAATAGAGGAGGATATCAACACATACAATTATACATCAAATCATATACGCATCAATTCATTTAGAAAAATATCGGCAGATGCGGGATTCGAACCATGAGCCTTGCACCATTGCTCTATTCTACACACAGCGCAGTCCACACGACCATTCTCTTTTGTTGATGTATTATATTTATCATTGTTAACATCGTATTAACGATAGATGTCTCTGTAGTATATATTCAGAGTGTGTATATTATTATTTTTATTATTCAGTCAACATTTATTCACAAGCTTTTTACATTATTATGTTTTTTTTATTTCTTCTTCCTCGTAGTATCAATCCGGTGGATTGGTTTGCAGCAACAAAATCTTGCATCTCGATCTCCACTCTTGTCGATCCTCTGCAATACTCTTTAGCTCAGCATAAGAGCTACGACTCATGTCCTCTAACAATTGCTACAAATACTCCCGTCTAGGGCGCGTTCTACAGTTTCTACCTTCAACCATCGCTTCAACAATGTCGTGAAGAAGATCATCGCGGCGCGTGATGTGACCGATCGCTTCTCTGAGATGGTTCTTACTAGGTGCCTATCTTCTTTGATTATGCTGAGAACCTCATTGTTTGTGACGCGGTCTCTCTGAGAATTCTTCTGTAAGAAATCAAGAAGCCGATAAAATTGCACATGTTTAGCATATTCAATTAAGCAATTTGAATTCAGCTCAAAATGTCAATAGACGGTAAATGCTTAGAGTAGGTATAAATAGAAATCACTGGCTGTGAAGCGATCACATTTGAGAGCCATTTAAAAAAATGCCAATCAAGTAGGTGTAGGTAATTATTTGCCTTTACTTGAATATAATTAACTCTATAATAATACATAAAATGTCATGTTTTTTAAGCGAATTGTAAATATGGCTTTTGTCAGTGAAAGGGTTAAAGGAGCAATGTCCTATAAAGCTCTTGTATGTAAGGAAGCCGTATACTCTGTAGTTGACATTATTACACCAATGACTAGCATTTTACTCACTAAGTTATACATAACGTAAATTATGTACGTTACACTAGTTTACTAAGTCTCGCACATACTGATATTGTGAACACTAATTTATAAAATTAAAATGTATTTATGTATATGTGTTTGTATGTATTAGCATCCTCCTCTCTTTAAAAGGGAAGTTATTCAGTCGCGTGATGGCTGGGTGAGGAGCAGATTAACAAAACACAGAATTTTTCAGAAGCACATATATATTCACAATAAACTTTACAAACTTCCAGCCCAGGCGGAATAACATGCCGGGCCGGCCATAATGCGACCTTCTGACGGTCGACACGCAACTGTCTCACAGCGCCGCAGTGGCGATCTTCGTAACTATTCCAAAATGCCAATATGGCGACACATGCATGTACGACAAGCGAACAGAAATAAGAGACGAAAGATTGTACATCGAGGTTTTCTGTACCAGTCAGCAAGGGCTATATCATGCTGATGTCAGTATGAAAACTAAGTTATTTCGTTAACGAGACATATACGTCGGCGGGTACAGCTTAATCGATTTCTGAGCTCCAAAATACCCCCGGTTGGTGTGAATTTGATCCCTCACCCGTAAAAATTGGTGGTAGACGACCGGTGTCACGACCTATCTAGACTTTCGTCTAGATAGGTCGTGACACCGATTTTACGCAATTTCAGAATTTTACATAAGGTGTTGGACTAATTAAAAATAACATTATGTGATGGAGGTAAAATAAATAAATAAAGACGATCAGAGAAGACCATTAATAAAATTATTCATCCGAGTTTCTGACAACAATATCTGCAGACATTTATATAAACAAGAAAAAATATATTCTTTAACTGTCAATAATACACCATGATCACAAACAAGTTCATCAAAATATATATACATATGTATATTAGGGTGTCCCAAAAAAAAATTTTAAGGCTCACTCCCTCATTTTATGTGAATGATGTCCAAATAATTGGAAAAAAGTTTCACGCCATAAAACCACGGGAAAAGATAGCGACTTGCATCGGAACATGTCAATACTAGAATTCTAAGGCGCGCAAAAGCTGACTTAGGATGGGCTCTTTAATACTGGTTTGTTTTATCAGGATTCGCATTGTTTTCATTCAGTCAACATTTATATGTAGTAACACAGTTATAAAAGGCGAATATTTTAATTGGGGACGTAAAACATTAAATTACCAGGTCAATTAATTCTTTTAATTTTAAAATTAATTTTAAATAAAAAAATTATAATTTAAAAATATTTAGTTTTGATTCACAACTATATATTCATAACTGTGGATCAAAATTAAATATTTTTAATTTATTAATTTTTTAATTAAAAATAATTTTAAAATTGTAATTATGCAGTTTCACCAAGTATTGTCAGTTGATAACCTTAATGTTATAACTACATACCTTTTATATGAAATAAGTTTTTTGGCGGGATATTATACCTGAAAAAAAATGACCAAAAAGGAGGAAAATACGCACCTTAGAAAAAATTAGGATCAAAACCGGCATGCAAAATATTTGTCATAGTCAACTCTTTTTACATCATGTTTTTTTTATCTTCATCGGGGATCGAACCTACGACCAAACGTTTTACCCCTAGGACCTACCAGCCGGATTTAGTTCATGGACTCGTGCGGCATTTTAAGCATATTAAATCGGAATTCAATAAAAATGTTCTGCTGTTATTCAGCGAAGTGCTCGCGACTTTGGTGTGCCCCTGTAGTCGCGGTGGGATCATAGACAATGGTGTTATTCTCGTCCCATCCCGCCATAGACAATCAGCGTCAACAACGTCTACGGATTCCGCTGGTCCGCCATATATGCAACACTCAATGTCAATTCGACCACGTAAATTACGTAACTCTCAGTCATAAATAATGCATGGATGTAGGGTTGCCACTAGACAACACGTAATATAATATAGGGTCCGCCATCTAACGTTTTTTTTTTCAACTAGTGTTTATTTCGTGAATGGTAACATTAAGCTCATGTTTAATTTGACAGATAATTAGTTTTATTCTTCCGCTAAACGAATATGGTTGTGTATACGCTTGAA
Source organism: Glossosoma conforme (assembly GCA_022606575.1). Lineage (NCBI taxonomy): Eukaryota > Metazoa > Arthropoda > Insecta > Trichoptera > Glossosomatidae > Glossosoma > Glossosoma conforme. The sequence continues at coordinate 2,759,145 of JAGTXR010000011.1, read as the reverse complement.
CAACGCTGGGAAATATTGCGACATTACTTTGAAAAACATGTTATTGTCCGCCATCTAACGTTTTTTTTCAACTAGTGTTTATTTCGTGAATGGTAACATTTAACTCATGTCTGATTTGACAGATAATTAGTTTTATCTTTCCGCTAAACGAATATTGTTGTGTATACGCTTGAACAACGCTGGAAAATATTGCGACATTACTTTGAAAATCGGACCATTTTTCTTCGAAAATGAGCAAGGAGTGGCCGTTACAGTCAATGGCGATCGTTGTCGGGCCATTTTTCTTCACAAAAATTGAAGAGGAGAACTACGCTACGTGCCACACAGCCGAAGCTACATTCGATGTTTTGCAATGTTTTTCAAAAAAAAAAAGTTATTTGCTAGACCCTATACTTAAAAAAACATTCTTCATAAGATATGTCATAAGCTCATGTTCAAAATTGTGGAATTTCAGTCTTGAAACGTTCAAGTATATAACGTACCAAACTAACTGTCTTATCGAAGAATTAAAAATATTTATGTTTGATAAATACTATGTGTAATGTACTCGTAAGTACACCCAAGAAAAATAAATATGATAACTTTTTTTATGTAATCACGTGCAGGAGAGCACAACTGATCGAGACTAGGGCACTCTATGACGCTCAGCCAGGGAGGCTGGACGCTGCATTCGGGAAACAAGTGTATATTTATATATTTCTTGAAGGGATCCAGATTGTAGGAAGGACGAAACACAGACGCTGGAAGAGCATTCCGATGCTTGAAAACTGACAGTTTTTAGGCGACACATACTATCCGTGTTTGGATGTTCGGCAAGTGTAAGACGAGTATGCCGGTTGTGGGTCGGTGCAGTAGAAATTAGTTGCTTAAGTTCCAAAGAGCAGCGACCATAGTAACAACGGTAGAAAAGACTAAGTGAACCAAACTTACGCCTGTGTTCCATTGATTGCAAGTAAGAGGTAAAAGTGTTATTGTTTATCAAACGAATTGCTCTTCAATCAGTCAATTGAGTCAAACAAATTTAGAATGTATTTTGGGGCCTTCAATCGATCTGAAGGGCTACCCTAAGGGCCGCCCTTAGGGGCGGTCCTATAACGATGACGGGCGAGTTGCGACTGCCTGCCCGCTCTCACATTTCGGTGGTACCAACCGCCAAGATGACAGTTGTACCAACTGACAATGGGCCAACTGTCATAACAATTATTTTGGCGTATGAAAACACAAAAATAATAGACAAAAAGATCGTTTGTCGAGGCTTTACGGCATCGGCCTTAAGGAGCTATATCAAGCTGATATCAGTAGGTATTGAAATTGCATATAATGAATGATGTATCGCATTAAAATATAGTTGTAAATAAATATAAACATCAAAGCTTTTATTTTCTTTAGTGACGATTGTCTTATTTTTCGTGAAATGTGCGTTTCATCATATTTTACAAGTGTGGCCGCTTAAAAATACCTATCGATCGGCAGCCCTAATTAAGTATTATTGTTTCTTTCTTAATTTTTTTCGCGCACTGGCAACAAAAACCTAACGTGTCATAAATCACGCGGGAAGCTCGTCATTTTTTGTGTTCCAAATTCAAATGTGATCTGATGAAGATTTACGACAAGGTAAAACGGTCACCACCCACGCCACACCAAATCTAATATTTTAAAAGGTTTTGCAAGAAGCGTGAACGTAATTCTTCTTCAACAAACTAATGGATTCCTTAATATGTGTTAACGTACTCGTAATAATACAACAAATATGTATTCTCTTAAATAAATTCTTAGGTTTTCACGGCCAGATTTGATATTGTGGCTTTTGGGTTTTTAGCCATATGTGGCGAACCATCTTCAACCAATATTTCGACAGTCATTGCAGGGGTCTTCTTCAGGATTGATGATTTATTTAGTTTTGAGTTGGTTTATTCAGATTATATTTTTTATAAGCGTTATTGATTTATATCTCCATGGCAACTACATACTCAAGTTGCATGTAGGTACAATTCTTTGAACATACCTACCGTATTCTTAGAACATACCCACGATTCTCCGGAATGAAATGGCGGTCGAAATATTGATTGAAGAAGTTCGCCACACACGGCTAAACCCAAAAGCCACAATATCAAATCTGGCCGTGATAACCTAAGAAGTCACCCTCATCAGTTTAACTGTAAACAATGCATTAAAATATTACATCCAAGTGAATTTAAAATATTAACGTTAATAATTTAAATATATTTCCAGGTACGTGTTAACTATCGAGTATTTCATGGTTAAAAATAATGATGTACGATCGTTCTTAGAGTGTAAAATGGCTTGGATGCCTCGACAACAAAGCCGAATGTCGCCAGACGAACTGGTATGCCAATTAACATCGCGAGACATGGGCGGCACTCTAATATGGTCCTTATGACCTGGTATCGAACACACACGTAACTAGAAATTAATAAATTCTGTAAAAAAAGTCCATTTAATACCTTGGGTGAGTCACCCTATATGTTCAAATGGTCCTAAATATGCTTCGGTTGCTACAGTGGTTTTTTTCAGATTGAAACTATGTATAGTATATACTCAGTGGAGTAAGCTAAACTTAAGACGTGAGCCGAGTAATGGCAGCTGAGAGATCTGTGCGATGGCATATTAACCTTTAAACGCTCAGTGGTTTCCTTGCGGGACCGCAGATTTGCGTCGTTCAATGCCCTACGGTCCCATACAGGAGTGCTTATGGTTCATTTCACAATCGGAATACATTCATTTGTAATAATAGTAAGTTCATGGAAGAATCTATTGTGCGACGAAACATTACAAACATTGGCCTGCTAGGGGATTGAACGACGCAAATCTGCGGTTCCGTTCGGGACCACTGGGCGGATAAAGGTTAATATCATATGCTTATGCTAATTAAACCAAATGCTATCCATTTAAACTGAGCTTCCATGGAGCGCCTCTCACAATTAGTGTTTGACGAGAGAACCGTGTTTCTCTGTGGCGCCGCTGATGACAAGTGGTCGACGAAAGAATCTTGTTTCCCGGTAGTGCCACTCAAGGATACATTGGTCGAGGAAGTACCATTTTCCACGTAGCTAAGGCAGTCCTACGCCTAACGCGCTGGAGGGCTGGTCGAGGTTGAGTCGCTCCCGCTTTAGGACCGCCCTACCAAGCCTTGACTCAGCCACGCGGCATGGCATTAACGCATGCTCTAGTTTTCAGTTAAATTATTGTATTTTTGTTTTCATTTGAATATATAAGAGTAAATTCAAAAGTCATGGCTTTAGTTAATTAATCCTTAGGCGTCAATATATTTATATAGTCGTCGGGAACTGTTCACAGAATGTATTCGGCGTAGCTTAAAGATTCAGAGTTGACGTAGGACGAGGACAGAATCATCTTGCACTGCGACTACGTTCCAGCCTACCACTTTTTAACGCAATCACTACCAGACACGAGATATCTCGTCAAACGGTACATGTTTACTACGCCAGATACGATATATCTCGGAGGGTACCAATAATTCGGCCAAAACAAACAAAATAATACTCATACTGACATCTAAGACAATTTCCCAAGAACATTTTACCAAATTTTATATAATATTTAAACATAGATACTATAATTTTGACAAGTTTATAGACGACACGTTAGAGATGTCTTTTTTGCAAGTTTTTTTTTTTGCAAATTATACGTGACGTGTAAAGTACTGCCAAAAGATTTTTTTATTTTTATTATTAAAAAACATTCAAGTAAACGTTACGCCTATGGCAAAGATGTACACACCGTTACGGAATCGTCGTGAAGTAATATCACTATCATTTACATTCGCATCACGGTCACCATCCACCCACGATCTCTTCATAATCGCTTACTTCTCTACATTGTAAGGCGCACCTCAACCCAGCAACAATACTTAGCATATAATAAGTAATAACATAACAAAATGAAACAGTCAACAGAATACACCCGTAAAAGAGGTTGATACTTTTAAATATCTCGGCTCTGTGATATCCTTCCAGCCAAAACTGAATCCGACGTGGAGCATAGAATAAACACTGGATGGCTGAAATGGAGGTCTCTCTCTGGGGTTTTGTGTGACAGCAAGATTCCAGCTAGGACCAAAGGTAAAATCTACAAAATTAAGGCCAGCTATGCTCTATGGATCGGAGTATTGGACCCCGCTGAAACGTGACTTGGGTAGGATTTATATGGCAGAGATGAATGCTGAGGTGGGCGGGCGGTGTGACTAGAGTGGACAGAGTTCGAAACGAGCATATTCGGAGTTCATTTCGGGTGGCCCCCATACCTGAAAAGATAAAGGAAAACCGCCTAAGATGGTATGGGCATGTGTCACGAAGAGATGAGGACAACAAGGTGAAGAGAGCCCTTAACATACCCACGCTGAGAAGAAGACCTGGAAGACCGTAGGCAACCTGGACTGCAACTGTAAACAAGGATCTGAAAACTCTGGGTTTGACCGAGAATGCAACGCAGGACAGACAGACATCGCGAATGTGCACAAGGAGAGCCGACCCCAGATGATGGGAAATGGCTAAAGAAGAAGAAGAATAAAACAGTCAACGCTGCTTTATTTCGCAAAGTTTTTTATTTCTAACGAAGAATTTTTTTATAGTGTTTGCGGTGATTTTTTTAATAACGGTCCCTTCTATGTTATTATTCTAAGTTGAACTGCATCCCACGGCACGTATAGCTTAGTGGTTAAAGCGTTTGCTTACAAAACCCAAGGTCGTGGGTCCAATCCGCGAGGCAGATTAAAAAAAATATTTTAAGTCGATTACTAAGATCTATTAATACCATCGTTGATGTGAATTTGACCTCTCACCCGTAAAATGCCAGTCAAAGCCAATTTATCAATATTGGTGGTAGAAGAAAGTCGTCCCGTGAAGACCACCCATTCACAGTAAATTTCTGTAATAATAAGGATAATGCGTGAATGTCTCAATGGGGACGATGCATATTAAAAATTATGTCGTATCTATGTTTATTTTTTAATTATGTCATATGGCTATATGTGCAAATTGTTACAACGTGGGCAGAATTTAATTAATATCAGCCGTTAGGTACCCAGAAACATTGTTTTAAATACCTAACTGTTAATTTAAAAAAAAAAAACATTTCGCAACGCAACTCTATGATGCAATGACAATGGAAACAATACTTACATATGTATTAATATAATATAACTTGTATATATATATAAAAAATACTTTTGTTAATTCTGAGCTTGTATTAGTAACCGCCTACTTCTAATTACTTTAGTTTTTTATGTAAACACATACAGGAGAATACAGACAGATGGTGATAGTAATTCTGAAGTCTCATCTGTGCAATTCTATGACGCTTACCATGGCGCGTATGGCTAAGCGCTGCGTGTGGAGTGTTGATCCGCCAACGTCATAGACTACAGCCCGAAATTGATGCGTCGTCTATTTATTACAGTAATTCACTATGAATGGGTGGTGTTTACGGGACGTCTTCCAAATTTTTTAATTAATACGCTATGACTGATATTTTACGTGCTTGGGATCAAATTCACACCAACTGGGAATATTTATAAGCTTAAAAATCGGTTAGATTTTTTTTTTAATTTCCGTAGAAGGCGAAACCATGAAATTTAGTTTGATAACCAAACGCTTTCACCACTAAGCTATACCCGCCGTTGGCATAGATGAAAAAAATGTATTATATATTGATATCAGCTTGATATAGCACTTTTAGGCTGATGGCGTAAAGCCTCGAAAAACGATCTTTTGTCACTTATTTATGTTCGCTCGCCAGACATGCATATATGGTAATGTTAGTTTTAATTATATTATAATACGGTGTTTGCATCCGCCATTTTATTTGTTGTGACAGTTGCTCCATTTCATGTTGGTGCAACTGTCATCTTTAACTCGCTTTTTTGCCGCGACTGTCTTGACAGCGCTATATGTCAGATGCTCCGGAAGTTGGCAGCTCGCTCGCAACTTGTGTGGCGAACGCCTAATGGCGTTCGTCATACGGCGTTTACGAAAAGCAAGTATCTACTAAAATAAACGCGAGTTATGAACCAAAAACAAGTTATTTGTATTGTCGATCTGCTCCTTTATCCTGCCGCCCAGTAATTCGATATCAAACTTAGAGAGGAGGATATAAATATGTTGTTTAATAAATTATTTTCTTTTTGTTTCAGTCGTATCCTGAAGAACATCAAATTCTTCGAAAAAATGACGATCAACGACACTGAAAGACTCTCAAAAAACAACGAAAAACAATCCACAAAGATCTTCAAGCAGCCGCCATTTTGATTTCATTTCGCCATTAGCTGAGATTAAAAACATAAAATGGCGTATTCTTATAGATATCACGCTAACAGTGGCCCCACAAGGCTAAACAGAACATCTTGGGGACCGATATCAGCTCCTACTCAAGTAGAAATCCCAAATAAAATCTTCACAAGACCTGTGAGCGCAAATTTCGATAGAATTATCAATTCTTTTGATAGAACAAATGCTTTTGAATGCGTAAGAAGCGCTTTTGAACACGCTAGCAATAATAAAAGCGCAATTCAAAATAGCAGCGAAAAACTAGCTGATGAAAACGACGATGTTCCAGAGAAGACTTGCATCAAAGATTGAAAACAGTCTTGTAACGCGTTCGGCTGGCATTTTCGAGAAGCAGATCGAAGAGAACGAGAAGAGGGACAGGTTCTTGGGGCATTCTGATGTGATAGTCAATCAGCGAAGTCATGTTGATGGAAATGTTGGAAGTAGTTACAACAGGGCTGATGTGGGGCTGGCTTCAAGGAAGACTCCTTGTTCTGATGAAGAGGTGTCTGATTATTACCAGGATCGGCTGTTTGTGTCGCAGGCGAGGCAGCTTTTTCCTCTGCAAGAAGATTTAGCGGATTGGATCAACAAGACCATTGGTGAGTTGTTTACTTATTTCTTTTTAGCTTTATTTCAAAAATTTTTTTCAGAGACACTACAAATTTTATTTTATACGATCCTGAAATAAGATATAATACAAACAATTTATAAATATAGGTTTTTATGATTATTAACAACAATTATTTAAAAAGTCCCGAAGCTCGCTAAACAGAAGACTGCACGAAATTACTTAAGTAAATAAATTCATGGAGCTCATGTCGAATTTGGGCTTCGCTCAAGTGGAATATATCAATATTCGAGGCGATATGGTTGAACAGTCTGATCACTCTCCCAAGAGGCATAGTCTCTGGCAGGTTAGTATTACCTCTAGGAAGAACAAACAATCTGTGCCTCCCTTATCCTTAAATATTTGTCAGGGACAAACAAACCGATTTTCGTTGGGCGACATAGACTCCATGGAAGACCACAATTGTACACTATCTCAGAAGTTTCATATAAAATGCGTTATCCTCTGCAGGGTTTATTGGTACAGTTTCTTGAAAATATAGGTCTAGCTGTCAAGTTTATTTGGCTTCGTGCACACAGTGGCACACTGGGTAACGAAAAAGCGAACAAACTGGGCAACATGGGGGGAAACTAAGCACAACAACCTTGACCAAGTTAAATGCACGATTCGTTAACTGCTTGAAACACCGCTTATCAGAAATCAACATCCGGAGGAATAACCAAGTCTTTCCTTTCATCCATCGAACACTTATTGACGTGGAAAAAGACGAACTCCGTGGACTTTCATCTCACTCAAGCGTTTACCGGACACGTAATTTTCAGAGAATTCCTAAAAATATTTGGCCTCTCTTCTTGCGACGCATGTCCACGTGATCCAGGCATACAACAGACAGTGAGACACTCTCGAATGGAGTGCCATCATCTATGAGAATAGGAGACGCATTTTGTGTTGTCGCGTGGGAGTCTCTGCCATTTCTTGAAAGGATTTTCCTAAACTACTGCTTAGTTGTGACGGTCCCTTGCTGTTAAACTTCATCAAGGAAATCGTCAATCGCAAGGCGCCAATCAAAATTTAAAATAAGGATGTATTGGTCGAGTAGAACAACTAGATGATATGTTGTATCCTCGTTTTTCGGTGTAATTACCATCATCATTTGTATTTGTGACCGGATCTTGGCTAACCAATGCTTCCCCATCTTGTTTGTCCAGCCTGTGACCCTGTTATTTTTGTGTCAATGGATTGCGTGACCAGTTAGATACACGATTAGGATCTAACAATTTGTACATTTTGTATTAACAGATCAAGACAAAACGTTTCAATATTGTATATTTGTTGTGTTTTAGTGTTAGAACTCTGTTGGAAATAATCTTGCTTGTTAGAACAGTTAGAGTAGCGGACTAGACGCATATTATGACTCTTGAAAAAATAAAATATTCTAATAAAAATTTAAAAATCCATTTACTATAGAATATTTTTCAAGGTTTTATTATTATCCGGAAGAAAAATATTAGGCAATCGATATTTGGGATCGTTGCACAAAACGCAAATAATCATCACCATTAGCGGCAATCAGTGCTTGCGAAACTGCGGCCGAGTTGGAAACAGCTAAATAAGCAGTTGGGAAGCCATTAACATCATGATAAAACGAGCAGTAAACCAATAAACTGCACATTTGTTGTGTTCTAAGCACATGTTTTTGTGTGACGTGTGTTTAATGTTTATTCAAATAACGCTATTATTGCAAAACATAAGAGTGTTAATTGTTTATCAATTATTATTATTTTTATTTTATTTTCTTTTTTATTTATTTTTTTCCCGTAGAGAAACATATACATATTTTAACAACTCAATTCATTTCTGAAGTACATTAAAAATTAATCCTAAAAAAAATACAATATATACAAATATAGGTCCTTATGATTAAGTACTAAAAACAAAGCGATAAAGACAAGCAACAGAAGGTCCCAATGCTCATCAAACAGACGACGCCAACAAATTATTCCTCCAAAGAAACTCTTGTTGTTCATGTCTGAATTGGGCCTCTCTTACGTGAAATATATCAACATCCGAGGCGATTTGGTTAAACAGTCTGATCCCTCTTCCAAGAGGCATAGTCTCTGGCAGGTTAGTGTTACTCTTTGGGAGAGCGAAGAATCTGTGCAATATGTTTTGTCACTATCTTGGGTTGAGCTGCCCCTTAGGACAAAATAGTCCAGGCCTTCGTAGACGCTCAGAGACTTGAAGATACGGCAACTTTAGTATCAGAGGCATATTTTGAGTGATATGTTAATCAAATTTCATTAAGGAGATCGAATAATTATTCCGACGATCCCGAGGGCTTTTTTTTTTTTTATGTAAACGCATGCAGGAGAGCACAACCGGTCAAGACCAATGCACTCTATGACGCTCAGCCAGGAGGACTGGACGCTGCATGCAGGGAAACGTGTGTTGTGTTCGTGTTTGTGTGTGGGTTGGGAGATTGCAAGTGTATATTTATCTGTTTCTTGAAGAGATCCAGATTGTAGGAAGGAGAAACACAGACGCTGGAAGAGCATTCCATAGCTTACCGGTGGCATTAAGGAAGGAACTTTGGAAGCTGCCAGTTCTTGGTCGACATATATTAACCGTGTATGGATGTTCGGCAAGTGTAAGACGAGTTTGTCGGCTGTGAGTGGGTGCAGGAGGAATTAGTTCTTTAAGTTCCGAAGAGCAGCGACCGTGGTAATAACGGTAGAAAAGACTAAGAGAACCAACCTTACGTCTGTGTTCCATTGATTGTAGATTAGACGTAAGGGGTGTCATTGTTTATCAAACGAATTGCTCTTCTTTGAACTGAGTCAATTAAGTTTAGAAGGTATTTTGGGGCTCCAATCCAAAGGTGACTGCCGTATTGAAGGATAGGTCGGATTTGTCCTTTATATAGAAGAAGAAGTTGTTTATCGTTGAAATACCGACGTGATCTATATAATACACCTAGTTTTTTGGAAGCGAGACCGGCTTTACACTTAATTGACTCGTAATATTTGACATTATTCAACTGAACAATTTGGTACTAAGGAGCAGCTTAATACGATCAGTTTTTATCAATAGGCGGTGAACCACCCAAGTAATTCCTCCTGCATCCACCCACAACTGACAAACTCGTCTTACACTTGCCGAACATCCATACACGATTAATGTGTGTCGAACAAGAACTGGCAGTTTCCAAAGTTCTTTCCTTAATGCCACTGGTAAGCTTTGGAATGCTCTTCCAGCGTCTGTGTTTCCTACTTCATACAATCTGGATCTCTTCAAGAAACAGATAAATACACACTTGCAATCTCCCCAACCCACACACAAACACGAACACAACACACGTTTCCTGCATGCAGCGTCCAGCCTCCCTGGCTGAGCGTCATAGAGTGCACTGGTCTTGACCGGCTGTGCTCTCCTGCACGCGATTACCTTAAAAAAAGATGTAAAACTTGAAAATTATCGATCTAAAATATAGAAAAAATATACAAAAAAAAATTTTTAGTCACGCATATTTGCGTTATTATTTTTGTGCGGTATAAATATTCACGCATATCTGCGTGATCGCCCGGAAATCTATCAGGTTTGCATGTATCAAATTAGCATAACAGTAATTCATATCTATGTTAGTAACAAAATTAATAAATGGTCACTGCCATAGAAACTGTTCTTTTTTTGTCCTATAGGCCAGTGCTCTGCAACCTTTTCTCACCTACGGCACACCAAAGTTCTTCCTTACATTCCGTGGCACACCAAAGTTCTGTATAAAATTACCGAAATCCAATATAATAGATAATAATTTGATAAATTATATAACTTCGTACATTTTTATTTCATGTGGATCATGTACATAGCATACTGGACTGGACTTTACCCGCCTCACACCCGCATCACACCGGAGGACAGTTAAGTCTCCTTGATGACGCACTCATTCAGATTTGATCAAAGAGATTAGAATCGCATTCATGGGTACATAGCATACTATGCAGTCGCCAGTCTACATTAGTAAGCGCAGAAATACCATTATAAAGTTATTTGGTTATATATTGTCTAATTTGACCGCGGCATACCTGTATCGGCTCACGACACACTAGTGTGTCGGGGCACACCGGTTGCGGAGCTCTGCTATAGGCAAACATAATTTCACGAGCCCAACAAGCAACTAGTATGGAGTACAATACTAAATACTAGTATGGAGTGCTACACTAGATACTAGTAAGGAACACTATGCTAGTCACTAGTTAGCGTTTAGTACTAGAGTGCTCCAGTAATGGACCCGGCTGTATTGTTCCTTATAAGGAAGACATTTACGTTTAAAAAACAATTTCCGCATTACTCTAAAAATATATTTCAATAAAAAAACGATTCAAAAAATATGTTTTTTTTTATTTGTCCTTATTTGTGTATAGAATTCGCGTAGAATACTGATACACAATTCAATAAGTATAATACGCTAAGTTCGCGACCAGTTATCAATGCAATTTATAAATAGCTAAAAAATAATATTTGAGTATATGTATATATATATATATTATGTAAGCACATACAGGAGGATACCGACATATGGTGATAGTAATTCTGAAGTCTCATCTGTGGAATTGATCAATTGATCATATCCACACGCTAAGACAAATCATTCAGAAAACCGAAGAATATAATCAGCCACTCTGCCTCGCCTTTGTAGACTATGAAAAGGCATTTGACTCAATCGAGACTTGGGCAGTGCTAGATTCACTACAACGCTGCAAAATAGACTATCGGTATATAGAGATAATAAAATCTCTATACAAATCTGCAACAATGATGGTCCAGCTCCATGATAGCACTAACAATATTTCTATAAACAAAGGTGTTAGACAAGGAGATGTTATATCTCCAAAACTCTTCACAAACGCCCTAGAAGACATTTTTAAACTGCTATCCTGGACAAAATGTGGAATAAATATTAACGGAGAGTACATTTCTCACCTCCGATTTGCAGATGACATAGTGCTAATAGCCGAATCACCTGACAAGTTCCAAGACATGCTCTACGACCTCAATGAAGCGTCGAACAAAATTGGTCTGAAAATGAACATGGATAAAACAAAAGCCATGATTAATAGTCATATTTCACAGACCTTTGATCCTATTTCCATTGGAGGATCAGAAATAGAGGTTGTAAACGACTATACCTATCTGGGACAAGTAATACAACTAGGGCGAAATAACTTCTCAAAAATCGACAGGCGCATACAACTGGGATGGGCAGCATTTGGAAAACTAAAGTACATTTTTAAAGCGAAAATTCCGCAATGCCTTAAAACTAAGGCGTTTAACCAATGCATCCTCCCTGTATTAACTTATGGCGCAGAGACGTGGAATCTGACAGCAAGTCTTACCCATAAAAGAAAAGTCACCCAGCGTGCTATGGAGAGATCCATGCTCGGAGTGTCGCTAAAAGATAGAATCCGAAACGAGGAAATACGCAGAAGAACTCAAGTAGTGGTGGATGCTACCCAACAAATAGGCACACTCAAGTGGCAATGGGCAGGTCATATCTGTCGAAGAGACGACGGTCGATGGGGAAGAAAAGTATTGGAATGGCGCCCAAGAACTGGCAAACGAAGCATTGGCCGACCCCTTACAAGATGGACTGACGATATGAGAAGATAGCGGGAGTGACTTGGATGCGGAAGGCGGAGGATCGAAGAGGATGGAGACTCATGCGGGAGGCCTACGTGGACGGACACAGGCTGATGATGATGATGATGATGATCTGTGGAATTCTATGGCGCTTACCATGGTGCATATGGCTAAGCGCTGCATGTTGTTGATCCACCAACGTCATAGACTACAGCTCGAGATTCACGCATCATCCTTAATTATTACAGGAATTTACTATGAATGGGTGGTCTTTACGGGATGACCTTCATCTACCAAGAATTTTAATAATTAGGCTGTGACTGTCATTTTACGGGTGAAGGATCAAATGCACACCAACCGGGGGTATTTTAGAGCTCAGAAATCGATTAAAAATCTTTTTTTTATCTCTGTCGGGGATCGAAACTACGACCTTTGGCTTGCAAAGCAAAATGCTTTGACCATTGAGCTATACCCGCCGGCTGAGAATTGAGTTTAAATACATATAATTAAGAATGTGTGTACATAATATAAAAGTAAACAAGTTAGCATTTTTTTTTTTTTTTCCTAAATCATACCGATCGATCTATATTTTGAATAGTGGCAACACTGACGCGTTGCAATATGGAAGACGTCAGATTTCAAATTCAAAGCTTTGGAACAATTAAGAACGTTTTTAAAACATATTTAAATTTTCGATTTTTTGTTTTAGAACACTTCTTTATTCAAAACCGAATAATTCTGTTAAGTTTACAGATTTATTCTATTTTGAACTTAGCTCGGAATATGATATATTGCTTTTGGTATTGATATATGTGAATAACGAGATCATTACCCTATCACGTATCTTTGATATTGTATAGTCTATAGCAGCCTCCTCCACAAGCTTCATTAAAAGCAAATTTTCAAATTTTGCTGCGTCATCCAGAGACGATGATTTATATACTTCATTATATCATTACAAATATGGTTGACGGGGAAAAAAATAGTAATATGACGATCGATCTTGATATTATAAATATCGGACTTAGCATTTATTTTTTTTGCAAAGCAATGTGTTTTATTTTTATTATGATATTTATCCTTCCTTTACGTGAGCAAAAAAATACAACAAATTTTTGCAATTGACAAATTAATGCATTTACAACTATTAAAGGTCGAAATATGGGAATGTTATGTTATTATTGTGCCGAAATTCATCCAGTGTCGTTTTCGAGAACTAATGGGGCGCCAATAACAGACAGTCATTTACACATATAATGGCGCACCGATGACAGGACCTAAGTAACTAATATGGCAACACATACATGTCCGACGAGCGAACAAAACTTCTGTAATGGTTTTCAAAGTCAATTTACGGATATGTAACATATCATTAACAATATCAACAATTTCTTGAAGCCGCCATTGTTTATTTTCTCAGGCTTTTCTTGATTGTTCAGTAATCATAATCAATTAAAAGACACTGATTAAACACTTGAATGACGCTGCAATTGTATCATTTGACGGATTGGACGCGTCAACTAAACGTGGTTGACCAAAACATTCAATAAATGAGCAGTTCATATAATTAATACTATCTTGCTCTACAAAAGTGAATCGAGACGGAGGCGAGACGTTGCGAATGTGTTGCAAAAGAGAGGCAGAGATGGATGCGAGTAGGAGAATAGGCTGCGAAAGGGAGATGAAGAGATGCAGTCCAGTTTCCGCGGAAAACGTACCGGTAAACATAACCTACAAAGGAGAGTTTTATGACATTTTGTATGGGATCAAGCGAAAGCCGACACGATCGCCAAAGATACGCAAACTTTGTGTAACATATTTTAAATTAGTAAATATACACATTTATTTATTTATTTATTTTATTTATTACACAGAACCGAAGTTCCAAGATACAAAATGAAAAACAGAGCATACATAAATATAAAATACACACAAAGGATAATAAAATATAAAAATAACATAAAAGAAGTGAAGATGACACGTGTCAAATTTCATAGAGATCTATAAGAACAATACCATCGACAAAAGAGGAAAATGATGTAAGAAACGGATCGAGGTGTGCTGGTAGGCCATTTAGGAGCGCCATTGTCGTTGTACTAAATTGAGTGCTTGAAGCTCCACAAGCATCAACTGGAATAAAAAACAATGGATGGCTACGAGCACGGGTGTACTTATCTGAATGCAACAATGAATGACATATAATGAATCAACACGCGCATTAACTAATAAATATGCTTATGTGGGACAAGTAATCCAACTAGGACGAAACAATCTTTTGAAAGAAATCGACAGACAACTGGGATGAGCTGGTTTGGAAAACTCAAAAACATTTTTAAAGCGAAAATTTCGCAATGTCCTAAAGCTGAGACGTTTAATCAATGCATCTTCCCTGTATTAGCTAATGGCGCAGAAACGTGGAATCTAACAGTAGGTCTTATACATAAAATAAAGATCACCAACGTTCCATGGAGAAATCCATACTCGGAATCCATACTGTCACTGACATTTGTACCAAAGTACAAGTCAAAATATTCATTAGTGTTTGAGATACCCGTCCATTTGTAAGCAGCTAAAAAGTGCTTTTATCGTTTTTATTGTATAATGTCCAATGTATACTAAAACTGCTTAAGTTATTATATTATTTCTTTCAGAAAAATTACAAATACAAATATATTTAATACGATCCTGAAATACGATATACATAATACAATTAGGTAATAACTATTATTAACAACAATTATTAAAAAATCCCGAAGCTCGCTAAACAGAAAACTCAATTACTTTGATAAATAAATTCGTGGAGCTCATGTCGAAACTGGGATTCTCTCAAGTGTAATATATCAATATTCGAGGCGATATGGTTGAACAGTCTGATCTCTATCCCAAGAGGCATAGTCTCTGGCAGGTTAGTATTAACTCTAGGAAGAACAAACAATCTGTGCCTCCTTATCCTTAAATAATTGTCAGGGAAAAATAAATCGATTTCCAACAAAATATCAGTATTTCTGAACACACAAGAAATGCATACTCAAGCACACATCTCTTCTAGTTCTCAACTCATTGTATCCCAACACACCCCGCATAAAGTTAGATGGATACTCGTATATGATAATTGCCAAGTCTCCACAGATGGTTTGTAATAATGTTTTGCCGTATGGGAGAGACTCCGTTGAAGAAGCTATGGTTTGTTTGATAGCATTTCGCAATGCAGCATTGACATTGCGCCCGGAGCAAGCCGTTTATTATTTAACTGACCGTCTGAAGGACCTAGAGTAGGGGGCACGAGTCTACAGCTCTGCTCTATAGCAGAAGTGCAAATGTGCTTGAGACAAAGGACCTTCTCTTCGTGTCTACAAATAAAGGACCTCCCAGATACGAAGCCTGCACGACCGAGAATTGCAACAATAGCGATATTTGCAAACGAAATTTAAAAACAAAATTCCACGTTTAAATAAAACTTAATCTTTACCGACATCCTCCTAAGATTGTTATTTAATTACGTGGTGGCAGGATAAGGAGCACGTTAACAACACAAAGACTTTTTCTGAAGCACATTGACATATTTTTTTGATAACTTTACGAACTTCTGGCCCGGACCACAGCATTCAGGCCGAGCCAACCACAATACGACCTTGCCGTCGTCGGCACACAACTGATTCGGTACCGGGTGCCGTGGTCGGTGACACCCAGCGCCGCAAGTGGCGATCTATATAACTATTCTTCCTTACGGCATTACATGATGACAACACATGCGCGTCCGATGAGCGAACGAAAATAAGAGACGAAAGATTGTACATCGAGGTTTTCGGTACCAGTCAGCAAGGGCTACTAAATCATGCTGATGTCAGTACCTTCAGAGGATACTATTTTTGTTCCGGTGCAATGTATGAGATTAATTTCGTAGGTTTTTAACGGGCATATTTGTAATTGTGGCTTTTGGGTTGAGCAATGTGTGGTTAATTCCTTCTCATCTCCGACGTTTCGACCGCCATTGCAACTCGTCATCTTCAAGGAAGCTACACCTATTATATTTTTGTTTTACGTTTATTATGTTTAAATCAGAATATTTCAGTTAAGCTTTATAGAGTATATCAATAAATACTTATTAGATTCGCACTATACACCTGTGGAGACCTGCAGACCGCCTCACACCTAAGATCCTGCTCTATGTGCCCAAAAAGCTGCACATCTCAATACCTAATGCTGGGCAGCACATGGGCTATTTTTGTTGCCAGATACTGGGCAGAAATAATTTGACGTCGCTAACACAAAGAAGAAGATGATGAAAATATTAAGATTAACCCATTCGTTACGGCTCGGTGAAATACAAATTACAAACTGTCAATACGGCGTGATTTTTTCAAAACATTATTTTTACTTAAAACTAGTATTTGTAGCATAAATGTACTTATCTGACCTATTTTCATATATTACATTAGTTCTTCTATCTTTTAGCTACAATAAAACTATTATATTGAACAAACGTTCTTTATGTAACTCCATACATGTGGTGGCATTTACAAATGTGGTTTACAGAAAAATCGCTCCTGTGGCGAAACCTAACGATATTTATTTACACGCTTTACAGATTCCTGTAAAGAATACAAGTAGGTTGATAAAGGGAATGACTGCAATTTCAAGTTCCTACCGTAGATGTCACAATGAGTACTGAAAGTAGCAAAACGATTTATCACGTAAACCGATGTCAACGGTCGGGGTATCTTTGATGGCATATGCCGACAACCGATGCGAAAGGGTTACACAACATTTAATTTTGCAAAGATTAGCGAGTTTACATGTAATAAAAATGTATTTATTCAATCCACATGATACTCTATTATTGCAAACCGTTACGCAAATTAATTATTCTTAGCCGGGAATATATTTGCCGACCGCTACCTCTATTACGAATCATTGTACACTTAAAGTGTAATTATCGAACACTTACAGTTAGCCGCTTTAACAACAAACAGTAATGTTCCGAGCATTTAATGGATATTTAAAATATTTCTTTATTTATTAACTGAATAAATGTTTCAATAAAAGAAGTATACAAAAAAAAACAGGAAAACTCGCACTTGAATGTTCACCTGCTAACATATTATATAGGTCCGCCAAATGACTTTTTTTTTTTTTAAAATGGGGCGCAAAACATCGAGTGTAGCTTCGGCTGTGTGGCACGTAGCGCCGTCCTGTTGAAACCAAATGTTGCCAATATCCTCCTCTTCAATTTTTGTGAACAAAAATGGCCCGATAACGATCGCCATTGACTGTAACGGCCACTCTTTGCTCATTTTCGAAGAAAAATGGCCTGATTTTCAAAATAATGTCGCAATATTTCCCAGCGTTGTTCAAGCGTATACACAACCATATTCGTTCAGCGGAATGATAAAACTAATTATCTGTTAAATCAGACATGAGCTAAATGTTACCATTCACGAAATAAGCACTAGTTGAAAAAAAAAACGTTAGATGGCAGACCCTATATATGGATTCATATACCTTGAAGAAACGGCATATTTGGGTGATTTGTTGCTTAGATTTTTAACCCTTTTAAACTTATAAAAGACCCATTGTCATGTATTTAATGTTTTGACATCATACTATCTTTTATGTAAGCACTGTTTCCTTTTGTCTTGACCCTTTACGTGCGAAATAAGATTTCATAAAAAATCACGAAATAAGTCAATTAGTCAATGAAAAATAAAGTTGAATATTTAAGGACGATTTTTTTTATGTATTTTGATTGGTCAGTGCCGCATTTATATTCCTTACCTTCAGAACTAAATTAAATAAATCCATTATTATTTTTATAAAAGAGCAAATTTGAAACATGAAACGACATTCCACTCAATACATATTGAGTGGAATGTCGTAATGCGAAACAAAATTATATTCAATATTTTTTCGGATAAATCCGCATCTCGCACTGAAGCCACGTGTTTTTTTTCAAGGCATGGGATAAATCCGCACCTCGCACTCAAGAGCAGTGTAAGTTGGTGCGGATATATCCGCACCTCATACGTAAAGGGTTAATGTTTTAAAATCTAACGTTATTTTTTCAAATTATTATTCCTCATTGTTTTTTTTTATATAATTTATAGTTTTTAACCTTTTGTTAATAAACAACGTTTAATAATAGTAAATGTAGTCAATAGAGAAAATATTTATCAATATTGGCAACACATGATTTCTTGCATGTGGCTACATTAAAAAAAGGCAATATCCCTAATTCGCAATCTTCACTAATTCAGTGTTGACAGCGATAATTCAAAAATTCCCATAAATCACGCGATAGGTACAAAACATAATGGAACAATGCGCAATTTATGGCAACACATTAATACACATTTGCATAACAAATGGCCGCGTCTATATCATTATATTTATTATCAAATGTTATGGCGAAAAATAGAGTAGGAAGACGTCCATTATTGGTGAAATATGACGGCATCGTCACAGCAGAGTAACGTGGTCAGTGGCTGCCATATATTGTTGCTAGTTGTTTATTGGTAGTGCAAAATGTTTGCGCCACTTAAACCAAATTGAAACTGTTTAATAGCAATTCATGTAGTTGGATGTAAAAGCATCACTTATCTATTTTAAGCCTACGTATTAGGGACAATCAAACTTATGTCATATGAGGCATTTACCCTTTCGTTACGGCTCGGTGGAATACAAATTATACTGTGAATACGGAGTGAATTTTTAAAACCATTTTTTTGCTTAAAACTAGTATTTGAAGCATAAATGTACTTATCTGACCTATTTTCATGCATCACACTGGTTCTTCTATCATTCGGCTATCAGATGATGTATAAAAAACTACTATATTTAACAAACGTTCATTATGTAACTCCATAAATGTGGTGGCATTGACACATGTGGCTTACAGAAAAATTGCTCCTGTGACGAAACCTAACGATATTTATTTACATGCTTTGCAGATTCCTTTAAAGAATACAAGTAGGTTGATAAAGGGAATGACTGCACTTCCAATTTCCTAGCATAGATTCACAATGAGTGCTGAAAGTAGCAAAACGATATATCACGTCAACGGATGTCAACGGTCGGGGAATCTTTAACAGCATATGCCGACAACCGATGCGAAAGGGTTAGCCATACATACTGGTATAATGTAAAATAGCACTGGTAGGAAGATATGACATAACATTGTGGTGGCATTTTTTAGCGAGTAAATTTACTTTTATTCATGTTGTGGCTTTTGGGTTGAGCCGTGTGTGGTGAACTTCTTTCAACCAATATTTCGACCGCCATTGCAGGGGTCTTCTTCAATAGGTAAAAATTCTGTTCAATCAGATGCAAAAAATATTCGACGTGTATGAAGAACATTATTTTATAATTTATTAATATTTAATGAAGAAGTATATTAGAACGCCAGTTCCAAGCTTGATTTGAAAAAAATCTTTGCTGCAATTGTGATGTTGATATGCACCACGTTCTGGAAGGCCGGTTGAAGCTAATGAAGACACAATAAATGCGTTACTTGAAGCAAACCGGCGAACAACAACTCGTAAGATAGGTGCGAGATAAAAAAAATATATATACGATCATTTGAAATCCTACGTTGTCAACGTTCATTACATATAAAGATATTTTTTTTCTGTTATATTTTTATTTTAAGCTTCGTCGGAGATCGAACCCGTGACTGTCGCTTGGTACCTGCTTTACCTATGTTAGTGAAATGGTTTAGTAAACACAATTTTTGTATTTTAGACTTTTGGTCCCACTATATTAAATAAAACGTTATCATTTATATCACACGTGTTTTAAGAGTCTTGAATTATTAACACAAGCTATAAAACGTTGGATTCGATCCGAAGACCTCCCACTTTGAGATGCGAGTCTATACGCAGGTTGTCGCCCTGTCTGAATATACGACGCAGTAAAAAAGATTATTGGCAGCCGTAAAGTTTTTAGTTATTTTTTCGTTCAAGAAACGTCATTAAATTCGTTTCCCGCCCTTTTTCGGCTCAAAGATGGAAGAAAATCAATTCCAGTGTGGCCACATTACGAAATAGTAAACAAATAAATCTCTATGCTAGGCATATTATTGCACAATCCCTATGCCAGTTGGAATAATTTGTTTTAAAGGGATGGGGGATTTTATTTTTTGATATTTTCTAGTCTTCGTGTTCGTGGATCAATTCTAATTGATTTATGTAATTTGACTTACTAGAGAACTTTTTACCCTTTCGCATCGGTTGTCGGCATATGCCGTTATAAGATTCCCTGACCGTTGACATCGTTTGACGTGATATATCGTTTTGCTACTTTCTTAGAATACCTTTTTATGCATCATCTGATAGCTAAAGGATACAAGAACCAATGTGATACATGAAAATAAACCAGATAAGTACATTTATGCTTCAAAGACTACATTTTTAAAAGTTTATTATATTAAAAAGTGGAATATACGCAGTTTATAAATCAAATATACCCAGATTATAAAATTGCATGTAAAAGAACACAACCGGTCGAGACCATATCGAGGGCTATATGACGCCCAGCTAGGACGGCTGGACGCTGCATTCGGGAAACTGTGTTGTATTTGTGTAATGGTAAGGAATATTGCAAGTGTATGTTGATCTCTTTCTTGAAAAGAGAAACACAAATACTTTAAGAAAATTCCAGAGCAATGTTAAGAAAAGATAAAATCTTCTGCTTCTGGCAGTTTCTCATTTATCACCTTTAAATTAATATTATTTACAGTTGAGACAAACGGCGCAATAAAAAAATAATTGGTAGCCATAAAGTTGATTTTTTGTTTGGCAGAAATGTCATTATATTCCCGCCCTTTTCGATCTCAGATAACTTCCAGATGGAGGGCAGTAAATGCCAGTGTTGTCACATGGAAAAATGATAAATAAATAAATGTGTTTCGCGTCAATATACCTATCCGCGTGCAATTATTTTTGAATATAGAACAATTGTTTATTGCCAAGGGGGAATTATATAGTGGTTAATTTTCTTGCTTAAGAAGCTATAAGTCTTAAATTAAGCAACGGTTGTAGTTATATATTATTAATAATAAAAAGAAAAATACAAAAGTATTTAAAATTAATAACATTTTTAATACAACAACAGTAGAATACTGCAAATACTATTCTCGTTACTTATGTATTTAGAATAAAAGACAACACAAAAATCATTTAAAAAGAAATGAGCGGTAAAAGAGCGTATCACTCTTGGTACCAACGACTATTGGCGAGACACTTCGCAAATGTTGAAAAACAACTGCAAAAAAATGATATTCGAAAAACAAAATTCAAATTTTGTTCCAAATTTGAATTTTAATATTACGTTTGGTATTTTCACGGGACTTTTCATTCCCGGTTGATAAGAGTTTAAATGATAATGTCACACACGTAATGTTTGGTATCGTTATACACTGGTAACTCGACATACGAGTTTAATTCGTTCCGCAACCTTGCTCGTATGTCAAATAACTCGTATGTCAAAATGTCATTAAATAGCTCCGATGCACGATCAGCTGCGACTTTTTCTGTGTTTTTCTTGCTAAGATTGCTCGTAGCTTAAATTTTGCACGTATTTCAATGAAAAAAAAAACGCTCGCTCGACGGCTCGTATCTCAAAAAACTCGTATTTTGAGGCACTGGTATGTCAAGGTACTACTGTATGTACTATATGTATTCAAGTGTTTTGTCCGAACTGCAATGCAACGATGCAGTGCCGGTTTTAGGGGATGGCGCAGTGGGGCGGTGGCCCAGGGCGTCGAATGACCTAGAGGCGCCGAGGACGATCTATCTTTCTATATTGGGCGCCAGAAAAAAAATGTCCTAGGGCGCCGCAGGGTCTAGAGCCGACACTGCAACGATGCATGTACGTCGGTATATTGACTATCTTGATTTCAGATAGCTTCCAGATACCGGGGTAGTAAATGTCAGTGTTGCCACAGGACAAAATGGCGAATAAATATAAATAATACCTACCTCGATGCAATTATCGGTGTCCAGTGTAACTGCATGTTACAGTTATCTCGCAGGATTCTCTCGGGAGGGAGAGCAATAATATAATGGGTATAAATACGTTAACTGGGTCAGACGATCAACTAATTATTCAAGCCTCACGTGTAGGGTTGACGAAATAAAAAAATGGAACGTTTTCAAAATTTCTTCAATTTCATACAACGTCATCTTCCCCCTTTACCTAATTTTCCCTGTAATTTATATTATTTTTTTATTTTTTCGAGATCATTCTTTACAGCACTACTGTTCACTAGCCACATTTGTTTAGAAAGCTTTTGGACTGTTTAATTACTGTTAACTAACAATGAAACTCAATTTTATTTTGATATTAGGCAAGAAAAGACCAGTCCTGATTATTTCTAAGACAATATATTTTTTAAATAGTTTAATTTCAATTTACAAGCGTTCCCTTCTCACAAGTTTTTCGTGATACGAGCCATTTTTCGATTGATTTTTAAAGAAGATTTCTGAAATAAAACATCGTAATAAGAGCTGAAATTCAAGATATAAGCTGTGCCAGTTTTAGGGGATGGTGAAGTGGGTCGGTGCCCCAGGGCGTCGAATAAGCTAGGGGCGCCAAGAGTCACCAATCTTTCTTAGATTTTATAAAATACAAACAATATGGGGTGGTAGAAAAAAAATGCCCTAGAGCGCCGCAGGGTCTAAAACCGGTACTGGATACAAGCAAGCATTAGATACCCAATATAAATATTCTGAATTGTTATGTTTTTTCACGTTCTGTTTATCCGTATACCTATAAGATTATTACATAGATTGTAATGGCAAATGTATGCTTTATTCCTTTTTTATTTCAACTGTGTGGGGCATTGTGGTATTAAAAGTGTCCCACTTTTTTGATACTTACATGGTGGGTTATTTTATTAGGCTCCGCCGCATTTGGTTCAAATACAATTCGTTCGACGACTCATCGGTAACGACGTGAGGCGCATTGGTCGTCTGGTGCACGGGACAACTGGTGTACATAAAAAAAAACTTTGCAGCTTTGGTATACTTTTCGGCCAAAAATCTTGTGTCTCAAAGAATTAAATTAACATATAATTTCAATTGTAATTCGACACATAAGTACCAGTCATAGAATCTTATATCAGAGATTAAAATAATAATGTGTACCTACCTTCACAACATAACCTAAATGTTATTTAAATGTAATTTTGATGTTGTCAGCCCTGCTGTGTTGTTTTGGTCCGCGCGCTTTTGCGAACACGTGCATCGCCTTAATTACCCGTGTCGTGGCAGTACCGTAAGTCAGGGCTCTTCAACCGTATCGTTATGTTATTGATAGGTATTATGGATGGTTAAGTATCAAGCTGCTTCTTGATATAGTCGGCAAGATTCGTTACATTACTATTTTACTCAAGAAAATAAAACACGATCCCTGAGTAATTTACCATAAATAATTGATAATTGAAAAACAAAATATATTGTTATAGTGGATTCTTACATTATATATATATATATATACCTCTCTGTATATGATTCAAGCTAGGTACTAAGTAGTAGTTGTATGTATATGATCCAAGCATAATAAGTATAGAATTTATATAAATTGTATAAAATATTTATATTGTTAAAAAGGTATTGATTATATTAAGTTCATTAAAAGGTGTCTGGTGGAAATTGAGACTTAGATGGGTCGAGGCTATTAAAGAATCGAAATAAATATGTAAATGATGCTGAAATTGTCACTTCGACTATAAAATTTTTATAAATTTTAATGATATTATTTTATATTCTAAAAATAAATATGTTATTATGTAAAAAATGTGAAAAAATAATAATATAAATTATGCAACACTTAAATCAAAGATGAATCCCACGCCACACACAAGATCTACCTTTAAGTGGCGTGGAAAGCGAATTTCCAAAAAAATAAACAATAAAAAAAAATGAATGTAATACTGTCAATAAAATCTTAAATGTATCCTATTATATTTGATTAAATAAAAAATATATATATATATATATTAAATATTTTAATATTTATGAATCATTGAAAATGGTAAAATGAAGATAGTAACAATTGTAAAAATACATCAACTTTCGCGTATCTACTCAGGCGGGGAGTAGTGTAAACTGCGCGGTGGAAAAGAATAGAGCAAATGTTGCAAGGCTTATGGTTCGAATCCCGCGTCTACCGATATTTTTTTTAATGAATTGATGCGTATAAAATTTGATGTATAATTGTATGTGTGTATTTAATTACTAATAATATTGAAATACTGTCAACGATCTATAAAAGAAGATGTCTTGGAAAAAAATCTAATAAAAATTTAAATCCATGTAATAATAGCTTTTACCTTCTTTCAGTAATTTCAAGTATTTTTACTTTCATATAAGCAAAGATTCCAGTATATGTAGTTTATTCAGTTAAATTAATTTGTTCATGTTCCGCTCCCTCAACTGGAGCATGTGAACATCACAAGCCGCCGCCATAAATCTCTGTGAGCAGCCTTGGTCCTCGCCTCATCCCATTTCAGCTCTGCCTCCCGTAGCTCCATCGAGTACACTCTGTATATAGTGTCCGACGGCGAGGGCCCGGGAGCTTGAAGAAAAGTTTTGTTTAGTAAAAAAATCTGGGATAATACTACTATGTTTTCTTGAGTATAGAAGCAAATAAAACAAAAAACAAAAACAAAAAAAAGATTAGAGGCCTTTGAGATGTGGTCATACGGAAGAATTCTCGGAATTTCCTGGAAAGACCACGTCACGAACAATGAGGTTCTCAGCATAATCAAGGAAGATAGGCACCTAGTAAGAACCATTTCAGAGAGGTGATCGGTTACATCATGCGCCACGATGGTCTTCTTCACGACAATGTGGAAGGGATGGTTGAGGGTAGAAACTGCAGAGGGTGCCCTAGACGGGAGTATTTGGAGCAAGTGTTCGAGGACATGAGTTGTAGCTTTTATGCTGAGCTGAAGAGGATTGCAGAGGACCGAGAAGAGTGGAGATCGAGATGCAAGATTTTGTTGCTGCAAACCAATCCACCGGATTGATACTACTACGAAGAAGAAACAAATCTTCTTCGATATGGTTCTCACTGATGTTGTGCATTTTGTTCTTTCGTATTATAAGAAATCGGGCCAGCATTGCGTTGCGGACCAGAGCTTGGCTATCACAGGCGTAGGAGACATTCACATTTGGAACACGCTCTTTTGTTTATGTCAAACTCGGGCGTGGGCCACAGACTATGACTGTTATTTATAAGGAGTAGGTGAGCACACACACACAAACCTAACCTGCAGCTGTAGGTATCCCTGCAAAGTTCAGCGCGAGCTGATTTATGGCCATCGAATTGATTTATCTCTGTATATTGGTGCTCGACAACACACAAGCATCAATGATACATACTTACTTCATTAAGCATAAACTTAATGGAATATTTAATTGATGAAATATCACAAGTCTTCATATCAACAGTCTAATTGCGAGTGGTAGTGGGAACGTCGGGTTAATCGCTTGACCTCTTTAAAATACATTAATCGCATTATCGCAGCTGCAACATGAGAAACTGAAAACTTGGTGGACATGATATTTCCTAAATGTTATGGTTATGTTATTTAAATAGGGAGCCGTTGCCACTGGTGAGTGTAGCTTAGTGGTTAAAGCTTTTCCATAACTAGCCGAAGGTCGTTGGTTTAATCCCCGGCGAAGAAAAAAATAACTTCTAAGCTCTAAAAATACCCCCGGTTGATGTGAATTTGATCCCTCACCCGTAAAATGCCAGTCATAGCCTATTTCATATCTGCTCCATATGGTTATCTCCTTATATATAGCCAGTTCAACTCCCACTTGATATGTGCAATAGTATTAGAAGCGACCTCTTGTGACGGCGATTCTAACGATATCTATGGGACATGCAAGGCAAACATTAATAGGCATAGATACTGAAATTGGTACAATTGATATAACAGAAGTCCGCCATAGAACTTTGCTCACTAAGTAAACGAATATATATATATATATATATATATATATATATATATATATATATTCGATATATATATATATATATATATATATATATATATATATATATATATATATATATATATATATATATATATATTCGATATATATATATATATATATATATATATATATATATATATATATAATCGTGTCGGAAACAACAGGGTCAGATCCTGTCTGCCCAGAAGTGAGTGACGTCGATGGCGTTACTCCCGACCATCATCAGGTCTTCCTGGGTGCAGCTACTCGGACACAGCGCACACTCCAGAAGGTGTGACAGGGTCTGCTCCACGCCGCAGTCCTATTCGGTCCGCTGTAAAACTGCCAGGCTTTCATTTGTGTCCTCGTCTTTCATACTCCGGTCCGAAGTCTGTTAAGGAACCTCCATATATTCCACCCCTGGTTGTGTCCAGGGGCTAGGTCCTCTTTCTGGCATCCAAGTATTCCCCTCAGTTGCGCTTCAACAAAACAAATAATAAATATTGACACCAGAATGATGTAGTCCTTGCTTACTGTTACCGAAAACCTTGATATACGATCTTTTATCTCTTTATTTCGGGTCGCTTGTGTTGCATTTAGGTGCGCCGTGCTGTCATTTTGGACGGTTCCGCTAACGGGTGTGTTAGTTAAAAATACCGCTAGCGGGAAGCCGGGACAGCGCGGAGATCATCAGTCGGTTCCCTCCCTTTGGCGAGGCATGGTTTCATTGAGGCCGCGCAGCATATCATCCCGCGTGGTCGAAAGCTTGTAATGTTTTTAACGTAAATATAATCAATGTGCTTCTAAAAAGAAAGTCTTTGTCTGCTGACCTGCTCCTCATCCTGCCCTCACGCGACGTAATAACTCCCTTTTTTGAGAGAGGACGATGTTAATATGAGCGATGCTACGTTCCAAAGTCCAGTTATTCAAGGGTTAATGTTGTTGTTATTCATTAAGCTTGGAAAACAATAAATCCTTAAAACAGTCCAATGTTTACTTCCATAAGTCATATAATCGTGCTGTAAGATTTGTTTCGAGAATTATGTTATTTAATAATGACCGGTGACCCCAATGCAAATGAATTGTACTGTGTGTATGGGTACTTACTTATACAGGCTCTTATTATCAACTTGGTGACTAAGAATCATAAACTTAAATACCTACCTTCACATCCGTAAGTCATTAACCCTTCGTAGATATTATTACTCGTATGAAATGAATTATATGATAACACTATGATGTCGCAATGTGTACTCGCTTGGTGAAAACCCTCCCTGTCCCGTCCTGTTTTTACGTGGGAAATAAGATTTCATAAAGTCACGAAATAAGTGAATTAGTCAATGAAAAATAAAGTTGAATAATTAAGGATGATTTTTTTATGTGTTTTTATTGGCCAGTGCTGCATTTATATTCAACTTCAGAACTAAATGAAATAAATCCATTATTATTTAAAAAAAAAGAGCAAATTTGAAACATGTGTAGAGCGACCCACAACTCAATACATAACGTAAAAAAAAAATGACGAAGGAATCTCGTAATACGAAACAAAATTATATTCAATATAGTATTCGGATAAATCCGCATCTCGCACTGAAGCGACGTGTTTTTTTCAGGGCGTGGGATAAATCCGCACCTCGCACTTAAGAGCAGTGCAAGTTGGTGCGGATATATCCGCACCTCGCACGTAAAGGGTTAAATCAATTATATTACTCACTAATATTTGTTATATATTGTATCTATATATCTTCATTAGCGTCTCAATTAATAATAAAAAATTTAATATATATATATTTTTTTAAGTCTGTCTATTATAGACAACTATCACTGATAAAAATCTGCCGAATAAAAATATTCAATAAACCTTTCTTCTTTTACTTATGATTTGCTTACGAAGAATTAATGCTCATTCTTACAAGTCATCGCGGTTCGGGTGAGTATCGAGTAGGTCTAATTACTGTATAATGAGCGATTACTAATTGTTAGATAGCATCCTCCACGCACTTGGAGAAGGTGCGTGAAGGCGATGAGCTATAGGTTGTCCATCTGGAGGAGAAACTGGGCAGAGAATTGAAGAGAAGATGCTTGTATGTATGTATGTACCGTCCATGGTTCAAGATCAATTTTATTCGACCACTTTAGCGTGAAATTGGACACTCTAAACCAGTGCTTACAAAACTAACCTTTTATTTTCACGATAAAAAATATTCAGTTTTTTTTTTAAATTACAAACAATGTAAGCATTGTTTGTTCATGTTAAATGGTCCTGGCAAACACTCATTAGAAACAAAGTTAAGTAATCCTGCATAAACTGTTTCCCGTTTTACCATTTTCTCGATCTATCGTCTAAATATTATGGTGTAATCACCAATTACCACTTGAGTGTGTATATTCGTTGGGTAGCATCTACTGCTTGAGTTCTTCTGCGTATTTCCTCGTTTCGGATTCTATCTTTTAGCGACACTCCAAGCATGGATCTCTCCATAGCACGCTGGGTGACCTTTATTTTATGGGTAAGACTTGCTGTTAGATTCCACGTCTCTGCGCCATAAGTAAATACAGGGAGGATGCATTCGTTAAACGCCTTAGTTTTAAGACGTTGCGGAATTTTCGCTTTAAAAATGTACTTTAGTTTTTCAAATGCTGCCCATCCCAGTTAAGGGTCCATTGAAAAACAAATTAACGAGGTTTTACTGTATTATTTTTACACTCTTGGAGAAGACAACAATGTTTTTTCTACTTTATAAACAAACATAAAAAAATACTGCAACATTTTGCAAAGAAGAATCGCTTTAGTACAATTTTATTTAAAAAAGCAACTTGAGAGGCCCCTTTATTTAGTTCCATTGCCCCCCAAGGGGGCGATATCGCCCACTTTGTGCAGCCACTGCTCTAAACGTCTCGGTGTTTGATTCTCCATTTGAATTTATGGAAAAGACTTGTTTTTTACAAGATGGATTCTCATTTTTTTATAATACCACCGCATTTTCTTTATAATTGGACCTGCTTATGCAGAAAGATGGCAGTGGGTACTAGTGATTAATTGGATAATAGCCGTAAAATTGTATTTCGCACGCATTTTTTTTTTCAATTTGTTAACCATCAAACACACTATACCAAAAAATAGCCTCTCTTAGTAATACTTTAAGTATGCAAAAACACTTATTTCATAAGTCTGCACGTTTTTGCCGGCGGGTATAGCACAATGGTCAAAGCGTTTGCTTTGCAAGCCAAAGGTCGTCGTGGGTTCGATCTCCGACGGAGATTGAAAAAAAAAAGATTTTTTAATTGATTTCTAAACTCTAAAATACCCCCGGTTGGTGTGAATTTGATCCCTCACCCGTAAAATGCCAGTAATTGAAATTGGTGGTAGACGAAAGTCGTCCCGTGAAGACCACCCATTCATAGTAAATTCCTGTAATAATAAGGATGATGCGTGAATCTCGGGCTGTATTCTATGACGTTGGCGGATCAACACTCCACATGCAGCGCTTAGCGATATGCTCCATGGTGAGCGTCGTACAATTTCACAAATTAAACTTCAGAATTACTTTCACCATCTGTTGGTATTCTCCTGTATTTGCTTATATAAAAAAATATAGTTTCACTAAGTAAACATGTCTTTATTTATTACTTTATAATAAGTTTTAAGTCGTAGGTGAAAATGCTAATTGGCCTTTCACTGTCGGGAGGTAGTTATAAATGCAAATGCATTGCGAAATACTTAGAAGTGATCAATGGGTTATTAATGAAAAATTGTGAAAGTCAGGTAATACTGTAGAATGCAAAATTTGAAGTTCTTAGAATGCTTGTGATCATTAGTAACGATGAATTAATGTGGATCAATACAAGAAAATGCCAATTGAAGAAAACGATCAAATACTTTCGTATATATTTTTTTAAATTCATTGATTCAAATATAAAATGTCACTTCCACCACATTTAAATATAAAACGCTAGCCGTGCGGCTGAAAATGCATTCCATTGTTTGAAAAAGTCATAAGAAAATTGTAATAATTTGGGTCCTGAGATAATATAAAGCCATGTAGAAAAACTGACATGTCTTTATGTTATGAAAAATTGAGAATCTACTAGAATTGGACAAAACTGTCAAAAAAAAATGGTTGAGATGACCATCGAGAATTAATACAGCTTTCAATAATATTTCTTGGCGGATATAACGGGTCCGCCATCTAACTTTTTTTTTCAACTAGTGCTTATTTCGTGAATGGTAACACTTAACTCATGTCTGATTTGACAGATAATTCGTTTTATTCTTCCGCTGAATGAATATGGTTGTGTATACGATTGAACAACGCTAGGAAATATTGCGACATTACTTTGAAAATCATGCTATTGTCTGCCATCTATCTTTTTTTTTTCAACTAGTGCTTATTTCGTGAATGGTAACACTTAACTCATGTCTGATTTGAAAGATAATTAGTTTTATTCTTCCGCTGAACGAATATGGTTATGTATATGCTTGAACAACGCTGGGAAATATTGCGACATTACTTTGAAAATCAGGCTATTTTTCTTCAAAAATGAGCAAGGAGTGGCCGTTACAGTCAATGGCGATCGTTATCGGGCCATTTTTGTTCACAAAAATTGAAGAGGAGGATATTGGCAACATTTGGTTTCAACAAGACGGCGCTACGTGCCACACAGCCGAAGCTACACTCGATGTTTTGCGCCCCATTTTCAAAAAAAAAAAGTTTTTTGGCGGACCCTTTACTAGTAAAGAGTAGAATTTAAGATTCCTCTTCCTGGGACTATGCATCAAGCTCGTTAGGTATTACTACCTCTTACGAGTGATTTAATTATTAGAGATATCTTTACTTATCTCTCCAGTCAAAATTTTCAATGAGGCCTTTGCTTTCATCCAAAGCAAGTTTGTGTTTGAACGAATCAAAATCGATCACAGTTTTTTCAAGGAGTGTCATCCTTTATAGTTATTGAATGTTTCATTTCAACACGCTCACTAAGAACATTTAACAATAAGCGGTTAAGTTAATGCAATACTTTCATCATGAAACAGTATTCCATGAAAGTTTCATGACATACTGTTGAAGAGGAGCAAAGCTACTATTCGGCGGACAACAATAAAGACATGTGTACCCTGTTCATAAAAAGAAAAAAATTAAGATTTTCACTAATAGATAATGATATTTACATGATTTATACTTAATAAATGTAAGATAAAGAAAAAAACAGTGTTTTATTTACTGAATAAACATTATATTCTCAAAAGCTCCTTTTGGCCTCCATACAAAAATTTATATTGAAACTTCAACAACAAGCCGCTATCAGAAATCATTGTTCTATAACAATAAAATTTATTATTTAAGTTATTAGGAGCAAATGGCATAGAAATAGAGGTGAGCCGATTATATTTCGAGAAAAAAATTGCCCTTATAGCCTGGGATACCCTAATTGTACTGATATTGTAACAGTTAATCATGCGTACTTTCGGTTTCGTCGATTCTGTTCCGGTAATTTCGATGTCAAAAAAACACCACGTACTGGAAGGCTACCAGGGGATTGTGAAATATGTCGTTGTATATCATTGTCATATAATGTTCTTGTTGTTTTTATAATCCCTTGTCATTTGTTACAGGGATAACCTACTTGACCGGTTACAACTTTCTTGATGTCTTGGACAATGGAGTGGAGCTCTGTCAGCTGGCAACGGTCATCAGAGACAAAGCCAAGGAAGCTGCTGATTTGGGACTCTACACCGGGGTCAGTATTCAACTTCATATCTATGGTTAACATGGCCACTACTTCCACTGTTAGAAAAGTTATTATGCCCGCCAAACACATTCCAATTCAATTCGTCAACACAAGACCTTTGAGATTTATATAAACCTAAGCTGTTCTGGAATTGATTGACGGCGAGTCGCGAAGTTACGTCGGTAGTCTGACGGCGAATCTATCAGCGGTTAATCTGTAAATATCTCAGAAGAATAGAAAGGTAGTTTTAGTGGTAGTTTTAGTAGTTTCACCATTAGTGGAAGATGATCAAAGTTTTTGCCATGCGGCTGTACAGGCATGTGCACAAAGCTTTATAGGTTTGGGAGTGTAGTTCTGGAATACGATGCTAGACGATCTTTTACGCACGACCGCGATGAAGCTTATATAAAACAACACGTCGCTGCACCTCCAGATCCAGAGGGGCGATCCCCAATGGAGCCCATTTTCACTGTGATTTTAAAATTCAACATTGTGCTGATAGCTCATAGTTGTCCTTTTTCATCCCTTCAGACTGTTCCCCAAGTCCGAGGCAGATGCTGGCAACGAGCTGCACGAAGAAGTTTCTTCTCCAGAGACAACATGGACAACTTCATCACATTCTGCCGACAACTGGGTGTCCACGAAAACCTGCTCTTCGAGAGTGACGATCTAGGTAAGCTGTACATTTCTTTCTGATTAACGTTTTCGATGATACAACTTATATTTAGGTGACCAATCTTCTTCCTAAATTCGGGCATTTTTCTAAAAGTTCTGTTCATCCTACATAAATTTCCTCCTACATGTCTTCCTTTCGATGTTTCAATAAAAAATTAAAGGGTTTAAATCTTAATACTGAAGTGCAAATGTATGATTTGGGAACTTATGATACTGAGAAAAATAATGTAAGTATATACAGTGGAACCTCTCTTAACGAGAACCTCTCATAACGAGTAATTCGCACAACGAGCAATAAAGGGGGGAAATTGCTCCCTTAACGAGCGACATTTTGCATAACGAGTGACGCAGAAAGGGGAATCACATAACGTATGACGCACTTGTGAGCCGGGACTTCCGCTTCATTGGGTCAGTCTGTGTTTAGCACTCGTACCGTTAGCATGTTAGTGTCGTATGTGATCATACATTTTTCTAAGCTTATGTTCAGACATTAATTGTATATTTTTTTTGAGTCTGAGGGAGAGGAAGTAGTAGAGCAACAATCATTTGATGTGATAAAAAGAAATGCTGAAAGCATGGGAAACTGTTTCATATTGCATTGAGAAGCATCATCCTTACAAGGAGGTGGCTATGCGTGCTACAAACTTATTATATATATTATATATTGATAACGCAGTGTCACATTTCCACCAAATTTTAAAGAGTCGGCTAAAGCAAATGTCTCTAGACAGCTTTGTAGTAAAAAAATTTTTATTATTGCCATTATTATACATAAAATTCTTTTTTCAACGCGTCAATCCAAGCACAAAAATAACGGCAGAAGCGGGATGCGAACCGCGGACCTTGGAAACCAACTATGCCCAGGTATTCATACCGCTCAGCCAACTGGGCCATTGCTATGCCTAGACCGACTCGCGTTGAAACTAGTATTTATATCATTGTTATCATTGTACGGTAGATGTCGCTATAGTATATATTCAAAGTATGTATAATAATAATATTGTAATATAGTCAATGATCTATAAAAGTAGATTAGAATATTGAAATAATAAAATAATATTCTAATAAAAATTAAAAAATTCATATTATTGTCATGTTTTTATTCAGGTTGTTAGATCTTTAACAATTTATAAGCATGTAATTTTATTTGAATAAACATTAAAAAAAAACGTATTGTTGTGTTTTACATTGATTTATATGGGAAAATTTGTTTCGCGTAACTAGTGTTTCACATAACAAGCAAGATTCTGGAACGAATTATGCTCGTTATGAGAGGTTCCACTGTACATGGTTTCATTCCTATTGTATGGCATGACCTTCCGCTGGTTGGCAGAAGATATTCAGATTGTATCAAAGATGCATAATAAGTAGCTTATTGTGAATTCATAATCGAAAATTGACACTCTTAGAAGGAGATCTTTATCATGCTCGTGTGTACCTGTACATTTTCCAGTTAGTGATTTTATATATTTTTTTCTAGTGAATAGTCAGTTCATTACAGGTTTGTAAAATATTCGCAATTTGACCAATGCTGAAACATTTTCCTACTACATCTTAAACGTCACATATTTCCAAAATAGTTTTGGACATGCTATATTTCTAACATCTAAAAGTTTTCACGTCAATTCTTAGTCAATTTAAATTCATTTTTTTCAATTTTATTTATTTCTTTCAGAAACATTACAAATATAAATATATTTAATACAATCCTGGAAGTGGATATAATAAGAGATACCATTAGGTATTTACTATTATAAACAACAATTATTAATAGTCCCGAAGCTCGCTAAACAGAAGGCTCCACGAAATTACTTTGATAAATAAATTCGTGGAGCTCATGTCGAAACTGCGCTTTTCTCAAGTGGAATATATCAATATTCGAGGCGATATGGTTGAACAGTCTGATCACTCTCCCAAGATGCATAGTCTCTGGCAGGTTAGTATTACTTCTAGGAAGAACAAAAAATCTGTACCTCCTCATCCTTAAATAATTGTCAGGGACAAATAAACCGATTTCCAACAAAATATAAGGATTTCTGAACACACCGCGCACTAGCCTAAAGAAATGCATACTCAAGCACACATCTCTTCTAGTTCTCAACGGATAAGTCAACAACTGATAGTCTGATACACTTGTGAATTCACAGCAAACATCCTCTTTTATGAAATTTCTCTGATCAACAAATCTGAGAAAAATAAACAGCAGATGCTAAGATTCTAACCTTTCTTCTGCCGTTTATTTTTCATAGATTTGTTGATGAGAGAGATGTCATGTAAGAAAATGCCTACTGTGAATTTGTACATGAATCAGTTGTTTAATAATAATATATTTATTATACAGCTTCAGTGGCTTATAAATATCGAAATATATTCAACAAAACATTTCAATTTTTAATCTTCCTTTTCTACGACGCCGATTTTTGACTACCATTGCCAACTGAAAATGATTTCTGAATTGTTGCTAATCTGTTGCGTATTCTTTAGTGCTCCATGCCCAACCGCGCAACGTGATCCTATGCCTGCTGGAAGTTGCTAGAATAGCGACCAAGTTCCGAGTGGAACCGCCAGGGCTGGTGCAACTGGAACGAGAGATTGCTCTGGAAGAGGCCGGAGAAGGAGCAGCAGCTGTAGGGCTGGGGGCAACCCTGGGATGGCAGTTTCAACAGGAAGACACCCTCCAAGAAGACAGGTGAGACTATAACATCTTGAATGCTTTCACTTCTACGTTCCGGATAGGTACACCCGTGCTCGTAGCCATCCATTATTTTACATCCCAGATGGTACTTGTGAAGCTTCGAGTACTCAATTTAGTACAACTGCAATGGCGCTTCTAAATGGCCTACCAACACACCTCGATCCTTTTTTTACATCCTGTTCCTCTTTTGTCGATGGCATTGTTTTTATAGATCTCTGTGATCTTTGACACATGTCATCTTCTTGTTTTTTATGTATATATAGACAAATGTTATGTTTATATAAACATAGAGCATTATGTTTATTTAATGAACATATTTTTTATTTTTAAATGTTTATTTTTATATATCTGGGAACAACGGCTCTGTTAAATAAATACAGAAAATATTTTAAGGTGATGTTATTTTATCTGGTGCTGCTTGGGAAGGTTTCAGTTCAATTGATTTTGGAGTTGTAAGAGTAGTACAATAATTTAAAAATTATAGCACAAATTATTATGCATATACCAACATCACATTTTTTTTAAAATATAGCAACACTTATTTTCTTACACAGGTCTCAACTCCTCAATTAACTCCCATAAACTCCACCTATAACCCTTTCTACTTTCTGACACACTCAGTTTGCTTTTACACGTTGAAACTGATGAAACTGCGTCTTCCAGCAAGTGATTATTCAGTTCTAGTGTGATCTATGTTAAAACGCGATACAAAATAATTATTAATTAAATATTCCAATAGTAATCAAAGTAAATGCTAAAAAAATAAATAGCACTACATGAAACGATTAAGTGTTTTATGTATTTTATACATATAAATAGTACAGAACTTAATATTTCATTAAAAAATAATTTTGTTTCTCGGTTACAATATTCTCATATAAATATATTTTTTGTTAGGCATATATAAATCATTTTTAGGCACGAACTTTGCAAATCATGCTATCTAAAGGTTATGTCATTTAATATTTATCTTATTTATTATATTCTTATTACCTGAAAGAATATAAAAAAATATATATTTCAAAAAGTTATAAATACAAAAAAATATATAATTATCCTAATATTACGTTAAAAAATAGTTTACTCTTGTTTTAAAAACATCACAAAATTTTATAATTCTCTGTTAGACGATGCACACTGCAGAATCTATTTTATTGGTAGTATAAAGAATATTTTTATATTTAAAATAATTATATTGGGCTATTTTAAATAATCTTTTCAAAATGTCCAATAAATAATTCAATATAAAATTCAAATAAATTGTAATTGTATTTTAAAATATTCATATTGTGCAATAGTAACAAATTTAATGAAAAATAACGCAATAAAATAGACGAGTAGGTATGTTAGAAGAAGAAAACGCAATGGCGGGCATAGACAGCGCCGCGCGCCGTTACATAACTCTATGGTTCGCCTTATTTCTGCTGGACGCTGACGCGAGCCACCAATAATAAAATATAAAGCTTTGTTGTTATTACAATACATTATTATAGACATTAATTTAAACATATAAATCGCTGTAACGGGAAGTGAGTCGTCGGCGCGATGGAAATCCGTATCGATCGCGCGTGTCGTGGCTGTCTCAAAGAAGAGGGAGAGATGCGCGGACTGTTCACTAAGGACGCCGGACTCAAGCCGAGCCTCTTAGACATGTTACTCAACAGCACAAGGATACAAATGTGTGAAAACGACGGATTGCCGTGCCAGATATGCGCGGAGTGCATCGCCAAGCTGCACAACGCCTTCACCTTCAAATACATGTGCGAAATATCTGACGCGAGACTAAAAAAGTTCATCAAGAGCACCTCGCCGACGTCGAACGTTTTCGTCCCCAAGCAAGAGTCCGCAGCGCAATCTAACGAAATAATAGATTTCAGTTCCATGTTCAATTCAGATTTAGTTTCAATCAAAACCGAAAGCGAAAGTCACAACGTCGATCTAGACGCGAAAAACGGCATCGAAAAATCAACGCAGACAATTTCGCCGGACGAAGAAGACGTAAAGAAGTTCAGCTGTTCGCAGTGTGACAAGAGCTTCAGAACCGCTCTCAGTTTTAAAGCTCACATGAAGAAGCACTCTAAATATGCTTGCGAAACTTGCGGGAAGCTTTTCGATAATGAGACGTCAGTTAAGAAGCACGCAAGCAAAGCGCACGTCAATGAAGCTAAAAAGCTAGAGTGTCCGGTTTGCGGTATTGGGTGTGAAGAAGTGGAAGCGCTAGTAGAGCACATAAAGGAGCACAGAAAAAAAGATAGTCATACTTGCGAAAACTGCGAGAGGCGCTTCGCCAAGTCCAGCTCTTATGAACGACATCTCAAGTTTTGCTCGGAAGGCAAACAACATCCTTGCTTCGCTTGCGGTAAGAAATTCAGTTCTCCGAAAGCTCTGATCTTACACAACGAGTTGATTCACGGTAAAAAAGAATCTGACGATGACGACGATGATGATTTTAAAGCAGATTTTTCATCAGTCGATATACCAGAAAAGCGAAGTAGAGTCAACGGGGACGCACCCGAAGAGAGCGGGACGGCTTACGCGTTCGAACAAATAATGGAACCCGTCGTCAACATCAAAGAAGAACTTCTCGACGAACCGATAGACGCTTCAGATAAAAGTGACGACAGTTTCGGGTTCGGAGCCGATTTCGAAGAACCGCTCGCTCAGCGATATCCTAAAAAGTCTAAGAAGCGGTCGTCGCAGGACGAAAAGGCCATCCATCACTGCTCGCTCTGCAAGAAGTCTTTTATAAGATTGCATCATCTGAAACGGCACGAAATGACGCACAAAACGGGAAAGAAGTACGAGTGCGATCTCTGCGATAAGACCTTCGCGAGAGGAGATCATCTGAGGCGGCACAAGTGGCAGCATGTCGAAGTCAAACCGTGCGCTTGCAATCAGTGCAATAAAGGCTTCACCAGACCAGAACAGCTCGATAGACATAAAATTGCTAAGCATTCGGCAGAAGAGAAAGCGCCGAAAACTGTTTTTTGTACGTTATGTCCGAAAGGTTTCACTTCTGAGAAGTATCTAGATTCTCATATGCGCGTTCACGCTGTCGATAAAGGCATCGTCTGCAAACGTTGCAGCAAAACATTTGAAACAAAGTTTGAATTAAAAGAACACAAGAAAACACATGCGGCCGATAAACCTTTCTTATGCACCGAGTGCGGGCAATGCTTCATCAAGAACGAGTACTTGGTCGTGCACATGCGGCGACATCGCGGAGAAAAGCCGTTCAAATGCAGATTCTGCGATAAAGGTTTCTTCCGAACGACAGATCTTGTCGCGCATGAACGCTACCACACGGAAGAAAAGACGCATCTCTGCACGATCTGCGGGAAAGGTTTCCAAAGGCAGTACAACTTAACTGTCCATCTTCGTGTTCACACGGGAGAGAAACCTTACGCTTGTTCGTATTGTGAAAAACGTTTCGCTCAAGGAAACGATCTTAAGTCGCATATTCGGCGACACACTGGAGAACGTTTTAAATGTGAAGTGTGCGGCGAAGGTTTCATTCAAGGTTATCATTTAACGCAGCATAAGCGTAGCGTTCACGGGATAGAATGCGCGACCCCTGTGCGCCGTGTCGAGAAACATCCCAACGCTCAGCCCGTTAGCACAGGACCGAAAAGCACGAGAAGTAAAAACTTTGCTAAGAAGCAACTGGCGCATATGGCAGCTCTCGCCGAGCAACTACGCGTGTCGGGGGCAATGCCTTATCCGTTCTTGAAGCCGGTGGTGGAGGCTCGAGCGTTGGAAATCCTCAAAGCCGAGAGTGCAGCTTCGGCAGCTGAAATTCCGGCAGAAATCAAGACCCCCGTTGAATAATATCGAGGGTTCACTACATACTCTACCTCTTCTGTTGTTAAATGATGCTGTTGTGTAAATGTGGACCCGAAGAACGTTTCTATATACCGATGTTTTATACTCTTGTGTGTTATAGATAAATGATATTATCATTGTTAAAAGATTTTTTACCTAGAACAATTGTATGATTTTGTGTTTTTAATGTGAAATCTTTAAATTTACTCACATTTTAATATTATTTGACCTGTTTCAAAAGGAACAATACACAATGATCCAAAAATAAAGCTGCTCGTATAAAAATGCAGGAAACATTACATAGTCTGGCATATGGAGCCATCAGAGTACTGTGCTGGTGTAATCCTGCTTTTTAAATATTGTTACGTACATACCGTTGCAATCGATATAGTAATTTTTATAGCTTCTCTACGAGGCCCTAAAGATGTGATTATTGAAAAGAAAATCTCTTTTATTTCATTTGAATAATTGTTTTATGTAATTCAACACACTTAACTTTAATTATTGCATTAAAAACATACAATTTTTAGACATTCACTAAATTATTTATTACTTGTCTTGAAAACAGCCTGAAATTATTTTCATAATTTTTTTAATTGTTTACTACATATTACTGAAGAAAACAGTTATTAAATTCTACAATACTGCAAGACTAAATGTTTTAAAAGCATGTAAACCTTTAAACGCCCAGTGGTCCCATACGGAACCGCAAATTTGCATCGTTCAATGCCCTAGCAGGCCAATATTTGTAATGTTTCGTCGCACAATAGATTCTTTCATGAACTTTCTTTAATACTTTTATTACAAATTAATGTAATCTGATTGTGAAATGAACCATAAGCACTCCTGTATGGGACCGTAGGGCATTGAACGACATTTAAAGGTTAACTTATTATATTTTATAGTAAAAGTTGAAAATTATATTCAGTATGATTCCTCGTTATAATGCAATACTACCAAAACACATTTGTGTGATTTAACGCAGTCGATTAATCGTGAATATACTACAAGTGCTAAAATATGAAATATATAGCAATTAGAGCATATCATTGTAATGTGTTATGCATCCATACATGTTGCATTGAAATTAAAATTACAATTCTTGGCAAGAAGAAAAAAATCAATTTGAAACAAACTTTCATGTTCATTTTTTCACTGCCATTACTGCACCTTTGGAGTGTTGATTTTCTCTCTCTCAACTCTCAACATGGAGTGTTAATTTTCAAAATCCATTTTTATCCTGATGGGTTTACTAAAAGCGATGATTATCAACAAAATGTTAGGCTGCATAGCGTCCAGGAGCAAATCCCCTACTAAAAAAACTAATAAGCTCATAACTTTTATCCGATATTATTATTAATTTACGCATGAATTTCTGCTTTACATAACACACGGTGTTTTCATGGTTACGGTATATATTATATCAATATATCATTATATGAAGGAATACTGCGTATAATTCTTTTAATTTGGGTCTAATTAGGATCAATCCTGTGGATTCGTTTGCAGCAACAAAATCTTGCATCTCAATATCCACTCTTCTTGATTCTCTGCAACCCTCTTTAGCTCAGCATACGAGCTGCAACTCATGTTTTCGAACACGCTGCATATACTCTGCCCTCTGCAGTTTCTACCCTCAACCATCCCTTCCACAAAGTCGTGAAGAAGGCCATCGTGGCGCATAATGTGACCGATTCATCGGGCTCGCCTCTGTGAGATGGTTCTTACTAGATGCCTATCTTTCTTTGATTATGCTGAGAACCTCATCATTTGTGACATCGTCTCCGGGAAATTATGAGAATTATTCTGTAAGACCACATCTCAAAAGTCTAGTTTTTTTTTATCGCTTTCAGATAAGCGCCATGTCTCACAGCCATACATCAAGATGCTCCAAACAAATGTTTTGACAAGTTGCTTGCAGAGCTTAAAATTAATATTTTTTGAATATTTGTTTTTTTATTGAACACTAGCCTTGCTTAATGTATGCGACTGTTTACTTCTCTTTTTGTTCTGCCATCCCAGGTGATCGTACTTCCAAGGTATACAAATTGTTTTGCATCTTTTAGGGCTACTCCTAGCATTGATATATTAATTTTCTGCTGCTCATTGCGGCTTACTCGCATAACTTTGGTTTGTCATAAAATAAAGCAATATTCATTTTGCTTTCCTTCAAAAATATTATTTATATATTATTATAGTGATGATGAAAAGTACTAATTAATATAAATATTGCCGTATTTTTGTACTTTCTTACATTGCGATGATTTAAAATCATTTTTCAAATTTGTATTTGTAAAACACATTTTTCCTAAAAGACAATTTTGTGAACAATTTTTTAATTTTAGGTTGATAATATACTCAAAAGAATTCCACATGATATCAATTTGTTTTTTATTAAGGTAAAGAATCATGATCTTTACCTTTTCTAAAATCAATGGTGAAATCTCACAAAGGGGAAATATATTAAATTTGTAACATTTTGTATTAGAAATATTATTAGTACATTACATTATAAGTACCATTTCTCGAATAATTAGATTTTTTTTTTAAATTTTTGTACTGTAAATGAAATTTATTGTAAATTGATACACACAAACAAATCTACATCAATTTGTG
This sequence comes from Glossosoma conforme, assembly GCA_022606575.1. Taxonomy (NCBI): domain Eukaryota; kingdom Metazoa; phylum Arthropoda; class Insecta; order Trichoptera; family Glossosomatidae; genus Glossosoma; species Glossosoma conforme. The sequence goes on along the minus strand of JAGTXR010000011.1, from coordinate 2,717,112 downwards.
GTGAAAAAGAAACTATAGACGCTGGGATTCGAACCACGAACTATGCATCTCAGTCCTGCTCTATGCACAGCGCAATCGGCCATGACTATTAACGACCTCAATCGAGGGGAGAGAATTAACGTATTTATATTATTGTTACTTTTGTATTAAAACAGATGTCACTTTCCTTTAAATTGAATGTATGTATTTTTATATTATTAAGATTCAATCAATCTTCATTTATTCACAAGCTTTTAATTCTCTCCACTCTATTGAGGCAGAGAATAGTCATGGTCGATTGTGCTGTGCATAGAACAGAACTAAGGTGCATAGTTTGTGGTTCGAATCCCATCGTTTGCCGTTTCTTTTTCATCCACAAATTAACACTATCCAATCCGCGCGTTACACGATTAAACTTGCGCTGGAAGGCGACTGTTTTTTAAATAATTTCTAAATCTATCGTCGTATGTTCAAATAAAATTAAATACGACCCTCACTGAAAAGGTTTGAGATCTTTGAACTATGGTCGAAAGTAAAAACATCACACATACGCTGTGTGATCGGCCACTAACGTTTGAAAAAACATCACAAGCTGTGTTTAATCGGCCACTAAGCGTTGGTGGAACGACCACACACATGTTGTGTGACCCGCCTTTAACGTTAGGCCTGGTGATTACACACATATTGTGTAATTGGACTGGATAGTGTTAATGAAGGAAATTTGGTGTAGATTTGTACGTGTGTATCAATTTATAATATATTGGTATAGATCAATTATCCATAAAGGATGTAGAGTATTGAAAAATATTCTATTACAAATTTAAAAAATCCGAAATGTATTGTATTTTTGTTTAGTTTTTTTTTACACGAGTAGTTATTTATACTTTTACATGATAGTGATATTTTTTGTACTGGTTATTTATATTAACCAACCGTACTGTTTACTGTACATACAGATAAATAATTGTACATATTAAGATCTTTATAAAAATGAAATAAACTATTTTGAAAATTAACATTTTTAATTCAAAAGATTTTACGCTACTTTTCATAGATTCAACTTTCAGCCACTCCATTCCTCAGTCAATCAATCCGTATGTTAAAACTCCAAAATGTCAAGACGCATCTTTAGTCTTCTAGTCTTCCACATTTAGAGTAATTCTATTTTGATAATTATGAAATACGAAGTGACTAAAAACACAGAATTAACTACAATAAAATTAAAAATTAAGAATGGTCTTTCACACACTGTGATTTACTAAAATTAAACATTTTAATCTTTTATGACAAAAAGTGCTTGGCAAAAATACTAAACTTTAATACCTTGTTTTTACATGGATCACGTTGGGTATGGCCTCTGTTTAGGAGACTGCAGTTTCGACTAACTCGTAGCCTTCCTCAATGCATCACTGTAAAGAGAGAAGAGACAGTGATGGATATACGAGGGTTATCCATAAAATAAAGTTCCCAGTGTAAAACATGTTTAATTCCATGAATGCGTACATTTTTGGAAAGTTCAGACTTTTACATATTTTTTTGCATACTCGCCACTGAGGTCAATGCATTTTTGCATGCGGTATACGAGCTTTTTAATGCCCGAGTCAAAAAAATCCAAGCCACGCAGATACCTGAGAACCACTTCTTCCAGCTCTTCTCTATCGCTGAATGTGTTCCACCCAGGTGTTTTTTCGTGTCAGGGAAGAGATGGTAGTCACTTGGGGCTAAGTCTGGGCTGTGGGGTGGGTGTTTGACAACACCCCATCCAAATTTTGAGATGAGCTCGTAATTGTTTTTTTTTTCGATTTTCTATTCAATTGAAATAGAATTCAAATTAAATATAATAAAAAAGTTGATATAAAAGTGCCAAAGTGTTAGGTTACTTGCAATTATAATCGTAATCATACTATCAAGTAATTATGAAAATAAATAAAATTTGAATTGTGTGCATGCCGTGTTGCCAATTCATGCCAAAACAATAATTAAAACACATTTGAAGGAAGTTTTCTTTGCTTTTATATGGAAGGTTGGAAGAAATAAAAAAATAGATTTCAGGAGTTATAGCCCTCACAAACCTTTATACGCATCATCCCAAATAAGCTCCTCATCCCAAAGATACACATGATACATTATGCAGTTAACTGAATCATGTACCTCTTCAAATCACTACATACAGGTATATAATTCTTATTACATTTTATAACAATTGGAATAATTTTTATTGGTATATTTTTCTTTATAGAGATCAAAAAAATTAAATTTTATTTTTTTATTTTTCAGTTCTGATGTAAAACCTGATCCTCCACCGTCTCCATCAGGAACTGAAGGTTTGTATCACAAATATTATTTTACTTTTAATATTTTAGATACGAAGTGATTCCATGAAGATCCATGCCAATGATATTATTATTTTTAATACCATGCTTTCTTCTCGACCCAGGACTTAACAGGATAATACAATTGGCTCTTTTTATTATTATCATTTTCATCAAGTCTACTATCTGTTAAGGCGTATTAAAAAAATACAAAAAATGCACCCTTCATTTTGATAGAGCGTCATTTTTGCCAATTTTTAAAATACTCTTAATCTCGGTATTGGTTTGCTTTATTTTTTTTGAGGCTTAAGTAGTTAATTATTAATTTTTTTTGTATGCAAATTGATGTGAGGCTTTTCGCACGCTCTACTCAAAGAAGTCTGGTCCCAAAAAGGTATTTAAAGGTATATAGGCCATATATTTATGATGCGCTATATTTGATTCCGGATTGATTGACCGCTTGCAGTGCTGCTGCCCGCTGGACTCTTCACGCACGAGAGTGACGATGCTCCATCTGTACACACAGATGACACCTGGTCTCGGGGAACTCCAGAGGATCCTGACTCCATTCCTTTAAAACCGATAAGCGAACTGGACAAAAGAGTAAGTAAAAGCTGTAAACCAACTGACACAATCATGATATGACTATGCTCAATAAAATAAATCACAATCTCCGGGTATTTAGCTGAATCATTGATTTTTATTGTGATTTGAAATGTTTCACTTATTTGAACCGAAAAACTAATAGCTTGTACATACATTCAGTGTTTTTTTCTTTTAGTGGTCTTTTATCTTTTACATTTTCTAATTTTAAATTTACAAACATTACAAATCTTAGTTTATTACGTTCATAAATAATTTAATAATCAATATAAATCAATACAAACCACAAACACAAAAAAAGTTGTATGTTTCAAGAAAGTAGAAGAAACAATGCATAAAATATGTAACATATATGTATTTATAATTAAGTACTAAAGTAATAGAAAAGAAGAAAGTCAATAACAATTATTAAAAAGTCCCGAAGCTCGCTGAATAGAAGACTCCACGAAATTACTTTGATAAATAAATTCGTGGAGCTCATGTCGAAACTGGGCTTCTCTCAAGAGGAATACATCAATATTCGAGGCAATATGGTATAAAATAAAAAGAGTACTAATAGAACTTTAAAATGATACAAACACGACGTGCTTAATCAATGGCAACCGTTGACAAACTAACCTCAAAGTGACACAAAAAAAATGGTCCTTTCTTTCCGAAATACCTATTATAATACTACGATTCCGTTAACCTTTAAACGCCCAGTGGTCCCATACGGGACCGCAAATTTGCATCGTTCAATGCCCTAGCAGGCCAATGTTTGTAATGTTTCGTCGCACAACAGATTCTTCCATGAACTTACTTTAATACTATTATTACAAATTAATGTAATTTGATTGTGAAATGAACCATAAGCACTCCTGTATGGGACCGTAGGGCATTGAACGACGCAAATCAGCGCTCCTGTAAGGAAACCACTGGGCGTTTAAAGGTTAAAATTCATATGAAACTATAATTATGCAGTTTCTCCAAGTATTATCACTTAATAACCTTAATTTTATTAATTCGCTTCTTATTAGGTGTATTTTGTGTCTTGCTTAGCAATGCAAGCCTAAAAACATTTATGTTACAGAAGTAAGGGATCATTTGTAATTTGTTGTATGGCGCAGGTGCAGATTGTGACCCGCCTGATGCAGAGGAACTGCAACTGCGCCGAGGGCAAGTGCTCCAAGCTGCTCAAGGTCAAGAAGGTCGGCGAGGGGCGCTACAACATTGCCGGCAGGAATGTCTTCATCAGGGTAATGACAATAAACTTAATTTTTTGTCGGCACTTTTATGGCTCAGTGGTATAAGCTTTTGCTCACCAAACCAAAGGTCGTGGGTTTAACACCTTTCATGCCACGTAGGTCACCGGTGACCTACGTTTTTTTTCGAACAAACAGTCCCTGTACGCCAGCGGTTACATTTCAATGGAATTTCGACATTGAATGTGACCTATATGGCGCCTCTTAGTCGAATTAATTAAATACATTACGTGGCGTAAAACGTATTAATCCTTAAAATTAAAAAAAAAACCAAAAAACGATTTCTCAGCTTTACAAATAGCTCATTGGTGTACAATTTGATCCCTCACCCTTAAAATGCCAGTCATAGCCTATTAATTAAAATTGATGGTAGGCGAAAGTCGTCCCGTGAATGCCACTTATTCATAGTGAATTCCTGTAATAAATGGATGATTCATGAATGTCGGGCTGTAGTCTATGATGTTAGTAGATCAACACATTGCACATGCAGCGCTTAGCTAAATCTTAAATGGTAAGTCTTATAGAATCCACGGATGAGATTTCTGCATCACTATCGCCATTTGTCAGTTTATCCTGTATATGTCACATAAAAACAAACTTAATACCTGTTATATAATTTAATATTGCCATATTTTAGTTCTCTTTTTTCACAAAAAAAATATTTTCTGTTTGACTTGACAAGAATAAATAGAAACATTGTTAGATTGTTCGCAAGGAAAGCTGACCCCAGATAATGTAAAAGGCAAGGTTAAAAAAAAAGAAATGCAGATGCATCTATAAATATTGATTCAGAGAAATTCGCCACACACGTCTGAACCCAAAAGCCACAATACGATGTAGGTGTAGATTAATCTGATTGAATAATCGCTGAAACAACAGATTGAATAAGTGTGTGCGGCTGATTCAATAAATGCACTGTGAAGTGCATCTGATAGAATTGAGCTTTATTAAATAAATATCTTAAGTGTGGCAAGCACCAGCTATGCTTTTTTGCCGGCGGTCATAGCTCAATGGTAAAGCGTTTGCTTTGCAAGCCAAAGGTCGTGGGTTCGATCCCCGACGGAGATTAAAAAAAAAGGATTTTTAATCGATTTCTGAGCTCTAAAATACCCCGGTTGGTGTGAATTTGATCCATCACCCGTAAAATGACAGTCATAGCCTATTAATTAAAATTGGTGGTAGACGAAAGTCGTCCCGTGAAGACCACCCATTCATAGTAAATTCCTCTAATAATAAATGATGATGCGTGAATCTCGGGCTGTAGTCTATGACGTTGGCGGATCAACACTCCATATGCAGCGTTTAGCAATATACACCGTGGTAAGCGTCATAGAATTCCACAAATGAGACTTCAGAATTACTGTAACTATCTGTCGGTATTGTCCTGTATGTGTTTACATAAAAAAAAAAGTAAGTTTGTACGAGGGTTATCTTTAAAATTCCCAATTTACAAGTATGTAATAAAATTAATATTTTATCGTTCCAGCTGCTGAAGGGTCGTCACATGATGGTTCGCGTCGGCGGGGGCTGGGACACGTTGGAGCACTTCCTGACCCGCCACGACCCCTGCCAAGTACGTGTGGTGTCACCGCATTCCTCCACGACCACGCCAAAGGTCACCACAGTGCACCTGCTGCCGCACGCGCCCTCCTCCTCATCCGGCCACTCATCGGCCGCATCATCGGCAAGCAGCATCTGCGCAGACAACACACCACGCACAAGAAACTCCGATTCGAGCAACTACGGAGACATTTCCCCAGCCGAGCTCGCCATGTCTATAATCCAATCAATATCCGACGCCTCATCTACAGACGACGACAAAAAAACTCCGCGTAAAACATACGGTTTAACATCTAAATCGCCGTCAAACGTATCGAAAAGCTCTCTAAGCGGACGCAACACTCCGTTAAGCAGTAAAGCTTCTAGCGTGCAAAAGCTCAATATCAAATCATCATCTCCTTTACCGTTTAATCGAAGCGCAGCCGCTGGGAAAATGTCTCCGAACCGCTTAAAGCTCGATCTCACGCTGCCTAATAATAAGAATAGCAGTAGCTTAAAATGTTCTGGAGCCGTGCAAAATAACCGGATGGTCTCGCCGGTCGAGAGCAATTCTAAACCGGGACGCATCTTGAGAACGCCGACCCACGGCTGAAAGAAATCTTTTCCTTCGGCGTCGGGTTTGAATAATTCCGATCCGGCTACGCGTAGAAGGAGTCTGAATCTGTCTCTGCCGTCGAACACTCCCGTTAAGAGCAACGTGAAAACGCCGCAGATCAGGTCTCAGAGTTTGAAGTCGCCTCTGTCGATTAAACATTTCACAGCTGCTAAAAGCAATCCGAATTCGCCGATAAGCGACAAGTCTTTGGTATCGCCATCCAACATCGAAAAGAGCGTTCGGATGGCTCTTCCTGCGCAGCCTGGCAACACTACGGCTAAACCTTTCTTGCACATCAGAGCCAAGTACAGGAGCCCTCCTCCGAGAGACGTTCCTCCGAGATAAATCATTCATTTCATAACATTTAAGATTTTATTTACATTCCTTTTTTTTATCGACATGATATTGTTTAAATAACTTCTTAGGTTTTCACGGCCAGATTTGATATTGTTGCTTTTGGGTTTAGCCGTGTGTGGCGAACTTCCTTCAACCAATATTTCGACCTCCGTTGCAGGGGTTCTCTTCAGGATTGATGATTTATTTAGTTTTGAGTTGTTTTATTCAGATTATCTTTTTTATACGAGCGTTATTGATTTACATCTCCATAAATAAATCGTCAATCCCGAAGAAGACCCCTGCAATGGCGGCCGAAATATCGGTTGAAGGAAGTTCGCCACACATGGCTAAACCCAAAAGCCACAATATCAAGATATTGTTTATTTTATTTTTTGTACGTTTTACAACGAATTTGTTACCATTATTAAAAAATAATTTTACACACTCATAGGTAGGTTATCATTAAATACTCATTTAGGTATTCTACATCAGGAAACTCATGTTTATATAAGTTTTGTTTTATAACACTTTTTCAAGACAGTACCTAAACTTTTTTTAAACATAATGTATTTTTTAAGATTTCTAACAATATTTTACTAATAAACACACTCTTTTATACATTTTGAGATACAAATATTACTCAATCTATTTATTATATCCCTTGAATAATAAATGCATTCTATTATTCGTTTTACGATTTCTCGAATGAACGGAGCTATGATCATGTGTGATTATTTATCAATATAAATCTGCCTTTTTTATTAATAATGATTTTTATTACACAATATGTTGCCAAAATTAATTTTAATCTTATTAATTAATATTTAAGCTAGCGATATGCTTTTTCGTTGTCGTAATAATTATAATTAAATGAAATACTAAAATTAATTACACCTTTATATATACAACCTATTAACCCGACGATCGCCGTAAGCACACTGGTGCACGCTTCGCAATATTCGAAAGTTGTATTTCAAAATTAATGCCGATTTTCTCACAAGGACATCTATGAATATTTTAAAATATTAACAAACCAAAAAGGATTGATATTTTTCGATAGTTTGGGAGATATTCAAAAGAAAGTGTCATGGGCGAAAAAAAACATCTGGCGATGAAGTAGTTAATTGTCAGTGAAAAATCTGACGTCAGTGTTGTTAATAGAATATATAACTGTCAAGACAACTGTCAGTAAATGGATTACTTTAGAATTGCTGAACTAATTTAATTCAGACGTCACATTGTAAAATACAAATTCTTCTCTAATTGTGTTACTCATGACTGAGCACGAGGCACCAATGATTACATATAATCCGTCAAGTTTCCTCCAATCTTCTTCATTGATGCATCCTTGGAAATGTACTACTTATGTTGACTTTTTAAATGCATCTCTATACAACAACTGTTCATTAACTTGTTTAACCTTCCAACAGGCACGCCGACTAGTTTCCCTTGAGTGGGCGATTGTTGTAAATTTTACATCATCAAGTTTTATCCATGTAAATGATATTTTCTTTATTACTTAAATATACATATACTAAACATAAAATTCTTTTTTTCAACGCTGTCAATCCAAGCACAAAAATAACGGCAGAAGCGGGATGCGAACCGCGGACCTTGGAAACCAACTATGCCCAGGTATTCATACCGCTCGGCGAATCGCGCCATTGCTATGCCCAGACTGACTTGTGATGAAACTAGTATTTATATCATTGTTAACATCGTACGACAGATGTCGCCATAGTATATATTCAAAGTATGTATATTTTTATTATTATTCTATCAGTCTTCATTTATTCACAAGCTTAATATTATTACTTTCCGGCAGTCTATTTATTTTAGTAAGTACCACTCTTCTATTTTCTTTATATAATGTTGAGGAATCTCTGTAAGACTCTCGTTGAATGAAAATACAATTAGGATTCAAAAGGATATCAAAAAGACTGTAAAAAATTACGAAATTATAAACTATTTCGTAGACGTTGAATTAAATATATTCAAAGTTTTATAATTTACCTAAAACGGTACCATTTTTTTATCAATCGAATTCATAAAATGTTATGTTTTTATTTTTAACTTAATTTTTAAGCTTATGTTCTTATATTAATAAGGAATCTACCATTCTCACATATATTTAGACGTATACAATATTTTTTAAAATTATTACCAACTAATAACTTTATAATTTTTAATGTTTTAATTTTTAATGTTTAATGTTTTTTTTTGTTTATATTTATTATAATACATTGTGGGTTTTAGAACATTATAAATAAAATAAATGGATAATTAATCAATTCATCAACTAAATGGGGATCTGTGCGTTTTTTTTTTGGAAGAATAATTAAAATTTAAACACAATATCGTAGTCAAAATATTTGTTTTCAAACGAATTTACTTAGAGCTTTTTAAGCTCTATTGTCTCCATTAAACCTTTCATTACGGCTCGGTTGGAATACGAATAATACTGTCAATTATAAAACTAGTATTTGAAGCATAAATATACTTATCTGGTCTATTTTCATATATCACATTGGTTCTTGTATCCTTTAGCTTTCAGATGATGCATAAACTGTTCAAAGAAAGTAGCAAAACGATATATCACATCAACCGATATCAACGGTCGGGGAAACTTATGATGGTATATGCCGGTTACCGATGCGAAAGGGTTAAAAGGAAACCCATTATTACAAATATTTTTTGGTAAAATAACCTAAAATATTCTATTTTCATTGAGCTTCCTTAGCAAGACAGCCAGTTCTCCAGTTATCCGGGAACCAAATGTCCTGTGCACCAGACGTCAAGTGCACCCCACGTCGTTACCGATGAGTCTTTGAACGAATAGTCTGGGACGATAGGTCATGGAACACCTTTTATACTCATTTAATGCTTGATATTTCTAGAATTGCAAACTATTCAACATTATTCTAGTCAGGTTCATTTCAAAGCTTTCTAAATATTTCAAACAATGTATCTTATTCTTATACAGAAATCACTCATTTTTTTTTTAAAGTAAGTTATAACATCCTCCTCTCTCTCAAAAAGGGGTTAATACGTCGCGTGTGGGCAGGTTGAGGAGCAGGTCAGCAAACAAAGACTTTATTTTAGAAGCACATTGATTATATTTATGATGAACTTTACATGTTTCTGGCCAAGCGGGAGGACATGCCGCTGGCCGTCATGCGACCTTCTTGATCGTTAACACATCACTAACTAGTCCCAATATGGCGGACACATAAATGTGTGGCAAGCGACAAAAATAAGAGACGAAAGATTGTATATCGAGGTTTTCGGTACCAGTTAGCAAGGGCTACATCGTGCTGATGTCAGTTACTATGTATCAAAATAAAATAGTGACCTAATGTCCTTTAGTACGTGAAAAGCATGGAATAATGTTTTATTTAACATTAACACAACATTAAAAACAACACAAATTTAACAAAATCCTTTGATCTAAAAACAAACTCTTTTAATATCTTCTTCATCGTAGTATCAATCCGACGGATTGGTTTTCAGCAACGAAATCTTGCATCTCGATCTCCACTCTTTTTGATCTTCTGCAACCCTCATTAGCTCAGCAAAAGAGCTGCAACTCACGTCATCGAACGCTTGCTGCAAATACTACCGTCTAGGGCGCCCTCTACAGTTTCTTTCCTCAACTATCCCTTCCACAATGTCGTGAAGAAGACCGTCGTGGCGCATGATGTGACCGATCGCCTGAAACGGTTCTTACTAGGTGCATATCTTCCTTGATTATGCTGAGTACCTCATTGTTCGTGACATGGTCTCTCCAGGAAATTCCGAAAATTCTTCTGTAAGACCGCATCTCAAAGCCCTCTAGTCTTTTTTTATCACTTTCAGATAAGCATAGACTTGAATAAAGTATGTTTTCTCTGTGCCTATTACACAACAAATTAAAATTTAAATATTCCCACTTGAAATTATCTTAGATTATATCTTATCTATTGAAACAATCTAACCTAACCTCACCTAAAGTTTAAATGTACTGTTATACCTACTAAATTAACCCCTAGTTTTGTTTAACTTGTTTTTCCTGTACAATACAATGAATTTTTACAAAGAAGAAGCTGCCATTATATCACTTGGAAATGTCCAAAAGGAAGCAAAACTACGTCAAGGGGTGAGACAAGGATGCTCTCTGTCGCCTGTACTCTTCAACGTATACATACAAAAAGCAATAAATAACATCAGGGAAAAAATGGGCCATAGAGAGGGGGTTAAAATACACGGCCAAAAGATTGATATGATAAGGTTTTCTGACGACGAGCTAAAGAGCATTGCAGAGGATCGAGAAGAGTGGAGATCGAAATGCATGATTCTGTTGCTGCAAACCAATCCACCGGATTGATACTACGAAGAAGACAATGAATTGGTACATTTATAAAATATAATTCAAAACATTTTTTTATCACTACCAATAAATTTAAGGCTAATTTTTTAAACTTTGAACTACAATTATAATCTTGCCACTACAAAAAATACTATGTTCAAATTAATACATGTGGAAAAAAACTTGATGAATGGCAACACTATAACAAAAAAGTTTCATTTTCATCAAAATAACATGATTCAGCCGCATTTCGTTCCTAGACAATTCGCTTAAAGACTCTGGACGTCTGGTGCACGGGTTAACTGGTGCAAACGCTAACCTATCCTAACCTAATTTATTTAGTTAATGAGACTTATGGATCCCTGGATTCTACGATCACTGGACAAATCCTTAAGATAGGTTAGGTTAGCGAGACATCAAGTGTACCAGTTGATCCGTGCACCAAATGTCCCGTGCACCAGACGTCGCTACCAATGAGTCGTTGAACGAATTGTCTGGGAACGATAGGTTGTGACACTAAATAACATAGATGCCACATTCTAACTAAGTTATTATTATTATTTTAATGTTTTTATTATTATTGTATAATTTAAGTTGACAACAGTCCTAAGAAATAATCATACATCTTTTGTTTTATTTTGAAATAATATATTATTTTAAAACAATTATCTTTATTATTTATTTTCCCATTTTTTTTTTCAATGTTTTCAGCATTCACTTTGAGATCCATTATAAATAATAAATATTGATTTATTTACCTTGTTTTTACATTGATCACGTACGATAAGTTCTCTATTAGGAGAATAGTCTCCTCAAAACGGTCAGAACTCAACTGATTACTCGCCACCGGGCGCCCGTGGTAGTTGACACTTAGCGCCGAATTTCATTCAGTGGCGATCCACAGAACTACGCCTGTCAAACAAACATATGGCGACACGTGCGTGTTCGATGAGCGAATAAAAATGTGAGACGAAAGTTTGTATATCGAGGCTTTTCGACACCAGCCTGCAAGGGCTATATCGAGCTGATAATCAAAATCTAAGAAAAAAAAACCTTAAAGGGATTAAAAAGAGGGTTATTTTCATGCTCCAAAATGTTATATTTATATTTTATTGTCCATATGAAACATGGTTTTGTGCTTTAATTAGATGTTTCTGTGTTGGTTAAAATTAAATTATATTATTTTGTTGTATGTTGTACTATTTACTATTAAAATGTCACAATAATTATGTACCTACAAGTAGAACAAGTATATAGTCCACAAAAATCCATATTTTGAATACGAAAACATTCCAATATTTTTGCACCAATGTTGTCGTCTTAGGCTATCATAATCATCCATCACTATTAGTCGTAAACACTATGTAATCACTTAATTACTTATTAAGTACGAGAAGTTCCAAGGAATATATAAATATGCAAGCGTCACTCAAAGTAAAAATTAAACACAACAATAATTTACTTTCACTTATTTACAATTTTTGTCATGTTATTATCCGTGGTCGCTTCTTGAAAACCCTCCCTGTCCCGTCCTGTTTTTGAAAACCCAGATGGGGACCCGTTACTGGACGCAAACGCAAAAAGCTACTTATTGCAGAGTGGCTGAAGGCCTTCGCGTGATTCTAGGTGCATCAGTTAGATGCCAAATAGACCTCAGTCTAAGGCTGCAAAGTTAGTATACTACAGTGAGTCTCGAATTGCCTTCTATGGTAACACGTTGCTAACCACGAAATACGTGGAAATGGATAAGGAAATGGTAAGGTTGGGAAATGGGTTCTGCAGAATGGCAGACATCAGTTAGGAGTCATTGGTAAGAATACAATTGCCTGCCTGCGGTTATAGCTCAATCGTCAAAGCGTTTGCCTAGCAAGCCAAATGTCGTGGGTTAGATCCCCTACAGATTAAAAAAAAAAATCTTTTAGCTCTAAAATAGGTGTTTGTGAATTTGATCCCTCACCCGTAAAATGCCAGTCATACACTATTAATGAAAATTGGTGGTAGACGAAAGTCGTCCCATGAAGACCACCCATTCATAGTAAATTCCTGTAACAATAAGGATGATCCGTGAATGTCGGGCTGTAGTCTATGATTATGACAGATCAACACTCCATATGCAGCGCTTATCCATATAATACAATGGTAAGAGAAGAAACATAGATGAAAAACTTCAGAATCACTATCACCATCTGTCGGTATTCTTCTGTACGTGTTTACATAAAAAATATATAAAACAATTACATCATCTGGTGTTTCCTATTATTTGTTTTTATAGAAAGATATTGATTACATTAACTCTTTCATTACGGCTCGGTTTGAATAAAAATTATACCGTCAATTATAAAACTAGTATTTGAAGCATTTTTGCTTATCTGGTCTATTTTCATATATCACATTGGTTCTTGAATCCTTTAGCTATCAGATGATGCATAAAAAACTATTCTAAGAAAGTAGCAAAACGATATATCACGGCTACCGATGTCAACGGTAGGGGAATCTTACACACCATATATCGGGGTACCAATGCCAACAGATTAAAACACTTGCTTTAAAAAATATATTCTTTGGAATTTTCTAATCAATAAAATATTTCTGTACTATTGCAAATGTACCTAATTATGGATATCAATCAATCTAGCACCAATAAGGAATCATTATAGTAACTATGTTACAAATAAGATTACAATATCACCATCACCTTTACTAATATTTATATCACAGTCCAAACAATGCTATCAAACACGTTCAAAGCTACTTTTAATTCAATTTATAACACCATTAGTAATAATGTGATACAGTACAGTGGCACCTTGACATATGAGTGCCCCAACATTCCAGTTTGTTTATATACGAGCGATTTTTTGCTTTAAAATACACGCAAAATTTGAGATACGAGCAATCAGCTTAGCAAGAAACACTCAGAAAAAGTCGCAACTGGTCGTGCATCGGAGCTGTTTAATGACACAAGTTATTTGAAACACGAGCAAGGTTGCGGAATGAATTAAACTCGTATGTCGAGGTAACACTGTATATAGTTTTGGTGGATATCAAACACCTCTAAATATAATGAGGTTTTTTTCACTGACTCATTGTCGTAGAAGTACATTTATGACATCTATCAAGTTAATAAGATTAGAAATGTATGTAAATGATGTTAGATTGAGAGTACAAGAAAAATGGTAAGTACAAAATATATGTAGGAAACACTGCCAATAAACTACATATAATATGTATAGAGAGAGGGATATGAGATGCTTACCCTTTTTATGAAGGCTTTCTAAGGATATCGGTTCTTCAAAAAATAAAAACGTTTCTCGTCATAACTTTCAAAAAATCAAAAACGATCTTCACGAGCACAAAAAACTTCCTTGGCAGACAATAAAAATCGTGGAAAAACAAATGATCGAGATGATTTTATTCCATTTTTCAATTAATTCGTTTTTTTCCTTCTTGCATTCAAGTTTGAATTACCTAACCAGGTTCCGTTAATACAGCCACAGATAAGTGGCAATGACTCCAAAAAAATTATGTAAATGACTTATGGAATTCCATCTAGAATTATGGATAAAAATACCAAATATTAAAATCAATATAGTTAAAAAAGATGCATCGTTTTAACTCTATTGATCGTATTTTGTAAGCAATTAAATACTCATTTCTTCTCTCTATCCCAAGCCTTTAATTATGATACTTATGTATACTCAACAAGAGAATGCTCCATGAAATAATTAATAAATAAGCTATCCTTTCAAACCTTTTTTTTACTAAACAAAACATCCATTCAATACATTTTTCCCAGGTAAACGCATAATTACTCACAATACCTACCTATTAAAAAAATACATTTTTTTGTCGCCAGGTGAAATTTCATCAACATATAAATACTGGGTACATAAAAGGACACTAGTGATAAGCCATTACTTCTTAAAAACTGCATTATTGTATTATTTTCATGCTTTATGAGAAGGCGTAAGCTTAGCCCTATTTTTATACTATAATTTCCGCCTGTCAAACATTTTGTAAACATCAAGTAGGTATAATGCAATATTACCCGTTTTTAACATATTTTTACATGTTTTTATAAGTGTTAAATTAGCACCAAATATTCAAGGATTCACAAGATTTATAGTTTCGTAGGTATTGTGGTCAATTGATTACTTATTTTTATCTGAAACTGTTGGTTTATCATCTGTTTTTCTTGTATTTTTTCCAGGGCACGCTGGCAACTCGCCTATTGAAGCGGCGCTACGCGAAGCCTAACATTTTCTATAACGTGGTCACCACAACCAAGAAGTACACTTACTATAAGAAGTTGTTCAAACCAGACAAACCGCCCATAGCTGTACTCAAGTATTCCAGAGTTTAAATCTACGAAACCTACACATAGTGTAATCCCAATTTTGGAACATTTTTTTCTGATTTTTAAATAATACGAGTATATTAGATTTTTGTTTCGAAATGAAATGTTTATTTACTTTTTATATAATATTTTATTTAAAATTCGTCCATCTTTAAGAACCTTAACATATAGTATTAGAAACCAAGAATCTGGTTGATAATTTTATTCTGAATTTAAAAAATTATAAAACTTTATCCAGTTAACCCTACTTTAACGTAACGAAGATTTTTGAACCGCATCTTAGAACTAAATTGTTCAGGTCTCGGGAGCATCGAGCTACTCATCCCTCTCCTTCGTAGTATCAATCCAGTGGATTAGTTTGCAGCAACAAAATCTTGCATCTCTATCATACTTGAGATGTATTTTTTTTTTGCTGATACATAGGATGTCTTTTAGACCTTTAATGTGGTATTTTCCCCTTTATTTCCACATCCTAATGCCGTTGACCATAAAAGTTCATCCGCCTTTGAAAAGCATTTACTACCTCCAGGACAATAGAGTGCCCTAACCATCTTGACCTGATGAGGTTAGCTGGATGTTAGCTTTTTCCGGCCAACATTCGGTCCCTGTCTATATTGGCCGACTGATGTCGCTCACCCCTCACCACGAGAAGGAGATAGATCAGGATTTTGCTTTCATCGAACCTGTAACCATAAGGCATTTTGCAATCATCCTATAGGATTCAAATTCTTTTCAAAACGTTATAGGAGGGTTAACTGAATTGTGTGATTGATGGGTCTTCGGGATAGGTATTTTATTTATTTGAGTTTAAATGACGTACCCAAAAGTTAATAAATAGAATATATATTTAGTGCTAATATTTTCGTATTGGAAGCGAATATTTTTAAGTTAAAAAAAAATTTATTGTAAGATACTATGTAGAAAAAATACATCATATCTAATTTCAGGTAAATAGTAATTTCGCTAATTCGGCATAGACATAGAAGTATATTTATGGAATGATCTCACAATCTTGTAAAAGGCAAGATTTGGTACGAAGATTGGTGTCTACTTGATTAGAAAATGTATTATTATTGTCTATTATAACAGATTATAATAGCACTATAATAATTATTATGAAAATGTTCAAATATATGTTACTTCAATAAATATTAAAGTATATATGTTTAAATGGAATATGAGTATATTTAATCGTATTATCATTTTAACAAACTATATACAAAATATAACACTTTTAAAAAATCATCAAATACATCGCCACTCTTTTTTAGTTAATTACATCCCTAATTGTTAAATTTTTATGGAATAACCTGAAATATCAATTCTAAAAGAGTCTCAATTTTTTGCTTAAACACTCAAAAATGCTAATTTAGTATGTCGCTACAGTCGTACACAAGCGATGTAATAAATACTAATAAATAATTAATCTAATAATAGAAAAATCACATCATAATTTTACTAAATACAATAAAATTAATAGTAAATTTAAAAAATATTACTTTTACGAAAATTTCTCGTTCATTATCTTTTTTAAATTGCTGATATTTCGATGCCTTTTTATTGTTTTTTTCCCTCTGAAATATATGTTCAATTTGTTCAGAACCAAATATACATTTTGGTTCTAAATTTCTTTTTTTTATTATTTAGCTACCAAAGCCATAAAGATTAGAATTTGTTACATATAAAAAGAAAATACGAGGTAATAAATAAATGTATGCTTATCCAAAGCATGTGTTCTTAAATTGGTCAACTTATACACCATATAAGTTATGGAGATTTGATTATTTTGTACTGAGTAACTTGAGTGACTTGAGTGACGACATATGTTCATCGTTGTTTTTAGTACACTATGTACCCATAATATCATTTTTTCTGCTAATTTTTCGTTAAGTTTGTCGTGTTCCGCATATATCAAGCTACTGATGAACATGAAATGGAGCACTATTCAGGGGATTGTTATATATTGACTAGCTCCTTCTTCAGCTGATGAAGTTATCGGTAATATCTCTAATTTCCCTGGTGAGGTCCCGGCTTAGATCCTTGAGGTTATCCCGCCGGTCTCTACAGCAATCCGTCGTTTGATGGTCGGAAAGGCAAGACACCAAGCGAAGCATCTGTAAGAAAATAATATTAATATCAACTAACGATGATACACAAAACCTAAACCTAGATACCTAAAAATAAATAATGACTGTTTTATGTTAACATCCTCCTCTCTAATTTAATGTTGTTATTCAGTCGCGTGGTGGCAGGATGAGGAGCAGATTAACAGCACAAAGACTTTTTCTGAGGCACATTGACATATATATTTCGATAAGTTTACAAACTTCTGGCCCGGAACACAACATTCAGGCCGGGCCACAATACGACCTTTTTCGCGGACGGCACACGACTGAGCGTGTTCGTAGCACCACAAGTAGCGATCTATATAACTAACGTCACACCCGTGACCGGACTTGTCTAAAATGTCAATATGGTGACACATACATGTACGACACGCGAACAGATATAAGAGACGAAAGATTGTATATCGAAGCTTTCGTTACCAGTCAGCAAGTACTACATCATGCTGATATCAATGTATACTCCAAGCATCTAATTAAAGTAACTCTAGCCACAGACAAATATCAAACGTAGCGTTTTTTTTATGCACATGTTCTAGGATATTCAAATTAAAGAAGCGGAATGAGAATCGCCGCTTATTGTATCGAGAAATTAACCAACAACTGAATAAATACCTTTTCATTAAATTATTCCGCCTATTAACTTCTTCCCATTCGATTCACATTAAATATATATATATCTTTCTCATCTATAACAACACATCAGCCGTTATACGGCAATGAATCGTTAAAAATATTTAACGTCAGCCCAAGTTAAATTATACCTACCATATTTTATATTGTAATAGGTAACTCTACCGATTAAAATGTAAATAATAATTAAAAGAAGACGTTTTCATCTTTACAAGTAAATTCAAATATGGAATAAAATTCGTACATCATTTGTTCGTATGTGTTTATTTTTCAGTATTCCATTGTCTTGTAACGGATTTCGATAATTTTAGATTGAATGCCGTAATTTATGATATTTTATGATTAATGGCACCAATGTTTTCGCGTAATCTTGTGTTAGATAGTATTTCGAGGCACGTGGAACCGAAACTCATCTCCTCTTTACTCTTTTGACATTATATATACGGGATACTTATAATAATGCCGTTTGGTTTATCTTATTGTTCTTCCGTGCGGTGAATAGAACCACGCATCATTGCATCATCTTTCTGGACCAGAAAGAAGAAGAATCTTCGGAGCAAGCAATCAGGTTAGTAAATACTTATTGTCTGTATGATTTTATTTGAGCACTAGATACACGAATGCATAATTATGCCGTTATTTAGTCGATGGCAAAAAAACATAATTAATATTAGATATACGAGTATGTAACTCTTCTAGTTCAATACTTACACGCGGACACACACCTAAGCCCACATTTATTAAGCCTTTCGTTACGGCTCGGTGGAATACAAATTATACTGTCAATACGGCGTGAATTTTTCGAACCATTTTTTTTGCTTAAAACTAGTATTTGAAGCATAAATGTACTTATCTGACATATTTTCATATATCACATTGGTTCTTATATCCTTTAGCTATCAGATGATGCATAAAAAACTATTATATTTAACAAACGTTCATTATATAACTCCACGCACGTGGTAGCATTGACACTTGTGGTTGTACAGAAAAATCGCTCCTGTGACGAAACCTAACGATATTTATTTACATGCTTTACAGATTCACGTAAATAATAAATGTAGGTTGATAAAGGGAATGACTGCAGTTTCAAGTTCTTACCGTAGATGTCACAATGAGTACTGAAAGTAGCAAAACGACATATCACGGCTGCCGATGCCAACGGTAGGAGAATCTTAGACGGCATATATCGACAACCGATGCGAAAGGGTTAAGCTGCTAAGTAAACAGCATTTTTTGTGTCCCGGGCGGAGGACCGAATGCTGTCAGTCTTTTTAGTTTGGCGTAAAATAAATGTCAAATGTGCTTCTCGACGAGTTCTTTGCTTTGGCGACCTGCTCATCATCCATCCATCACGCGTCCCAATGACAATCCCGTGATCTGGAATTGCTTTAATTAGACGGGGGATATCACTAGCATCAATTTAAAACATTTTTAAGGTTTTTTTACCCTGTTGAGTGTTCCGTGCGCCAGAAGCTTGGTAATGATGGATCTGGCGGCTGGTGTGAGAGCTGCGATGGCCCCTGCTGCAACTGCTCTTTCCTCGACGTCGTTGGATACACGCAAGTCATCGATGGTCGTGACCATGGCCGCTGGTATCAACGATCTCGACTCAGCGGACTTGAGCATGGTCTCCATGGCAGGACCATTAGAGCACTGCACGCTACCTGTCTGCAAAAACGAATTATATGACATAAAAATATAAAAATGATACATATATTTGCTACCGTAAGGTGATGGCGTTCTTTTAGCCCAGGGATAATCATCATCTTCTTCGTAGTATCAATCCGGTGGATTGGGTTGCAGCAACAGAATCTTGCATCTCGATCTCCACTCCTCTCGGTCCTCCGCAACCCTCTTCAGCTCAGCATAAGAGCTACAACTCATGTCCTCGAACATTTGCTGCAAATACTCCCGTCTAGGGCACCCTCTACAGTTTCTACCCTCAACCAACCCCTCCACAATGTCGTGAAGAAGATCATCGTGGAGAATGATGTGACCGATCCATCGGGCTCGCCTCTCTGAGATGGTTCTTACTAGGTGCCATCATCGTCTCAGCATAAATGCATTCCATTGTAACTGAAAATTATGTTAATACGACATATGTCTATGTTACCATACGGTCACACTCGTCCATACAGAGACGCATATAGTAAAATTTGATGATGAAATACAAATAAAAAAAATTGATGAAAATAATCACTCCAGAGATGAAAGTTTTCTTTGTTGATAAAAACTAAAGTTTTAAGCTATACTTTATCAGCATGTAGTTTTCTTCATAAAGCATTTTTTTTACATTTTTTTTCTGTAGAAAATCTATGTGACCCTATGGTCGCGCTAGCCTAACTATTGACAACTTATTTTGTAAAAAACATCAGTTTTTTGTATGGATTCTAACCTTGGGGTTGAAATACAGCTACACCGAAAATATTTTAAAATATTTATGATATTACCTTCTTACATCAACATATTGTTATACGAAATGAATTAGTAAAAATTACGTAAATCATTTTAAAAAAAAAAAAATCATTATTAGAAAAATCTATTTACTCAACTAAAGTAAAAAAATCAACCCGAAATAAAATATCTCACAAGGGTATTTGGTAACTGTTTCTGTTGCCGCGGCTGCAGAATAACTGTGGTGGAGACACTTCTTAACCTTAAAACTGAAAAGCTGAAACGAAATATACAATGTTCAGGTAGAAAAGGGACCAGAGTAGGGATAAATAGTGTTGCATGTCTCTGGAGGGTTAACCAAAAATAAAATTAATCGCATGGGTATTTGGTAGTTGTTTCTGCTGCCGCGGATGCAGCATGACTGTGGTAGATATACCGAAATTGAGTGATGCTACGATTTTCAGGTAGAAAGAGGAGCAAAATACAAGTAAGTACACAACAGTAATCACTGTGTACGCTTGTCTTTGGAAGGTTAAGTCTTCTTGATGATTTTCATTAATATTATGATCAGTTAGCAACTGATGGGATATTCCTGATGAATATAAGGATATTACTTACTCCTTTGTAACGGTAGGGATCGTCAGGACATGAGATCCTTCCCTGGATGCGGCCGATCGCGTGGTTGAAGGACTCAATGAGCAGTCTTCCGTAGTTCTTCACGGCTCGACCAAGCTCCCTGTTGTTGGTTCCATATTGAGCACCGACACTGTGTGTCACCAGCTGCACAACAAGTACAAAGAAAATTAGGGTACAACTCCAGTATAATGTATCAAGATTTTAAAAAATATATATACCGTCATACACTTGCCGAACATCTAAACAACTTTAATGTGAGTCAACCAAGAACTGTCAGTTTCAAAATTTCGTGCTTAAATGCCACCGATAAGCTTTAGAATGCTCTAGAATGCTTCTTCCTTCATACAATCTGAATCCATACAATAAACAGATAAATGTACACTTGGAATCTCCTCAAACCATACACAAAAACAACGCAACACACTTTTCCAGCATGCAGCGTCCAGCCACACTGGCTAAACGTCATAGAATGGAATTGTCTCGCCAGTTTTGCTCTTCTGCATAAAAATATCAATAAAAAACTATCATTAACAGATTTATATCATTTCTCGTTGTTAAATTTACCATTTCTCGAGAAAAAATAAAAAAATTCACAATTTCCATGCCACTTATTACAGTTATACGTCTCTAATGAGTTTTATTGCCTTGCTAAAAGCCTATAATTGAAAGCTACTTTGTGAGGAATTGTAGCCAAATTTTTGCTGCCTGCATGCGACAGTTATATGTCAAAATTTAGTAGTTTTTTCTAATTGATATTACTCCTTTGCGGTTTGCATTAATTGGTCTCGAATAATTTTATATTGTAGCGTAAGGTTCATTTTATGAGAATACGCTGTGATATCAGCCCGATATATAGCTCTTTTAGGCTGATGCCGAAAAGTCTCGAAAAACGATCTCTTGTCTTTTTTATTATTGTTCACTCGCCTGACATACACGTCTAATAATGTTAGTCTTAATTTTATAATTCAATATATATAAAACACACGGCGTTTGCATACGCCAATTTATTAGTTTTGACAGTTGCTCCATTTCCTGTTGATTCAACTGTCAACTTTAGTTACTGACTTAGTCGCGATTATCTTTGGGGCGCTACATGTGACAGTGCCCGTTTGTCGGCTCGCACCCCGACCGACCGAGGTCCGCGATACACATGTTACGGTTGGGCGGGGAAACCGAAGAATTATATTGAAAATAAACGCGAATTGTGCTTCTAAACAGTTATTTGCTTTGCGACCAGCTCCTGCATCCTTCCTCCACGCGACCCAACGATGACCCCGCGACTTGTTGTCACCCTTTTTAAAGATGGGGGATGTCATTTTTGAAACTATAAGCTTTAATAAAACATTGATGATTACGGTTGATTATGAAAATGGGTTTTCATTGATATAATTTATTCTGTAAAGCAGTTTTCATATTTTTCAGTATGAACACGGATCGTGGACTTTGTCAACCCCTTTACCGTCCTGTATTGATGTCCGTTTGGGACACATCACAGAAAATGTTAAAGCGGCTAAAGGCCTTCCTGGGACTGTAATGCAGCGCACAGCGCAACAATAAATGAGAGACACGCTTGTAGTGTACGAAATGGATAGCGGGCAACAGATGATATCAAAATTTTAAAGTACTTTTAAAAATTGTTAACTTATTACCTCATTTAATACGCACGTCAGCGATGGTGAAGCGCTGAACCCAGACAAGGTGTCAATTCCCCATAGAGTCTGCACCAAGAAGATGTGGTAAAGATGGTGCGTATGAATGTGAGGAGGAAGCATTATGCCTCCGGAGGGTGGTCCAGAAGATCCAGGTGGTCCAGGCGGTCCAGGTGGTCCAGGTGGTCCTACAGCAGGAGGCCCGGGTGGACCGGCAGGACCAGGCAGTCCTGGAGGTCCCGGACGTCCTGGAATACCGGGAGCGGCTGGCGGCCCCGGGGGACCGGGCAGGCCGGGATTTGCAGGTGGGCCTCTTGGTCCAGGCGTTCCTGGAATTGAAACTCCAGGAGGTCCTCGTGGTCCAGGTATCGAAGCTCCAGGTGGTCCAGGTGGTCCGGGAATCGAAGCACCTGGAGATCCAGGTGGTCCAAGGATTCCTTGACCGGGTGGTCCTGCGGGACCAGTTATCGACTGTCCGGGAGGTCCAGACACTCCAGGGCCTGAAAGACCTGGTTGACCAGCAGGTCCAAGCTCCCCGGCTGGGCCAGGAACAGAAGAAGGGAGGCCTGGAAGCCCGGAAGGTCCGGGAGGTCCGGAGACGCCTGATGGGCCGGGAGGTCCTTGCGGTCCTTGGTTACCGGAATTTCCTGGATTACCACCAGGTCCTCCTGGGTTTCCTCCAGGTCCACCAGGATTACCTTCTGGCCCTGGTGGGTTACCTCCAGGACCTCCAGGATTACCTCAAGGTCCTCCAGGATTACCTTCAGGCCCTGGTGGGTTTCCTCCAGGTCCTCCTGGGTTACCTCCAGGTCCTCCAGGATTACCTTCTGGCCCTGGTGGGTTTCCTCCAGGTCCCCCTGGGTTTCCTCCAGGTCCCCCTGGGTTTCCTCCAGATCCTCCTGGATTTCCTCCAGGTCCGCTAGGATTACCTTCAGGCCCCGGCGGGTTTCCTCCAGGTCCTCCTAGGTTTCCTCCAGGTCCCCCTGGGTTTCCACCAGGTCCACCTGGATTTCCTCCAGGTCCACCAGGATTGCCTTCAGGCCCCGGCGGGTTTCCTCCAGGTCCTCCTGGGTTTCCTCCAGGTCCTCCAGGGTTACCTCCAGGTCCTCCAGGATTACCTTCTGGCCCTGGTGGGTTTCCTCCAGGTCCTCCTGGGTTCCCTCCAGGTCCTCCAGGATTACTTTCTGGGTCTGGTGGGTTTCCTCCAGGTCCTCCTGGGTTTCCTCCAGGTCCCCCAGGGTTTCCTCCAGGTCCCCCTGGGTTTCCACCAGGTCCACCTGGATTTCCTCCAGGTCCACCAGGATTGCCTTCAAGCCCCGGCGGGTTTCCTCCAGGTCCTCCTGGGTTACCTCCAGGTCCTCCAGGATTACCTTCTGGCCCTGGTGGGTTTCCTCCAGGTCCTCCTGGGTTTCCTCCAGGTCCTCCAGGATTACTTTCTGGCTCTGGTGGGTTTCCTCCAGGTCCCTCTGGGTTTCCTCCAGGTCCCCCTGGGTTTCCTCCAGGTCCACCTGGATTTCCTCCAGGTCCACCAGGATTGCCTTCTGGCCCCGGCGGGTTTCCTCCAGGTCCTCCTGGGTTTCCTCCAGGTCCTCCTGGGTTACCTTCAGGTCCTCCAGGATTACCTTCTGGCCCTGGTGGGTTTCCTCCAGGTCCCCCTGGGTTTCCTCCAGGTCCCCCTGGGTTTTCTCCAGATCCTCCTGGATTTCCTCCAGGTCCACCAGGATTGCCTTCAGGCCCCGGCGAGTTTCCTCCAGGTCCTCCTGGGTTACCTCCAGGACCTCCAGGATTACTTTCTGGCCCTGGTGGGTTTCCTCCAGATCCTCCTGGGTTTCCTCCAGGTCCTCCAGGATTACCTTCTGGCATTGGTGGGTTTCCTCCAGGTCCCCCTAGGTTTCCTCCAGGTCCACCTGGATTTCCTCCAGGTCCGCCAGGATTACCTTCAGGCCCCGGCGGGTTTCCTTCAGGTCCTCCTGGGTTACCTCCAGGTCCTCCAGGATTACCTTCTGGCCCTGGTGGGTTTCCTCCAGGTCCTCCTGGGTTTCCTCCAGGTCCTCCAGGATTACCTTCTGGCCCTGGTGGGTTTCCTCCAGGTCCTTCAGGATTACTTTCTGGCTCTGGTGGGTTTCCTCCAGGTCCCTCTGGGTTTCCTCCAGGTCCCCTGGGTTTCCTCCAGGTCCACCTGGATTTCCTCCAGGTCCACCAGGATTGCCTTCTGGCCCCGGCGGGTTTCCTCCAGGTCCTCCTGGGTTTCCTCCAGGTCCACCTGGGTTACCTTCAGGTCCTCCAGGATTACCTTCTGGCCCTGGTGGGTTTCCTCCAGGTCCCCCTGGGTTTCCTCCAGGTCCCCCTGGGTTTCCTCCAGATCCTCCAGGATTTCCTCCAGGTCCGCCAGGATTACCTTCAGGCCCCGGCGGGTTTCCTCCAGGTCCTCCTGGGTTTCCTCCAGGTCCTCCAGGATTACCTTCTGGCCCTGGTGGGTTTCCTCCAGGTCCCCCTGGGTTTCCTCCAGATCCTCCTGGATTTCCTCCAGGTCCGCCAGGATTACCTTCAGGCCCCGGCGGGTTTCCTCCAGGTCCTCCTGGGTTTCCTCCAGGTCCTCCTGGGTTTCCTCCAGGTCCTCCAGGATTACCTTCTGGCCCCGGCGGGTTTCCTCCTGGTCCTCCTAGGTTTCCTCCAGGTCCTGGTGGGTTTCCTGCAGGTCCTGGTTGATTACCTCCAGGTCCTCCAGGATTACCTTCTGGCCCCGGCGGGTTTCCTCCAGGTCCTGGTGGGTTTCCTTCAGGTCCTGTTGGGTTTCCTCCAGGTCCTGGTGGGTTACCTCCAGGTCCTCCAGGATTACCTTCAGGTCCCAGCGGGTTTCCTCCAGGTCTTGGTGGGTTACCTCCAGGTCCTCCAGGATTACCTTCAGGCCTAGGTAGGTTTCCTCCGGGTCCTCCAGGATTAACTTCAGGCCCTGGTGGGTTACTTCCTGGCCCTCCTGAAGAGCTTCCTCCCTGTCTACCTGAAATATTTATTCATCTTCGTTTAATACACACGGTCTTATTACGCTTCAACATTTTAGCTTGTTGTAATTGTACAACAAGCTAAAATGTAATTTCATTATAATAATTAGATTTAAATTTACTCAATGATTATATTTTTGAAAGTATAAGAAAGCAATTAAATTTAAAAGCACGGTCATAGACAGACGGAGATCGTAACTCGAATAACTCGTACATCGAATCATTTTTCTCAAAACATGAAATGATATTAATGAACTATGCAGATCTTTAAAATATCAAGAGAATTATAAACGTGTCATTATTAATACATTGATACTGTTTTAAAATTAAGAATAACTCATTTAAAAAATGTTTTTAATTTGAATTTAGAAAAGAACATTTTGAAATTGGTAAATGTACGAATATATAACATGGATTTAAATTTTTATTAGAATATTTTTCCAATATTCTAATCTTCTTTTACAGATCGTTGACTATATTTCAATATTCTTAGTAATTAAATACACACATACATCAAATTTTTATACGCATATTTATACGCGGAAAGTGATTTAATAAACCTTGTGAATAAATGTTGACTGACTGAATAATAAAAAACACTGAATATATACTACAGAGACATCTATCGTTATACGATGGTAACAATGGTAAAAATACATCATCTTTCGTGTGTCCGTTCAGGCGGAGAAATAGTCGAGTGGACTGGGCGGTATAAAAGAACAGAGCAAAGGTTGGTTCCAAGGCTCGTGGTTCGAATCCCACGTCTGCCGATATTTTTCTGAATGAATTGATGCGTATAAAAAATTGATGTATAATTGTATGAGTATCTTCTTCGTAGTATCATTCCGGTGGATTGGTTTGCAGCAACAGAATCTTGCATCTCGATCTCCACTCCTCTCGGTCCTCCGCATCCCTCTTCAGCTTTGTATAAGAGCTACAATTCATGTCCTCAAACACTTGCTGCAAATACTTCCGTCTAGGGCGCCCTCTACAGTTGCTGCCCTCAACCACCCCCTCCACAATGTCGCGAAGAAGACCATCGTGGCGCATGATGTGACCGATCCATCGGGCTCGCCTCTCTGAGATGGTTCTTATTAGGTGCCTATCTTCCTTGATTATCCTGAGAACCTCATTGTTCGTGACGTGGTCTTTCCGGAAAATTCCAAGAATTCTTCTGTATAGCCACATCTCAAAGGCCTCTAGTCTTTTTTATCACAACAGCTTATAATGCGCTTTACCTGATCTGCCGCTGAACAGCAATATTGGGGTAAACATGTGATTCTTTAGGCGCTGTATGTCAGGGGATAATTCACGTCTTGGAAGCTTCCATAGGTTTTCCAGCACCTGCCTGTATATCAACAATAAACATAAGGAGATAGAAACATTTCAAAATCAGAAAAATATATTCCTAAAGGAAAAATAATGGGCATGCGGAAACATCGGTGAGCGGTATACGTTGCCAAAAAGAGGACACCATTTTATTTCTTGATTCATTGATTGTTCATTTATTTATTTGTTCGTTTGGTTGTTTGTTTTTTTTGACATCAGCATGATATAACCGCCCTTGCTGACTAGTACCGAAAACCTCGATAAACAATCCTTCGACTCTTATTTCTGTTCGCTTGTCAGACATGAATGCGTTCGCCATCTTGACATTTGGGAGTAGTGATATAGACCGCAGCTTTTGGCGCTGGTCGAGAGCCCATCACAAGCGCGGCAGTTACGTGCTGACGACCGAGAAGGTCGTGGTACGGTCTAGTCATTCCGCCTGGGCCAGAAATTTGTAAAGTCTATCATAAATATATGTCAACGCGCTTCTGAAAAAGTCTGTGTTCTATCATTCCTTATCCTGCCACCACGCAACGGAATAAGAACCTTTTGAAAGAGAGGAGGATCTTAGTTTATTTATTAGTTAATATAAATATAAAATTGCTTTCACATAGAGGAAACACAGACGTTGGAAGAGCATTCCAAAGCTTACCGGTGGCATTAAGGAAGGAACTTTGGGAACATTCAATTCTTGGTCGACGCACATTAACCGTGTATGGATGTTCGGCAAGTGTAAGATGAGTTTGTCGGTTGTGGGTGGGTGCAGGAGGAATTAGTTCTTTAAGTTCCGAAGAGCAGCGACCGTGGTAATAACGGTAGAAAAGACTAAGTGAACCAATGTTACCCCTGTGTTCCATTGATTGCAGGTTAGACGTAAGAGTGTCATTGTTTATCAAAGGAATTGCTCTTCTTTGAACTGAGTCAATTAAGCTTAGGAGGTATGGATGGTACAGTGAATGGTACATGCGCGAAAATGGCATCCAGTTGATGGTGTTACATTAGTGTTATTGCTTACATGTCAGAGTGGCCAGAGCATCTCGATAGTCCGCAGTTAGACCGCCGCTTGTGTGCCCTTAGGTCCTTGGCATCTAAGTTTACGAAAAATAACTGAAAAAAATAATATCAGCATTTTCATTAAAGTTCCAAAAACAAAATGACATTTCTTCAAATGATTACGGTACGAACTCGCTGAAAGTTAGCTATAAGTCATCATCATCAGTCTGTGTCCGTCCACTGTTGAACGTAAGCCTCCCGCATGAGTCTCCACCCTCTTCGATCCTCTACCTTCCGCATCCAGGTCACTCCCGCTATTCTTCTTATATCGTAAGTCCATCTTGTAGGCATTCGGCCAATGCTTTGTTTGCCAGTTCTTGGGCGCCATCCAATACTTTTCTTCCCGATCGACCGTCGTCTCTTCGACAGATATGTCCTGCCCATCGCCATTTGAGTGTGCCTATTCGTTGGGTAGCATTAAGCACTACTCGCTATAAGTCATTCAGGGCAAAAATATGAAATGTGAAATTCTAATAAATACATTATCTACAAAGAATCGGCCTGTATTTCTTTGTTCAGTAATTAATTCAAGGTTTTGACAGTAAGTTAAATCAATTGGAAATAAATAAAATCAATTGGTAGTAGACTAAATAAATTTTCAGTATACACTGTGTCAGTATGGATGTGGTGGTCATATATAAAATTAAAATGGCAGTAATATATTTCAATATTGGTAAAAAAATATGTAAAATTAATGAATAATTAACCCATAAAATGGAAACCTAACCTAACATAACCTAACCTATTAAATATTACCATTCATTAATAATTTCCTGCCAATGTATTATTTTTCTACTGCCGATTACTATTTTTCTAATGTCAAATAATTATTTTTTACATATCTTTTAAGGTATTTCTTACTGACCGTTTGCTAAATAATTACTGCGAATTAAATACAGCCAAAAAAATAGTTGCCTAAAGAATCTATGCCACAACAACTAATGTTAAAAACGTTATGATACTCGTATAATATTTGAAGGTCTTTTAATTCCGAGTATTATTTTTTTGTAATCTATAACGTCTATAGGATGGTTTCCGTGATCATTTTATCGTAAAGCTAAACGTATTTAATTATTTAATGTATGCGTGTTACAAATTAAACTGAATTTTCACATTGAAAAATCAAGATATATTTGTGCGTCGTAGATGGCAACCCATGACGCACTCCACCCTATGTTTGTGTATCAAAAGATAACCACACGGCTCAAATCGAGACGTTTCCTACAGTCGACAACGGAACTGGCAATGCCTGAGGCCACCCTGCGGCTGAGCATTTGGAGAAGCGCAACTGAGGGGAATACTTGGATTGCCCCGAAAGAGGACCTAGCTCCTGGACACGACAAGGGGTGGAGGTCCCTTAACAGAATTCGGACTGGAGTATGCAAGACGAGGACACAAATGAAAGCCTGGCAGTCTTACAGCGGACCGACTGAATGTGACTGCGGCGTGGAGCAGACCCTGTCACACCTTCTGGAGTGTGCGCTGTGTTCGAGTAGCTGATTATTGGTTACTCCCGACCTGATGATGGCCGGGAGTAACGCCATCGACGTCACCCACTTCTGGGCAGACCCTGTTGTTTCTGACACGATTATGTTTATACCAGTTTTATAATAACTACAATTATACTTTAATTGAGGATGTTTTAGCACATCCTATTGAAAATAGCCGGGTTAACAAAGAGGAAAATGAGAAGAAAACTGAGTGAATTGATTGATATGCTTAAAACAATTGTTGCATTAAAATATACATATATTTGTAAATGGAAAGAACTTACCGTTGTTATTACACTTAGAAACAAAAGAATTCTTTTTAACCCCATTTTAGAGTATCGAAATTTTCGCACACTCGCGATCCGCGAAAATTCCAAATGAGTTCAACGGCGATAGACATTGGCCTTTTATATTCGAAAACTTGAACATGTCCTCCAAGTTCATGTTTACCAGTGTCGTCCGGCTTAAACAATTACATAATACATTATCAATTGCTATCGTTTCGATTTTTTCGATCGATATTTCTTGGTGGAATTCCAAAATATCAGATATAAATAAAATAATTTTTAGAATGTATTCCACAATATGTTTTTTTGGCGACACGTTTCAGTCAGGTCGAGTGGCCATTTTCAAGTCAGTTATAGTCAATATATAAGGGAATACAATAAACTCCCTTATATATTAATGATTTCCAAAACACATATACCCATCACACAATTCATATCCACCTTTTCACTCACTCTTTGCTTTGTATAGAGCCAACACTCATTTTACTAACTGACTTGAAAATGGCCATTCGACCTGGCTGAAACATGTCGTCTATCAATATGCCGATTGGTAAGCGTCATAGAATACACAGATGAAAAACTTCAGAATTGCTATCGCCATCTGTCGGTATTCTCCTGTAAACATAAAAAAAAACAATCTCACTGTAAAACATTGATTGAAACATTTTTCCTAATTGAGGAGCGTGTGATGGATTCAAAACAAAGTTTTTTTTTTCTTCAATATGAAATATCATTAATATTTTTCCTATTACTCGTTTGTCACAGTAAAAGCTTTATTAAATGCTTTGTTGTGCCAATTTAAAAAGTTTTTGGTTTGTAATTCTACGATTTTTAGTGTTTAGTTTTTTTTTGTTACGATTATCATTAGGAAAATGTAGAAAAAAGATCATTTAAAGTGGAGAAATCACAAATAAATAATATTACCTTTAGAACCACTAGAATTCCCTCCGGACACTCCAGGATTTCCTCTGATATCACTAGGATTGCTTCCAGATTTTCTAAAGTTTCATTTAGGACCTAATAAGTTTCCCCAAGACTTTCTAGATTACCTCCTAGACCAGTGTTTCCTTCAGGACCTCCCCTAAATCGCACATGTATAATAGAATTCTTTCAAAAATTGTCGATCGAAAAAATCATTAATTTTTCATTGTTTACAAGGACTATCTATAGGCGCACGGACTGACATTAACACCAGTAAAAGTTTCTAATGAAAATACATGAATTTATATAAGATTTCAGCGTGATTTTTTAAATGTAAACAGATACAGTAGAATACCGACAGATGGTTTAAATATCGCTAATAAAATAAAAGATAATTTAACTTCAAATTAATTTTCTACACCACTGTGTAATTTTTTATGTGCAGTATTATATATTCGGTGTTATAAATATGTTACATGTAAATTTAACTGAACTGAACTGTTGCTAAGAACCCGCATCTGCGTCTTCTATACAGGGTTGGGAGGTCGTAAAACACCTTTTACGGGTGTTAATAAAATGCGAATTAAAACAAGAAATGCAATAAAACAAATATGTATACAGGTTGACGCAAATTTAATCACCCAATCGGAAGGTGCTGGACTCTACCCGCCTCACACCGGAGGACAGTTAAGTCTTCTTGATGACGTGCTCATTCAGATTATGATCAGTTGGCAACTGATAAGTCCAGTGGGAGTCCCCTCTGAACAATTGTGGCCACAACAAAGAACCCGTGAAAGAGATTAGAATCACATTCATGGGTTATACAGAGATGAAGATAGATTCTCTCACCGAAAATACGAGCAAATATTGTAAATGCGTGGAATTTTTTCTTGAAGGATTCATCATTTCTCAACGTGCATAAGCATGCTTAAAGTATGCTTATACAAACATTAATTGAAGGCGCAACTGCGGTCTTCCAGCAAGTGATTGATAAAAAGTATAAGTAACGTTACAACTAAATACTTTGACATCAGCATGATATAGCCGCTGCTGACTGGCACCGAAAACCTTGATATACAATCTTTCATCTCTTATTTCTGTTCGCTTTTCAGACATGAATGTGTCCGACATATTGGCATTTTCATACTAGTTTTATAGACCGCCGCTTGTGGCGCAAGTGCGACAGCCCATCACGGGCGCGCGAGAGCATATTGTATTGTGGCTCGGCCTATATGCAGTGACTAGGTCGGGTCATAAGTTTGTAAAGTTTATCGTAAATAAATGTCAATGTGCTTCTGAAAAAGGTTGTGTGTTATTAATCTGCTCTTAATCCTGCCATCACGCGACTGAACAACAACCTTTTGAGAGAGAGAAGGATGTTAACTTAAAGTTATTAATTTTGAACAACAAACTTAAATTAGCGCTTAAATACTTAGAGTGAGACATTTATTTATTAAGGATTTTGCACTGGCAAACTCATCGCAAGTAAGCGTATATTATATAGTATTATTATAGTATGCGATCAAAAGATTATGCTACATTTTTTTTATGTGTCGTAATTAATTCTCGTTCGACTTGAACTGTCAACTTGCTTAGCTAAAAAAAATTGTCAGCCAGGTCGAATTTTAGCAGCTATAAAATCACATCATAAAAATCTATCTAGCGTCATAAAAAAAATATACTTAAATTCGTTTTTATGAATTGTATTTGATAAGCCTATCTCGTTAGTCCTTTTCACCGGCTAGCAAACTAGCTTTTTACCATTACCGAAATTCCGTTGCTGAACCAGTTTTCTGTTTTAAAGCCTATTGCATTGTAATAAGTGGTACAGTGGAACCTCTCATAACGAGCGCCTCTCATAACGAGTGATTCGCATAAAGAGCAAAAAAAAATGTTCTCTTAACGAGTGACATTTCGCATAACGAGTGACGCAGAAAAAGGAAGTCACATAACGTATGACGCACTTGTGAGCTGGGACTTCCGCGTCATTGCGTCAATCTGTGCTTAGCACTCGCACTGTTAGCACGTAAGTGTCGCATGTGATCACACATTTTTCTAATGACTTATGTTCAGACGTTATTTGTAATTAATTTTATTTTGGAGAGCTTGGAGGAAGAGGAAGTAGCAGAACAACAATCTTCCGTCGCAATAAGAGAAATTCTTAAAGCATGGGAAACTGTTTCATCGTACATTGAGAATCGTCATTCTAATAAGGAGGTGGCTATGCGTGCTACAAACTTATTCAATGATAACGCTGTGTCGCATGTTCACCAAATTTTAAAGAGTCAACCTAGTCTCTAGATAGCTTTCTAGTAAAAAATAATTTATTATTTGTCATAAATTTATAAATAATAATCTAGTTTCGATTTTTTTTAAATGTTTTTAACCAGGTTGTTACGAACTTTAACAATTTATAAGTATGTTATTTTATTTGAATAAACGTTAAAAAAAATCGCATGGAACGCATTGTCGTGTTTTACATTGATTTATATGGAAAAATTACTTTCGCTTAACGAGTGTTTCACATAACGAGCAAGATTCTGGAACAAATTATGCTCCTTATGAGAGGTTCCACTGTATAACTATAACATAAAAAATGACACAGTATTCGTTGAAAATCGTCTACTTATATCGTGAGCGGTGATCTGTTAAATCATATCAACATGTGAACTTCAAAGTCTCTCAACCTTCAAAAGTATTTTTTTACTAGTTTTTCACGTCATACATTGTACATTGAACCCTCGTATAACGCATTTTTATTTATTTTTAACCCTTTCGTTATACTGTCAATACGGCGTGAATTTTTCAAATCATTTTACATGTATGTTAATAAAGGGAATATTGCAGTTCCAATTTCTTACCGTAGATGTCACAATGAGTACTGATAGAGGCAATACTATGTATCACGGCTACCGATGTTAACAGTCGGGTAATCATACACGGCATATATCGGGTACCGATGCCAACAGGTTAAGGGAGATTTTTCCTATTTCTATTGTGGCGATATTTCATTCAACTGTTCTATGTTATTATTTTGACTGTACGCCTTGGCATTTCACCAAGAGACAATGCAGCCGTATGGTGGGATTCGAGAGCAGATGCCTGCGTAGAATACTGGGTGTACCATGATTTTAATTTGTGTGGAACGATGAGATGAGAGAGCGGACAAGGCAGCCTCCCGCTGCATTCGATCAAGGGGCAAAGGTGGCTTCCATTCAACTCAATCAATTTCGTACATTATCCAACTCTTTTCTTCTAGGGATGCTTTCTTTCCATTCGTTAGAGGCCCGCAGGAAAATTGCTGCTCTCAAACATTCATTCCTTCTTCTTCGCGGTGCAATTCACAACCCTGGGATTCTTGAATGTTTTAACTTACACCCGTGCTCGTAGCCTTTCATTATTTTCCATTCCAGTCGGTACTTGTGGAGCTTCAAGCACTCAATATAGTACAACGGCAATGGCGCTCCTGAATCGCCTACCACGATCCTTTTTTTACATCATTTCCTCTTTTGTCAATGGTATTTTTATCCTTGATCTCTGTGATCTTTGACAGGTGTCATCTTCTTCTTCTTTTCATGTTTTTTTTTGTATGTATTGATATCGGCTCGATATAGCCCTTGCAGGCTGGTGCCGAAAACCTCGATATACAATCTTTCGTCTCTTATTTTTGTTCGTTCATCGGACATGTGTCACCATTTTGGTTGTTTTGGCAGAAGATAATTTCGTCAAAGGGCTGACAGGTGAATAAGGGCGCTGCGGTGTTACAAAGCGTTCCGGGTCAGTTAGGCTCGTCTCTCAACGGAGGTAGATCGTTGATTGTGCGTGCCCTGAGCCGAATACCAAATTTTACATTTTGTCTATTTTTAACTTGAATATATCTCAATGTGTTTGTAAAAAAGTATGTGTGTTGTTCATCTGCTCCTCACACGTCCACCAAGTCCACCTAATAACGGTCCCGGCGACCTGAAGTCGTTCTTTCCTTAAGTAAAGGGAATGCTAGTATGTGTACGTATACTCTATGTTTCTTTTATGTGGATACTCTGTTTCTTTTAAATGAATGTTTATGTAGAGTATCTCTTAGTTTCTTATTCTTTAGTATATACGATAATGAAATTTCAATAAAATAACAATTAATTTCAATAAATAATCTTTATTTTAACAAATCGGAAATAAACAGTGTTACGTTATTTATTAGTTGCAAGAACAAATCAGTTTCATTGTTTAAACATCCGGCCTCCTTAAATGCACAGAAGCGCTCAAAGGCTTTAAAAGTGGCGTTTAAGTGTTATTGAATACAATAAATAGTGGTTAAAACAATTTAACGTTAACATTTTTGTATGACTCTACTAAATATCTTAAAAATAAGACGTCCGCATAGAATTTAAGCAAAGTTTTCGGTGATCTGCGTGACCTGCCTGGCAAGTTCCCTGGCTAGGTCCCTGAGGTTATCTCTTCTGTCTCTGCAGCAATCGTTGTTTTGGACGTCCGTCAAGCAGCTGATCAACCTCACGTACTGAAAAAACAACAAAACAGACATTAATATTCTATATCACATAGATTATATCTACTGTGGAGATAGAGGTTGTTATGTAACGTATAATTATTTATATGATAACAATATAATAAATAAATAGACTGTTGGAGAGTAATAATATAAAAAGCTTGTGAATAAATGTTGACTGATTGAAAAATAAAAAGTAATAATTTACATACTCTGAATATATACTATAGAGACATCTATCGTTATACGACGGTAACAATGCTATAAATACATCATCGTTCGCGTTTCTATTCAGGCAGAGAAATAGTCGAGTGGACTGCGTGGTGTGCAGAACGGAGCAAAGCTTGCAAGGGTCGTGGTTCGAATCCCACGTCTGCCGATATTTTTTCTGAATGAATTGATGCGTATAAAATTTGATGTGTAATTGTATGTGTATATTTAATTACTAATAATAATATATGTTAACTTGAAAGAAGCAAGTACGTTTAGAATCGTAATTAGGAATTGAAATTTCTAATCACTTTAGGTAGTTAGTAAATTGCTTTCAAATAATGTTTTAGTGTCACATATACTGCGTTCATTGAATATAAGCGACTGCATGTAAGAGTATGTGATATTGTATTTCGTGTTTACGTGGTATTTTATTGTTACATGGGAGTTACACTATCGTTGAGATTTAAGCGTTCCTAAGCTTATATACATTTTTAATTATATACGTCACCAGAGAAAATACGATCGAAGCAAAAGTCTTTTAGAGATGTTTTTTTTCCATCGTTTCCTTAGAAAAAAGCTGCTCTCAAACATACATTCCTTCTCCTTCACGGTGCTATTCATAACCCTATATATATATATTTAGTCGTGTCGGAAACATCAGGGTCAGATCCTGTCTGCCCAGAAGTGGGCGACGTCAAGTGGGATTACTCCCGGCCATCATCAGGTCCTCCTGGGTGCAGCTACTCGGACACAGCACACACTCCAGAAGGTGGGACAGGGTCTGCTCCACGCCGCAGTCACATTCAGTCGGCCCGCTGTAAAACTGCCAGGCTTTCATTTGTGTCCTCGTCTTGCATACTCCGGTCCAAAGTCTGTTAAGGGATCTTCATATATTCCACTCCTGGTCGTGTCCAGGAGCTAGGTCCTCTTAGATAGCCGTATTCATAGCAATACATTGTTATCCATATCTGGATAAACTTGAATGGATGACATGAATATTGACGAATCAATACTCCACGTGCAGCGCTTAGCAATATGTAAAACGATAAACGTTATGGAATTCACAGATGAGATAAAAAATAATCATACCTTGTCGTAATTTCCTCCAGCTATGAGCTGTCCAAATATGGCTCTGCTAGCTGGTGTAAGAGCAGCAATGGCACCAGCTGCTATTGTGGCTTCCTGAGGATTGTTGGAGACTCGCAGAGCTTCTAAAGCAACGACGATGGAGTTTGGAATAGTCCGCTGGGCCTCGCTGTCCCTCAGTTGGTTTGCCAGGGCGTAGGTGTTGGGGCACTGAGAACTGGAGATCTGTAAAACACATAAACATCAATTCAATATTAATTGTTCCGGAACCGAGTGGTCGCGGTCCCGAAATTACAGCATCAGCTTATATGGTGATGCCGGCATACCAAGTATCCGGCACTGAGGATAAGACCAAATACCTAAAAGAGTTGATACTAATTTATTTAATGCGAGTCCCCCTTTTATACCCTAATTTATAACATGAGTGAGCAGTTAAAAATAATATTAATACGTTTGAATGTCATACACTGCACATTCCTCGATCTTCATCCCTTCAATCCACATAGAGTGGCAGATTATTGGGATGGTCCATGCTCCGTATCGATGTAATCCATTCCTTATTAATATTAATATTTCTAATACATAGAATTTCGTACACCGCAAATTCGTCGATACTTGTTGTTTGTTAGACTTTGATCCCTGACTGTATGAATTGACAGATTCCATCTAAGATGAGAAATAATTATAACAATTACTTTGGAGGTTTAATACAAATAGTTATGTTTAAAGTAACGCTTTGAACATTAATTCTTATTATAACAACATTTATAGAGCGCTTTTTTATTGGATACAAGGGTTTAGACAACCTGTGCTTACAGAACTATCAAACGTCAATTTGTAGTGTCCATATGCTCCATACATAGAGCGGATATGGTAAAAAAAGAAAAAACTCAATAAACAGACTCACGATTATGATGACTCTAAGTTGTGATTATGATCGAAAGGACAAAAATATATTGATGAAGTTTGTTTGTATTGGACAAAGCAAATTGCCGTTTCACAGTTCTGTAAGCTCATATTGTATATGCCTTGTCCCAGAATACCTATATCCCGGAGGTCCACATGAGAACATAAATGGTTCCCGGAAGCTTCCAGAGTAGTAGTCCGTGAACTTGCATAGACTGAAGCTGCAGTACCAGAGAAATATTTGTTCATTTATCAAGAGTTTCTTAAGAAGATCGGATGATAAACCAGACGATCCCGAAGACTGGATATATTTTTTATTGTTCTTAAGGGGTAACGCAACTTTACTAGGGGGAATGTATAAGCTTATATTTGATGAAATCATTTTTTTTAAATCAAGCTTTATCGGGTTTTGAACCGATGGCGTTTGAGTGACAAACAAACGCTTTTACCAATGGACACCAGCTCGTTGATAATACATTTTAATAATCTGACCCGAGCTCTTTGATAGTAAAATTTCGTCTCCTTCTCTTTACTCTTCCATCTCCATCTCTTCACAACCCATGAATGCGATTCTAATCTCTTTCACGCGTTTTTTATTTTAGCACTTCTGTGAAGTGGCCACAATTGTTCAGAGGGGACTCCCACTGGACTTATCACTAGCTAACGGATCATAATCTGAATCAGCGCGTCATCAAGGAGACTTAACTGTCCTCCGGTGTGATGCGGGTGAGAGGCGGGTAAAGTCCAGTGCAGTAAAATTTCGTCTAATTCCAGTGTGATTATTAGTGGATTCAGGATGTGTGATGTTCCAACTCACCGGCTTGTAGTTCCAAAGCTCTGCTGGGCATCCAACGGCCGACTGACGGCTCACTCCGTGGTACAAAGCTTCAGAGATGAGGCGACCGTAGTTTCTGACTGCTTTGCCCAACTCCTTGTTATTTGCGCCGTTCTGCACGGCTATGGTCTGCGTTACAAGCTGTAGAAAACAACACGTATTATTTTATATAATATACCTGACCAAAGCAGGCATCCTAACGCTTCCGCAGCCGGCCTACAGCCCAGATGTGCCCCCCCCCCTCCCGGACTTATTTTTGTTTCCTCGCCTGAAAAGGCCGATGAAAGGCAAGCATTTTGAGACGACAGAGGGGATCCAAACAGCTTGCACCGCGGCTCTAAAGGCCGCGAGATTCCGGAGAATGCCTTCCGTGACGCCTTCGCAGCGCTGCATCGACGCAGAAGGAGCCTACTTTGAAAGTTTTTAAAGAATGGTAACGATTGGCTGAATATTTTTTTTTAAATCGACTCAGTCCTATTACTTTCCGAACACACCCTGTATGTGCTAGTTTATGAACTAATCGTCAATCTAGGAGATGTAACGTCGAGATTCGTCAGCGGTTCGTGGGGCCTTTTGGTGCTGAGGACTGTAGCGTGTCCAATCCGTGATGGTACGAATCCTCCTGGTTGGTTTGTATGTCAGCATAGATATATAGCATACATGTATACTAGCTGTCACGGCAAGCTTCAAAACGCCTCAGATCAATAAATGATGTGTAAACTTATTCATATTACCCTCACCATCTGATGAAACTATTCAATTTCATAAAAAATTAAGTTCCATACAAATGTATGAAAAATTAATTAATTAATTTTTTTTTCTGATGTTTGAATATCAACTTTTTTATTCGAAAGGTAGACGAATACAAAAATTCAAGTATCAAATTAATCTGTTTGGCCGTTCTTGAGTTGCAAGTGGTCTAACTAACAAGATTTTATTTTATTTACGAGGTATATTCATCGAATTGAAACTGTAACAATTTTATAAGTATAAGTTGATAGATTACCTCGTTGAACACGCAAGACATAGAAGGATGCGGACTGAAGCCAGTGAGAGTGTCCAGGGTCCATATGGACTGGATGAGAATGATGATGTGCAGCTGGGCTGGATTCAGAGGGGGACCTCCGGGGACTGCAGAGCCGGGTGGGCCAGGGAGACCAGGGAGACCTGGGACGCCAGGAGCCCCAGGAGGGCCAACAAGACCAGGGAGGCGCTGGAGCACCAGGAGGGCCGGGAAGACCAGGTGCTCCTGCAAGCGCTGGAGCTCCGGGGGGTCCTGGAGGCCCAGGAGCAGCAGCTGGCCCGGGTGGACCCACGGCTCCTGGTGGCCCAGCTGCAGCTGGAGGTCCTGGAGGTCCTGCAGGCCCAGGAAGTCCGGGTTCAGCTTGTAGACCTGGTGGTCCAGCACCTCCGGGAGGTCCTGCAACGCCATCACTTCCAGGCGTTCCTGGAGGACCTGCAGGTCCAGATGGAGCTGCAGGGCCCGGAGGACCTGGAGCGCCGACAGCTCCAGGAAGTCCATCTGTTCCTGGAATACCGTCTACTCCAGGTGCTCCGGGGGCTCCAACTAATCCAGCGGCACCTGGAGTACCGTCAGCACCTGCAGGGCCGGTAGCTCCCGTTGGTCCGGGGGGTCCCGCAACACCTAGGGTTCCCGCAGGTCCATCTGCTCCTGTTGGTCCAGCAGGTCCTGGAACTCCGTTGGCTCCCGTGGCTCCCGTGGCTCCCGTGGGTCCTGGAGGGCCAGCTGGGCCTGCAACTCCCGTAGGTCCAGTTGGCCCTGCTGGTCCGGCAGGTCCTGCCGGTCCTGGAGGCCCGGCCGGACCTGCTGGACCGGTAGGTCCCGGTGGGCCTTGCTGACGACCTAAGATAATCATAATTTGTAACACCAAATAGGATGTGAGGAAGATAGAGGAATTGTTATCCATTCATATATTTAATAAATAAAAATATATATACTTGTTTTAACGTGGATCACATTGAGCACTGTTAATCACTTGCTGAAATACCGATGAAGCTTGAATTGAAGGCGTTACCGCGGCTCAAAATCACTTACTTGTTCTTTTTTTTAAGATAAATATTTCATACTTTATTTTAACATGGATCACGCTGAGCACTGTTTAACCAGTTGGAAGACTGTGTAGTTTCGCCATCAATGAAGGCTTCATTAGAAGGGGGAATGGTTGGAGTTTAGGAGGTGGGCTTAGGAAGGGGTTTAGACTTATGTAATAAAGCAAGGAAAACAGTGCTCACTGTGATCCATTTCGAAACAAGCTAAGAAATATAATTGTATATCTATTATTTGCCACTTACTTTTTCTGAAGGACCGACCAGTGGGTGTGGCCAAGATAGCAAGTCTGAGTCGATCTATGTTGGGAGTCAGTGGAACATTTGTCAATCTCCATAAGTTTTGCAGAACTTGTCTGAAAATAATAACAATAGTTGATGTCAGTGCCGGTTTTAGGGGGTGGCGAAGTGGGTGGTCAGTGCCCCAGGGTGTCAAATAAGCTAGAGGCGCCGAGTGCAACCAATCTTGCTTAGAATTTTTTTAATGTATACAATATGGGGCGTAAGAAAAAATATGCTCTAGGGCGCCGCAGGGTTAAAGCCGGTACTGGTTGATGTAACTTTTCACTAAACTATTTCTTCGACATTGTTTTGTTAGGTATTCTTTATCGTTATTATTTGTAGTCATGGTAAGCCTCCCGCATGAGTCTCGACCATTTTGGATCGTCCGCACTCCTCATCCAGGCTACAACCGTTATTTTTCTCGTGGCGTCAGTCCGTCTTGCAGGGAATCGGCCGATGCTTTTTTTATGTAAACGCATGCAGGAAAGCACACCCGGTCAAGACCAGTGCACTCTATGACGCTCAGCCAGGGAGACTGGATGCTGCATGCGGGAAACAAGCGTTGTGTTCGTGTTTGTGGGTGGGTTGGGGAGATTGCAAGTGTATATTTATCTGTTTCTTGAAGAGATCCAGTTTGTAGGAAGGAGGAAACACAGACGCTGGAAGAGCATTCCAAAGCTTACCGGTGGCAATAAGAAAGGAGCTTTGGAAAATGCCAGTTCTTGGTCGACATATATTAACCGTGTATGAATGTTCGGCAAGTGTAAGACGAGTTTGTCGGTTGTGGTTGGGTGCAGGAGGAATTAGTTATTTTTAGTTCCGAAGAGCAGCGACCGGGGTAATAACAAGTAGAAAAGACTAAGAGAACCAATCTTACGCCTGTGTTCCATTGATTGCAGGTAGACGTAAGAGTGTCATTGTTTATCAAACGAAATGCTCTTCTTTGAACTGGGTCAATTAAGTTAAGAAGGTATTTTGGGACTTCAATCCAAAGGTGACTGCCGTATTTAAGGAGAGGTCGGATTTGTTCTATTGCTAGTTCTTGGATCTTTTTACCTCTCAGTTAGTAGCCGTATCCATTCCGAATTCCAAGAAACGTCAAAAACTATTGGAAGTACTCACAACCAGCAAAGATAGTGGTACTTTAAAATGATAAACTAACTCACCTGTCTGTCAGACTATTACACGTGGAGGCCGGGCAAGACGGTGAAGAGTGGTGTTTGGATTCTTCAGGAAGTCCATTAGAAACCGACACCTAAAAAAAAATCAAACATTTAAAAAACGATTCTTTTGCAAAATGTATATTATATAATGTTATTGTGGCTTTTAGGTTTAACCGTGTGTGGCGAATTACTAATTTCCAATATTTAGACCGCCATTGCAGGGATCTCCTTCAGGATTGATGACTTAGAGGACATTCATCACAAGTCATCGACCCTGAACCCTTCTGCGCGTCAGTCTGCAAGAGTGCAGACGCAAGTGATGACTCCTAACTGATGTCTGCCATCTGCAGAATCCATTTCCCAACATCACCATTTCCTTATCCATTCCCACGTATTTCATGGTTAGCAACGTGTTACCAAAGAAGGCAATTCGAAACTCGCTGTAGTATACTAACTTGACAGCCTTAGACTGAGGTCTATTTGACATCTAACTGATGCACCTAGAATCACGGAAAGGCCTTCAGCCACTCTCTAACATGTAGCTTTTTGCGTGCGTCCAGTAACGGGTCCCCATCTAGGTATCCAAAAACAGGACGGGACAGGGAGGGCTTTCACCAAGCGAAAACATGACCCCCGCAA
The DNA here is from genome assembly GCA_022606575.1 of Glossosoma conforme. Lineage (NCBI taxonomy): Eukaryota > Metazoa > Arthropoda > Insecta > Trichoptera > Glossosomatidae > Glossosoma > Glossosoma conforme. The sequence goes on along the minus strand of JAGTXR010000011.1, from coordinate 2,674,572 downwards.
TGGCGGTCGAAATATTGGAAATTAGCAATTCGCCACACACGGCTAAACCCAAAAGACACAATATCAAATCTGGCCGTGAAAGCCTAAGAAGTTATATAAAATGTTGTTCTTGCAATATCATTATCGAGAGTTTAAGGTATTAGTATTTTTTATATAATTTAACGCTCTCTAGCGAATAGATTGTTTTTTAATTATATCCTTTTATTTTATTATAATTATATAATTTATATTTTAATTATATATTTAATTAATCACCCATTAATAGTAAATTCCTGTAATAATAAACGATGATGCGTAAATCTCGGGCTTAAGTATATGACGTTGGCGGATCAACACTCCACATGCAGCACTTAACCATATGCACCATGGGTGAGCGTCATAGACTTCCACAGATGACAATTCAGAACTACTATCACCATCTGTCGGTGTTCTCTTGTACGTTTTTACATATAAAAAAAACTAAATATATTATTGATTTTTATTAAATTATCATTTTTCCTCTTCACTTGTAATGTTTTTTTTTTTTCAATAAAAAAGACAGAAATGTATGAAAAAAATAGTTAAATGTGTTCAAAAATTACGAATAAAAAAAATAGTCGTACATCACAGGAAGGAATACGTTAAGATGTTAATAAAAGAGGACGTTAATCTGAAAATGTTTACTAAAAAATTTCGAACGTAAATCTACGTAATTTCTTTAATCTGTAATGATGGAATTTTTTAAATAACGTGGGCGTAGAACTACTCAAGATGATCAGAGAACCGAAAATATTTACCGTTAAAGTCAACTGGCAGTTTCACAACTAGTGGTTTAAGTTCGAATCCCACTTGCGCAATATACTAGAAACTTGCTGGACCGGTTTCATAGACGACGACACAGCAAGTGCAACTTATTGCTAAGAGATGATTAGCCCTTCTCGTGTCTGAGGTTTGGGAAACGTGAACGATTACGTACAAAAATACATTTGTTAAAAGTCATGAGTACATTTAAAATCAACAAAAAGACTCTTTTTCAGCTAAGCCTTACGATGTGATTTAGATTTCGATAACCACATTGTATAGCCAAATGATCGATTCATGTAATTTCTTAAGTTTTCACGGCTATATAGCCGTGCGATATCGTAATACTACCGTTAGTAAGGATTTTGGATTGATCCTTACTACTGTAAAAATGCATTTTCCATATAAACAACTGCATTAGAGTACTGTAGGTGTGTGTTGGGCTTTAGTTGGACTCTACTTAAAGATAATTATGGGAGAATAACGTTAAGAAGTTACAGTGCATCGTGATTTAAAAAAAAACACAATTTTTGGATGGTGCCGTGCTTAAATCTGATACATTGACTCTAATACATAGTATGATTTAGTGGTTAAAGCGTTTGCTTACTAAAACAAAGAGCGTGGGCTTGATTCCTGACGGAGATAAAAATATATAAATGTATATATTTAATCGATTTCTAAGCCTTACAAATAGGCCCCGTTTGGTGTGAATTTGATCATACGATGATGTTTGCTACTAATTTGTACGTACGTAGTTTTTTTTAATACATTTTTATACACATATAAATCTACATCAATTATGACATTTCTGTCGACAAAATCGTAAAAAAAGAAACGGCAGACGCTGGGATTCAAGCCGCGAGCTTTGCACGTTTGTTATATTGTATACAAAGCGCTGGTTCATTTACCAATAGCTTCCACCTACCGACTTAGAAATTAATACGTAGTTATTTTGTTAATATGTTTTGTTGCAAATGGTGATGCTAATTGCATGAATATTTTTTATAGTATGAGGAAGAATATGAAGTATGACGTTGTGGCTTTTGGGTTTAGCCGTGTGGGGTGTTCTTCAGGGTTGATGACCCTGAAGAAGACCCCTGTATTGGATCGGTCGAAATATTGGAAATATGTAATTCGCCACACATGGCTAAACCCAAAAGCCACAATATCAAATCTGGCCGTGAAAACCTAAGATGTTATTTAATATGAAGTATGTGTATTGTAAAAAAAACGTTTTACGTATCTATTTGTTAAATGATGGAAAAATCAAGTAAAAAAATGTCAATCTTACTGTTACAATGACGCCAGTCAACAATAGGAGTATTTTTAACGTCATGATGACGTACGTGATGACACGTGCAACGACAACATTTAAATAACCTTCAGAAATGCCCTCTAAACCTTTTTATATCCGAAATGTTAAAGCTCCGGTGGGGGATACAGTGGAGTACGCGAAGACAGTATTTTTGTATGTAAACCATTTTGAAGTGAAAAACTGCGAAGCGAGAAATCTGTATTGTGAGGATGGCTAAAAGCTCGTATGCGGAGTGATAATCCACCAACGACATTAGAGTACAGCCTGGCAGTCGTGCTTCGTCTTAATATGAATAAGTGGTGTACACAGGATATCTCAGATTAGGTTGAAATAATATATTACATATGTTGATTACAAGTCATGTTCTTATGTTAACCCTTTCATTACGGATCGGTTTGAATACAAATTATACTGTCAATTATAAAACTTGTATTTGAAGCATAAATGTACTTATCTGGTCTATTTCCATATATCACATTGGTTCTTGTATCCTCTAGCTATCAGACGATGTGTAAAAAACTATTCTATGAAAGAAGCAAAACGATATATCACGTCAATCGATGTCAACAGCCGGGGAATCTTATGACGGCATATGCCGACAACCGATGCGAAAGGGTTAAACGGACCCTGTGTACGTGTGCTGTATACACAATAAATAAATAACTTAACTTGTCTAAAATAATATGATGAAATATAATAAACGGATTAAAATGGGATAAATTAACTAAAAGGGAAAAAAAATACATGAAAAAAAAAAAAATTTTAATACATTTTTAGTGTTAGTACAACAGTAGTTAATACATCTTAAGACTAAGGCGTTTAACCAATTAATCCTTCCTGTATAGTTAATACTATGTGGCGCAGAGACGTGGAATCTATGAGAAGGTCTTACCCATAAAATAAAGGTCACCCAACTTACCATGGAGAGATCCAGGCTCGGAGTGTTTCTAAAAGATAGAACCCGAAACAAGGATATTCGAAGAAGAATTCAAGTAGTGGAGGCTATCCAACAAACGGCACAATGAAATGGCAACGAGCAGGACATATCTGTCGAAGAGACGACAGTCGATGGGTAAGAAATGTGTTGGAGTGACGTCCAAGAGCTAGCAAACGGAGCATTCCGACCCCCTACCAGGGGATCAGATTACATTTTAAATTATAACGCCCAGTGGTCCCATACGGGACCGCAAATTTGCGTCGTTCAATGCCCTAGCAGGCCAATGTTTGTAATGTTTCGTCGCACAATAGATTCTTCCATGAACTTACTTTAATACTTTTATTACAAATTAATGTAATCCGATTGTGAATTGAACCATAAGCACTTCCTGTATGCGACCGTAGGGCATTGAACGACGCAAATCTGCGGTCCCGTTAGGGAACCACAAATGGGAAAATATATGTTATACAACCTCAATGGTGGAAGCACGGGGTCTTATACTCGTAAGTAAATATATATAATATTTCAATTTACAGATAGTATTATAAAAAACGCCCTTTTACTACGTCACTGGGTAATTGTACCTAAATCTAGTATCGATATTTTTCGTAAGATTTAGGGCCAAAACAAGTTTTTAAGAGGTCATTACCCATGGCAGTGATCTTGAGTATTTCTACGACCTTTCGCTGCATCTGTGGCTCGTATGATATTATGCACAAAAAGTGGAGCATCAGATCAATAACCCGGCCCCCTTAAAAACATATCCCCACCCACCACATGACTGACATATATTGTACAAATTTATGAAAGTAGTCGCCATCATCATCCGCCTGTGTACATCCACTGTTGAACGTAGGCCTCCCGCGTGAGTCTCTATCCTCTTCGATCCTCCGCCTTCCGCATCCAGGTCACTCCCGCTATTCTTCATATATCGTCAGTCTATCTTGTAGGGGGTCGGCCAATGTTTCGTTTGCCAGTTCTTGGGCGCCATTTCAATACTTTTCTTCCCCATCGACCGTCATCTCTTCGACAGATATGTTATGCCCATTGCCACTTGAGTGTGCCTATTCGTTGGGTAGCATCCACTACTTAAGTTCTTCTGCGTATTTCCTCGTTTCGGAATTTATCTTTTAGCGACACTCCGAGCATGGATCTCTCCATAGCACGCTTGGTGACTTTTATTTAAAGTATTTGACGCAGGAAAGCTTAAATAAAATCCTGCCCTTATCTAAAAAAAAAACCGCTTTTCATTAAATTATTTTTCTTCTAAAGCCCTGTAAGAAAATAGCTGTTCTCAAACATTCATTCCTTTTTCTTTTGTGGTGCAATTCACAACCCTGGGATTGACGAAGCTTTAACTATTACGTTCCATATAAACACACCCGTGCTTTGTTTTCCATTCCAGTTGGTACTTGTGGAGCTTCAAACACTCAATTGAGTTATTCAGCAATGTCCTGCAATGGCAGGTTGAATTGCAGGAAAACGATGCGAGAAAAGGATTGCAGACCAATGTCTGCATTGTTGGCATTGTTTTCCTTGATCTTTGTAATCTTGGACACTTGTTATATTTTTGTATCACTTTCTCTGTTTCCTTTATATTTTCTTTATAGCTTTGATCCTCTTCAACAGTATTTCATAATACTTTATTGGAATAATGTTTCATGATGAAAGTATCGCATTAATTGAACAGCTTATCGTTAACTGTTCTTTGTATCAGCACCTATGTTTTAGTGTGGCAAAATCAAGTATTCTTTAACCATAAAGTAGGACACTCCTCGAGAAAACTGTCATCAATTTTGAGTCGAGAGCCTTATTTGAAATTCTGACTATAGAGATAAGCAATAAGTAATAAAAAATACAATATATACAAACATAGGTACTTATGATTAGGTACTAAAAACAATGCAATAAAGACTATCAACAGAAGGTCCCAATGCTCATCAAACAGACGACGCCAACAAATTATTCCTCCAAAGAAACTCTTGTTCATGTCTGAATTGGACCTCCCTCACGTGAAATATATCAACATCCGAGGCAATTTGATTAAGCAGTCTGATCCCTCTCCCAAAAGCCATAGTTTCTGGCAGGTTAGTGTTACTCTTTCGGAGAGCGAACAATCTGTGCTTCCTTATTCTCAGATATCTATCGGGGACACACAAACCGATCTTCAACAAAATTTCAGGATTCCCGAACACGCCACGCAATAGCCGGAAGAAATGCATACCTAAGCACACAACCCTTCTTGTCTTCAACTCAATGCACTCCAACATACCCTGTATGAAGTTAGTTGGATACAGCCACGGAAAGTATCCGTACACCCTCATGTAGAGAGACTCGGAAATTTCTTCTGTACCCTCTCCAACATGAGGCTATGTTTCAACTCATGGGGTGCCCAAATGATAGACCCGCTCACTATTATGCTACTGAGTTAAACAACACCACCATTACGTGTGTGCTCGAAAAAAAATTATAATGTCTTGCATGCGTTTTCGTAAAAAAAAAACTAGGATTATGAGGGCAATAAACTACTCGATTTCTTATAACTAGTCCATCATACCTACATGAGTTGGCGGAAGGTATGAGAAGGGCTAATAAGCATCTAATTTATCGCAACAACTGGGCCGCTTTGCGACCGGTTCAGCCACATTTTGGTCACAAGTGGGATATGAACCCAATCTAAGCGCTTGGAAACAGACACTTAGCATTAACGGTAAAATATTTCGGCCACTGAGATTTTTGATATCACTTTTGAAACATGCTAAGGTTAAATCAATGTACAGTCGATTCCGCTTAATTGGGACACATCGGAACTTGGGAATTTTGTCCCAATTAAGCGGCTGTCCCAATTAAGCGAATTTCACTTTTTTTTTAATTAATTTATTTGGTTTTGGCAACTAAGACCATTAACCAGTAATACACACATAAAATTAAACAATGCATTTTTTTTTTCAATAATCTTATTTTATAAGCGATTGGAAACTGTCAATTACATATAGGTAATATAAATTATCATATAAATAACAAATATGTAATATAAACTTTTAAGAAAAAAAAATCCGAATTAAAATAATAAATGGGTAGGTACATACAATTTAATTCAATGCAAAAATCTGTCTTTTGTTTTTGTAACATTTAACTTCTACAAATCAGCACAGATATTCAGTGCGGATGTAGGGCTCCCTTCATTTCCTTCCTGCATAAAATAACGCTGTAACACGGCCATACATTATTTTTCCTCCTGGTTAGTCACAGGCGCAGGTGACTCATCATCATCGTCGTCATCTTCGTCTAATTTTTCATATTTCATGTGTAACATAATATGTGCTGTGTTATTAATTTACTGTCCCAATTGAGCGGAATGTTGTTCCAATTAAGCATATAAATTTACTTTTGGTTTCTTGTTTTGGTTTCTGTTCTTTGAGATTTGTCCCAAATAGGCGGCTGTCTCAATTAAGCTGTGTCCCAATTAAGCGGAATCGACTAACGCAGTAACCTAAGGTTACTGGAAATGGATTGTCATATTAATGAATGAAATAATACACTTTGTTAAAATCACTGAGTTATAATTATTTAAAAAGTTTTCTGGTATTGGAGACATCTCTTCATCGTCACGAAAAACTTAAAGCTTGTTTTTTGCAATTTAACCCTTTCATTACGAATACAAATTATACTGTCAATTATAAAACTAGTATTTGAAGCATAAATGTACTTATCTGGTCTATTTTCATATATCACATCGGTTCTTGTATCCTTTAGCTATCAGATGATGCATAAAAAACTATTCCAAGGAAGTAGTAAAACGATATATCACGTCAACTGATGTCAACGGTCGGGGAATCTTATGACGGCATATGCCGACAACCAATGCGAAAGGGTTAAATTTCAAATTAATATTGCATACACACATTTTTTTTAACACATCATTAGCAATTATTGAAACTTCAATATCTTTGCTAAAAATATATCAAATCTCTGAGGTATTACGAAACTGAACAAAACTGAAAATACAACTGTCACAAAACTATTTCATAAGATCGTCTTGTTGTCGCGATACTTCCAACGCCTGGACCATTTAGTCCTAAGAGGAGGTTGATCCTAAATCAACAACATAGATGAAACTATTACATATATGAAAAATTGCCGCAAACTTTAGGAAAAATCTTAACACGTTCATTGCCAACACCGTTTTTTGTAAAGTGACGGAAAATGTTTTTGTGGTATTAGGTGTTAGGGCCGCGTCGGACATTCTGAATAGCAGTTTGTATGGATTGAATAATAAAAAATAATAATATACACACTCTGAATATATACTATAGAGACATTTATCGTCATACGATGATAACAATGGTAGAAATACAAGTTCTAACGCGTGTCAGTTCAGGCGGATAAATAGCCGAGGGGGTTAAGCGGAATATAAAGATTGGGCAAAAGTTGGGTCCAAACCCCGCGGTTCGCATCCCGCTACTGCCGACATTTTTCTGAATGAATTGATGCGTATATAGAATTTGATGTATAGTATGTTTATATTTAATTACGAAGAAATATAATAGAAACAACATATTCATTTCATTTATTTTTTTTATTACATAAAAGTCATTAAACCTAGTTTTTTTTTGTTAAATAAATCTATGAGATTTTTTTGTTATATCTATGTCTAAGAGAAGTTCTCGGTGGTTTCCTTGATCTGCCGAACCAGATCCCTGGCAAGGTCCTTGAGATCGTCTCTTCGATCTCTGCAGCACTCTGATGTTGGGCTGTCCGTTACGCAGCTCATCATTTTCACAAACTGAAACAAAAAAAAAACGTGACAAAATCTGTCAACTTCTTCGACGTTTAAAAAAAATCAATAGCGAAATGGAGGTGTGATGAAAGTTCAAGATGTTTATTTATTTATTACACAGAACCGAAGCTCCAAGGTACTATTGTCTTGTATACCTTTACAAAACCTGGCAGCAATGTTACGGTAAACGTTTTTCGTATTAACAACAGTGATAAGATGTAAAAGGAAGTGGATGTGTGTAAGAGGTGATGGCAACACTCACGGTTGCTGTCACTCAACTATGAAACCACTTGTTGAATATATCTCATATAATAATGACACCTTGAGACAATATCAAGAAGGTAAAATTGTTCATCAGTAACACAGGTAAATGACTGGTTGTAAAGTCCGCGTCGGACTTACAAGAAGTTGTTTCTCATCCATTTAATCTATAGTTCGGTTCGAGACCCGAGTGGTACTTAATTAAAATAAATATAGACTGTCGGAAAGTAATACTATTAAGCTTGTGAATAAATGTTGACTGATTGAATAATAAAAAATAATCATATACACACTCTGAATATATACTATAGAGACATCTATCGTCATATGATGGTAACAATGGTATAAATACAACTTATTCCGCACAACAGTTCGGGCAGGAGATGGTCGGGTGGTCTAGGGTAATGAACTTGAGCAACGGGTTGGTTCCAAGGCTCGCTGGTTCCATCCAGGTGTATATTTAATTACTAAGAATATATCTCACCTTGTCATAGTTTCCTCCTGCGACCATTTGGCCAAAGATGGCTCTGCTGGCTGGCGTGAGGGCAGCGATGGCTCCGGCTCCCATGGTTGCCTCCAGAGGGTTGTTGGACAGACGGAGGGTATCTATGGCGTTGATCATGGAGGCAGGCAACAACGACAGCGACTCCGGGGTCCTGAGCAGGCTACCCATGGCAGCTGTGTTGGCGCAATGTGGGCTGGACACCTGCACAACAAGCGACAATTGACTTAAAACATTTTAATAGCATAAAAAACACATATTGTTTATTTTTTTCCCATATCCGTCCTAAATCCGGAAATCTATGTCACCAGAGATATTCAAAAACAAGTCCCTCGGAATATTTTATTCTTCTTCGTAGTATCAATCCGGTGGATTGGTTTGCAGCAACAGAATCTTGCATCTCGATCTCCATTCCTCTCGGTCCTCCGCAACCCTTTTCAGCTCAGCATAAGCGCTACAATTCATGTCCTCGAATACTTGCTGTAAATACTCCCGTCTAGGGCGCCCTCTACAGTTTCTACCCTCAACCATCCTCTCCACAATATCGTGAAGAAGACCATCGTGTCGCATGATGTGACCAATCCATCTGGCTCGCCTCTCTGAGATGGTTCTTATTAGGTGCCTATCTTCCTTGATTATCCTGAGAACCTCATTGTTCGTGACGTGGTCTCTCCAGGAAATTCCGAGAATTCTTCTGCACGATCACATCTCAAAGGCCTCTAGTCTTTTTTTATCACTTTCAGATAAGCACCATGTCTCACAGCCGTACATTAAGATGCTCCAAGCAAGTGTTTTGGCAAGTTGCTTGCGGAGCCCTAAAGAAATATTCTTTGACTCAAGAATTTTGGCTTTTTTATTGAAAGCTAGCCTTGCTTGATGTATGCGACTGTTGACTTCTCTTTTTGTTCTGCCATCCCAGGTGATCGTACTTCCAAGGTATACAAATTCTTTTGCATCTTTTAGGGGCACTCCTAGCATTGATATGTTAATTTTCTGCTGCTCATTGCGGCTTACTCTCATGACTTTGGTTTTTGTGCTGTTTATCTTCATATTGTAGTTGGAATTAAATATGTTTTCCATGGATGTCAGCGTTTCAGTGAGTTCATCTTCAGTTTCAGCAATCAGAGCAATGTCGTCAGCAAACCTTATCATATCAATCTTTTGGCCATGTATTTTAACCCCCTTTCTATGCCCCATTTTTTCCCTGATGTTATTAATTGCATTTTGTATGTATACGTTGAAGAGTACAGGCGACAGAGAGCATCCTTGTCTCACCCCTTGACGTATTTTTGCTTCCTTTTGGACATTTCCGAGTGATATTATGGCAGCTTCTTCTTTGTATAGTGAAAATATGAGTCTTCGTTCCTTGTATTTGACTCCAATTTCTTTCATTACATCGAAGAGCTTCTCCCAATCTACTTTATCAAATGCTTTTTCAATGTCCACGAAGGCAATATATGTATCTTGGTCCACTTTTATCCTCTTTTCCAAGATCATACGCAGGGATAAGATTGCTTCTCTGGTTCCCATTCTTTTTCTGAATCCAAATTGATCGCTAGTGAGAGTCTTTTCAATTTTTGGTTCAATTCTATGTAGGATTATGTTGGTCAGTATTTTGGATGCATGGGATAGAATACTGAGTGTTCGGTGTTGTTCACATTTTGTTGTTCCGGGCTTCTTTGGCAGAGTTACAATTACACACTTTTTGAAGTCTTCTGGCGCTATTCCTGTATTATAAATCATCTGAGTCATTGTGAACAGAGCATCTAGAGTTCCGGTTCCTGCCGATTTTATTAGTTCAGCGGGTAGGTCATCAATCCCTGGTGTTTTTCCATCTTTGAGCTTTTTTAATGCGAAGTCAAATTCCTCTCGGATAATTGGGTCTCCCAAATCATCGGCGTCCACATCAGTTTTGTTTTCTATCACAGTCTCAAAGCTGGTATCATTACTTCCGTTGTATAGTGTTTCCAGGTACTGTTTCCATCTCTCCCCTATTTGTGTATCCTCAAACAGTATTTTCCCGTTCTCTGCTTCTATCGCTTTGCCTTTTCCAATTTTCATGCCAAAGAAATCCTTTACTGACGCATATGCAGTTTCAATATTTCCTTTTTTCATGTTGTCATTGATTTCTTTGCATTTTCTCTGTAAGAATGCTTCCTTAGCGATTCGTGACTCTCTGTTTATTCTGTTTCTCAGTGCTCTATATTCACTTTGGGCCTTGTCATTGGGGCTTATATATATAATTTACTTATACATATAAATATTTTATATGCTGACGATATTGCTGTAATCGGTGAAAATGCCCAAAATATTATTATATAGTCTCTATATAATATTATATAGAGACTGGCTCTGAGAGAGTAGTAGACTGCAAATAAATAGAAGTAAAACCGAGTCGATGTACTTCAATTTCAATTCTGGTTGCACCGCGGTTAACACAACACTCCTCCTACAGAATACACCCGTAAAAGAGGTTGATACTTTTAAATATCTCGGCTCTGTGATGCCAAAACTGAATCCGACGTGGAGCATAGAATAAACACAGGATGGCTGAAATGGAGGTCTCTCTCTGGGATTTTGTGTGACAGCAAGATTCCAGTTAGGATCAAAGGTAAAATCTACAAAACTGCTGTAAGGCCAGCTATGCTCTACGGATCGGAGTGTTGGACCCCGCTGAAACGTGACTTGGATAGGATTCATGTGGCAGAGATGAAGATGCTGAGGTGGGCGGGCGGTGTGACTAGAGTAGACAGAGTTCGAAATGAGCATATTCGGGGTTCATTTCGGGTGGCCCCCATACATGAAAATATAAGGGAAAACCGCCTAAGATGGTATGGGCATGTGACACGGAGAGCCATTTCCCATCATCTGGGGTTGGCTCTTCTTGTGGTGCACATTCGCCACGTCTGCCTGTCCTGCGTTGCATTCTCGGTCAAACCCAGAGTTTTCTGATCCTTGTTTACAGTTGCAGTCCAGGTTGCCTGTGGTCTTCCAGGTCTTCTTCTCAGCGTGGGTATGTTGAGGGCTCTCTTCACCATGTGATCCTCATCTCTCCGTGTCACATGTCCATATCATCTTAAGCGGTTTTCCCTTATCTTTTCAGGTATGGGGGCCATCCGAAATGAACCCCGACTATAACTCAAACCTTAACTATATCATAGGTATAACAAGGTCAGCTTCAGAATGCCGGGCCACGTGGGGAGTGGTATCGTGCTCCACCATTGTGTGTTAGTGTCGTTATTGGGAGACAATGCTTCTTTCTTCGACCACTGTTATACGGTTCTCTCGTCGGCTACCAATTGTCAGTGGCACTGCCTATTAGCTTTTTTTAACGAGATCATAAAGTACGAAGCTTAACGTAACCAACTTAATAGCAGTATACAGAGATATGTATTAATGAAATCAACCTATAATAGCTATTTTCCTTTGGAATGATTAAAGTGAAACCTCACCGCTCACCTCAAATCTTAAGAAACGTCTCTGCAAACGGCTAACTTAATATTATACAAAAAAGAAATTCTCCAAACTTACTGGTCTGTATCTCCATGGGTCTGAAGAGCATCCAACCACTGACTGCCTTCCCACACTGTGGTAGAGAGACTCCGAGATGAGGCGACCATAGTTCTTAACAGCTCTTCCGAGATCCTTGTTGCTAGCTCCATGGTGAACGGCTAGAGTCTGTGTGACAAGCTATAAAAACCAAAAAAATATTCATTCATGAATTAAAATGTTCATCTTCTTCGATGACCTCACATTTACTGTCAGTGCCGGTTTTAGGGGGTGACGCAGTGGGTCGGTGTCCCAGGACGTTGAATGAGCTAGGGGCGCTGAGGGAAATTCATCTCATATTTATATATATTTTTTAAATACATACAAGAAGGGGCGCCAGATAAAAAAATGCCCTAGGGCGCCGCAGGGTCTTGAGCCAGCACTGTTTACTGTCATTATTCATATCTAAATACAGTGGAACCTCTCATAACGAGCATAATTCGATCCAGAATCTTGCTCGTTGTGTGAAACACTCGTTAAGCGAAACTAATTTTCCCATATAAATCAATGTAAAACACGGTAATGCATTTCAATGCGAAATATATATTTTTTAACGTTTATTCAAACAAAACAACATGCTTATATATAGATTGTCTATATTATATATAATATAGATTATTATAATAACAATCTATATTATATATAATATAGAATGTTAAAGATCGTAACAACCTGGATGAAAACATTTTTAAAAACCGAAACTAGCTTATGTTTTATAAATTTATGACAAATAATTTTAAAAAAATATTAGAAAGCTGTCTAGAGAAATTTGTTTTAGCCGATTTTTTTAAATTTGGTGAAAATGTGACACAGCGTTATCATTGAATAATTTTGTAGCACGCATAGCCTCCTCCTTATTAGGATGATGCTTCTCAATGTATGATAAAAGAGTTACCCATGCTTTCAGCATTTCTCTTCTTGCGTCAGAAGATTGTTATACTACTTGTTACTTTACTACTCCTCCTCCAAACTCTCCAAAAAAATAAATTCAAATAATGTCTGAACATAAGTTTAGGAAAATGTGTGATAACATGCGACACTAACGTGTTAACGGTACGAGTGCTAAACACAGACTGACGCAATGACGCGGAAGTCCCGGCTCACAAGTGCGGGATACGTTATGTGACTTCGCCTTTCTGCGTCACTCGTTATGCGAAATGTCGCTCGTTATGCGAATTACTCGTTACGAGAGGTGCTCGTTATGAGAGGTTGAACTGTAGTATATTTGTCAGGTATATTGCCATGGGATTGTTTCTAACGTCAGACACATTGCACGTGATCTTCCAGATCCTCACTTGAAGGATATGATTCGCATTTTCACTTGTGTGTGGGTTGAAGAAATTGAAAGTGTTTTCTCGTATCTATATATATTTCTTGAAATAATCCATATTGTATAAAGAAAGAAAAACAGACACTAAAAGAGCATTCCAGAATTTACCTTTGGCATTTATGAGAAAATTTTATAAACTGCCAGTTCTTGGACAACACACATTAACTCTTTCATTACGGCTCGGTTTGAATACAAATTATACTGTCAAATATAAAACTAGTATTTGAAGCGTAAATGTACTTATCTGGTCTATTTTCATATATCACATTGGTTCTTGTATCATTTAGCTATCAGATGATGCATAAAAACTATTCTAAGAAAGTAGCAAAACGATATATCACGTCAACCAATGTCAACGGTCGGGGAATTATATGACGGCATATGCCGACAACCGATGCGAAAGGGTAAACCCTGCTTAGATGTTCGGAAAGGCGAGAGTAAGAGGAATTAATTATTTTAGTTCAGTGGTAATAACGGTAGAAAAAAGACTATTTGTTCCAATTCTGTTCCATTGATTTCAGGTTAGTCGTAAGAGTGTAATTGTTTATCAAACGCATTGCTCTTCTTTGAACCGAGTCAACTCAATTAAGAAGGATTTTGGGGCTCCAATTCAAAGGTGACTGCCCTTATAAGGATAGGGCGGATTTGTCTTTTATATGGAAGATAACTCTGTGTAACGAACCTTGTTTTTTGGATGCGATTTTAATTTATCTGAGCAATCATTAAAGGTACGGGATCCATTGAAATGTTCTTGGTAGAGAAAGTGCATAATGAATTGGGTCTTAGAAACGTTAAAATTGACGAAGTTGAGGTCACACCCCATCTTGAAACCCTTTCAAAGGGACATGCTCATCTTTTCCACCAGAGATTCCCTAGCAGCAGAGAGTTCCGAATATTTCGAAGGTTTTTGAAAAGTATACTCTCATGGCCAGTGCTGTCGTCGGCATAGCAGTGAATGTTTACGCATTTAACCAAATCATTGACGTTTAGAAGAAATAGAGTGGGCGACAGAACAGAGCCCTATTGTCTCCTGAGATGATATTATGGCAAGAGGAAGATAATTATAAAGATAGATTAAAGTGAATTTATAAAATGAGGTACTTACGTCATTGAACACGCAGGACATAGAGGGGTGCGCGCTGTAACCGGTGAGGGCATCAATAGCCCAAATAGACTGTATCAATATGATTCCATGAAGCTGCCAAGGGTTGTAGGGAGGCAGTATGTTGATAGCAGTGCCGGGCGGGCCTGGGGGACCTATAACTCCAGGAAGACCGGGAGGTCCGGGAAGGCCGGGCAGACCGATAGGTCCAGGGCCGACTCCAGGAGCACCAGGTGGGCCAGGTGGACCGGGAAGTGCAGGTGGGGCTGGGGCTCCAGGAGGTCCTGGTGGCCCAGCTGGTGCAGCAGGCCCTGGACTGCCAGGAGGACCGGGAGGTCCTGCCGGAGCTACAGGCCCCGGAGGCCCTGCAGGTCCAGGAGCACCCGGCGGTCTATTGAGTCCTGGAGGTCCACTAGATCCAGGAGGTCCTTGCCCACCGGATTGTCCAGGCGCACCTGGAGGGCCAGGCTCGCCTGCGGGAGCTGCCGGCCCTGGAGGTCCTGGAGCTCCCGTAGCGCCGTTAGCTCCATTCGTTCCTGGGATTCCAGGTGTTCCAGGAGCTCCCGGTGCTCCAACGGCTCCATCTGTGCCTGGAACTCCGGCAGGTCCATTAGGACCGAGAGCTCCTGCTGGTCCGGGAGCGCCTGCTGCTCCTGGAGCTCCCGGAGGACCGGCAGCTCCTGCAGGTCCAGGTAGCCCGGCAGCTCCCGGGGCTCCCGTGGCTCCTGTAGCTCCCGCGGGTCCTGGGGGCCCTGGAGGTCCGGCGGCTCCTGCAGCACCCGGAGGTCCAGCAGGCCCGGCTGGTCCGGCAGGGCCAGCGGGTCCCGCGGGACCTGGTTTACCTTGTCCCGGTGGATTGTTATTTTGACGACCTTAAAAATAAATATTAACATTAAAACAACTCAATCCTTATACTTTATTTAAATCAATATTCCATTGGTATTCAAGATTAGAGGTTATTATTTATGTACAATAATTATAAGAATCCGTTATTATTACTTAATACATATTTTCACAAAGTTATTATTTTTATAACACATCTTCTATGATTTTTTTATGTAAACACATACAAGAGAATACCGACAGATGGTAATAGTAATGCTGAAGTCTCATCTGTGGAATTCTATGACAACGTCATAGATTACAGCCTGAGACTCACGCATCATCCTTATTATTACAGGAATTAACTATGAATGTGTGGTCTTCACGGGACGACTTTCGTCTACCACCAATTTTTGATTAATTGGTTATGACTGGCATTTTACGGGTAAGGGATCAAATTCACACCAATCAAGGGTAGATTTAAGAGCACAGAAATCGATTAAAAAAAAATTTTTATCTCCGTCGGGATCGAACACACGACCTTTGGCTTTCTAAGCAAACGCTTTGACCATTGAGCTATACCTGCCGGCAAATGATACTCCGCAGATGACTAAATAATTGTCACATGTTTCAATATGATTGTTTTAATTTTGATACTTATGAATACTTACCTCCTCTCAGGATTCTTGGTCCAGGGATGGCCAAAATTGCGTCTCTGTACCTCTCGATATTTGGAGTTAGAGGGCTGACAGGTACCCTCCATATGTTTTGCAACACTTGCCTAAAAGTACACAAATATTAAATATAACTGAATGACATCCCCCGTTAATCAAAGGAGGACTATGTCGCCGGAATCGTCATCGGGACACGTGGTGAATGGATAAATAGCAGGTCACAAAGTTATGAACTCGTCAAGAAGTATATTGATGAATGACCTGTACCTGACGATGCCCGGGCATAGTGATGGTCGTTGCACAGAACACCACTAGTGGCCACTTGGAAAACTATGGCAGCTATGAAAAATATGAACAGATTTCTCAAGGAGTGTCACATTTGTATATGGTTAAATTATGTTTCATTTTGGCACACTAAAACATAGGTGCAGACACAAAAAACTGTTGACGATAAGCTCTTAAGTTGATGCGATACTTGCATCATGAAACAGTAGTCCATTAAATATTTATGAAATACTGTTGAAGAGGAACAAAGCTACTTAACTACCTACAAAAACAAAGACAGGTGAACCCTGATTATAAAAAGTCTAACTTAAGATTTTCTTTAATAGATAATTTTGTTTACATGATAAATAATCAATAAATGTAAGATAGAGAAAAACAGTGTTTTATTTACTGAATAAACATAATGTTTTCAAAAGCTCCTTTTGGTCTTCGTACAAAATATTATATTAAATATTCAACATCAAGTTGCTATCAGAAATTATTGTCCGATAGATATAAAATTCATTATTTTTTTGCCGATTTCATTTCGAAAAAAAGGCCCTTATAACCTGTGATACCCTAATATATTGACATCAGCATGATTGATCCCTTGCTGACTGGTACCGAAAACCTCGATATACAATCTTTCGTCTCTTATTTCTGTTCGCTTGTCGTACATGTATGTTTTGGCATTTAGGACAAGTCCGTCACGGGAGTGACGTTAGTTATAAAGATCGCCACTTGCGGCGCTGAGTGTGGCCGACCGCGGCGCTCGGGGCCATTCAGTAGTTGTCCTCCGACCGTGACGAGAGTCCGATTGAGGTTGGCCCGGCCTGAATGCTGTGAGTAGTCCCGGGCCAGAAGTTTGTAAAGTTATCGAATTGTAAATGTCAATGTACATCAGAAAAAGTATTTGTGTTGTTAATCTGCTCCTCATCCTGCCACCACCTGACTGAATATCCTATTTTTAGAGAGGAGGATATAAATATATATGGTATTTCCTTACCTATGGGAAAGACTACTGCATGTGGAAGCTGCACAGGAATTCGCGTTGTGAAATTTTAATTCTTCACTGCCTTTAGAAATGGAAATCTGAAAAAAAACAGTAATGTCTAATTAAGTTCTTCTGCGAAATTCGAGGTACAACTTTGGGTAATATCACATAACAGTTGACAATTTAGAGTTCTCCAGAACCGTAACTATTTATCTAACGACAAAACATTATAGTTCAAAATTGCTAACCTTCTGTTGTATGTTGAAAAGAATACGTTGTTTTTGTTATCTTTTGATTGAAAAATACTAATACATTCCTTGTGTCACAATATAAGGTTTGAAATTTTTAATAAAAACGATATTAGTAGTGCGCGAGATTGATTTCCTTCTTTTTACCGGTCTGCAAGTACAAAAAGGTTAGGAAACGCTGCCCTAGACAATGTTTTGCGCAAATTAAACGGCTTTCGCATTACTTTTACATACAAAAAACATGCGCAGTCCGTACTGAGCATGCGCACTAATTTATATCTTTCAATATAATTGATATTGTAGGTACACCTGAAAACACTATCCTGTCCGATTACACAATATGTGCGTAATCGCCAGGCCGAACGATAAAGTCACACAACTTGTATGTCATCGTTCCGCCAACGTTTAGTGGCCGACTATACGAAGCTTTTTTTATGTTTTTTAAACGTTAGTGGCCAATCACATAACATATGTGTTGTTTTTACGTTCGACCATAATTCAATGATCTCAAACCTTTTCAGTGAGGGCAGTATTTAATTTTATTTGAACACATGACGATAAAAAATTTAAAAGAGCATTTTTTGTAATAAAATTAAATAATGCGAGATTAGACTTTATCTCGCTTGTTATAATTATTATTTTTAAATTGGGAAAACGTTTTTTTGAACAATATTTTGATTGTATGCATTTAAATTTTATATAGTAAACACATACAGGAGAATACCGACAGACGATGATAGTGATTCTGAAGTTTTTTTTTCATCAATCGATCCTAAGCGTCAGCTTACCATTTTAGATATGGATAAGTGCTGCATTCGGAGTCTTGATTCACCAACGTCATAGACTACAGCCCGTCATTCACGCATCATCGCTATTATAACAGGAATTTACTATGAATGGGCGGTCTTAACGGGACGACTTTCTTCTACCACCAGTTTTTATTAATAGGCTATGACTGGCATTTCACGGGTGAGGGATCAAATTCACACCAACCGGGGGCATTTTAAAGTTTAGAAATTGTTTTTTTTAATGTCCGTCAGAGATCGAACTCACAACATTCGGCTTGCCAAGAAAACGCTTTAACCACTGAGCTATACCACCCGGCAAAATGTATGTACGTTTGTTTTTTATTACTTATGGATACAAATAACTCCTTAGGTTTTCACGGTCAGATTTTATTTTGGGTTTAGCCGTGTGTGGCGAATTAGTAATTTCCAATACTTCAACCGCCATTGCAGAATTCATCAACCCTGAATAAGACCCCTGCAATGGCGGTCGAAATATTGGGAAATAGTAATTCGCCACACACGGCTAAACCCAAAAACCACAATACTTATGAATATCTTTACTGCTTATCGAGTCACGATGAAAGTTTGTAAATATGATCATTGCGAATTCGGGAAGGTTTCTGTATCATCGAAACCATTTTTCAAACTCGATCCAACCCTATTTTATGATGGAAAAAATCCAGTACCAAGGATTGAAAATCTGTCGTTGATTGCAGTCGCTCAAGCGAGTTACTCAAGCAATTCATAAAGGGTCCGCCAAATAACTTTTTTTTTTTTGAAAATGGGGCGCAAAACATCGAGTGTAGCTTCGGCTGTGTGGCACGTAGCGCCGTCTTGTTGAAACCAAATGTTGCCAATATCCTCCTCTTTAATTTTTGTGGACAAAAATGGCCCGATAACGATCGCCATTGGCTGTAACGGCCACTCCTTGCTCATTTTCGAAGAAAAATAGCCTGATTTTCAAAGTAATGTCGCAATATTTTTCAGCGTTGTTCAAGCATATGCACATCCATATTCGTTTAGCGGAAGGGTAAAACTAATTATTTGTCAAATCAGACTTGAGCTAAGTGCTACCATTCACGAAATAAGCACTAGTTAAAAAAAAAACGTAAGATGGCGGACCCTATAGAATCATACTCGATGTATATACTTAGTCTAATCGTAAGGGACGACGATCAAATGTTTTAATGAATTTTAATTATTAGTAATTAAATATACATCAAATTTTTATACACACCAATTCATTCAGAAAAATATCGGCAGACGCGGGATTCGAACCACGAGCCTTGGAACCAACCTGTGCTCAGTTATTTTTTACACCGCCCAGTCCACACGACTATTTCTTTCCCTGAACGGACACGCGTAAGATGTTGTATTTAAACCATCGTTACCATCGTACAACGATATATGTCTCTATAGTATATATTCAGAGTGTGTATATTATTATTTTTTATTAATTTTTAATTAAATTAATAATAATTTTCATAGGCTGGTCGTGAAATATGGTAATCTATTTATTTAAGGAGATCAAGTGATCAGCCTAATGCTCCCGAAGCTTGGACCTTTCAGTACTTAAAGGTGTCTCAGCACGATAGTAAATAAATATGATAAAAAAACCAAAACACTTTCTTTCTATGAATGTAACTTTAAGTTCTTAGCAATGCCGCATACAATGAGGTAGTTCAAAATAAAATAGTAAAAAATATATCGCTTACCGTTAAAACAATACTCAAACACACGACGAGTATTTTTAACGTCATCGTGATGCACTACACAGTATAGATGCCCAAAAGTGACTTCAAAAAGCGTTTACCTTGGCCCTTAAAGACCTTTATATATAAGATAAGTTTAAGTATCGGTGGGGATTCCATTGGTGTACACTTCAAAGATATTTATTTGATCAAAATTAGTATGAAAACTGCTTCTTTTTTTTTTCATCTTAGTAAGAGGAGAACTAGCACTTCTATTCTACTTTCAATGTCTTAGAAATTCACGCATCACCCATTTATTACAGGAATTCACCATGAATCGTTGGACGTTCATGGACGACTCTCATATACCACCAATATTAACCTTTATCCGCCCAGCGGTCCGGAGATTTGCGTCGTTCAATGCCCTAGCAGGCCAATGTTTCGTCGCACAAAAGATACTTCCGTGAACTTACTTTAATACTATTATTACAAATCAATGTAATCCGGATGTGAAATGAATCATAAGCACTTCCTGTATGTGACCATAGGGCATTGAACGACGCAAATCTGCGGTCCCGTAAGGAAACCGCT
This sequence comes from Glossosoma conforme, assembly GCA_022606575.1. Taxonomy (NCBI): domain Eukaryota; kingdom Metazoa; phylum Arthropoda; class Insecta; order Trichoptera; family Glossosomatidae; genus Glossosoma; species Glossosoma conforme. The sequence goes on along the minus strand of JAGTXR010000011.1, from coordinate 2,653,944 downwards.
GGGCGTTTAAAGGTTTTAATCAATAGACTTTGCATAGCTGGCATTTTACGGGTGAGGGATCAAATTCAAACCAACCGAGGGTATTTTTTTTTTATGTAATCGCATGCAGGAGAGCACAACCGGTCGTTACCAGTGCACTCTATAACGTTTATCTTGGGAGGCTGGTCGCTGCATGCGGGAAAAGTGTGTTGCGTTCGTGTTTGTGTGTGAGTTGGGGAGATTGTATATATTTATCTGTCTCTTGAAGAGATCCAGATTGTATGAAGAAGGAAACACAGATGCTGGAAGAACATTTTAAAGCCTACCGGTGGCATTTAATAGGAACTTTGGAAGCTGTCAGTTCTTTGTTGACACACATTCACCTTGTATGTATGTTCAACAAGTGTAAGACGAGTTTGTCGGTTGTGGGTGTGGGTTTTTCACCATTTCTGCTTCATATTTGGAACATACTCGTACGGAAACGACAAATAACCATTTCTAAGAGCTCAGAATGTCTTTACCTTGGCCCAGAACACCTGTATACGCCCGGAGGTTCACATGGAAAATAATAGGTTCCCAGGAGCCTCAGGGGGCAAGAGCCCGCTAACTTGCATAGACTACTGCTGTAGTACCAAAGAAATATTTAGGTGTTCCAATAATTAGTATATTTTCATGCATGGCATGTTTCTTAAATTAGTTTGAAACAAAAAAATCTTATAATTCTAATTACAAGTAATAACATATATGCTAAATTGTAGAAAAAATTTCATATTTTCTTTGGACAAATGTAAATACTTAGTTTAATGTTAAATACTGCTAGACTACGTCACTGGATGCGTTCAAAGGTTGTGAAACTTTATGAACTTGAACATTTTGTTTCGGGATAATTTTATACTTGTGAGCCTTATTATTTACCTGCAAAACGAGTTACTCGGAGTGTATTGAACTCATACCTGTGGATTATGTTATGTTACGTAAGATTCACGTGCAAGACCACGCCCAGTGCATCCCACGTGTACGAACACAACACTGACGTGTGCAATACTGAGGTGACCAACTGTTTTACAACGAAAAGGACAAAACTCACACAAAAAATGTAACTTAGAAGCAAAAACGCATCCTGAAAATTGTGTACATATACAATAAAGGACCCCTTTCGTCTTGCTAAAATTTTAAGAAAGAAAATGCAAGCCCTCCGAAGAAAACTAAATGCAAAATTGTCAATTTTTTAGCCCTTTCGCATCGGTTGTCGGCGTATGCAGTCATAAGATTCCCCGACCGTTTATATCGGTTGACGTGATATATCGTTTTGCTACTTTCTTAGAATAGTTTTTTATGCATCATCTGATAGCTAAAGGATACAAGAACCAATGTGATATATGAAAATGGACCAGATAAGTACATTTATGCTTCAAATAATGGTTTTATAATTGGCAGTATAATTTGTATTCAAACCGAGCCGTAATGAAAGGGTTAAAAGAGGATACATTAAGGACTATCCTTTCAACGCAATGATGTTTGATTCATTCATTTACCTTGTTTTTACGTGGATCACGTTGAGCATACTCAACGCGAACCAATCTCATAAACAGAAGCCATAACCTCTTCGACTAACTCGCAGCCTCCTTCAATCCGTCACTGTCAAGAATCAACTCAATTTTTGACGAAATGTTTCGGCTTCGACGACATTCACAAGTGTAAATGACATCTTTGATATTTTAGACTTTAAAATCTTCACTCAAATTGACAATAAACACAAAAGTAATGAACAATACTTTCGAAAATGCTTTGCAATAAAGAGATTTTAATTTACACCGCAGTTTTTGTAAAGTCAAATATTATCACTCATTACTTATTTTTTCTTCATTAATTTATCAGTTTTAAATGTTTTTACTCACAAATCGTTGCGTTTTAACGCATCTGTGAATGTGTGACATTTATTGCGCGCCATTTTGAATGTGCTGACATTTTGAAATTGTTTTATTCTTCTAAATTTTTCTATTCGAAGTGATCATCGAAAACTTTTATGTGAGCTGAAGACATTTTCATTTAAAATGGTAGATGTGAAATTTTTTATTTTTTTTTCATGTAAACACATACAGAAGAATACTGACAGATGGTGATTGTAATTCTGAAGTCTCATTTGTGGAATTCTATGACGCTTAACATGGTGTATTTGGCTAAACGCAGCATGTGGAGTGTTGATCCGCCAACGTCATAGTAGACTACAGCCCGAGATTCACGCATCATCCTTTATTATTACAGGAATTTACTATGAATGGGTGGTCTTCACGGGACGACTTTCGTCTACCACCAATTTTAATTAATAGGCTATGATTGACATTTTACGGGTGATGGATCAAATTCACACAACCGGGGTATTTTAGAGCTCAGAAATAGATTGAAAATTCTTTTTTTTTTTTTTAATCTTCGTCGGGGATCGAACCCACGACCTTTGGCTTGCAAAGCAAACGCTTTACCATTGAGCTGTGACCACCGGCATTAAATATTAAATATCAATAAATAAATTATATGATTGTAGTTGCATCAGTATATTATTAATATTATTTAATATTTGTGATTTAAGAACGAATCTCTCACAATAAATAAAATTGTGGACAAATGGGATGTCAAAATAAAATAACATAAATTATTCCACAATTTTCAGAATAATGAAAAATTGTGGAATATTTTCAACAAAATGGCGTGAAAAAAGTAACGGTACAAAAAATCGCGTAAAAGCGAAATCGCGTAAAAGTTGCAGAAGAAAGGGATAGGCTGTAATGCGAAATTGCTAAATGATAATAATTAGTGTAATGGAAAGGACAGACTTTCTGCGTCTCAAAGTTCATGCCTATAGTTTTATTTATGTGTTTTACAATATGAAGATAAACAGCACAAAAACCATGTCATGAGAATAAGCCGCAATGAGCAGCAGAAAATTAACATATCAATGCTAGGAGTACCCCTAAAAGATGCAAAAGAGTTTGTATACCTTGGAAGTACGATCACCTGGGATGGCAGAACAAAAAGAGAAGTCAACAGTCGAATACATCAAGCAAGGCTAGCTTTTAATAAAAAAAAAATCTTGAGTCAAAGAATATTACTTCAAGGCTCCGCAAGCAACTTGTCAAAACATTTGTTTGGAGCATCTTGATGTACGGCTGTGAGACATGGTGCTTATCTGAAAGTGATAAAAAAAGACTAGAGGCCTTTGAGATGTGGTCGTACAGAAGAATTCTTGGAATTTCCTGGAGAGACCACGTCACGAACAATTCTCAGGATAATCAAGGAAGATAGGCACCTAATAAGAACCATCTCAGAGAGGCGAACCCGACGGATTGGTCACATCATGCGCCACGATGGTCTTCTTCACTTTATTGTGGAGGGGATGGTTGAGGGTAGAAACTGTAGAGGGCGCCCTATTTGCAGGTGTTCGAGGACATGAATTGTAGCGCTTACGCTGAGCTGAAAAGGGTTGCGGAGGACGAGAGGAATGGAGATCGAGATGCAAGATTATGTTGCTGCAAACCAATCCACCGGATTGATACTACGAAGAAGAGTTTTATTTCCTTTATAAATTAACGAAAGAAAAGTCATGTAGGATGGTATTTGCTATAGTATTTGTTTGCGTATCAAAAATGATGTGTTGATGTTACTTCGTGACTATTTTGTAACATGTACTACTAGTATTCTCAATGCCGTAGTTGCTCCAGGCCATGATCCGTTGTTATTTATTGGTCAACTTGTAAGAGTTCAATACTCTCCTAGCAACTTGTTTTCTTGGGTACAAAAAATTTAATAAAATACCTATACATCACTGGATGTACTTAAGAACATTTTGTGATTTTGATCTCATTCAGGGACGGCGTTTATGTTGCTGAAAATGGTACAATAAACAATCATTTAAAAAACATTATAATACAATTCTTTTGCTATAAAAAATATCCATGTTAATACCTAAGAATTTAATATGTTTATGTAGCATAATGACGACCACTAACTACGGCCAATCAAATACCGACAGATGGTGATAGTAATTCTGAAGTCTCATCTGTGGAATTCTATGACGCTTACCATGCTGCATATGGCTAAGCGCTGCATATGGAGTGTTGATCCGCCAACGTCATAGACTACAGGCCGAGATTCACGCATCATCCTTATTATTTCATGAATTTACTATAAATGGGTGGTCTTCACGTGCCGACTTTCGTCTACCGCCAATTTTAATTAATATGCTATGACTGGCATTTCACGGGTGAGGGTTCAAATTCACACACCAATATTATAGAACTCAGAAATCGATTAAAAATTTATTTTTTTAAATCTCCGTCAGTGATCGAACCCTCAACCTTTGGCTTGCAAAGCAAACGCTTTGACCATTGAGCTGTACTATATTTAAAAAAAAAAGCTTTAAATAAAATAAAATAAAAATTAATGAAAAATTGTCAACTGCGCACTTCACTGTGGTCATCAATTATCTCCCACCGTTTGCGAAAAGTTTGCCGAAAATTCGCCAATATAAAAGGCGCGCGAGGAGTAACTGAAGACATTTCATTGTCTTTGTTTGACGCGTTCATATTGAACTAGCGTCAAAATGACGTTAAAAATACTAATCCTGTGCTTCAGTGCCATTCTCACGGTAAGCTCACCTCTATTTAAAAATCTCTTCTATCCAACGACTTAAAAAATTCATTTGCAAAGTAATATTTTTCACTTTGTTGAACAACGTCTTCTGAAATGCCATTTGGACATTTTCCTCTAATTTTAATTGCAGTGTTACAAAGAGGAGTTTATAGACTATTTTTCGAACTTATTCGGTCTTAATTATTCTTATATTTTATATAATAGGAGGAAGAATAAGAAGCTTAGTTTGGAATCCCAATAAATCCAAATACATTATCATGCTCGAAAAAAATCATTAAAAAAATCTCCGACGTCTCTATTTTTATATTTACCGTAACTATCCTTTCAATTCAATCAAATCCGAACATTACCCAACTCTTTTTCTTCTAGGGATGCTTTCTTTCCATTCGTTAGAGTCCCGGAGGAAAATTTCTTATCTCGAACATTCATTCCTTCTTCGCGGTGCAATTCAGAACCCTGCGATTCTTGAATATTTTCACTTCTACGGTCCAGATAAGTACACCCGTGCTCGTAGCCGTCCACTGTTTTTGATCCCGTTTGATACTTGTGGAGCTTCGAGTACTCAATTTAGTACAACGGCAATGGCGCTTCTAAATGGCATACCAGCAAACTTCGACCCTTTTCCTCTTTTGTCGATGGTATTGTTCTCCTAGATCTCTGTGATCTTTGACACGTGTCGTCTTCTTCTATTTTTATGTTATTTTTATTCTCTATTGTATGTATTGTACATTTATGTATACTCTATGTTTCCTATTATTTGTACCTCGAAACTACGGTTCTATGAAATAAATAAATAAATCAAATAATTTACAATATTAAAAATTAAATTTAAGATTCATTGATGAGCAGAAAAACTGCTGACGGTTCGTTGAAACAACTTTCTTGCTTTTTAGAGTAAAAACTTTCGTCGAATATGGTCGTATTTAACAGTTTTAAAAGAAAGTTATTTTTAAAAGAACCAGTTATTTCAAGCTTGTACTGCATAAGTCAGGCTTTCCTTTTCTTCTTTTTAAATCGGTTTCGTAACAATAAAAAAAGTGATAAAATATCGAGACAAATGGTAAAAAAATGCTTCAAAATGTCAACGGTAAATATTTTTAGTACCCACATTATTTTTATATTTATTTCATTCATTTGTACATGTCTGCTAACTTTCGCATCGATTGTCGGCATATGCTATCAAAGATTCCCCGACCGTTGACATCGGTTGACGTGAAATATCGTTTTGCTACTTTCAGTACTCATTGTGACATCTACGGTAGGAAATTGAAAGTGCGGTCATTCCCTTTATCAACCTACATGTGTTATTTACAGGAATCTGTAAAGCATGTAAATAAATATCGTTAGGTTTCGTCACAGGAGCGAAGCCACGTGTGTCAATGCCACCACATATATGGAGTTACATAATGAACGTTTGTTAAATATAATAGTTTTTTATGCATCTAACTGCATCATCTGATAGCTAAAGGTTAGAAGAACCAATGTGATATATGAAAATATACCAGATAAGTACATTTATGCTTCAAATACAAGATTGGTGGTGACAAAAAAATGGTTTGAAAAATTCACGCCGTATTGACAGTATAATTTGTATTCCACCGAGCCGTAACGAAAGGGTTAACTGGAGCATATGGACATCAAGAGCCGATGCCATAAAGAAGCCCAATTTGGCCAGGGTGTGCCGCCTTTTAGGACTAAGCAATCCGGTCTGGCTAATCCGACTAATCACTTGTTCTTGTTAAATTTATTCGACAAATAACTGCATTACTGAGTTTCATTTTTTTATATCGGAGGATTAATTATGTAGTTAATGTATGTCATTCTTTAAGCATTCGATAAACTTAAAATATTTTCTTCTTTATTTCGTATTGAACAGGATGTTTGCTATGAATTTGTATGTACGTGTCAATTTTTAAATGTTTCTTTTACAGTTTTATGTTGCCGATGGACATGATTCGTCCTGCACTGCCACCAGCTGTAGTGGATTAACCGACAAGTGAGATAACAATTTATTTATGTTCCATATTGCATGTTCCAGGTTCCATGTTCCATGCTCCATGCTCTATGATCCATGCTCCATTATCCAAGTTCCATGCTCCATGCTCCATGGTCCATGATCCATGTTCCATGTACCATGTTCTATGATCCATGCTCCATGCTCCATGGTCCATGATCCATGTTCCATGCTCTATGATCCATGCTCCACTCTCCATGTTCCATGTTCCATGGTCCGTGATCCATGATCCATGATCCATGTTCCATGTTTCATATTCCATGTTCCATGTTCCATGTTTGTTGATTTTCTGTATTCTACTGTCTGTTTCACGATTTTCATTTTTCTGTACTTTATTGTATGTTATTCTTACTTATATAAACATTTTAATGTTTGTCTTTTTTTCGTATTTTAATGTCTGTTATTTTGTCATCTTTATGAAATTTAGTGACTTTTACTCTTCATGTCTACTGTCGTTTTTCTGTATTCCATAGTTATTTCGTATTTTTTTCATTGCTTTGACGTACTTTTATTTATTTTTTCATGTCTATCTCTATCAAGTCTCTATTATATTGTCTGTTATTTTATTTTATATTTGTAATATCTTTGTATTCTTTCGTATAACCTATGTGTCATCATCAGCCTGTAGCGGTCCACTGTTGAACGTAAGCCTCCCGCAAGAGTCTCCATCCTCTTCGATCCTCCGCCTTCCGCATCAGGTCACTCCCACTATTCTCCTTATGTCGTCAGTTCATCTTGCATGGGGTCGGCCAACGCTTCGTTTGCCAGTTCTTGGGTGCCACTCCAATACTTTTCTTCCCCATCGACCGTCGTCTCGACAGATATGTCCTGCCCATTGCCACTTGCATGGATCTCTCCATAGCACGCTGGGTGACGTATATTTGATGAGCAAGACTTGCTGTCCGATTCCACGTCTCTGGGCCATAAGTTAATACAGGGAGGATGCATTGGTTAAACGCCTTAGTTTTAAGACATTCCGGTATTTTCGCTTAAAAAATGTGCTTTAGTTTTCCAAATGCTGCCCGTCCCAGTTGTATACGCCTGTCGATTTCTTTTGAGAAGTTATCACGTCCTAGTTGTATTACTTGTCCCAGATAGATATAGGCATTTACAACCTCTATTTGTGTTCCTCCAATGGAAATCACGTCAAAAGTCTGGGAAATATGACTATTTATCTATGTATACCTTGGAACTTTATTCCATTAATAAATAAATAAAATAACAACTTTGCTATTTATTTTTATCAGTTCAAAGTACAAGATGTGACATGACAAGAATGAAAAATTGTAGTATTAAGTATTGACGTCAGCATTATATAGTCCTTGCTGACAGTTACCGAAAACCTCGATATACAATCTTTCGTCTCTTATTTCTGGTCGCTTGTCGCGCATTTAGGTGCGCCGTGTTGTCATTTTGGACTAACGGGTGTGTTAGTTAAAAACACCACCGCTCGTGGCGCGAGCGAAAGCCGAGACAGAGCGCGGAGATCAGTAGTCGGTCCCCACCCTTTAGCGAGACAAGGTTGCGTTACGGCCAGCGGTATGTTTCCGCTTGGCGGAAAGCTTGTAAAGTTTTGAAGTAAATATAATCAATGTGCTTCTAAAAGAAAGTCTTTGTTTGCTGACCTGCTCGTCATCTTGCCCGCATGCGACGGAATAACACCCCTTTTTGAGAAAGAGAGAGGAGGATGTTAATATATTAAATAAGATGATATCCTCTGTCTATTTCAGCGGTCGGGGAACCGGGGTAAATTACCCCAAATGGGGTAAAAATAGGTTTTGTGGGGTAATTAGGAAATTTTTCTAGTTTGCTATTTCATAAAACTTACTATTTTTATGTAACTCTTTTCTTATTTTCCGTGTAAATTAACTGAATAAATAATGTTTATTTAAATATACATTGATTGTCTTTTTTTTCAAAATGGTGGGAAGGGGTAATATCGACTTACGCAAAAATATTTTGGGGTAATGGTTAAAAAAGTTCCCCGACCGCTGGTCTATTGTAATGCATTTTTTTTATTTTTTCCTAGGCAAGTATTACTAAATGTGTGGAAGCTGCATTCATCTCCACTGAGTCCCAAGATTGACCAATTCAAAACAGCGCTCTTGGCTGACTACAGGACGGGTGAGTAAGCATCATGTTATCATCATCATCAGCTATTAGCTGGTGTAGTTGAGATTGAGCCGAAACGTCTACAGATACTGTTAGTATACGCTAGTTAGGCACTCTTTCCGGTGATAATTTTGCGCCCTGTACACTGTAGTTGTAGATAAATATAATAAAATATTCCCCACACGCAGTTCAACACATTCTTATCTTTTAAGATAGTTTTTGACTGTGTTGATGTGCCTGAAGTACAATTTAATATATATTTTGATAAATATTACTTATATTACAAAATAATTATATTCTTTAGCTCGGCAAGCACAAGGCCCTCCCGGCCAAACAGGTAATCCGGGAAATCCAGGCAACCCAGGACAACGCGGTCCCGCCGGGCCTCCTGGCGTTCCCGGGCCTGCTGGACCTCCCGGGGCTGCCGGAGCCCCTGGAGTTGTAGGCCCTTCTGGGCCTCCTGGAGCCACAGGCGCCACAGGAGAAAGGGGGACACCGGGTTTACCTGGCCCTACAGGACCTTCCGGAGCTACCGGAGCTACAGGGGAGACGGGAGCATCGGGAGCTCCCGGAGCTGAAGGTCCACAAGGCTTGCAAGGTTTTGAAGGAACTCCAGGTCTTGACGGAACTCCTGGTGAACGAGGACCTCCAGGAGTAGATGGAACTCCTGGAATTGACGGAATACCTGGAGTTCAGGGGCCAGCTGGTTCCCCAGGCCCTGCGGCTCCACCGGGTATCCGTGGAGTTCCTGGAACACCTGGAGGTAACGGCGCTCAAGGTGCTCCTGGAGTCGCCGGACCACCAGGACAGAACGCTGCTCCAGGTGCCGCTGGACCTCCAGGCCCGCCTGGACCTCCGGCCACCCCGGGATTACCAGGACCTATCGGAGCTCCCGGTCCTGGAGCGGCGCCTGGACCACCGGGACCCCCGGGCCCTGCAAACGGTCCTCCCGGTCCTCCAGGTGCTCCCGGTCGCCCGGCTCCACCGTGCAGAGCTTGCGCTGGTGGACGTCCTGGTCCGCCTGGACCTCCTGGCCCTGTGGGCCCACCCGGCGGCCACCACGACGACGTCTGGCATCTGCACGGCATCCGCTTGGTTCAGTCTCTATGGGCGGTCGATGTCCTCACCGGATTCAGCCCAAATCCTTCCATGTCCTGCGTATTTAATGAGGTTAGTTTCACTCTTATTCAATTAATTTTATTCAAAATTTTAACCAAAAATAATAAACTCTTCCTGTGGCATCAAATTCAACACGTGGTTTCCACAATCCACGTGCACGTTGTTCTGTCATTCTGTCGTTCCACATCACAAGAAGAGCTGCCAACGAAGAGCCTGCCGCTCGCCCTCCCGATGCTATTCATCAATTTATATAGTAATTCAGCCATGTTTTAAGTCTCCTTTTCGGAGTCTTCCTCCGATCCTCATATATTATCCTCATCACCGTATTGTTCTTTATTATTCGCAGCTTGTGACGCAAACAATGGCCGTGCAGAATGGAGCTAACAACAGGGACCTGGGCAGAGCTGTTAAAGACTATGGCCGCCTCATATCAGAAGCTTTCTACCATGCAGTGAGTCGCCAGTCAGTGGCAGGCTGTCTAGCAGAACCTTGGCGCTACAGGCCTGTAAGTAGTAGCCAAATATAACTTTTGATATAACATCTCGATAACAATAATTACGCAGTACCAAATCTAATATATTTTTATAAAAAGATACTTGATATTTTAACGAAATAACGTCGTTATTCCGTTTTTCATGGGGGGTCGCTTGAAAAAAAGATTAGAGCGGTGAGCGAAAAATGTAGTATTATAACAGATAACGCTTGTTTTAATTTCATGTAAGTACATGAAAGATTTACGATACACACTATCAAAGCGAATTTGAATTTACTTGACAACTATAAAAGTAACACACAAATAATTCGTTTATTTTTAAATTACTGAATTTACGGATAATCATCATCATCTGTTGAACGTAAGCTTCCCACATGAATCTCCATCTTCTTCGATCCTCCGCCTTCCGCATCCATGTCACTCCCGTTATTTTCCTTATGTCGTCATTACATCTTGCAGGGGATCTTTGCCAGTTCTTGGGCGCCATTCCACTACTTTCTTCCCCATCGACCGTCGTCTCTTCGACAGATATGTCCTGCCCATTGCCACTTGAGTGCGCCTATTCGTTGAGTAGCCTCCACTACTTGAGTTCTTCTATATACATATTTCCTCGTTCCGGATTCTATTTTTTAGCGACACTCCTCTTATGGATCTCTCCATAGCACACTGGGTGACCTTTATTTTATGGGTAAGACTTGCTGTTAGATTCCACGTCTCTGCGCCATAAGTTAAAACAGGGTGAATGCATTAGTTAGTAGTTTTAAGACATTGCGGAATTTTCGCTTTAAAAATGTACTTTAGTTTTCCAAATGCTACGGATTATATGGTTAATCAATTGAAACAGTCACGCGACCCCATTTCGAATGTGTAAATGTTTAATTGAATAATCTTATTTACATTCTAAACATTTACGTCGAGATACATTTTAATAATAAAAATAATTTGTGGCAACACCATTCGCACATGCGACCAACAGCCACGCTACAGTCCTCAATACCAAAAGGTCCTACGAACTGCTGACGAATCTCGACGCTACATCTCAATTTCATACCTTGTTTTAACATGTATCTGTTGAATAATTATTTTTTTGCTTTCATTTCATTTTCCCAGGAGACCAGCACTCAGTGTCCCAACACGGCTGCTCTAGATGCTCACCTGCGGTCTACCGACGCATTGAAGCTCATCCCCAAGTCTCTCGTAGCTTCCATAGAAGCTCTGCGTACCTCCAACGATCCTCGGGAAGCCACCATTGCAGCCGGAGCCGTCGCTGCTCTCACGCCAGCCAGCAGGTCCATCTACGGGCAGTTGATTGCTGGGGGCAACTATGACAAGGTGAGATGTCGAACCACTTACATTTCACATCTAAATGTTCTTCACTCTTTCAAGCCGCATCACATGTAAGATATTGCCCATATTTTTTAACACTCGGGTAATTCGTTTTCAATATATTAATCAATATACGACGATCCTGCCAAATACTTGAGACTATATTATAATGATGGTATTTTAAAACAGATGCCTGCGTAGAATACTGGTGATACGATGGTTTAACTTTGTGAGGAACGACAAGGTGAGAGAGCAGCCAAGGCAGCCATACTATCAAGTCTATCAAGAGGCGAAGATGGACTTGTCTGAGACACGCATTGAGAATGCCGCAAAAGAGCATAAGCTTCAAGCCCCCGTACTGGAAGCCATCGGGAAATATAGATAGAATGTACTCGGCGGAGATGTAGGAATCGGAGCTGGCGAGACTTTGACGGCTGACAGAGCTTTGTGGTGGCAGTTCGTGAACGTCATATGCTCCAGTCAGAGTAGCGGATATGGTATGACGATGATACGATATTACACGAAGACGAAGTAAATAAATATGTTGCTTGTTCTTGATGATGTCATCCAATATATACAGTAGCAAAAGGAAGTAGTAATATAAAGAAGTAGATAATTCTCGTAGAATGCGGAAACATTATTTTTTGTCATATTAAAATAATAAAACAAGTAAAACTTCATAAAAAACCACTGAGTTTTAATAAATAGTCACTTAAGCGATTTCAGAGCCATCGCACCATCAACACAAGCTACTTACTAAAGACTAAACCTTAATACAGAACAGTTAATTATAGTTACAAAGAGAAGTTTGTTGAATTTGTCTAATTCTCTTTAAAACCTTGATTAACTGTTCTAAATTTAGGTTTAGTATTAAGTAAGTGGCTTCTGAGGAAGGTGCGGTGGCACAGAACTCAATGGTTTTATACAAAGTTTAACTATGTTTTATTCTTGGAAAGTAGATCATATTAGATTTTAAATTAAATTAATGGTAATTATTAGTAATGAAATAAATATAAATACATACAGGCATCAATTCGTTCAGAAAAAATATCGGCAGACGCGGGATTCGAACCACGAACCTTGGAACCAATGTTATGTAATTATGTTGTTTTTTTTTTTGCAGTTTGTGAGGTTGATGAGCTGCGTGTCAGATACACCTTCAGCTGAATGCTGCAGAGATAGAAGGGATAACCTCAGGGATCTAGCCAGGGACCTTGCCAGGCAGGTCAAGGAGATCACCGACAACTTCACGTGAACTGGAAAGTTCTAAACACTTCAATAATATCTTCAAATATAATTATTAGATTTTATACAACGATTTACACACAAAAAAAAAAGAGTGGCGCAATCGATGGATCGGTCACATCATGCGCCACGATGGTCTTCTTCACGGCATTGTAGAAGGTATGGTTGAGGGTAGAAACTGCAGAGGGTGACCTAGACGGGAGTATTTGCAGCAAGTGTTCGAGGACATGAGTTGCAGCTCTTATGCTGAGCTAAAGAGGGTTGCAGAGGATCGAGAAGAGTGGAAGTCGAGATGCAAGATTTTGTTTCGGCAAACAAATCCACCTGATTGATATTACGAAGAAGAAGATCGCACGTGAATGATACCTGATTTTTAATCATATAATAAAGTTATTTATTGAATCGATAAAAAAAAAAAATCATTGTTTTTTTTTATTGACCCTACTTACTCTTGATCGTACATAATGTATAGTCTCATATAAATAGTAGTAAAAAGATTTTTTTAGAAATTATTTCACAATATTTAGTCGAGTCAATTGAGCTCGACTCGACAATGGCTACCCGACGTAGCCAAAAATATGTCGTCGCCAATAAATAATATGGAAGGATGTCTAGATTTTTTTTTTTTATATTTGATATTACGAAATTCTACCAAAAGTTGTCGATCGATAAAACATACTTGTGTATTTTGAAGGAAACATAATTTTATTGATCAGACACAGGTACAAATGCTTAAAATTCTTCGAAATACTTTCCACCTGCATCGATACACTTGAGGAGACGTGTCTGCCACGCCTGAAAGTTATCCTGTAAGTCCTTGACGGGAATTCCTCTCAGTGACGCTGTAACATGCTTTCGGATGTTTTCCATGGTCTTCCAATACTTTCCTTTCAGCTCTTTGTTCAGTAGGGGAAACAGAAAAAAAATAGATGGAGCTAAGTCAAGCCAGGTTCGTTGGTAACGAATCATTATGATGGATTCGTTACCTTCATAATTAACCATGTATGTCAACAAACTACACTAGAGCAAAATTAATCACCCTATCCGAAGATGTTACAATTTTTTATAATATATATAATCGTGTCGGAAACAACAGGGTCAGATCCTGTCTGCCCAGAAGTAAGCGACGTCAATGGCGTTACTCCCGGCCATTATCAGGTCTTCCTGGGTGCAGCTACTCGGACACAGCGCACACTCCAGAAGGTGTGACAGGGTCTGTTCCACGCCGCTGTCACATTCAGTCGGTTCGCTGTAAAACTGCCAGGCTTTCATTTGTGTCCTCGTCTTGCATACTGCGGTCCGAAGTCTGTTAAGGGACCTCCATATATTCCACCCCTGGTCGTGTCCAGGGACTAGAATACTAGATCCTCTTTCGGGGCAATCCAAGTATTCCCCTCAGTTGCGCTTCTCCACATGTTCAGCCGCAGGGTGGCCTCCGGTATCACGAGTTCCGTTGTCGACTGTAGGAAACTTCTTCTTGATTTGAGCCGTGATAATGGCGTCCCTCGTCAATCATATTTGACATTTGTGAACTAGACAACTGTAGTATACAAACAGACAAGCAATAAAGCACTTTACTCCGCAAGAGCGTGGAATAATTATGTGATTTTTTTAAAATAATAATCGGTCGGTGGTGTTTTTCGGCGCAGCGTGAATTTCGACGTCGATTTCCTAATCGTATCGCTCCAAGTGGGCAAACATTCACTTAGCTACTCGGCTGGAACCACAGTAGACCTTTCAAGCATAGAGAATATTGCGGCTGTGGCTGCCCATGTCGCTGAGAACGAAGAAACATCAAGCAGACGACAGGCCACACAATTGAGCATCACCAGACGGGACCCTACAGAGAATTTTAGAAGGACTTACACATGTTGCCGTACAAAGTGCAAACAGTGCATCAGTTAATGCCTGTTGACTGTCAGTCGCATGGATAATTTTCGCTGGATAAGACGAAAGAAGTTGGATAAGAAGAAAGGTCTGTAGTTATAAGACGAAAGAAAGAAAAAATAATTAATAAAAGAACTAATTACTCCTGCGTCCACCCACAACTCTTCTTACACTTGCCGAACATTCATACACGATTAATGTGTGTCGACCAAAAATGGCCATTTCCAAAGTTCCTTCCTTAATGCTACCGGTAATCTTTAGGATGCTCTTCCAGCGTCTGTTTCTCCTCCTTCCTACAATCTGGAAATCTTCAAGGAACAGATAATACACTTGCAATCTCCCCAACCCACACACAAACACGAACAAAACACACGTTTCCCGCATGCAGCGTTCAGCCTCCCTGGCTGAGGGTCATAGAGTGCACTGGTCTTGACCGGCTGTGCTCTCCTGCATGCGATTACATACAGGGTGGCGCAAAAGAAACAAAGATTTGTTATTATTATTTAAAATCACTTAAATACAGTGTGTTTCAAAAATAAACCTGCATATCTACAATATAATTTAATTCGAGGAATATTTTTTTTAAAATAGATGTTTTCCTATAGTTTTCCACTGAATCAGTAAACTTGTTATTATGGTCATTCGGAAAGTAATTTATTTTTTTCTCAACGGGGAATTTAAGTACACAGGCTGATGATAATGATGATTATGTTAAGCACATCACAAAAATAAACGTAAAATAAATAAATATAAAATAATTTCAATAAATAAACTTTATTTTAAAAAAACATGTCAGGTTTGTTCATAAATTATGTTGTTTAAAATACTGTTGTTTAAAATATGTCAAAATAAATACAGAGAGAAATATAACTGTTCACATCTTAGAATACATTATTATAAGGAAATGCAAATTCCTTATTAAATAATCACTTCAAATACAAGTAACTTGTGATTCGATGTTGTTTATGTGAAGTTATCGGTGATTTCCCTGATTTGCTTGGTCAGGTCCCGGGCTAGATCCCTGAGGTTGTCCCTTCTGTCTCTGCAGCAGTTAGATGTTGGAGAATCTGACACGCAGCTCATCAATCTCACAAACTGAAAACATAACAACCCATTATAATATTAACCCTTTCATTGCGGCTCGGTTTGAATACAAATTATACTGTCATTTATAAAACTAGTATTTGAAGCTTAAATGTACTTATCAGGTCTATTTTCATATATTACATTGGTTCTTGTATCCTTTAGCTATCAGATGATGCATAAAAAACTATTATATTTAACAAACGTTCATTGGGTGGCTCCATACATGTGGTGGCATTTACACATGTAGCTTACAAAAAAATCGCTCCTATGACGAAACCTATCTTGCTTAGATTTTTTTGAATATAAACAATATGGGGCGATAGAAAAAAAAGGCCTAGGGCGCCGTAGGGCCTAAAGCCAGTACTGGCCAAGCAATTGCTTTAACCACTGAACTATGCCACCCAGCTTAAAAATCGATTGAAAAGATATACATTGTTTATAAATTTTAATCTCCGTCGGGGATCGAACCCACGACCTTCGGTTTGGCAAGCAAACTCTTTAACCACTCAGCTATGTGTGACAGGTTTTTAGATGTGGTGGTCTAAAAGGCATTACACTTGTACAGATATTGATGAAATTGATTAAAATGGAAAAACAACATTATGATCGTTGAAAGAAATTTGTATCTCACCTTGTGGAAGTTGCCTCCAGCGACGATCTGCCCGAAGATGGACCTGCTGGCTGGCGTGAGAGCAGCGATTGCTCCCGCTGCTATGGTAGCTTCATGGTGGTTGTCAGAGACACGCAGATCTTCTATGGCGACAACCAGGGTCTTGGGAATGAACTTCAGTGTGTCGCTTGAGCGCAACTGAGTATCTAGAGCATGTGTGTTGTGGCACTGAGAACTTGACGCCTGAAAGCATAACAAAAACGTTTAAAGATGCTCGTTGAATCACTCGTTTTCATATATTTTTAACTATAAAGTGGAACCTCTCAAAACGAGCACCTCTCATAACGAGTAATTCGCATAACGAGCAAAAAAAAGTGAAAAAATTGCTCCCTTAACGAGTGACATTTCGCATAACGAGTAACGCAGAAAGGGGAAGTCACTTGTGAGCCGGGACTTCTGCGTCATTGCTTCAGTCTGTGTTTAGCACTCGTACCGTTAGCACGTCTGTGTTGCATGTGAACACACATTTTTCTTAACTTATGTGCAGACATTATTTGTGTATTTTTTTTTTTGAGAGTTTGGAGGTGTCACAATTTCACCAAATTTTAAAGAGTCAGCTAAAACAAATGTCTCTACTAGACAGCTTTCTAGTAAAAAATAATTAATTGCTTGTCATAAATTAATAAATAATAAGCTAGTTTCGATTTTTAAAATTGTTTTATCCAGGTCGTTGCGATCTCTAACAATTTAAAAGCATGTTATTTTATTAGAATAAACGTTAAAGAAAATGTTTCGCATTATCGTGTTTTACATTGATTTATATTGGAAAATTAGTTTCGCTTAACGAGTATTTCACATAAAAGCAAGATACTGGAAAGAATTATGCTCGTTATGAGAGGTTTCACTGTACATTGTTTCTGCTGTGAAACTCATACACAATGCAATTATAGTATAAAAGTATCTGCTACGTTTATTTCACTATAACTTACTGCTTTGTATCTCCAAGGTTCCGCGGGGCATCCCACCACAGACTGGCGACCAACTGCATGGTAGATGGACTCTGAAATAAGACGCCCATAATCTCTGACAGCTCTGCC
The DNA here is from genome assembly GCA_022606575.1 of Glossosoma conforme. Lineage (NCBI taxonomy): Eukaryota > Metazoa > Arthropoda > Insecta > Trichoptera > Glossosomatidae > Glossosoma > Glossosoma conforme. The sequence goes on along the minus strand of JAGTXR010000011.1, from coordinate 2,636,329 downwards.
CAAATCCTTGTTTTTAGCGCCATTTTGCACTGCGATGGTTTGCGTCACAAGCTGTAAACAAAAAATACCTTGTAGAATTGTTCAATGTTGAATTATTTAAAGATTTATTTAATCCGTTGAAAGCGAAACTTACTTCATTGAAGACGCAAGACATTGAAGGGTGAGGACTGAATCCGGTGAGGACGTCGATTGCCCAGAGTGACTGAATCAAGCGGATACCGTGCAGATGCCAGACTTCCCCGTGCGGCCCAGGTGGTCCCACAGGACCGGGCGGTCCTGGAGGGCCTGGAAGTCCACCGCCGCATGAGACACACGGTGCTCCTGGTAGACCAGGCGCACCCGGAGTACCTGCAGGGCCACCAGGTGGGCCAGGAGGCCCCGGTAATCCAGGCGCTGCTGCAGGTCCTGGAACACCAGACGGTCCTCGCACTCCCGGAGCAGCGACAGGCCCAGGTAGTCCTGGTGGGCCAGCAGCGCCTGGAGGAGCGTTCTGTCCCGGAGGTCCAGCTGCTCCTGGAGCTCCTGCAGCGCCTTCATTTCCAGGGGTGCCAGGAACTCCAGGTTCGCCCGGTGGAGCCGCAGGACCTGGAGGACCGGATGATCCTTCAACTCCAGGAATTCCATCACTTCCTGGAACTCCATCGAATCCTGGAGGCCCGCGAACGCCAGGAATCCCGTCATTTCCTGGAATTCCATTAGCGCCTGGCGTTCCTTGTGGGCCTTCAGCTCCGGCAGCTCCCGGTGCTCCCGTCTCTCCTGCAGCTCCATTTGCTCCTGTAGGTCCCGTAGGTCCAGATGGTCCCTGTTGTCCCAGTTCGCCTGTGGCACCTGTGGCTCCAGTAGGCCCAGCAGGGCCAGCAGCTCCCAGGGCACCGGGAGGCCCGGCAGGTCCAGGAAGCCCGGGGGGACCGCGAGGTCCTTGAGGGCCGGGTTGGCCGGGATTGCCGGGATTACCGGGATTACCTGCTTGGCCGGGGGGGCCCCCTTGACGAGCTAAAAAAGGCAACAAAAAAAAAGTAATCAATCTAAATGTAAGAAAAAGTGATTTAATGTGTGTTTGTCTCGTAAAGTAATCGATGAATTGACAATTATTTAAGGATAAGGAGGCACAGATTGTTTGTTCTTCCTAGAGGTAATACTAAACTGCCAGGGACTATGCCTCTTGGGAGAGTGATCAGACTGTTCAACGATATCGCCTCGAATATTGATTTATTCCACTTGAGAGAAGCCCAGTTTCGACATGAGCTGCACGAATTTATTTATCAAAGTAATTTCGTGGAGTCTTCTGTTTAGCGAGCTTCGGGACTTTTTAAATGATTCTATTATTATTGTGTTATTTATAAATTGTTATTTTATCCTGTTTTAGAAATCAATTAAATATTGTTTTTTTTGTAATGTTTCTAAAAGAAAAAATAAATGGAAATTGAAATTGAAAATTCAAAAATTTACAGAACATTGCATTTAGATTTAAAAATATTAATATATATAATTTTTATTCGAAATTTCTAACGGAAGCCGATCATTTTATGCGTTTTAAAATTGTACTGAAGGACAGTTTTGAAAAGTTTTGCCATTTTAGAATTTGTTATTTTAAAAAATATTAGTCGGATACAAAAAAAAATCTAAAAATTACTCTTTTTTTTTCTATGCATTTTAAATTTAATCATTATTGTACTGTCATTTCGTAACTTTACAGGGTATTTTTTTAGGGTCCCTTAAAAAACGTTAAATCGAGGTATAGCTGTGCGGTAAAGGCTTATTAACTTAACTTAACTTAACCCTTTGGCTGCTATAGAGGTTTTTCAAAATACAAGAGAAAAATGCTAAAATGGGAAAAGGACAAAACGACGATCGTCGCTAGCAATCTTCGCCGATTTCAAAACAACGATATATCGTCGTTGTAGCAGTCAAAGGGTTAAGAAACATAATAATTAGTAAGTTGTAGTAATATGGTTACTCACATGTCCTGTAGTCAGCAAGGAGCGCAGTTTTAAAATGTTCCAACTTGTGGCTCAATGGGCTCGAATGTATCTTCCACACATTTAGTAATACTTGTCTGAAAATAAAAGAATTCAATACATTATAATAGTTACCTAAGCTACTCTTCAGTTTGTATGTAATTTGTAAAATTCTGATATTCAATGTCCGCAGGAATGAAATTATTGCTGCCGTGAGACTGACATTTCTAACAGTAAAAACGAGTGTCACAGTCAAATCAAAATCGGCGGTAGACAAAAATCGTATCTTATTAGTCCATTGATAACTCTAACATCCTCCTCTCTCACAAAAGGTTGTTATTCAGTTGCGTGAGGGCATGATGAAGAGCAGATTAATAACACAGACTTTTTCAGAAGCACATTGACATATATTTACGATAAACTTTACAAACTTATGGCCCGGACCTAGTCACAGTATTCGGCCGGGCCAAAATACGATATGCCCTCGCCGACGGTCGACGCACGAATCCCCGCGCTCGTGTTGGGCTCTCGCTCAGCGTCACAAGCGGCGGTCTATATAACTAGTCCCAAATGCCAATGTAGTGACACATGCATGTCGACAAACGAACAGAAATAAGAAACGAAAGATTGTACATCGAGGTTTTCGGTACCAGCCAGCAAGGGCTATAACATCTACTCTAGTATTTGAAGCATAAATTTACTTATCTGACCTATTTTCATATCTCACATAGTTTCTTCTATCCTTTAGCTATCAGATGATGCATAATAATGATTATATTTAACAAACGTTCATTATGTAACTCCACACGTGTGATGGCATTGTCACATGTGGTTTCCAGAAAAATTACTCCTGTGACGAAACCTAATGTTATTTATTTACATGCTTTAAAGATTCCTGTAAATAATACGTGTAGGTTGATAAAGGGAATGACTGCACTTTCAATTTCCTACCGTAGATGCGACAATGAGTACTGAAAGTAGCAAAACGATATATCACATAAACCGATGTCAACGGTCGGGGAATCTTTGACGGCATATGCCGACAACCGATGCGAAAGGGTTAATTAGTTCATTAACATTCCTAATTATCTCACCTGTCGGTCAGCGCACTGCAACTGTGTGATGCGCAATTGTCGCGTCTATTGGCAAGAGACACCTGTGAAATAAACATTCAATTACAATCTGTAAAATAATATTTTTAAATTTCCTTATACGATAGATTAGCCGCAAAAAACGCCAGTTTAATACTCGTAATGTCGGTGTATATGAAAACTATTTGAATCCACAGTGCGATGAAATCCAGTTAAAATAGTACTAATGCCACAGGACAATTATTTGCAAAATAGAGTTAACCCTCTTATAACACACGATTTCTTATTTGTAACGGAGTTTTTCCTGTAGTGTTTGCGGTGGTTTTTTGTATTTTAGGTTGAACCGCGCCTATATGAAGGTAGAGGATCGAAGAGGGTGGAGACTCATGAGGGAGGCTTACGTTCAACAGAATTAACTTAACTACTTATATTTTAAAAAGTGAGCTCTAGCAATAAATGAGTTTTTAGTACAGATAAAACTTAATTAAATAATTAATAATAAAATAGTATATAAACCAAAAATGCAATATATATGATATCATTCAATTAGTTCAAACTATGCAGATTTATGTCACATATAAACTGATGATAATTAAGGCATCAATAAATCCAGGCAGTAAAGCTACGTACCGTAGATTTAAAATTATAATTTTAAATTAATTTTAACTAAAAAGTTAATAAATTAAAAATATTTAGTTTTGATTCGCATTTATTTGAAATGAATACATGTTTCGGTCTTCCTGGAGACCATCTTCAATAATTATTATATTATTATTATAATATTTCAATAATATTTGAAGATCCAGGGAGACCGAAGCATGTAATCATTTAAACTAAATGTGAATCAAAACTAAATATTTTAATTTTTTAAATTAAAATTATTTAAAAATTATAATCATACAGTTTCACCAAGTATTGTCAGTTGATAACGTTAATTTTATCATAGATTTAAACTTGATTTCTTTCGATATGCCTCCATTTTAGTTTTTTTATAATAGTTCGCTACGTTTAGAATACTTTAACAACCAAGTATATATTGTATATTTAATGAAAGTACAAGCTTATAATTTCTTCCCTTTTGTAATAAAAAATATACTCAAAAAAGCTTTATAAGGGTGGAAAGTTTGCTTACCGCGATAAGGGCACTGAAACACAAAATTAATATTTTTAGCGTCATTTTGGCGCTGTAATAACACGTTAAAAGGATGACATCCAAATAGTCTTCAGTTGTAACTAAACTGCCTTTATATTGGCGAATTTTTGGCAAACTTTTCGCAATCGGTGGGGGATAGATAACACAGTGCAGTACGTATTTCTTTTTATTAAATTTCTTAACACCGTTTTTTTGTTGCTGCTTATACTTTTGACTCGGATACATTCAAGTGGTATTGTTTATCAGTTAATTGTTACATGTGAGCAAATCATTTTTTTTTTTTAAATACATGTTTCCGCATTCAAAACTGATTAAATTCCAATGATCTTTTATGTAAAGAAAAAAAAACAGTCAAAACAGAATGGCTGCTTCTTCCTCGTAATATCAATCCGATGGATTGGTTTGCAGCAACAAAATCTTGCATCTCGATCTCCACTCTTTTCGATCCTCTGCAATCCTCTTTAGCTTAGAATAAGAGCTGCAACTCATGTCCTCAAACTCTTGCTGCAAATATTCCCGTCTAGGTCACCCTCTGCGGTTTCTAACCTCAACCATGCCTTCCACAATGTCATGAAAAGTACCATCGTGGCGCATGATGTGACAGCTCCATCGGGCTTGCCTCTCCGAGACAGTTCTTACTATATGGTTTTATTTATTATTGCTGCTTATATTTCTTGAATATTGTTTTAGAGTCTATCTGAACTTATAATGGAATGAGTAACATAAATTTATATGTCATCTTAATAATCGGTATAAATACGATATTTAAAATTTAAATATAACAGCAGAAGGTAAACAACATGTCGTAATACCTTCTTTAAATCCATTAAGCTCAACTCATCCTCATTTCCTTAATCAGCTTCCTATTGCTATATTCTACATCATTCTTTATTTATCTAGTTTTATCCATCGGTACATATGCATGCGGAGAACTGAAGAAGCTCTCATTGAAAACGAAACCGGCTTATGTCTTCCAGTATCTGAATAAACAGTGCTGTTCCGGAACCGAGATCGCGGTCCCGAATTACAGCGTCAGCTAAATGGTGACGCCGGAATACCAAGGTTCTGGCACTGAGGATAAATCCAAAGACCGGAGTTGAATTGGTACTGATTTATTTGATAAAATTTCTTTTTTTTATATCTTAGTGTACAGCATGATTAAGCATTCTATATTTCATAAAATTAATAATAATAAATTGATTTTCATACACCGCAAATTCCTCTATACCTGTCGTTTTTGTACCTTGATCTCTGCAATTTACATAGAGTGGCATAATATTGTGATGGTCAATGCCCTGTGTGTCGTACCCGGCTGTATGAATCGACAAATTCGAGCTAAGATAGGGAATTTGATTATAATTTGACAATTAATACTTTAAAGACTTTTATTAAAAATAAATATGTTCAAATAACGTTTTCAACAAGTGCTCTAACGTGATCCATATTAGAACAAAATAAAAAGTATTTATCTATTTCAATATTTGAAATGAAACTCAAAAATCTCACTCACTTAAATAATAAGGTACAGAATGTGGCAACCGACTGATTGTTTGACTGGAGTTTGTGGTGACCATATGCTTCATTTTTGTATCAGGAGTTGCCTATAACGCAAATCAATCAATAATATGAAATTAAATTTTTGTACCTATTCTACGTTTAAAATTAAAATACATATATAGTATCAATTGTGGATAGGATTCATGTGGCAGAGATGAAGATGCTGAGGTGGGCGGGCGGTGTGACTAGAGTGGACAGAGTTCGGAATGAACATATTCGGGGTTCATTTCGGGTGGCCCCTATACCTGAAAATATACGGGAAAACCGCCTAAGGTGATATGGGTATGTGATGATAGTGAAGAGAGCCCTCAACATATCCACGCTTGAGAAGAAGACCTGGAAGACCACAGGCAACCTGGACTTCAATTGTAAAGAAGGATCTGAAAACTCTGGGTTTGACCGAGAATGCAACGCAGGACGGACAGACATGAATGAGCACAAGGAGAGCCGACCCCAGATGATGGAAAATGGCGAGGCTAAAGAGTTATAGTATAGATTGTGTTTTCAATCAGTTTCAAATGATAAATATTCTATATTTTTTCAAAATCTAAATGCCGTCACTGAACTTGATAACAATCACCAAAAATCTCTAACTACATCCAATAATTTATATATTTTTTAAATAATTGTTTTTTGTAGGCTTGGAAACAAGTTTACACTAGAGTATTGAACTCTTCCAAGTGGATCAATAAATTACAACGGATTTGAATATGAAACGCCCATTGCTTAAAAAATAAACCTTACCTACCACAAACTCATCAAAAAATTTATTATAATATGTAAATTATATATGTTTATAAGTTTTTAATTACAAGAATATATTTAGGATTTTTTTCGGCTTTGTTAACAAGCCGAAATATCGACTCTGTCGTAAATGTAGAATGTGGAAAAATTACGAAAAAACGTTGAATTTCAAATTTTAAGAGTTATTTCATTTACACATTGTTCCGGAACCGAGGTCGCGGTCCCGAAATTACAGCATCAGCTAACTGGTGATGCCGGAATACCAAGGTTCCGGCACTGAGGATAAATCCAAAGACCGGAGTTGAGTTGATACTAATTGATTTGATACGAGACCCCTTTTTATACCCTAATTTACAAGATGAGTAAGCATTTATAAAAGTAATAATAATACATTGAATGTCATACACTGCACATTCCTCGATACCATTTTTGGACATTGATCCCTTCAATCCAAATAGAGTGGCCGATTATTGGGATGGTCAATGCTCCGTATCGATGCGTAAGCATTCTTTATTAATATTAATACATAGTTCGTCGATACTTTATGTTTTGGACCTTTTGATTTTCTTTTCGTTTTGATCCTCTCAATTTACATAGAGTGACAAAAATGCCCCGTGTCGTACCTGACTGTATGAATCTAAAATAAAGAGTTGATTATAACAATTACTTTAAAGACTTGGATGTTTAATACAACACAGTTATGTTCGAAATAACGTTTTGAACACGTATTGTAATAAGTTTTTTTATGTATTTTGCGGTAGATAGGTTCATATTCTATGTCAAACAGTTATGGCACTGGCTTTTTGTCAATACGTATTATCTATAAACATCGGATATATATTTTTTTGCTTGAACATAATTTTTAGCTTTTTATGTGATAATGAAATATAAATAATGTCGAAAATTCTGCATTTCACTTTCCATATTTGAAAGGGTACCAACCAAAATATATTGCGTAGAATCGATAGAACTTTTACACGAGCATATATTACTATATGAGCTGTCAAAATAGATTCATTTATAAACACATGCTCCAAGAAAACTTGATAAACAAATTAACAAAAATTCATTTACCAAAAAGGAGAACACAAAGAAAGTAATGAAAAAACACTTGTTTTAACCAATGTTATCAAGAGAGGAAATGTATGTAAAAAAATCAAGGTGTGTGGTAGCTCATTTAGAAGCGCCATTGCAGCTTAACTGAATTGAGTATTCGAAACTCTACAGTTATCAAATATAATGGATAACATTGGATGACTACGAGCACGGGTATACCTATCCGGAACACAAGTACGGTATACCTATCCGGAACACACTCAAGCATTCAAGAATCCCATAGTCGTGTATAGCAAGCACCACGAAAGAGAAGGAATGCGTGTTTAAAAGCAGCAATTTTCTCACTGGACTCTAACGAATGGAAAAAAAGCATCCCTAGACGAAAGAGATTGGGATTAGACGTATTTAAGAGTTGAATTAATTTAATTGAAAGCTTCCATATTATATATAAAAAAAATTACGTAAAATAACATTTTTATTTTTACATATTTCTTTGACATTCTGTATCATTTAATTTAAAAAAACGCCAATAAATGCCTATGGGCCGAACTTCATAGCAATAAATTTGATTTGAATATTACCGTTACAAAATTCTTGTATTTTACGACACTGGATAGAAAACTTTGTACATTTACGGAACCGGTTCTTCGCGCGCCGAACTATGCTGCGGAAGTACTCCGTTCAAATCCCGATCTTGATCTAAAGTTAGTCTTTGTAATATAATCATATTTAAAAAATTCCATATCATCTTGAGACAACGGTTGTTGTTCAGGGGTGTAGCGTACTCAAATAATTGAAAGAACACTGCATGTCGCAAAAAAATAGCTCAGTAAGCAGCAACTAATTGAAAACTCCAAGGTTATAAGTTGTTAACTTAAAATATAAATTTTTAAAAGTGCTATCTTATATATGACAGTATAATCAGGAATGTTTTTTAAAAACCTTTATCGCAATATTGCTAATAACTGTTAACCCTTTCGTTACGGCTCGGTGGAATACAAATTATACTGTCAATACGGCATGAATTTTTCAAACCATTTTTTTTCTTAAAACTTGTATTTGAAGCATAAGTATACTTATCTGACCTATTTCCACATATCTTATTAATGTTTGTATCCTTTAGCTATCAGATGATGCATAAAAAACTATTATAAATAACAAACGTTCATTATTATGTAACTCCATACATGTGGTGGCATTGACGCGTGTGGTTTACAGAAAAATCGCTCCTGTAACGAAACCTAACGATATTTATTTACATGCTTTACAGATTCCTGTATATAATACATGTAGGTTGATAAAGGGAATGACTGCACTTCCAATTTCTTACCGTATATGTCACAATGAGTACTGAAAGTAGCAAAACGATATATCACGTCAACTGATGTCAAACGGTCGGGGAATCTTTGACGGCATATATCGACAACCGATGCGAAAGGGTTAAAGAAAATAATCTTATGAAACAATTAATCTCATTTAAAAAATGGTACATAAACATATTCTAAATAAAATCACAAACAAAATGGTCGGATCTTTTTTTTGTTGATAGGTAACGAACTTGTCCCATGACAAGTCAGTCTGACACGATGAAATGAAACAAGACAAGGAATAAAATATTTTATTATTAAAATATTAATAAAAATACAATAAAATTGTTCAATTAATGCTTAAAAATTAATTAAATATTTTTCATTACATTTTAACAGACATTTTTAAACATTAAAATTTTTAAAGTAATGTAATAAAATTAAGTAATAAATTTAAATAAATTTAAATAATAGAACAATGACATTTTTGTTATTTTAAAATAATTCTAGATAATTATGTGATACTTAAAAGGTAATAGTAATTTTTGAAGAAAAGAAAGAAAAAATATTATTTTAAGCATAAAGTAATAAAATTTGTTATGAGTCAAGAAATACATAACTAGTTCTAATTGTACTATTTCACGTCGTGCTAATCAATATAAGTCACTCAGTATCCAGTCCAAGAAAATGAATATTTTTGTTTTTAGTAATGCTCTTACTTGGTTAATACGAAATGCTGGTTTACGTTAATATTTTGATGGTGGTTCTGTAGTTTATAAGTGAATACCGAAAATAACAAACAGTGTATGTTTTAATAAAATCTCTTACACTCTCGTCTCCTTGGCTGTATTCATCAGCTTCATGAAACGTGTAGAGCTCTATTGTGGATGTTCAGTCGTCTTTTGTCGGAAGTGCTTTTTGAAGACCTTAGATAAAGAGATGTCTCCAACAAGGCAGGTGTCTGGAACCTTCTCGACGTCCAGCCATTGGTACTTCTTTAGAGCTGCAACAGATCAGTATTAGGAGATACATAAATGTCGTCCCGTGAACACCATCTATTCACTATGGTTCCCTAAATAACAATTCGTTTGTGAACGTGGAGTCTATTATTCTAGAGGGTTGTTTCTTGTTAGGCAGGTACTGTCTAGCAGTTTGTTGCTAGGCAGTCACGCCAACGTGTTTGTTCTAAGCGTGATACCCACGTGTTTGACCTATATTGTCCATGTCATTGGGGGGGTTCTCCGTGTGACGTTGCGTATGTCGTGTGTATTATGCGAGTGTGATGAGGCTTTGTTTAAGTTGAAGCGCTAAATTGAAAAGAAGCAGCTTACATTACGGACTTGTAGAATAACCTTTAAACGCCCAGTGGTTCCCTTACGGGACCGCAGATTTGCGTCCTTCAATGCCCTACGGTCCCATACAGGAGTGCTTATGGTCCATTTCACAATCGGATTACATTAATTTGTAATAATAGTATTAATGTAAGTTCATGGAAGAATCTATTGTGCGACGAAACATTACAAACATTAGCTGCTAGGGCATTGAACGACGCAAATTTTCGGTCCCGTATGGGACCACTGGGCGTTTAAAGGAAAATAATGAAGTTTCACTGTACGAAAAATGTCAGTTAGAAATGAAAATAGCGTACGTTATAGGAGGGTTTACTGGGCTGTACTTACTGAGGAGCGTGTTGAAGGCCCTGGCAGCCACCAGGCGCGCAGACACGCCCGGCAGGCGCGAGCGGTGCCCATCCACCAGCTTTTGTATTGTCACGCTCTTGTTACCGCGTTGGCGCTGATCTACGATCTTCTTGATGAGACCGAGCGCGTCCCACTGCTCACTAAAACACACATTGATAAATCAATAATTGCAATAAAGTACACCTCGTCTCTTCTCCGTCCTCGATGTGACTTATTCCAAGCCATTAGACTAGCCAATTTATGACTGGTCAAGGCAATTTTAAGACTAGGTTCTTGTCTGTCCATGTGGTAGCCCCTTGCAGGACGCTGAACACGTTTAATTAAAACATAACACACATTTTTTAATTTTTTCTTCCTTAAATGACATTACAAAATATATTACATTTCAATTCGTCATTAAAGTACATACTAACATAAGTGTGGCGATGTAAATGTATTAACACATTTAGTGTCAATGACCTCACACTCAGAACTAGCGTCAGGAGACTTGACGTAAATAGTCGACTTGTAACAACAAAAACCCTGTCATAAGTATATCATGATTGACACACAAATAACACGGCATTATTGTACTTACGTTATGTGGCATTGCCCAATATTAGAGTTAAGTTGGAAAAGACTCCTTAGCGTAATCCAACAGGGGTCTGGACTGGTTGGATACGTCGACCTCGTCGCTACGGAGTCTAACTAGTTCAATTTTTTTATGTGTATTCGTATTTTATATTTATCTCACCTTAAATACGCTTTGACTTCTGTCGTCTGCGAATTAATCTCCGAATCACCGAGAGACACCCTCGTCCTGTCCAAGCTGCCGAGCTGCATCGAATCGCTCTTTTGTACATCTTCAACATCATTCCTCACTGCAACACCACCAACATCCAAGCTATTCCCTACATCTTCGATAACTTCGTTTATCACTGCACCAACAACACCTCCAGTAGCATCATGAACATCACGTTCAACAGCCTCATTCGTCACTGCTCCAACGCCTCTTGTGGTGCCATCCATAGTGGCGTGGACATCCGCTACCACAGTAAGCACATTGCTTATGTTCTGAGAGCCTTGCAACATGGATATATCTTCAACTTGGCTTAATTCATTAGCATTGATCGGTGCATATTCAGACAGCTTCGCAGCTTTAATGGGGTTCTTCTTTACAGGCGATTTCGATCTCTTGGTTGGTAAAGGCGTCGTCTTCTTAGTTTGTGAAGAGACTCTCTTATTTGGCGATGCGAGCACTCTGAGCGGAGACTCCACTGTCTTGTCCGGCTGGATGGTGCTGAAGTCAGGGAACATTGAGAGATCTGGCGGCTGCTGTAGATCTTGCAGCATCTCAGGCAGCTCTGTGACGGGAGCCATTGTCCTGTGCTGCTCCGGAGAGCGGTTGGTTGTAAGGTTCCCGCCCGTTATGTTCCTGAGGCTGAGTTTCTTCTTGCGAGCATCTCTCACGGCCTGCAAGAAAATACAACTTGTTACACTATCCATGCTACTGTAATATTTATTATTTATAGAGTTACTCAAAAGGTCATATTTTGTACTCTTATAATGCATGTGATCCTGGCGAACAGCAGACTGTAAGACAATGTCTGATGAAGCGGTCTGCGATGTCGTCTCTGCCACTTCTCCCAGAAATGCTACTTGATTCTGACGGTCTTTTGCTGTTGAACTACATCAAGTGTATCATCGAGATAGCGCGCGCAATTCATCAGGTCGACATAGACTTATTGACCTTCGTTTGGTCTAGTGTTGTATGTAATTTGCAAAGTTTCGGAGGTATTTTTTTTTTATTTTACATTTTTTAATATCAAAAAAATCCCAGTACAGTGAAACCCCGAATGTACGTTTTTTTCCAAGAGACCGTAAAAAACGACAAATGCAATAAAACGTATTATGTAATAATTCTTCAAATACGTAATAATTTAAAACAAATTTTACTATGAAAAAAAACGGTAAATATGGGAAAATGTGTCATACGAGAATGTTTCAAATACGTAGTAATATAAAAAAGTTTGCCTTTACATGAACGGTAAATGCGGTAAAATATGTTATACGATAAAACTGCTAATACGTATTATAAAACAACTTTGATAGGGCTACATAAAATGAACGGCTATTGCGGGAAAGTTTCAAATATGTAGTAATGAACTGTAAATGAGGGAAAACGTATTATACAATAAAGATTAAATTTCGTAATAATGTAAAACAACTCTGACGGGGCGGGGCTATACAAAATGAACGTTTTAACGTTGCAAATCTAACAGCAAGTCTTAGGAGGAAATACGCAGAAGAACTCAAGTAGTGGATGCTACCCAACGAATAGGCACACTCAAGTGGCAATGGGCAGGACATATCTGTCGAAGAGACGACGGTCGATGGGGAAGAAAAGTATTGGAATGGCGCCCAAGAACTGGCAAACGAAGCATTGGCCGACCCCCTGCAAGTTGGACTGGCGACATAAGAAGAATAGCGGGAGTGACCTGGATGCGGGAGGCGGAGGATCGAAGAGGATGGAGACTCATGCGGGAGGCCTACGTTCAACAGTGGACGGACACAGGCTGATGATGATTCAATTTCAATTTCAATTTTATTTATTTTTTTCCTTGCAGAAACATTACAAATTTTATCAATTCAATGCATTTCTGAAGTACAATAATATAAATACAATAATATACTATAAAATATAAATACAATAGGTACCATAAATGTGGTGATGTAAATTTATAGACACATTTAGTATCACTGACCTCACACTCAGAACTAGCGTCAGGAGACTCAAGATAAACAGTCTGACTTGTAACAACAAAAACCCTGTCATAAGTATATCATGATTGACTCACAAATAACAAGGCATTATTGTCACAAAACAAAACGTGTAAAATTTCGCCTCCAGAAACACCAGTACTGAATTTAAAGCAATATAACACTAAATATGTCAATATCTTCACTCAAGTTGGTTTCAACCACTGTTCACTGCGATTCTTTCGTCTTATGCGTATCCAGGGTTGAACGATGGTCCTTTCAGGCCACACTTGAGGCTCCATGAGAGACTCCAGCGAAGTCGCGATGACCCCGACTTTGAAAGAAGTTGACAGCGTCCGCCTGCTGATAATCCTCCTGATGGTCATCCAAGAAGGATTGAATGCAGCGGTCGCTGCCAAACTCTGCAAGTCCTCAGCCGATGTATCTGGGTGAAGGCCCTTGGCGTGAAGATACGCCATCTTCACTCCAGTAACGTTTTTGAAGGAGCTGCAGAACCACGGATCATCAGATGTGCTGAATGTTGTTGCCTTTCCGCATGCGGAGAGGCGCGACTCAACTTAGAACGTTGAACTTCTCCGGAAAATTGCTCGGGGAGGGAGAGGACATCCACGGAGAAAGCACTCAGGTCCTCCAGTTCCTCGAACGATGATTCGTCCCGGCTGAGAACGGGAGTCCTTGGGAGCCTTGCTCGAAACAGCAGGGGCTCCTTCGATAGTATCTTCCGAGGAGTCCTCTTCGGTGGCCTCACTCGAAGCGGATTCTTTGACGGCAGGTTCGGAGTCTCTGCTGTCACAGTTAAGCGACATCGACACAGGAATGTTGACAGCTTCAGCGTAGGTAGCCGGAATTGATTTGCACGCTCGAGGTAAGCGCCTTCTGCGGGAAGTCGGCAGACTTGTCGGGTTGGGTGGAGGGTCCACACCAACGGATGTCAGAGCATCATCCATCCCGCATCCAACAGCCTTTAAGAGCCTCTCCAGCAGCAAACGGTGATCGTCTAAGCGACGTTTTATTTGCGCGATATCACAATCGCAACAGTTCGCCATCCTGTAGGTAGGATGACTAGACACGTGATGATGAGATGAGTATGTTACCTCCACGTCCTGGTCGAAAGACTTGTAGTCGGACTCCTGCCTGGGGCGGAGATTCCTGCGGAAGCGCGCCAGTAGCGGGGGCGCCATGGAGCTACGCCCCTGCAGGAAGTGTGAGGGGCAGCTCAGCAAGTCGGACACGGGGGGCAGCTTGAAGGCTTCGTGTCTGACGTAGTCCGGCACATGAGGCTGAGGAAGCATAAGAAAGAAATTTTAAAAATACAGTGGTACCTTGACATACGAGTTTGTTTAAATACGAGCCGTCAAACGAGCAATTTTTTTCTTTGAAATACGAGTAAAATTTGAGATACGACCAATCGGCACAGCGAATCGGCCGGTTGCACACGAACAGCGCGTCACGCTTTCCCGCGTGTATCCCCCGGCCACGGTCAGAGAATCAGTTATCAGTGTGCTCTCGCTGTCAAAGCATCTTTGATATGATTTTTATTTTACAATTAATTTCAATGGGGAAATTTGCTTTGAGATACGAGTAATTTGAAATACGAGCAAGGTTGCGGAACGAATTAAGCACATCGAGGTACCACTGTATGCAACGAATAACTAAAAGTGACCACAAATGTGGGATGGTCACCAAATATGTGATATAAGATCCCACCACGTTGTACTACTTGCTGATGGTCTCCACCTTTATGTAGTCTATCAAGACTGAGTTGCTATATCAATCGTGTTACCATTTAATCATTTCCAATTGCTTTATATATGTGTCTATGGATGTTTTCTTTCCATTCATTAGAGTCTCGTAGAAAAATACGAGTACAGGGAGCGGCAAAATATGCTGACGGTCTTAAATCGAAACATCGACGAAAACCATCTGATTTTTTGGCCGCTCCCTGTATTAAACGCACATTCCTTCCGTGAGTATAACATGTCATTAAAAGCACCGTACCCAGTAATTAGTTGGGTAGACCAGTGATCGGGGCTTATCCATTATGCCCCGGATACTATATTAGTCATCTCTTCCAAGTGTTGTGGACCAAACCTTGAATGGGTGCTTTCTACCGCGTGTCGTTGATCGGGAGCTTCGGGTTAATAAACCGATCTCCTTAACCCTTTCGCATCGGTTGTCGGCATATGCCGTCATAAGATTCCCCGACCGTTGACATCGGTTGACGTGATATATCGCTACTTATTTTGCTAATTTCTTAGAATAGTTTTTTATGCATCATCTGATAGCTAAAGGATACAAGAACCAATGTGATATATGATAATAGACCAGATGAGTACATTTATGCTTCAAATACTAGCTTTATAATTGACAGTGTAATTTGTATTCAAACCGAGCCGTAATGAAAGGGTTAATAAGATTGGTTCAGTTAGTCTTTTCTAACGATATTACCACGGTCGCTGCTCTTCGGAACTTAAATAACTAATTCCTCCTGCACCCATCCACAACCGACAAACTCGTCTTGCACTTGCCGAACATCCATACACGGTTAATATGTGTCGAACAAGAAATGGCAGTTTCCAAAGTTCCTTCTTTAATGCCACCGCTAAGCTATGGAATGTTCTTCCAGCGTCTGTGTTTCCTCCTTCCTACAATCTGGATCTCTTCAAGAAACGTATAAATATACACTTGCAATCTCCCCAACTCACACACAAACACGAACACAACACACGTTTCCCGCATGCAGCGTCCAGCCTCCCTTCCTGAGCGTCATAGAGTGCACTGGTCTTGACCGGGTGGTGTGCTCTCCTGCATGCGATTACATAAAAATAAAATAAAAACCCTGATAAAATATCATACAAATTATGCCTCGGATACTACAGCAGCCACCCATTCAAGTCCTCAAACTTCTACCCTGGAGGCTGTCGCGAATAGTATATGGTCACAAATGGACCTTCAGATGCATAGATGTCACGGTACAGTCGTCATTACTATTTCCGCTCCACTAACTGGAGCATATGGCAAGCACCAACTACTCTCACGAAGCTCTGTCAGCCGCCGTAGTCTTCGCATCATCCCATGTCCTATGTATAGTTCACGACGGCTTCCCAGGACGGCGCGAGCCCGGGGGCTTGAGTTAAAGGCAACCGTAGTCTCTATGATATCGTGCGGCATCCTTGGTACAAGGCATTGACAATATTTGATGACAATATGATTCAGATATAGGAGGAAGATTAAATAATCATCATCATCATCACCTCTATAGTTTCGATGGTAGGATGTGCTGGCGTGCCACCAAAGAGCTCCAGCAGTTCCGCGTCCGGCAGACGATTGACCCTGTCGAAGCGCGGGCAGCGCTTGGGACGGCGCCTGCGCGCGGGCATCGGGCCGTAGATGGGCTCCAGATCCAGCTTCTGGACAATGCAACACATCACGCATCAGTTTATTGAAAGGCTATGATAAAACAACACTTACTGCATCAGTTGATTTCAAGGATATGAGAAGCAAAAAATGTCGCGGTGAATGAAATCTTCCTAACTATAATGACTTCAAACAACTTTTCGTTCACCTTCTGAAGAAAAATTATCTGAGCATCGTTGATGTCCTTCAAACCCTTTCAAATCCTTTGTCCCGTCATCATTACCTTGTTTAGAAGACTGTGGGCTTCCTCAATCCATCACTGTCGAGAGACAACTGAGCTACATGGTCCAACACATTTATGTAGGAGATAGGGTAGGGGTTGTGTCTGTCACAAAATGATAAAGAGAGGAAGACAAATAGTGTTGCAAGGTTCCATGTAAAAACAAGGTAAATAAATAAATATTGATATCAGCTTTACTCTACCCTTGCAAGCTGGTGCCGAAAACCTCGATACGCGAACTTTCGTCTCTCTTTGTTCGCTCTTCAGACATGTATGTATCGCCATATTAGTTTTTTTGACAAGCAACCCACGACACTCTTCACCCTATGTTTGGGTATCAAAAGATATCCACACGGCTCAAATCAAGAAGAAGTTTCCTACCGTCGATAATGGAACTGGTGATACCTGAGGCCACCCTGCGGCTGAACATGTGGAGAATCGCAACTAAGGGGAATACTTGGATTGCCCCGAAAGAGGACCTAGCCCCTGGACATGACCAGGGGTGGAATATATGGAGGTCCCTTAACAGACTTCGGACCGGAGTATTCAAGACGAGGACAAAAATGAAAGCCTCCCAGTTTTACAGCGGACCGACTGAATGTGACTGCGGCGTGGAGCAGACCCTGTCCCACCTTCTGGAGTGTGCGCTGTGTCCGAGTAGCTGCACCCAGAAAGACCTGATGATGGCCGGAAGTAGCGCCATCGACTTCGCCCACTTCTGGGAAAACAGGATCTGACCCTGTCGTTTCCGACACTATCTTATATGTATAACAACAAATGCAAAAATACCTCAAACATTGGTGAATTCAAGTTTTTCTCTTTGACTTCAGCAGGTGTAGAGTGGATTATGGCTTTCGTAGCAAATGGGGCTCTGCACAAAATACATAAAAAATATAAATATAACATTTATTTTCTTTTTTAAATTAATATAATAATTCAATACTCTAAATAAATATTTTATAGATAATTGATCTATATCAATATTTTATAAATTGATACACACATACAAATCTACATCAAATTTCTCTTATCAATTTGTGGTGAAAAAGAAACGGCAGACGCTGGGATTCGAGCCACGAACCATGCTACTCAGTTCTGTACTATGCACAGCGCAATCGACCATGACTATTCTCCGCCTCAATCGGGTGGAAAAAATTAACGTATTTATATTGTTGTTACTTTCGTCTTTAACAGATGTCGATTTGCTGTAAATTGAATGTATGTATTTTTATATTATTAACCCTTTCGTTACGGCTCGGTGGAATACAAATTATACTGTCAATACGGCGTGAATTTTTCAAACCATTTTTATGGCTTAAAACTAGTTTTGAAGCATAAATGTACTTATCTGACCTATTTCTATATATCACATTGGTTCTTGTATCCTTTAGCTATCAGATGATGCATAAAGAACTATTATATTTAAAAAACTTCATTATATAACTCCATGCATGTCGTGGCATTGACACATGTGGTTTACAAAAAAATCGCTCCTGTGACGAAACCTAACGATATTTATTTACATGCTTTGCGGGGAATCTTTGACGGCATATATCGACAACCGATACGAAAGGGTTAAGATTCAATCAATCTTCGTTTATTCATAAGTATTATTATTTTTATTACGGACAATCTATTTACTTAGTGAACCCACCGGGTCTCGCCTAAACTATAAACTTAATGGATACAACTTTTTGTTGATCCTACCCGGACATTTGACAACCAGTTATTTACCTGTGTTATTGATGAATCTTTAATGAAATAAAGGATAATGTTAGGAGAACATTTGAATGGTTGGGAGAAGGAAAAAGTGGACTAACTTATCGGGTTGGACTTCGGGTTGGACTTCGGCAGGGATTTCAGGTTCGATGGGAATATCCACAGCTGAAAATAAATTAAATAATAATATAATTTGACAGTAAATCAGTATATGTACTATAACACTAGAAAAGAAAAAAATGATCCAAGCCTCGGGAGCGTCGAGCTTTTCGTGCGATTTCCTTAAAAAATCCGATTAATAAATTAACCAAAAATATGCCTCGGATAATACAGCTACGAGAAATTGACAGTGACAAGTCAGTGGTGAAAATTTGTGGTGACAATTTGTTAAAGTCTCGTTACCTCAGTAAAACATTACATAGATCAATAATATGAGCTCGAGATGACACGAGACGATGGGCGGTGCTGCAACAGGGAGAGTCACACATTCACATCACTTTTATAAGCTCGACTAACTGCTCCTTTTAAAAACTCATGCTTAGCAACATTCCTGAAAATGTCGCCAGCAATGACGGTCGAAATATCAGAGAGAAGAAATTATTGACGCTCGGCTTAACCCAAAAACAACTGTTCTAATTAATCAGTTGCTGACTGATCATAATCTGAATGAGCGCATCATCAAGGAGACTTAACTGTCCTCCGGTGGGATGCGGGTGTGAGGCGGCTAAAGTCTACTCCAATTTCTATTTGACATCACTGATACAAATAGAATTTATGGTTGCAATTGAAGCAATATTTAACATTTTCAATAGGCTCGTTCATTTTTTTTAAATACATATACTTTAACCTTTAAACGCCCAGTGGTTTCCTTACGGGACCGCAGATTTGCGTCGTTCAATGCCCCACGGTCCCATACAGGAGTGCTTATGGTTCATTTCACAATCGGATTACATTAATTTGTAATAATAGTATTAAAGTAAGTTCGTGGAAGAATCTGTTGTGCGACGAAACATTACAAACATTGGCCTGCTATGGCATTGAATGACGCTAATTTGCGGTCCCGTATGGGACCGCTGGGCGTTTAAAGGATAATGCGTGAACTATATACTAATAAAGTGCGTGTGAAACTCACTTATTTCCGGTGGAGCGAGGACAGTTTCCTCCATCATGAGCCTTTGTGGGTCACCTGGTGTAGAAAGAAGAGCAGCATCATCTGAAAGTAGCTCTTTATTTAGATTTTTAAAAACGCGTTAAAAAATCGTGCAACATTCAAGAAAAATTAAGATTACTTGAAAATGAACTTTGTCAAATTATTCCCTGCGTACAACCCAATAAGAAAATAACGGTCTTCGCATCGCAGTAGAGTAAGTGATCAATAGAGACCCGTATTTTTAGCATTTGATACATATGTATGTATAAAAATCGACAGATATGATGAAACGCCATACCGGTCGAGAGTTAACAGACCTCTGCCGAACACTGTGACATGCAGCGCCGCCAATGATCGCGGCAAAAAAAAAATTAAATATGACAGTTGCACCAACATGAAATGGAGCAACTGTCGTAACAAATAAAATGGCGTATTCAAGCGCCGTGTAATATTATATAATTGAAAACTAACATTACTAGATGTACATGTCAGGCAAGCGAACAAAACTAAGAGACAAAAGATCGTTTTTCGAGGCTTTACGGCATCAGCCTAAAAGATCTATATCATACTGATATCAACAGGATCCATTGCAGTCTTCTTGATGGATAAAGTACGTGTCATGCAGCGCGTGGCTGACCGCGACTCACCCTTTTCCTGCCTTGTAATGTCCATAATGCCGGGCAGCGGGGCGGGCTCGGGGGCGAGAGCGTCCGGCAGCTCTGCCAGCATCGCGGCCCGAGGGAAGGTCGTGGCGTTGAGGGGCGAAGCGCCGCCGGCCCGCAGCATGGCCTCCGGGGGCTCCAGCATCAACAGCAGCGAATCTATGTTCTCGTTGCCGAATCCGTCCTTCAAAATATACACAAAAATATATTTTTTATGTAAGCACATACAAGAGAATACCGACAGATGGTGATAGTCATTCTGAAGTTTCATCTGTGGATTATGTAACTACAACTCGACATTCACGCATCATCCTTATTATCACAAGGAATTCACTATGAATGGGTGATCTTCAAGGGACGACTTTCACCTTCCACTAATTTCGATAGACTATGACTGGCATTTTACGGGTGAGGGATCAAATTCACAACAACCGGGGATATTTATAGAGATTAAAAATAATTTTGAATCTCTGTCGGGCATCGAACCCATGACTTGCGGTTTGGCAAGCAAACGTTTTAACTACTAAGCTATGCCTGCCGGCAAACTATTACGTAAATTCTTTACGTACGACCTCTACAGAAACGGAATCGCCAAAAATTACTTTCATTTGAAAATTTACAGCGTTCCATTACTGGAATCTTGACTTTCGGGTTGAGCAGTGTGTGTAGAGAATTTTTCTTCTCCTTGATATATCGGATAGAGATGACGAAGCTTTGAGTTTTTTTTTTTAATCTTTATTTAACTTGACATACATGTACATAAAAATTATGAATTGAGTATAAATATTAAGTTTACAGACAGTTATCTTTTACTTAAGCTACATTATTTTATTGGTTAATATTACTATTATATATATAATTTCCTTAAACACTAAGATATATATGGATTTTTAAAAAAAATATTAGAATATTATTTTATTATTTCAATATTCTAGAGAGTCGGTCCAGGCATAGCAATAGCCAAGTCGGCTGAGCGGTATGAATACCTGGGCATAGTTGGTTTCCAAGGTCCGCGGTTCGCATCCCGCTTCTGCCGTTATTTTTCTGCTTGAATTGACGAATTGAAAATAGAATTTTATGTATAGTATAAGTACAAATATTTAATTAATACTAAGATATATATTCTATAGAATCCTTCAAAAGGATTCTATTTTTAACATAAGCAAAAACCTAAACCTAGTTCACATACTTAACACTAGACAATTTAAAAAACACAGAAAATTAAAGAAACAGTAAAAAGGTAAAATAAAAATTAATATAATAAGTTCAGCCGTTTAGAGCTGTTGATGGTGAGAACTGCGCAGATATTTATTCCCCTAACTTCTGATCAGGGGATTTACAATACATAGCTTATCCCATTTATATTAGTATATATTATAATATAAATGGGATAAGCTATGAGTATCTTTTACCGCTTACGTGGAATGAGCCAAGGACCGTGGCAGGTAAAGCTTTTTTGACAGTTTCACAAATAAAAGAAAATTGTTAAAAAAATATCGAAATTCGAACAGCACATCGTCTATCTGATCAACTAGTTAGGTATAAATAAATATACAAATCAATTTTATATGACTCGGTCACAGTTTTAAGGGTATCGGACTTTTTACCTCTGGCGGCATTCTCCCGCTTGTTTCATTCTCGACGAAAATCATACAAAAAGCTTACATTGAGTACGAAAACAGGCAGCACGGGATCCTCTCGAAGCGTTATGTTGCTAACGTTCTGTACAGTGTGCGGAGCGATGTCTTCAATAGCCTGCAACATGTCATAATCATATAATAAGCAAACGATATATGTACTCGTAAGTTAATCAACATTTAGCACGAACTAAAACTTGGATAGGTCACCGCCTGTCAACGCTCCCATTTGGTCCTAACGAGTGGCTCAACCCGACCAGGGACACGCGGTTAGCAACAGGCGGCGACTCGTGCAAATTTTTGTCAGCGCCCAATTTCGATTAACTTCAATGATCTAACGAGAACTGTGCTAACGAGGTACTATTGTGGCTATCAGTATGATAGCAATATACATATTTGAACTGATAATTTGGTTCCGCCGCATTTCGTCACCAGACAATTCGTTCAACGACTCATCGGTAACGACGCAGTAATGTCTTTCAAATCTATAAATATATAAAAAAAAATCTTGTTGGTTACACCATTTATAAATCGAGAACGGCTGGACCGATTTTTATGATTATTGATTTGTTAGATTTTTCTTGATCCCGAATAGAACAGTAAGTATTAAATCATTGAAAAAAAACACGCGAAAAAAATATGAAGGAATTACGGAATGTTTTTTTTTTATTTTTGCTAGTTCCAGCAGATGGCGTTGCATGCATTATCATTTTGAATAACAACGCCATCTCTGTCTAAATATTTCAATATTCGTTTGTATTTAATATTTAAAAAAAAACACTAAAATAAGTTAAAAGAACATTTTTTTGATTTTGAGGCTTTAAAAAGTTCGCCAAGTCAGCTAGTAGTAGTAGTATATATATTCATACATACCAACACTTCGGCGGGCAAGATTATCTCGTGTTCATGCAATACAATGCCCCTAGACCTTTTCTTCTGCCTAAAAGTAAAATGCTGATTGTTTATATACGGGTATTTTGACACCAGTAATTGCATACGTTTGTACTGATTTGTGATAAACATACGGCTTGGGAGATTTGTGAAGGTTGGCGATGCCTTTGCGGACCCTGTCATCGAAGTACACCACATCATCTACAAAATAGACAGAAATATTTATGAAACTAGAAGAAATATTTAATAATCAATGTGAAAGTGGTTGTAAATAACTATACTTATGTGGGACAAGTGATACAACTAGGACGAAATAACTTCTCGAAGAAAACGACACGCGTATACAACTGGGATGGGCAGCACTTGGAAAACTAAAGTACATTTCTAATTCCTCCTGCACCCACCCGCAATCGTCAAACTCGTCTTGCACTTGCCGAACATCCATACACGGTTAATGTGTGTCGAGCAAGAACTGGCAGTTTCCAAAGTTCCTTCCTCAATGCCACCGGTAAGCTTTGGAATGCTCTTTCAGCGTCTGTGTCTTTCCTCCTTCCTACAATCTAGATCTCTTCAAAAAAACAGATAAATATACACTTGCAATCTCCCCGACCCACACACAAACACGTTTCCCGCATGCAGCGTCCAGCCTCCCTGGCTGAGCGTCATAAAGTGCACTGGTCTTGACCAGCTGTGCTCTCCTGCATGTGATTATATTAAAAAAAACAACGCCGGCTGTTTTTTCAATAGAGATGTGGGGAAAAATGTAGATTCTTGATTACTAGCTGAAAGTTTTCCTTGAAATGGGACATGGATATTAACCTTCAAACGCCCAGTGGTTTCCTTACGGGACCGCAGATTTGCTGTGTTCAATGCCCTACGGTCCCATACAGGAGTGCTTATGGTTCATTTCACAATCGGATTACATTATATAATATATAATCGTGTCGGAAAAAACAGGGTCAGATCCTGTCTGCCCAGAAGTGGGTGACGTCGATGGCGTTACTTCTGGCCATCATCAGGTCTTCCTGGGTGCAGCTATTCGGGCACAGCGCACACTCCAGAAGGCGTGACAGGGTCTGCTCCACGCCGCAGTCACATTCAGTCGGTCCGCTGTAAAACTGCCAGGCCCTTATTTGTGTCCTCGTCTTGCATACTCCGGTCCGAAGTCTGTTAAGGGACCTCCATATATTCCACCCTTGGTCATGTCCAGGGGCTAGGTCCTCTTTCGGGGCAATCCAAGTATTCCCCTCAGTTGCGCTTCTCCACATGTTCAGCCGCAGGGTGGCTTCAGTGGATTACATTGATTTGTAATAATAGTATTAAAGTAAGTTCATGGAAGAATCTATTGTGCGACGAAACATTACAAACATTGGCCTGCTAGGGCATTGAACGATGCAAATTTGCGGTCCCGTATGGGACCACTGGGCGCTTAAAGGTTAATGGCTGCACTTACGCATGAACAGGTTGACTTGTCGTCGGTATATACGCAGGGCTCCCATGAGCAAATGCGCGCTGAGTCGCAGCGAAAAGCGCATGCGCGAGCTCGAGGATTCCGACATTATCACTGTCATCAGGTCTTCACTGCAAGCAACGCCAACAACAACAATAATATAACATAGTTTTCACGGCCAGATTTGGTATAGTGGCTTTTGGGCTTAGCCGTGTGTGGCGAATTTCCTTGCGCCAATATTTCGACCGTCGAAATCGTCAACCCTGAAGATGACCCCTGCAATGGCGGTCGAAACATTGGTGCAACAAAATTCTCCACACACGGCTTAACCCAAAAGTCAAAATACCAACAACAATAATCATTACACGAATAAATAATTAGCTAAGATCAGTGACAAATCAATAATTTTTCTTGCTGTATGACGGCGGGTATAACTTAGTGGTTAAAGTGTTTGCTTACCAAAGTGAAAGTCATGGGTTCGACCATCGTTAGGGAAAAAAAAACGATTTCATAGCTCTGAATTTGAACCCTCACCCGTAAAATGACAGTCGTAGCCATTAATTAAAATTGGTGGTAAATGAAAATCGTACCGTGAACACCACCCATTCACATTGGCAAACCCGTCTTGGGTTTTTTTTTTTTTTTTTTATTTAATCAAATATAATAAGATACATTTTTTACACAGTAATTTACATTCCATCTTTTTTCTTTTTTTTTTAAATTCGCCTACCACACCACTTAAAGATAAGATCTTGTGTGTGGCGTGGGATTCATCTATGTTATTTTACAGTTATATATTTATACAGAATTTTACATATACACATTTATACATTGTCATAATTTTGATATGATACTAACATTATATAATTAAAATTTTAAGATACTATATATAGAATTAAATCTAAAGTATATATAAATTAATAATACATCTTTAATACATTTCATTATTTCAATTTCATATGCAGTGACGTCATTTTATCATTAATATTGTTGCAAATATTTCTCGTGAAATTATTTATACACTGTAGGTAGTTTAATTCAGCTAATATGTGGGAAGTTGTAAGTGAGAATTCATTATTATGTACCAACTGGTTGAGGTTTTCTATCGAGTCATGTATAAGTTCTTTTATTTGAATTTTGTCATTAATATTGTTGCATATTATATTGATATATTCAATTAAAATCAATTATAAGTGTTAATCGATGTCATTAAAAATATTTTATGCTTTTATAGGTGTAAGCGCCCCAAAATAATAGGTCAGGTTAATCACCCTATATGATTAACAGATGCTTAAATGTGCCTCAGACACTACAGCTTCCTATTCAACAAGCACAGGGGCCTCGTCGCCTTGGAAGTTCGTTGAGAATTATACATAGAATGTATTCGTTGGCATTTTGGGATCCAGACTTGCTAACTTGGAACCAGGCGAGAATCAAGCCGCTAACAGAACTTTATGGTAGCTATTTATAGCGACTTTACGCACCAAGTAACGCAAATAAGAAAGAATATACACCAAAGATATTATTTCATTTGCATTATTTTTTTCAATATTTATCGATAATCAAATCAATTGTAAATTAATTAAACAACCATTAATAAGTTAACAATGAACAGTTAATTGAGTATAACATCAAATTAAAAAAAAAACAACACCGAAGTGATGAATAAGGAAGATACATTTTCATCAAACAAATGAATGATAGCTAGAGCTTCTTTTTTAATTCAATTATTTTAGAGTGCCGTTTATATCTAGTGAGAATTGTTTATGTTATTTGTAACGCAAATAATTATTACTTAAATATATTTTAACTAACCTCAATCTGGCTATGTTGAATATTCTGATTTTTCTTGTGGGGATCTTGGAAAATTGGTCCGGCCATGAGTCAGCCACCCAGCACAAGTAAAAGCGGCCGCCTTTTTTCAATGAATCCCAGTGGTAAAACATCACGAAATCGAATCAAACTACAATCAACACGGCACGAAACCTTAAATCTTGCTTTTAAAACAATAATGTATCTAAAATGTCTAATATTTATCACGTTATTCAATAATTTATCTGGGGGGTAAACAGCCCCTGTGGAAAACAAAAAATGCAAATGGCGAATGGCGTTTCAAACAACCGCGCTTTTTGAAGACGCGAAGTTTGCCAGCTTCGCTTTATTTCAACAGCGCATGGAATTACTGTATGGTAGAAATGTAAGTAAAATCACATGGTTAATATAATATATACCGTTTGTATTGAAATAAAAATAAATGCGTTATATCTAAATCGCTTGGTATGAGAAAAAAAATATAGTTTTTAATAAATCTAATTTAAATATATATCCGCAATTTTGAAATAATATTAATTACAATTGATCATGAAATGAATATAAGGGCACATATGAGCGTTATTTTATATACTTCTTATTCTGTTCATCATTTTTTTTGTGTAAATGTGTCGTTTTTGAGATGTAAAGAAAAAAATAAAAATACACTATATTGAACGTCAATAAATAAGGATACCTTTTGGTAATTATTCTCTTGGGATCTCGGCACATCATGGCAACCCTACAACCAGTATTATTATTTTTAAATTAATTTTAGACCGATTTATATTTTATTCGGAATTTTTTAAACTTTAATCAAATTGTATTTTAGTTCCGTTTAAATATATGTGAAATTTAGGCATTCAGCTATATTTGATGGTCGAATTTTATGAATTCTGATAGAAGCAACTACAGTCAACGAAACTTAGTGGTAGTCAATGAAAATTTAATATAAAAATCATTAAAAAGTGGGGATGTGTGAACGTTTAACTACATACAATTAAAGTAACATATAAACATAGAAAACAATAATATTGACAATAGTAAAAAAAACGACTATTATGTACTTATCTTTATAAGTACATAATAGATAATGGACAATTATTATTTAATGTTATTATATGAGTAGTACATTTTTTTTTCTCACTATCCTCGCCAATTAAGAAAAATTACACTATATAATTAAAATAAATACTTACAAACTGTAATTATATTCATATTTAACTATTTACTTTTTTGTATATATTTCTTACGTTTCAATTATATTATTATTATGTATGTTACTACGTGTTTTACAATTGTAAATATGTACGTAGATAGGTATTCAGTGTAGTGTTTATACATGAAAAATAAAAAGTGACATCGGTAAAGCCGTTCCCTCGCATACCGTCTCATGGCAATGAAATATTTGAACGATATTCGTTTGTTTGCCTCAATTAATCTTGTTTTATTAAATTAATTTTCATTTATTGTTTAATCATTTATTTATTAAGTGTTTTTAAATGGCTAAGTTTGGATTCACGACCCCTGCGACCACAGCCGCGACCGAGGGCTTCTCCTTCGGCGCCAAGTAAGTCCTCATATAACCTCAAATAAATTGTCTTGCTTCTTACGAAATGAATATAACTAATTGATAATGTCGCTTTACGCTGTGTACACTTACGAGTTGGAGCGCATGGCCAATACAGATACTTGGAACCTGCTAAACGTTAAAAAAGCATACACGTCGTCTTAAGTCAACTCCGCATCATAAAGTCCTGTCAAACACATTGTACACAACATATTCGATGGTCCTTTTTATGTCGTTTTTGTTTAAATGGCATTGCATAGAACATAAAATTTGACTATAATGCGCCGCAGACCTCTATACTTACAGTAAATAATGGATTTTGAAAAATAAAATGTGGAATACTGGATGGAAAAATATAAATAGAGTGTATATTTTTCGATGACCTCTGTGGATCTCCAAGAAGTAGTGCTAACATGAGATGAAGCGAGGATGAGGAAGGAGGAATCCAATACTTTATTGAATATTTAAAATATATATCAATATTTTTAACAATCGATACATACATAAATATCTTTACATACAAAAATTTGTTAACAAAGTGTGCGTAAGCAATTGGCAATGGACACCGCCGTATAAAGAATAGAACAATGGTTGGTTCAAAAAGTTCGCGGTTAGAATCCCGGCGTCTGCCTTTTTTCCTGTTTCTATTGCTCCGATATTGATGAGAGAAATATCATAAAGAGATATTTGCTGTAGAATGTGTTAACAATAATATATACTTTTTATTCTAACGAAACGCTTATTTCAAATCAGATTTTGCTTTCAATTCGAACAATTTATTTTGTTGCCATTATAAAGTAGACAAAACTGGTATAATAGTGATCAACATCTACTAGGTATGACAACAGTTCCTGCTTTAGCACTTAGCTGGGTACTATCAAGGTTAGACCATTGATGGCTTCTTGCTTTCATATCCATTAGTATGTGATGATGTTTAATGATTGTTTGTGTCGCTGTTTTCAGAGCTGCAACCCCTGCATTTGGTCTGGGTGCGTCCCCTTCAGGGGGAGGACTAATGTTTGGTACCCCCGCAGCCTCTACAGCCCCCGCGCCCAACTTTGGAGGTCTAGGCGGATTCGGCTTTGGTGCCACCACCACTAGCGCACCGTCCACAGGTAAATCTATAATATGAGAGATATAGTTGCTTCACTGAAATGTATGACGATGAAAGAAAATTTATCTACAGCAGTACTAATGTGTTTTTTTTTATGTAAACTCATACAGGAGAATACCGACAGAAGTTGATAGTATTTCTGAAGTCTCATCTGTGTCATTCTATGACGCTTACCATGATGGCTAAGCGCTGCATGTGGAGTGTTGATCCTCCAACATCATAGAATACAGCCCGAGATTCACGCATCATCTTTATTATTACAGGAATTTACTATGAATGGGTGGTCTTCACGGGATGACTTTCGTCTACCACCAATTTTGATTAATAGGCTATGACTGACAATTTTAAGGGTGAGAAATCAAATTCTGGGGTATTTTAGAGCTCAGAAATCGATTAAAAATCCTTTTTTTTTAATCTCCTTCGGGGATTGAACCTACGACCTTTGACTTGCAAAGCAAACGCTTTGACCACTGAGCTATACCTGCCGGAAAATTATCATACTTATATTATTGACTTCAACGTATACACCAGTGGCGTTTTTTTTTTACCAGTTTTCTTAACCATCAAGAGATGATCGTTAGCACCGGTAACTGTGATTACTATTGTTCATTTACAACGTTCTTTGGTTCTTTTACTACCTGAACATCTTAACTATTACTCAAATTCGGTTTAGAATGGCCTCAACTACAGGAAAACCCCAATAATTTATTTATTAATATATTTTATTTTCGGTTAAATTAATTTAATTTGTTTTTCAACATCAAATTTCACAACATGCGACTCTAAAAAGAGTACTGTAATAGGTTGCAGACATTTTATTATAAAAGCATTGTGTTTTTTTTTTTAAATTATTTTTTACTTGGCATCTGGAATACAAAATAGCTTATAAATTTATTTTTTATGAAAGAAATGCTTTCATCTCTGAAAGAAATGGATGCTGCTTAAATGTGCAATCTTCTTAACCACTTCATGCCTTGTTGTTTTAGCTGTAAGACGTGTTGTATCATAAGTCATTGATAAATACAGCTGGAAGCCGACACTTTTTTTGTATATGCGTAAACATCGAACATATGCGAGAGCGGCAAAAACGGAAAGTGAATGCTCGTGTCGGTGCGAGCGAGAGCGTAACGACGTGGACAATTTTCTCGCATCAGAAGTGGTTAAAGAAGTTACTTGGAATATTATTGAGAACCTATCCAATACCATAGCATCTAAGTTTTCCGGTGGGTGAGGCGTTATCATCGTTTTAAATTAATTTTAATTAAAAAAAAAAAAAAAAAAAGTTTTGATTTCACATTTATTTTTAAGTGATTAGATGTTTCTCTTATTTTCATTATTGAAGATGGACTCTAGGGAGTCCGAAACATGTAATCACTTAAAAATAAATGTGAAATCAAAACTAATTATTTTTTAATTAAAATTAACATTAATATAAAATAATAATTATGTAATTTCACCAAGTATTGTCAGTTGATAACCTTAACAGTATCATCATTAGAATGTGAGTGTCCACTGCTAAAATCAAATTAAGATGGATCTGCTTTGAGATTCCACGTTTCTACACCATCATTGTGTGAGGCTAATAGCTGTAGTAAAGAAAACATATTATGATCCCTGTATATATACCTGAATAATCGACATTTATTATAATTTGTTATGTTTCACTTGTTTTCCCCAAATAACTTATAGTTTATATCTATTTTCAGTGAATGGAATTATTTTAAATACTATCAACCAACAGTATATGATGTTGTCTCACAGGTCTCAACTTTGGTGCCCCCGTGTCGTCCGCCGCGGGCGGGCTGACCTTTGGCTCCCCGGCCGCGGCAGCACCGGTCATGGGTGCCGGTCTCGGAGGCATCGGCTTTGGGGGCGGAGGTCTGGTGTCCAGCTCAGCACCTACTGCGGTAAATATCATATGCTTTGCTTTACTTTATATGCCAATCACTCATACTGCTGTGAGGCTCTTTCCTAAAGCGTTTGTTGTCATAGTGTTGTGACAGTCTATAAATCAATTAGTAACTTGAGCATCGGTTGTCGATATATGTCGTCAAATATTTTCCGACCGTTAACAGCGGATGACGTGATATATCGTTTTGCTACTTTCAGTACTCATTGTGACATCTACGGTAGGAAATTGGAAGTGCAGCCATTCCCTTTGTCAACCTACATGTATTCTTTACAGGAATCTGTAAAGCATGTAAATAAATATCGCTAGGTTTCATCACACGATTTTTCTGTAAACCATATGTGTCAATGCCACCACATATATGGAGTTACATAATGAACGTTTGTTAAATAGAATCGTTTTTTATGCATCATCTGATAGCTAAAGGACCAAGAACCAATGTAATATATGAAAATAGACCAGATAAGTACATTTATGCTTCAAATACTAGTTTTAAGCAAAAAAAATGGTTTAAAAAATTCACGCCTTATTGACAATATAATTTGTATTCCACCTAGCCGTAACGGAAGGGTTAAATCCACCGTAAAAAAACCAATAAAAAAAGTTACACAATTTTTTTTTAAATCTGATAATTGATCCAATGTTTCTGAACCATAATATATTTTATTAAAAATATTTTTCGCACAATAACCTTGTAACATAATTTGAAAAATAATTAAATATGCCTTTTTTTTTACATTTCAGAGCTTTTCCTTTGGTGCTGGTTTGACGAGCAGCGCGCCCACAAACACAGGCTTTGGCCTCGGTACCACCGCTACAGGACTCTTTGGTAAGTGTTAAGTTGTTTACATCCTATTCCGTAGCTTGCTTGATTGTTACTAACATCCTCCTCTCTCTCAAAAAGGTGTTATTCAGTCGCGTGAGGGCATGATGAGGAGCAGGTTAGCAAAAGAAAGACTTTTTCCGAAGCACATTGACATACATTTACGATAAACTTTACAAACTTCTGGCTCGGCCTAGTCCCAGAATTCAGGCCGAGCCACAATACAATCAGCTTTCGCCGACTGGCGGCATAGGACTGGCTCCGTGCTCGGAATGGGCTCTCGCCCAGCGCCACAAGCGGCGGTCTATAAAACTATGACCGGACTTGTCCAAAATGCCAATATGGCGGACAAATTCTTGTCTGACAAGCGAACAGAAATAAGAGACGAAAGATTGTATATCAAGGTTTTTGGTACCAGCCAGCAAGGGCTGTATCAGGCTGATGTCATTACATTATAGCATCCAGTTAGCAGGCTTAACTTAGTCAAAGTGTAGCTATATGGAAAACAGTCGTAATGGGGAGCTGTGCTTAGTTTCCTCACATTTTGACCAGTTAATCCAGTATTTCGTTACCCGGTGCGCTACGAAATCAATTTGATGCCCGCGTTTTCGTCTGTATCCTTCTGAACAGCCTCAGCCATCAGATCTCAGCAGGCTATTAGGTAATATGCTGGAAAAACTATGCAAAAGTTTGAGATGTTTACTTGTATTGATTGTAAGGTTTTATTCCTTAGAATACCGCTTCCTATCCCATGCTCCCTGCCGTCCTTCATCCTTTACCTTGCATGCCGCTTTGACTTCCTACTCAAATACCTACTCTCGAGCTGACGATTCACGCAATTACCCCGTCACTCCTATGGAAGTTTGTCCTTCGCAAGACAATAATGTGGTGTTTGGGTTACAAGCGCCCAGGTACGTTTCAATTTATTTAATCTTGTTTATAAAACTACTTAACACGGTTAATATATGTCGACCAAAAACTGGCAGCTTCCAAAGTTCCTTCCTTAATGCCACCGGTAAGCTATGGAATGCTCTTCCAGCGTCTGTGTTTCCTCCTTTATACAATCTGGATTTCTTCAAGAAACAGATAAATATACGCTTGCAATCTCCCCTACCCACACACAAACACGAACACAATACACGTTTCCCGCATGCAGCGTCCAGCCTTCCTGGCTGAGCGTCATAGAGTGCACTGGTCTTGACCTGGTGTGCTCTCCTGCATGCGTTTACATAAAAAAAAAAAAAACTGGAATAGGGTTTGTTTGCTTGTGTGGAATGCCAGTAGGTATGATGGTAGGTATGATAGGTAGTTATGATAGGTAGTAGTTATGATAGATATCTATCATAGATATGTATTGTATTACAATAGGTAGGTATGATAGGTAGTTTGCTAGATATGTATGATAGTTAGATATGAAAGCCAGTTCTTATAGATATGTATGATAGGTAACTCTGTTGGATATATATGATAGGTAGTTATGATAGGTAGGTATGTTTGATAGATATGTATGATAGATAGGTTTGATAGATGTGTGAAATAGGTAGGTATGATAGTCAGTACAGATATATATGTATGATAGGTAGGTATGAAAGGTAGTTATGATAGGTAGTATGTAAGATAGGTATGAAAGATAGGTTTGATGGAAAGAAATATATTTTTAAAAGCATTGCAATTTACCAAAAGCATAAATTCAATTCATAGAATTAATTAATATTATTGTTTACTTTTGTCCCAATGGAAATATTTCTGGTATTTTTTTAGATTTATGTATTTTATGTGTTTTATGGTTATAATGTTCAACATGTAGTTTCAACAGTTTTAGGTACCTACCAAGTATGTTATAAAAATGGAATATTTTAAATTCGATGATCTTCAAAAAAACTCAACTTTCATATATAATTCAACTCATTGTCAATAATAAATAAAATATTGCTTTAAAACAAGTAAATCATGTAATAAATTAATGTTGCCGTCCCAAAAAATCGCGTAAAAGCGAAGTGCATTAAAATATTACAAGTAAAAAAAACCACTTGGTATACATATATACAATACTTTTTATACTAAAATTGTCAAGTGTAATAGAACACACAGGTATAGACGGGTCCAATGGCATCTGGTGGTCAATTTTCTTGTTTAAAATACTATTCAAGCAATAAATCATGATATAAAAAAAAATACTAAAAATATATATAATTATTATTATTAATTAATAGGTGTGAAATTAAAATTGATAACAATTTGGTTCCTCGGCGAACTGCAATATGTAACGTCGTTATGACGCACGGCGGAGGTAACCTCCCTCCTGTGGTGAACCATCAACTCTGCATGCTATTGTCGCGTCACCAGGTCGGGTCTCAAAACACCCCATTGGTAAATGCGTGCAGAGACAAACCAAA
Source organism: Glossosoma conforme (assembly GCA_022606575.1). NCBI lineage: Eukaryota > Metazoa > Arthropoda > Insecta > Trichoptera > Glossosomatidae > Glossosoma > Glossosoma conforme. Next base: position 2,602,236 of record JAGTXR010000011.1, on the reverse strand, counting down.
ACCTCCTCAAACCTACCACTTGATCACACCAAGGCCACATTACCGCATCATTGAACCAAGCGGTAAGAGTTTGCTTATTCATTGTAATATATGGCCTCACGACTATACAGTGAGGCCCCGCTTAACGCTGTCTCGTTTAGCGCTGTTTCGGCTTAGTGCTCTTTTATTTCATCCCGGGGCTATTCCCCGAAATTGTGCATAAATAGTGGAAAAAATAGTGGAATTAGCGAAACAAACTGGTTCAGATGAGGTAAATGTGGAAGACATCGAAGAAATAGTTCAAGAAACTGCAGCTAGTCTTTCTAATGATGAGCTCAAGGAATTAACTGAGCAAGAAGAAAACAAAATTATTAATATTAGTGATTTCGAAGAATAGCAAAAAGAACTTTCGATGGCGTTTGTAAAAAACAGTTTGACCACTATAACTGAAATTATGGACCAATTTGTTGAAAATTATCCAAATTTTGACAGAATTTCAAAAGCAAGACGGGATGTTATAGATGCTTTATCCACTTATGAACATCTATCAGAATGCAAAAGGAAAACGTAAACTACATTAGATGCCTTCTTGACAAAAAGGCAAAAAATTGGAAACGCAGAATATACTGAATGATCTAACTGACTTAGAATTTTATTTGTTTTAATAAGTATATTCGTTTATATCGTTTTATAATGTTTGGTTATATTTTTATTTAAAAAAACAACTATTAAATTTAATAGGTACTTAACCCTATTATTTCCATGTTAAGATAGCCTCGTTTAGCGCTGTTTCGCATTATGCTCTACTTTGATGGAACGTATCCCCTGCGTTAAGCGTTGATATACTTCGTACTTACTGTACTATGTTAAAACACGCTTTTTATTTGATTGTCGAAGTTAAGCAACATCGGGCGTAGATGGTTCTTAGATGTGTGACCGCCTGGAAATACAGCGTGTGTTTGGCACATATTAACACTATACAGCGGCGTATGCATGTTTAGGTTTTTTTTTCATTGAAATATAATTTTCATCTTTTTATAAAGCGAAATACAAAAAAATTATTGTTAGGATGATTAAAATGTCAGTTTAGTTTAGGTTTTCATAAAAAGGGAGAAAAATCATTTTTATTTTTAGAGTTGTAAACACTGATTTTAATTATTTTTTTATATTATTATTATTTTGTTTTGTTTCATTATTTATTTTCAGGTAAACCCGCTCTGTCGACATCACAAGGAGCCACCCTCACCAACCCTACTACAAGTAAAAAAAAATTTTTTTTTATTAGAACGCATTCGCCGAAAATAAATTTCACTTGCCGGCAGGTATGTTAAAATTAGTAGTAAAGCGTTTGCTTACCAAACTGAATGTCGTGGGTGTGATCCCTGATAGATATTTAAAAAAAACTTTCTTTAATTGATTTATAAGCTCTATAAATACTCCTAAAACTACTACTCTACTAAAACATATACGTTTCTAGTTTCTTTTTGCGCACTCTAATAAATTTGTTTTTTCAGCATTCGTCGGACTAGGAGGCGTGGATCCTTCTTCCAGTGGAGGGCTGTTGGGGGCCGGGGGCGCGGGAACTGCCGGGGCCGGGGGCGTAGGAGCGGCAGGCGGAGGCCCCGCCCAGCGCACTCAAGCTTTACCCAACGAGCTGGCCGTCACGGTGGACGTGTTCAAAACTCACGTGCGGCAGCAGAAGCAGCTCAGTTCGGACATTGCAAGAAACTCCATCAGGCCTCTGAACAAGGTGATGACAACAATCAAGAAGATATTTCTATATACAGTTGATTGCGCTTCATTGGGACACACGGGACTAGGGCATTTTGTCCCAATTAAGCGGCTGTCCCAATTAAGCAAATTTCACATTTTTTTAAATTAATTTATTTGGTTTATTAACTATTTAATTTTTCATATTTTGATTTAATACCTTCTACAATTGAATCCTCACAGTCTTCATTATCATCGTAACATGGTAAATTGTTATATGTTCTTGAAAATACTTCATAGTTTATAATAGGAACTTGCAACTTATCCTGATTTTCTTCATTGCTTAAAATTTCGGAAATATCTAAGGGTTTAAAGCTGCAATTAGTAAAACAGTTCTGTATTGTGGTGGTTTTTATATGGCAGGTGGCTCGACAAACTGTATTGCTTGTAAAAGGTACATTTGTGAACTAATCTCTCTGGCTGTTGTGAAATTTGTTAGTAAATTTTCATAAATGGATTCAAATATGTAATAAACCAATTTTAAATTCCTAAATTAAGCAGAATCGACTGTCTAATAATATTGTAATGTACATCATTCCAGGTACAAACAGATGGCGAGGCCATGATGAGCGAAGTGTCCGAGCTGAGCGCCATGCTGGCCAACAGGAGGCGGGCAGCGGCCGAGCTGCGGGCGCGCACCGCCGCATTGGTGCCGGCCGCGGAGCGAGCTCACCGGGCAGCAGAGAACCCACACGGTAAAACTATTACCACATGAAGTGTATGATAGTAACATCCTCCTCTCTCAAAGAGAGGGGCCTTATTACGTCGCGCGAGGGCAGGATGAGGAGCAGGGCAGCAGACAAAGACTCTTGTAGAAGCACAGATTATATTTACTTTAAAAACATTACAAGTTTGTGACCACGCGGTATGACATGCCGCGCGGCCGCAACGCGCACCTTGCCTTGCCAAAGGGTGGGGACCAACTGGCCGTCGGCACTTCCGCGGCTCGTGGTTAGTCACCAGCGCAGTCGGTGGCAAAACTATGTAACTAGTCCCAATGTGGCCATACGTAAAGGTATGGCAAGCGACAAAAATACGAGACGAAAGATTGTCTATCGAGGTTTTCGTTACCAGTTAGCAAGGGCTACATCGTGCTGATGTCAATAGGTTTATAACATTTTTTTTTTTCTTTTCCCAGATAGATTCAGCCCAAGAACTTAGAATGTCGTGTCTGTTGCTTAACATAAAGTCCTGAAAGTAACAGCTAAACAGGCATCATCATCATCAGCCTTTGTCCACTGCTAAACGTAGGCCTCCCGCATGTCCATTAGGGTGTCCCAGGCTATGTATGGGAATTTTTTTGAATGATTGTTTGAATTTTGACTGAATGAAAACAATGTGTATCCTGATAAAACAAACCAGTATTAAAGAGCCCATTCTAAGTCAGCTTTCGCGCGCCTTAGAATTCTAGTATTGACATGTTCCGATGCAAGTCGCTATCTTTTCCCGTGGTTTTAATGACGTCAAACTTTTTTTACAATTATTTGGACATCATTCACACAAAATGAGGGGTGAGCCTTAAAAAAAAAACAAAAAAAATTGGGACACCTAGTGTCCATCCTAATCGATCCTTTGCCCTCCTCATCCAGGCCACTCCCGCTATTCTTCTTAAGCATCTAAATAAGAAAAATAGCTAAACAAGCATCTCCCGCTTTTTTTTATAAGCTTCTTAAAAAGAAGAATAGCTAAACAGGCATATGCAGCAGGATCTTTTATCTTCCGAGAAAAAAAAGTTTTATTTTTAAAAAAAAAAGTGTTTTATACTTTTTTATTTATTCTATCAACATAACATCTAGCAATTTTTTTTTAAATATACAATTATTCCTTAACCTTTAAATGCCCAGTGGTTTCCTTACGGGACTGAAGATTTGCATCGTTCAATGCCCTACGTCCCATACAGGACATGTGCTTATGGTTCATTTCACAATCGGATTACATTAATTTGTAATAATATCATTAAAGTTCACGGAAGAATCTATTGTGCGACGAAACATTACAAACATTGGCCTGCTAGGGCATTGAACGACGCAAATTTGCGGTCCCATATGAGACCACTGGGCGTTTAAAGGGTTATCTATGTTACCGTATGGTCACTCTTCTCCTTACAGGGTCGCGCATTGTAAAATTTGATGATGGAAAACAAATGGAAAGTCCATTTTGATGAAAATAATTTAACTGTAAATAAAATACATTGCGAGTATATTTGTTAGTTGTTTTCATTGCCGCTGCTACAGGATAACTTGTGTAGTAGAGCCTTCTAAACTGAAATTGAGTGATAATAAACTAAGATCACTTTTACTATATATTCACGCTCGTCTCTGGAGGGTTAAAACAGGGACGAACATGCTCCTCTCCAGTGGGTATTAATCTCTATAAAACCAGTTTTGTCTACTTCGTAATATGTTTTTGATGTAGTGTTTCTTATACCCAGGTGTTGACTATGAAAGCGAGGAAGCACTGAGCTGGTTGGGGGGCCAGGTGGGCGAAGGGGAGGACAAACTGCGGCTGCTGCAGAGACAACTGGAGGCCGTGCAGAAGCAGCTGGAGGCCCCGGCGCGACCTGTCACCGACCAGGGTAAGACCACAAGACTCAACACGGCTCAACCCAAAAGCCTCAATTCCAAATCTAGCCGAGAAACTTTAGATGTTATTTATCTATTATATTTTCTTTAACTCAATGTGGACATCTGTTATATTCTCTAACGTAGGACCTAGTGACTACAAGCAGTCACTAGGTTGAAATTAACCCTTTGGCTACTAAGAATTTTCTAAGCGAACTTGCGAAAAAAACGAAGCGATTTTAGAGCATTTTTTAGTACTTTAGAAATTTAACATAATTTTTTTCTTGTTTACGCTACATTGTAAAAATAAAAATAGTGCTCATTCCAGACAGTTCATACTTCAGATTAAGCAAATAAAAATTTTATTCAATAATAATTATATTTGCCAATAAAAAAATATAAACACCAAAAAATTTAATATCCAAACTCAAATTTTGATTTTGAGATCATGCATGATGTAAATAATAAATCTTTATTTCTGTCAACTTGTGTTTAGATGAGCCGAGAATACGAAGACGCCTTGTCTTTTTCGCACGAGAATCGACCGTCGAATATTCGACGCTTAGTAACCAAAGGGTTAAAGTGCTGCTGCACAGTTCTGTCAGCTGCTATTATACTTTGATACAGTAAATATTTCTCAATGGTCTCCACAACGAGAGCCTTGAAGTTAAAGAGATAATAAGATAATAAGAGCTGAAAGCAGCTGAATCCAAGGTACATATGGATATTTTGTTAATGACTCAACAACGGCTACCCAACGTAGCCGAAACATGTCGTCATCAAATAAAAAAATTACAAATAATCTTTTATTTACATTTAATATTATGGAATTCCATCTTGAATAATTGATCAAAAACAATTGAATAAAAAAGTTAATCAGCGATTTTAAATTGATCGAAAGATTAAACTGACTCAAGCCAGTTGATCACTTGCGGTAATCTCAGTTGGTCACCCAACCGAGTGTGATCTGTGCCTAATATTGCTTAACTTCGGTGATTGAATGAGAGCACGTTCTTCAATATAGTATGTTCATTGTTCAACTTGGATCTTGCTCGTAACATGTCTTTTTTTAGACATTATCTTTTTTATTATTTCTTCTGTAAACCAAAATTTTTAGTATTCTTAACCTTTTAAATGCCAGTAGGTAGAAGTGTAGCCGGGCACAGCAAGCCGTGAATTTTTAATCAAAATAAATCATTTTTAAATCTTGGGAATAAAATGCAAAACTGTAATTTTGACTGTTTAGTGAAGTACTACAAAATCATCCCAATGATGTCTCTGTGTGTTCTATATTTTAAATTAACCAAAAAAACGGGACATATGATGACACAGAGGCTCAAACCAGAGCGAGAATACTCGCTCTTTTTCTATAGCCGGCCTGCTGGGCACGGCCAAGAATGCGAGTAATCTCGCTCTTGGCACAGAAGCTGTTAAAGAAGAAAGTACAAGCATCGAGTTTTAGCCATCTTGTGGATTCTATGACACAAGTGAATTTCCAAATTACAATGAGAAATAAAATGGTAGAACGGTTTTATTTTGCTTTATGGGTTCTTGCATCACTTGACCTGCTACTGTTGTGTTCCAGAACTGAACTTCGGCCTGCGGAGAATCCACGAATCGTTTGTTGCGGTTGCCGGACAACTACAAGCTGTTCATAAATTAGTAAATAGTATTTATATATATTTGTGTTACTTCCACGCAAATTTTACACTCACATTAGGTGTAATTTTTTATTGTATTTTATTGAATTTAAGTTATTCTAAGTTGACAAATAGATTTACAAATCCATTAAAAGGTGTAACAGACTTAAAAATGAAACTCATTGTAAATATGGGGATTCAGGAAAATGCCTACTTTTGAAAAGCCATGGAACGGAGGAAAAAATATTTTCTAATCAACTGTATATATAAATTGATAAATCAACACTTGTGTAAAATTTATAGATTGTAAAATGATAGATTATCAGAAGATTATTGAACAAAATTAATTTGGTCTCAAATGCAGAATTTTCCCTTATTGCAGTTCTGGAAAATTACCAAAAATTAAATTTATAATTTTACGATTGAATGAAACTTAACTTTCGACTTAACTAGCTTTGCTAAAGATAAATATAATCTGAAACTAATTTTAATTAAAAAATTAACAAATTAAAAATATTTAGTTTTGATTCACATTTTCTTTTTAACGATTACATGTTTCGGCCGCCCTGGAGACCATCTTTAATAATGAATATTAAACCAAAACTAAATATTTTTAATTTGTTAAATTAAATTAATTTAATATTATAATTTTGAAGTCCTGACCATGTATTGTCAGTTGACAACCTTAATGTTAAAGATAAATATGGTGTCGAACTCGCAAACTCTCATACAACTCTCTCTACAATCGAGCAGACTTGCATCCATGCGCTTTAGGGACTTGCATCCATGGCACTCAACGGAACTGCACCGGGCTATTTGACAGAACTGATCAAGCCTTCAGCGATAAGCGCGCGTTGAGAGACACTCAGATCGGACGGGAGGTAGTCCTAGCACGGTCTTTGGCAATCGTGCTTTCAGCTACGCGGCACCAATGGCCTGGAACTCGCTACCGGAAATCATAAGAGAGGTTAAAGCGGAGGCATCCTTCAGAAGCAGACTCAAGACCCACTTTTTACTCGGAGAGGCAAAGAAGCGCTTTTGGAATGACATGACAATGAATAACAAATACTGATATAATAATAGTTATTATTAATATTTTTGCGGATTTGCAGGTGGAGGCCCAAAAAGCAAAGTACCTGTCGCTGCGTCGCAACGTCCTGAAGGACAGTTCTGACGTGTTCCTGGACAGCGAGGGCTCGGGGGCTGATGGTGGGGAGCTGGACTGGCTGGCTCACACGCGGGCCGACTCCTCGCCTCTCTCTCTCACCAGCGCAGTACTGGCCGACCCCCGCGCTGCATTGGGTCAGTGATAACCTAACCTAACACAAAACATTTCTTTTTTAGCGATGGTATACTAATTCCATCATCGCTTCAAGTCTATCATAACGATGACATATTAACCCATTCAGACAAATAACAAGCCTCATAGAGTGTAACCGTGTCAACTACAGCAAGTAGCAACTGCAATTATTAAAAAAAAAAAAAACTTTCTGGTTATAATTCAGTTGAAAACTTTTTTACCCACGCAGTTTGATTTTTTTATCGATAGCTCAATGGTCAAAGCGTTTGCTTTGCAAACCAGAGGTCGTGGGATCGATCCCCAACGGAGATTTAAAAAAAAAATTTAACTGATTTCTGAGTTCTAAAATATATACCCCAGGTTGGTGTGAATTTGATCCCTCACCTGTAAAATTCCAGTCATAGCCTATCAATCAAAATTGGTGGTAGACGAAACTCGTTCCGTGAAGACCACCCTTTCATAGTAAATTCCTGTAATAATTAAGGATGATGCGTGAAGTCTATAATGTTGGCGGACCAACACTCCACATGCAGCGCTTAGCCGTATGCACAATGGTAAGCGTCATAGAATTCCACAGAAGAGACTTCAGAATTACTATCACCATCTGTCGGTATTCTCCTGTATGTGGTACATATAAAGAAATAATACATTTCAACAAAACATGACTTTTTCATACTTTTCGTCCTGGTATTTTTATTTGTATTTGCAATGTTATCTCTTAGTATGTCATGCCCTTACGTTGAAAAATAAACATTGTTTACCTATAGGTACACCTTAGCTAATGCTGTTAACAGAATTAAATTTTTATGTATTCCGGATTTTCAATCTATTGAAATGTTTCAAAAAAATAGTTCTTTAAATGAATCAAGAAAAAAACACTACATGTTTAGTTTATAATTTGTAAAAAAATAATCTTCTCATCTCAATTTCCGATAATAAATTATGCAACTTTGGAAAAAAAATACTTGCTGAATAGGTTAAAAAGTGTAACCTCTTAACTGTGGGAACGAATATTAAAAAAAAATTGTCCAAATTCTTCCCCGCACCTCTACAACTTAAATTGGAGAAATATATATGGTACAAAAGGCATACAATGTTACTTGAAAATATATTCAAATTTATAGAGATAACATAGAAATTGATCAAAAAGGTGTTTATGAAATAAGTAAATGTCGCCCTCTTATTTGCAGGGTTGTCACAGACTAATCGCTCGGGCGGGGGCCCCAGTCCCTTCACGCACCTGGGCTTCCCGGGCTTCAGTGGCCTGCCCTTCGGCTTCAACAGAACGCAGCCCGGCGCAACCAACACCTCCACACTGGGTGAGTGCATCTTCATCCTTATATATATCATCACATGTGTATTGGACTGAAAAAACAACTACCTATTATCCAGTTGTCCCTCTAAACTGGGGGCGAAGCTATATGCTATATGCGTGGACAAACCTTGAAAAAAAAAATTTTGCGGCCCGTCGTCTGCTTGATGTTTTTTCATTCTCAGCGACATGAGCAGCCACAGCCGCGATATTCTCTATCCCTGCAAGGTCTCCTATGATTCCAGTCTGAGAGAGTGTCAGACTTGACATGTCACGATTAGGAAATCAACGTTGAAATTCACGCTGTACATTGGTCAAAAAAATCAACACAATCATCAAATATGATTGACGTACGACGCCATTTGCAAAAATCATAATATCTTCCGATAGGGTGATAAATTTTGCGCCACCTTGCACATGAATATGTGAAATGTTTGTTGCAGGCAACACCTCTTGGGGTGCCTCTCCCGCGTCTGCCGGAGTCGTGGTCTCATCCGGAGCGCTGCAGACTTCTCTGGGAGCCCCCGGGAGTGAGTCGCTGTCCTTCAGTCTGCAGAAGCCCCCGGCCGGGAACAAGCGCGGCAAGCACTGATACGCGGCCCGCGCCAAGCCGGGAAACCTCTCGGCTTAGCAACACTCACACGACACTACTGACATTAACTGCAAACCTTCATAGATGTGACTATGACACCATTGGTTATTAGCATCTTAGGGTGCGTTTAGACCAAACATATATATACATATACAGTGAGGCCCCGCTTAACGCTGTCTCGTTTAGTGCTGTTTCGGTTTAGCGCTCTTTTATTTCAACCCGGGGTTATTACCCGAAATTGTGCATAAGTAGTGGAAAAAATAGTGAAATTAGCGAAACAAACCGGTTTAGATGAGGTAAATGTGGAAGACGTCGAAGAAGAAACAGCAGCTAGTCTTTCTAATGATGAGCTCAAGGAATTAACTGAGCAAGAAGAAAAAAAAAATATTGATATTAGTGATTTCGAAGAAGAGCAAAAAGAACTTTGATGGCGTTTGTAAAAATGAGTTTGACCACTAAAACTGAAATTATGAACCAATTTGTTGAAAATGATCCAAATTTTGTCAGGAGTTCAAAAGCAAGACGGGGTGTTATAGATGCTTTATCCACTTATCAACAACTTCTAACAGAATGCAAAAGGAAAACGCAAACTACATTAGATGCCTTCTTGACAAAAAGGCAAAAAATTGGAAACACAGAATAGACTGAATGATCTAACTGACTTAGAAATTTATTTGTTTTTACAAGTATATTTGTTTATATTGTTTTTATTTTTGTAAGAAATATTTGTTTGGTTTTATTTTTATTAAAAAAAAAACAACTATTAAATTTAATACCTAATTATTTACATGTACAAGATAGCCTCTTTTAGCGGTGTTTCGCATTACGCTCTACTTTGATGGAGCGTATCCCCCGCGTTAAGCGGGGCCTTACTGTATATATAACTAGAACATATATTCATTTAGTAATAACAGTTTTGATGTAACCTGTCAAAACTACGGAATTTGCTATAATTCATAATAAAAAAAATGCGGCGTAGTTAACACATTGCTTGCGGGAAATGAGTAAACTCGTCATATCGCTTTGTATACCAAAGCCCGGGAGAGACGGGTTAAATAGTTTTGTTGTGCTGGGCGATGGGGTGCGGGAAACTAGCTAACAAAGGCTCCAAACGTATGGCGAACCACCCATTATCTATTGTCAGCAGTACCCTATGCGTCTACCTGCCGATACAATCAATTTGGGACTGAATTAAAACAATAACCAAAAAAATATATACAGTTTTTCCACACATATTTTTTTTGTAATAGTGTTTGCAGCAATTTTTCAAAAGACGGTCCTTTATTATTATTATATCAGTATTTGTATAGCGCTTTTTTTTTGACCGAATGGTCATTCCAGAAGCGCTTCTTTGCCTCTGAGTAAAAAGGTGGGTCTTGAGTCTGCTTCTGAAGGATGCCTCTGCTTTAAGTTATCTTATGCTTTCCGGCAGAGAGCTCCAGGCCATTGGTGCCGCGTAGCTGAAAGCACGGTTGCCAAAGACCGTGCTAGGACTACCTCCCGTCAGCTGCAGGGTGCTTCTATTTGCTCTGGCTGATCTGAGTGTCTATGTCCTTTCTATGTTGTTATTTCGAATTAAGAAGTCTTAGCACTAAATAGTCCAGATCTGGAGCATCCGGCTAATCATCCGATCTTATGAAAATGTTATAGGAGGGTTGGCTGTATATGGATTTATTGTTTATACTGAAAATATTTGAAAATGTAGGTATAATATATGTGAATGTTTTTTTGGTCCAAATACACCCTAAATGGCATAAACATCAATACTCAATTGAACATTATTAAAATACTTTTAACCCTTTCGTTACTTACGGTTCGGTGGAATGCAAATTATACTGTCAATACGGCGTGAATTTTTCTAATATTTAAAAAAAAATTAAAAACTAGTATTTGAAGCATAAATGTACTTATCTGGTCTATTTTCATATATCACATTGGTTCTTGTATTCTTTAGCTATCAGATGATGCATAAAAAACTATTATGTTTAACAAACGTTCATTATGTAACTCCATACAAGTGGTGGCATTAACACATGTGGCTTATAGAAAAATCACTCCTCTGACGAAACCGAAACGATATTTATTTACATGCTTTACAGATTCCTGTAAAGAATACATGTAGGTTGATAAAGGGAATGACTGCATTTCCAATTTCCTACTCTAGATGTCACAATGAGTACTGAAAGTAGCAAAATGATATATCACGGCTACCGATATCAACGGTAGGGGAATCTTACACGGCATATATCGGGTAAAGATGCGAAAGGGTTAAATGATGCAGCTATTCAATTTTATAGATCATGGAAGTAGATTTTTATTGCTAAAACAAATATTCCCATAGTTTTGTGCTCTCCACACCCTTCAGTCTGATGTAAAGATGAGGGTTTTCTTTCAATTACAACATTATGCTTTTTTATAAGTATATTGAGAAAAATGAATTATTTGCCAAATATATCAATTTTCTCTATTGAAGAACTCCTGTACTGAAAAATTACACAAATAAAATCATTCATAATATTATATTTGTATGAAACATTACATATTACCAATTGAATTATATATGTTAAGGAATGCAAAAAACCATCAAAAAGTGCTGTGTGTTGAACATACAGTACAATAAAAAGACAATGGATCAGCATGGCTGGTCTCACTGCATACGGAAAAGGGTGTAACGACCTATAGTCCTGAGAGAATTAATTCTACGACTCATTGGTAACGTCGTGAGGCGCACTGGACTACTGGTGCACTGGCTGTCTCGCTAACCTAACCTAAGGATTTGTCCAGTGATCATAGAGTCCAGAGATCCATAGGCCTCGTTAACAAAATAACAGGTTAGTGAGTCATCCAAGTATCGGTTGCCCCATGTGCCAAATGTCCAATGTGCCCCAGGTCGTTACCGATGAGTCGTAGAACGAATTGTCTGGGGACGAAATGCGGAGGAACCGCGGAAAAGATGTACGATGTTTTTGTAAGAGTTGGGGAGATTGCAAGTGTATATTGATCCGTTTCTTAATCGATGCTGATTGTATCGGCTAGGAGACGTTTGAAGATCATTCCAAAGCTTGCCGGTGGCGTTTTGAAAAGAATTTTGAAAATATCGAAAAGACTGATTATATGAATATTGGAACACTTCATACAGTCTAACTTTCGTAGTACGAGGGTTATCTGTTATATAAGATTCCCAGTGATTTTTGAGCTCCGCAGGCAGCTCGCTAGAGAGGGGACTGGAGTGGGGGAACCAATTTACACTGCAGAATCGCGGGATCCACCATAACAGCGCTTTTCAGGACTGTAGCACCATGGGAACTTTATATTACGGATAACCCTCGTACTTATTATGGTTTCCCGACAAATTATGTCTACTTTATCTCTCATTGGCAGGATTATATATTTTTTATTTCTCATATAAAAAAAATAAAGATGTTTAACAAAAATTTGTAATAACTTTTAAACTATGGATTTTTTTTTTTTAATTTTTATTAGAATATTATTTTATTATTTCAATATTCTAATCTACTTTTATAGATCATTGACTATATTATAATATTATTAATAATTAAATATACTATTTTTGTGTTTGGATTGACGCGTTGAAAAAAAGAATTTTATGTATAGTATATGTATATTTAATTATTAATACTTTTAAAATGATTATATTTTTTGGTAAATTACATAATTACACAGTAATTGATTAAAAGCAGGAAAAACATATTTAATTTTATTGTTTTTTTTTGTTTTCAGTAAAAATTTAAAAATTTGCATAAAATTAATGAAATCCTTCTGTCAAATAATTTTAAAATAGTAAAAATGTTATTTTTATCATTCTTGTTATTTTTATTATATGTATTAATTTATAATAAATGAAACAATGAAAATGTGTATTATATAATGGTCAGTTAAAATCAACAAGTTAACCTTGTTTGATATTTTTCTTTATGACATATTATAAAAAAAAAAAAAAAATTATATTTTATTAATGTCGTTTTGTTTCTTTTTAATTTTTGAAAATGTGATTTTATTATTTTATTAAACGGTTTTTTTGGGCGAGTTGAGTTTAACTAAAAAAAAAACTTTTTTTACCCCTTATTTTTATTGGTGATCAATATGTTACTTTAGGCTCACCATTCAAAAATATTAGCCTAAGCCTGAGCTATATTCATTGTATTTTTATAATGTACTCCTTAGGTACCAAAAGCTGTTCAAATAACATTTTAAACAGTTAAAAATTAAACAAACATTACCATAAAAAAAATTAAATCTAAAATTGGGGCACATGTGACAAGATACCATTGCGTTTTTAAAAAAATGTTAGTTCTGCCAACTAATCTTTGATGAAAGAGATACAGTGTTGTAGTTTGAGAGTCACTCGTAAGGCCATTGCGCCTCGTGAACTGGTTGTTATCTGTTAGTCATTCTGCGTTGGGGTGGTCCGTCAGGGTGGTGTTGCCACAAAATAAAACAAGTTATTTTTTAAACAATTCACGATTTATATTTTTCATGTCCAATAATATTTATCATTTTTCATTCTGTATATCCCACTCTAACTTATATAACTGTCAGTATGTACAATATGTTACAAAATATATAACTATAATAATTATAATAACTAAAAACAAATTATAGATTTAAAGGTAGACATCGCAGGTTTCTTTTTAAATATAAAAATACAAATAAATTTATTTATTCAAATCTATACAATAAAGAATACTTATTAAAAGCGGCCATTATGGAATTTGACATCTTGATACCTTTTAAAAAAGTTGTTTAATGAGACATATTTCAGTAAAACATGAAATTTTTCTCAAAGAAAAGTTGTCTTTCCAATTTTGGCCGATACCAATACAGGAAATTCTGAAATATAAAATCTGTTCATTTATTTGTAATTACTCTAAATGATTAAAAGAATTTTTCGAAAATTATGTGATTTGTTCCACTTTTAGAGAAAATACAGTCCGGTATGACAGCACATTCAAGTAGTTCAAAAATTAAAGAAATGTTTCATAAATGCTTCACAATAATCAATTTTTAATATCATTTTTCTCTAAGGCACTAAAACACAATCTCAATGAGCAATGAAATGTATCTATTGCAAATAGGTTTCAAAAACCATATTCCATACATCATGTACTCTCCGAGCTTGTGACTTATAGATTTTGTTATTTAAACAGTTAAAAAAAACTGTTTTAAAAATTATGAAACAGCTGTGGTCCTTAAAAATCATAAAACTGATGTGACCACGTTTTAAAAATAAATAAAACAATTATTTTTCAGAATCGTCTGCATCCGGGACATCAAATAAAAGTCCCACAAAATTAAAAAATTTCATTATCTCCTTATCATTTAACAATTTTTTGAGACTTTGCACTTTAAAAGGTTACAATAACAATAATACATAATAATAAAAAAAACACTACAATACAAAATATATATACATTATTATTAATTCTAAATTATATATATATACGTTTAGCCCTGAATTCCAAATAAAAGACGTGGGGAAGAGTAATTTTAAATTTTTTAATAAATTTCGTAGCCGTATTCATGGCAAATTTAAAAATAAAAAAAATAGAAGACACTTTAAATGTTTTATATATTATTAACATTTTATTTATTTATTTAAAGGCACATTTCTTATATAAAAATATAAATGATTTTACTATTATGACACCTCATTTAAATTATTATAATTTGAAAATACATTCCATTTCACTCAATATGAAAGTCTCGCGATCAATATCTGAACAATTTTTCATTATCAATATCGTTTAATACTGAATATATGTTATTCTGTAACAATACTGGATTTATACAATATTTAACAGATTACTTTCATCATAAACATTGCAATCAAACATAAATAAATCCTACTTCCAAGTGAACACATTGCATCTGATGACAACAGCTGATAGGCACTTTTAGAATTTGAAAAAACGTTGAAAAAATTTAAATAATTTTATTTACATATAAAAGATTACTATATAAATTGCTACAACAGATCTGCATCATCAACAATGTCGTAAATATATAATCAATTCAGTACAAATACACCATCAATATTTTGTTTTAGATTTTTTTAATAATGTATAACAACTTTAAACATGATAATGTGACTTTTGGGTTTAGCCGTGTGTGGCGAATTGTTTCGATATAATATTTTGGCCACCTAAGCGACCAGGAGTGGAATATATGAAAGTAACGGATTTCGGACCGGAGTATGCAAGACAAGGACACAAATGAAAGCCTGGCAGTTTTACAGCAGACCGACTCAATGTGACTGCGGCGTGGAGCAGACCCTGTCACACCTTCTGGAGTGTGCGCTGTGTCCGAACAGCCGCACCCAGGAGGACCTGATGATGGCCGGGAGTAACTCCATCGACGTCGCCCACTTCTAGGCAGACAGGATGTGACCCTGTTGTTTCATGGATTATTGCATGGATCGTCTTCAGGGTTGACGACTTTGTCCAGAAGAAGACCTGAGGCAGTAGAAATATTGGATCGAAACAATTCGCCACACACGGCTAAACCCAAAAGCCGCGATACCAAATCTGGTGGCCGTGAAAACCTAAGAAGTTAGTTATTTAACTTTAAAAATAAATATTTATTATTTTTAATTCGTTTGGCAGAAGAAGGGGAAGTGTTTAGCACACTGTGAGTATTCAAGAGAACAACCCGCAATGGAAGAAAACAAATATATATAACTTATTAATAAATGAAGTTAAGTCATTAAAAAAAATATTTAATAACATTTTTCAATTTAGTCAACATGAAGCTTTTTCTTGTATTGTGGGTTGTATTACTTTTAATTATTAAAATTATGTAGTACATTAATGATTTTTCAACATTATAGTTTTTTCCTTCAATAAATAGTATTACTTACAAATTTAAATTTAGTATGAATACTGTTTTATTTATTTTCAATGATAAAAGGCACTGTTAGTATCCGTCATAATTGACCACAAGGCATCCAAATTGATTATTTAAATTTCAAATAAACATTTAAACTTTCCAAGATGGCATTATCTCCATTACTATTTAAAAATATATAATTATCATAAGTGTGGAAGCGGGGCAAAAACAGGAATATTTATTTAAGAAATGCAATTTTACTTTAAATTCGTTATGCATCATGTGTGAGGTACGCTTTTAACAATAGACTAAAATATTTTTATAAAGTTACGTAATTTAAAATTAAAAGTATAAAATAAATAAATACCATATTTTCCATGTAACGTAACAAAATACTCTAAGATTGCTCCATTTTCAGATTATTTTCAGTTTTCAACAGAAATTATGAAACAAAGATCACATCACTAAATATAAATACAAAAAACTTATTGAATTCGGTGGGGTTTTGAATAATGAGTAAATATAATACATTCCGATGCATGAAAATATTGTGTTGTCGCTTTTAAAACATTGCCATTTATTGTAATTTAACACGTTTTTATTGTTTTTTAAAAACCATTGTATATCAGTGCTCATTTTCAGATCTACGACATTACATTCAAGGAGTTCTTCATTACACATGGTGGGGCAGGGATGTATCCCTTATCACTCATGTCTATAACTGTATGTGCTAGAGGCTGTTTTGAGAATCAAACCGTCATCCCTGTTGATGTTGATGAGATGTCTTTTGATTTCAATGGGTGCATGTTTCCCTTGCGTTCTAAAACCTAAGAAGTTATTTATTGAATGTAATAATGTTTTACAAAACCAAAGAATAAAAACTAAGCTCAAATACGACAACACAATTTTTTCTATGGAATATTTTCTAAAGAAAAATATTTATATTTTTCAATGAAACGATTTCTTTATTCTTGCAGAATGTATTATTAATTTTTCCAAATCCAAAAATAATATATTTATAAAACGGAAAAATGGCAAATGTTATCTTCTCAGATGCTCTTTGTTTATAAATATATATAATTACATAAATATGATAATCATTAATTTCAATTATCAAATAATTAACTAACATATTGAACACAAATTACCTCTCCTATTAAAAATATTTTTTAACATTATTTATTAATTAAAGACAAATTCGTCCTAAAAAAATAATAATATATATATAGTAATAATTATAGAAACTTAAAAAACTAAGAGTTTAGTTACAAATTGCAAACGATCCCATATTGGATTTAAACTGTACAATTTATTTTTATAATATAACAGTGAGTTTAGTTTAGTTACTGCCCTAATGAGGAAGGTGAGATATTATCTTTTTTTATGTAATCGCATGCTGGAGAGCACAGCCGGTCAAGACCAGTGCACTCTATGATGCTCAGCCAGGGAGACTAGACACTGCATGTGCGAAACACAGACGCTGAATTTATTTATCTGTTTCCTGATCTCTTCAAGAAACAGATAAATATACACTTGCAATCTCCCCAACACACACACAAACACAACACACATTTCTCGCATGCAGCATCCAGCCTCCCTGGCTGAGCGTCATAGAGTGCACTGGTCCTGACCGACTGTGTTCTCCTGCTTGCAATTACATAAAAAAAGGATTTTTCTAATAATCCCTATTCCCTTCTGATAGGCAACCACTTCATCCTCAGTAAGGCAGTACAAACATTTTTTTTTCTAATCAGCAAGTAAGAAATATATGTTTATAAAAGATCCATAGTATCTAGTATCTTTCATACACAAGTCTTTTCAATATTATATTTTGACTCAAACAAAATGTATGCAAGCCGTTGTGAAAATTTCAAATCGAGGCGTTTATTAAATATGTATCGAGAATATTTTTTCTAATTAAAAAACTATATATCGCCTACTATTACTATGGCTTAAATAATTAATAATTATAATAATAATAGATTTTATTGAAATTTCAAGACTATTTTTCCATGTGAAAAATGAAGAATTCTTACTTAAATATTTTAGTTTTTTCATTTTAGCCGATTCCATTTTTGAGATTCTTTAATAAGTTGTGTGGACCTTGAAAATTAAGGTCCACCAACCCATAATCAATACAATTATTATTCAAGTTGATAATGTAGTGAGCTTTACAAATTGTAATAACCAATGCAATTCAAAAGTTATCTCTATGATTCCATAAATAACTTCAAGAAGTCATATTTATATCCGTTATTATCACTCTTGGAATCAATAAACTAAGTATGATCACCTGGGATGGCAGAACAAAAAGAGAAGTCAACAGATGCATACATCAAGCAAGGCTAGCGTTCAATAAAAAAACAATAATTATTGAGTCAAAAAATATCAATTTGAAACTCCGCAAGCAACTTGCCTAAACATAAATGTATGGAGCATCTTGATGTACGGCTGTGAGACATGGTGCTTATCTGAAAGTGATAAGAAAAAACTAGAGGCCTTTAAGATGCGGTCTTACAGAAGAATTCTCAGAATTTCCTGGAGAGACCACGTCACCAAGCAATGAGGTTCTCAGTATAATCAAGGAAGATAGGCACCTAATAAGAACCATCTCAGAGAGGCGATCGGTCACATCATGCGCCACGTTGGTCTTCTTCACGACATTGTGGAAGGGATGGTTGAGGGTAGAAACTTCAGAGGGCGCCCTTGACGGGAGTATTTGCAGCAAGGGTTCGAGGACATGAGTAGCAGCTCTTATGCGGAGTTAAAGAGGGTTGCAGAAGATCGAAAAGAGTAACGATCGAGATGCAAGATTTTGTTCCTGCAAACCAATTCACCAGATTGATACTACGAAGAATATTAAATTAAAAGTGTGAAAAAGCTCCCAGTATTTATGGTTATTACAGTTGCAAATGCTATAAACAATTTTCTTAAATAATGTCTTTGCAAGTTCATCCGTAACGTCCAATAAAAGATTATTGATCTTTATATTTGCGAGATGAAAAGCAAACGGCTTAAAAAAACAATTCTAGACGCATTTTGAAATCCGATTCGAAATTTCCAAAGGGCCGCTCAAAATATAATTCAAAAAAACAAATCAAATACAATCAGTTTATTTTTCTTCGTCATACCATAATATCGGTTATGGCACAAAATACGTTAATGTTTTTAAATATTTATTTATATGTATATATTTCTTCAATTAATTTGTTCGTAGAATGTAACAATTGCTAAAACAATATCATCGTAACAATATGATGATTGTAGGCGTCAGGAAGGTCCCAATATAAGCGACAGCGGACTGACTCACATTTGTTATAATATCAGAATACTCCAAAAAAATTAATGATTCATTAGTAGAATGATGCGGGATTCGAACCACGAGCCTTGGAATCAACCTTTGCTCTGTTCATTTTTACACCACCCAGTCCACTCGACTATTTCTCCGCAAAAACGGATACGTGAAAGGTGTTGTATTTATACCATTGTTACCATCGTATAACGATAGATGTCTCTATAGTATATATTCAGAGTATGTATATATATTTTTTTAAAGATTCATTATTTAAGGCACAACATTCATTTTACTATTAAATTCTTCAATAAGGCTTTATTAATTTACGAAGCGGTTTTCTCTCGACAGAATAAAGTGAAAATTCAGTAAAAAAACAAATAGTAACATCAAAAATTAAATGGAGCGTCGTATTCGAGAGCCCGCAGCCCGCCGCCTCACCGAAAAGGCACAAAAAATCACCCGAGACCGGCGAATAGCCGCGCACGTTTAAAAATACATTTTCGCTAATTAAAAATAAAGATTCATCGCTACATCGTCACACCTGCACGCCGAGAACTCTATCAACAACGTACTGGAACTTGCCGTTTTCCGTGTCAGCACCGACATCTTTCTCACTCGGAGTGACAGTCACTTCACCGGTAGAGGCGCTGGAAGGAGCAGCCGTGGAGGATGAAATAACTTTTTCTAATCCGTTGACACATTTTTCCGTAACTTGTTCGTTGAGCCGAATAGCCGATTTGTCTTCGAATGCGGCATCGGAACTTTTGACAATTTTTTGCGATTTTTCGACTACATTACTGCATCGTCCGCTCCTCCTGACTCTATACCCGACGTGAAAATTATCCTCTTGATCGTCGGAGAGGCGATCACATAGATCCGGATCTAATCTCAGGTCGAGCACCGTCTGCTGGTGCTCGGAAGTGCTTAATCTGGAGTCTAGAGAGTCTCGGTGGTGGTTTTCAGATTGGGCAGGTGTGATGGTGGCGAGTTGTTGTTGTTGCTCTTCTTCCTCGCAGCGGAACCTGCCAAAGATCTCTTCGAGTTCGGCGGCGTCGGTGCGCTTGAGGGTGTCGCTGTCGTCCTCGTGCGGCGGCTCCTCGTGGCCGGGCAGGGAGGGCAGCGCGCCCACGTAACGCGTGAAGAAGGCCATCTTTTCTCTGAAAGAAACCAGCCAATAACAAATTAAACAACAGTCATTAAAAAAATCCTACAATTCATTTGCTACCAAGCAGTTGTTTTTTTTCTGTAAAATAAATAAATATAAAAAATTATTCTGTCAATATAATCAATAAACAAATCATTTTTTGTACAAAAACAATTTTTCTACTCTTTAATGTTAATTTTATGTCAATTAAACATAATGATTATTGAAGATGGTCTCCAGGAAGGCCGAAAAATGTATTCAGTAAATGTGAATCGAAACTAAATATTTTTGATTTATTAATTTTTTAATTAAAATTAATTTAAAATTATACTTATGCAGTTTCACCAAGTATTGTCAGTTGATAACCTTAATGTTATCAATTTACCATCTCACAAAAAAAAATTATAAACAATTTTTTATTTTTTTCCCTTAGATGACTACAAAATATATAAAATTTCAATACGTCATAAAAGTATTTACATATCAACCTAAGTAACATAAGTAACATAAGTAACGTAAGTAACATAAGTAATATAAGTAACATAAGTAACGTAAGTGTGGCCCTGTAAATGTATTGACATATTCAGTGTCAATGACCTCACACTCAGAACAAGCGTTAGGAGACTCGATGCAAATAGTTGACTTGTAACAACAAAAACCCTGTCATAAGTAAATCATAATTGACCCTCAAATAACACGGCATTATTGTCACAAAATCAAACGTGTAACATTTCGCCTCCATAAACACCAGTACTGAATCTAAAGCAATATTACACTAAATATGTCAATATCTTCACTCAAGTTGGTTTCAACCACTGTTCACTGCTATTCTTTTGTCTTACACGTATCCAGGGTTGAACGATGGTCCTTTCAGGCCACATTATGTCTCTATTATGTCCCATGAATCTTATTATTAAGCTGTTTATCCACCCTTGTCATGGACATTAAATGATTTTGATGTGTATATTTACTTTTCCATGTCTGTTTTTATTATTGTCTGTTGTTTTGTCTTTGTTTAACCATTTTTTTCTGTATTTTATTGTCTGATATTTTGTGTTTCTGTAACAATACTTTTTCTTGCAATTTCTTTCTGTTAATAAATAAATGAATAATAGAAAATACACAATTATTTAAATTCATACATTAGAAATATTTATTTATTTATTTACCTTGTTTTCACATGGATCACGTAACAAAAGTTCTCTATTAGGAGACTGCAGTTTCGACTAACTCGTAGTCTTTGTCAATCCTTCTCTAGTTAAGAGATAACTGAGCTGCGTTGTACTTTATAAGTGGTGTAACACCTTTTTGTAGGGGGAGGGGGTGGGGGTGTGTCTATCAGGAAAGGAGAGGGAGATAGGTAGTGTTGCAAGGATGAAGGAAGACATAAATACATAAAAGTGGTTTAGGTATAAATTTATTTTTATTTTCTATTTTATTTTTTATTTATTTATTTATTTTTTTTTTTTTAATTATTATTAATATTATTCTTATATGTCGTATATATAATTTTTAAACTTATTTATTTATTTAACGGAAACAATTTTAAAATTGGTGAATTACTTAAGGTATTTAGTTGGTTATTAATTATATCTTCTTTCTTATTAATGGCTTTATAAATTTCTAAGTATTCTAAATTATTTAATTTAACGGTTTTATTTTCTACATGTAATATGTTTAATACTTTTTCTAAGTTGTACGAATGATTATTTTCTATAAGGTGGTTTGCGAATTCAGAAAAATTAGTGCTTTTTAGGCACCTTAAATGTTCTTTAATTCTAATGTTAAAATTTCTTGACGTTCTGCCAATATAAAAAGATTCACAATCTTGGCAATTTAATTTATATATTCCAGAATTATTACGTTTATCATTAGTATCTTTATTATTTATAAGGTGGTATCCTAGTTTATTATCTGTATAAAACGCTGGCTTTATCTCATTTGGGAGTGATTTAATTATTTTATGGTTAAAGTTATTAACGTGTAGAATTCGTCTCCACATTCTATCGTCTTTAATATTTTCTTTAGGATACAAGTATTTATATGTTATGTTTTGACGTTTTTTATTATTCAAGATACTGTCTATTAATTGGCTATGATAGCCGTTGTAATAGAAAATAAAAATAAATTTATACCTAAACCACTTTTATGTATTTATGTCTTCCTTCATCCTTGCAACACTACCTATCTCCCTCTCCTTTCCTGATAGACACACCCCCACCCCCTCCCCTACAAAAAGGTGTTACACCACTTATAAAGTACAACGCAGCTCAGTTATCTCTTAACTAGAGAAGGATTGACAAAGACTACGAGTTAGTCGAAACTGCAGTCTCCTAATAGAGAACTTTTGTTACGTGATCCATGTGAAAACAAGGTAAATAAATAAATAAATATTTATAATTTATTATGGATCTCAAAGTGAATGCTCAAAACATTGAAAATATCATACATTAGACTCCACAATACAAATATAATCAATATACATTTCTTCTAAATTTCTTTGAAGAATTAAGATACTTTGCAAATTCATCAAGGAGTTATTATGAGCTAAAGTAGGATAATGACCTATTGTAATATGCAAATGGATTATTTTTCCCAATGTATTCCAGGTTTTTGAAATGAAGGTGACCCTCGAGCTTCACTCACTTGAAGGTGATGAGGTCTGGTTTCCCACGCGGCTGCTTGGTGAGTCGCAGGCGATAGAGATCCCTCACGGCGCGCTGCAGCGCCAAGGCCGCCCTCCTGTCGGCCGGGGCCGGGGCGGCAGACAGGCCCTCGGAGCAGAGAGTCACAAACTCAGAGTCCTCGGCCGCCCAGTTGGCTACCAACGGGTCGTTCTGCTCCCGGGCCACTTCCAACCTGGAAACAAACAAATCCATATAAAATCTGTCTACGGAACATTGTATTCATGTGTAAAATAGTATCACTATATCGTCTATCAGGATTTAAGACAATTCTACTGAGGTTTATGCTCTCCCGGGTCCTTGACCTCTGTCTTTTGACCGAATGTAAGATCGAAGCCTGCTTTTACTGCTCCTTTATGTCTTTACATAAGAGATACATCTTTGTTTAGCTTCATAAGTGCTTAACCCTTTCATTACGGCTCGGTTTGAATACAAATTATACTGTCAATTATAAAACTAGTATTTGAAGCATAAATGTACTTATCTGGTATATTTTCATACATCACATTGGTTCTTGTATCCTTTAGCTATCAAATAACGCAAAAAAAACTATTCTAAGAAAGTAGCAAAACGATATATCACGTCAACCGATGTGAACGGTCAGGGAATCTTATGACTGCATATGCCGACAACCGATGCGAAAGGGTTAAGTGAAATGGAATGTATTGTATTTTCAAATTATAATAATTTAAATGAGGTGTCATAATAGTAAAATCATTTATATTTTTATATAAGAAATGTGCCTTCTATATAAAAAAAAATGGTTTTAATATATGACATAAAAAGTGACTTTTTAAATTTCTTAATTTTTAAAATTGCCGTGAATACGGCTACGAAATTTATTAAAAAATTTAACGATGTCAACGGTCAGGGAACCTTTTGACGGCATATGCTGACAACCGATGCGAAAGGGTTAAAGACCATAAATCATTTATATTTCAGCCTGCCATGACAGGTATATCGCATCATCTCACGGGAACTACCAGTCAGTGTTCCACACATCACACAGTCCCCTACAAGACTTCAAAGAGCATTTTCTGTAATTGTGAGGTCATTTACCTGTGCTTGAGGTCCCTCAGCCCCTGGATCTCTCCCTGCAGCGTGTGCAGGCGGCGGTGCTGCGCGCGCAGGTCCAGCTCCAGGTCCAGCGAGGTGCGCGGGGCCCGGCGCCCTCTACACGCCGGGACCGGCCCTTCGGCGCCACCCGGCCCGGCCAGCGGCCCCAGCGCAGGGAGCGCCTGGCTGCGGCGTGGCGGTCAAAGGGAGCCCCGGCCCCCGCTTGGCAGGAACCTCCGCGGCGGTACAGCGGCATGGAAGAATCAGACTCCGAACGATTTAACCTGAAAAAGAAAATTTCAACATTAGGTTGGCGCTCCCAAGAACTGGCAAATAGAAAGTTCACTTCAATTCTTTTATTTCCTTTAAAAACATTACAAAATATTTATATTTTAATTCATTATTGAAGTAATTAAATATAAGTGTCGCATTGTAAATGTATTGACACATTTAGTGTCAATGACCTCACACTCAGAACTAGTGTCGGGATACTCGCGCAAACAGTTGGACTTGCAACAACAAAAACCATGTCATAAGTATTTATATCATGTTTGACACACAAATAACATGGCATTATTGTTACATAATTGTTACAAACGTTGATCAACTCCCTGCAAGATGTCCATCTTAACAACATCAGAAAAATAGCAAGAGTGACCTGAATGCAGAAGGCGAAGGATCGAAGAGAATGCAGAAGGCGAAGGATCGAAAAGAATGGAGACTCGTACAGGCGACCTATGCTCAAAATTAATATCGGCGAAAATGAAAGACGCCAAGGAATTCGAACCTCAAACTATGCACCTTACTTCTATTCTATACACAGCGCTTCCACCTACTGAGTTTACAATAGTACCTACTTCAAATTGAGTTTTAAGTAGGTCCTGACGATGGTGACATGCCATCTAATTAATAAACTATAACTCAACAGTTTCCTACAAAGTTATACTTGTTTTATTCTCAAATAGTAAATGAATCATTTTAATTTAATGATATTTTCTAGGTTTTTAAATTATTGACCGCCTCAGATAGTTTAGATCGCTCTCGCCAGAGTGTGCTGTAGTCAGTGTGGTCAGCGTGCCGGGGCTCGACAGTAGGACTGGAGCTCCTGCAGCAAGCTTCCACTCATAGTTGGCTAGGTATCATCACGGGCAAGATTACTTCAAACATGGGATGCTGTGTCTAATATAATAAAAAAAGTCTAAATAACAACAACAACAATAAAAAATGGCGCAAAGGCAAATAAAATATTAGTGTTTGTACTCATGATATCAAGGATGCTCAAGTATTGACATATTTAGAGTCAACGAACTCACATTCAGCACAAGTGGAGACACAATACCGAGCACCTATCGGTGCTCGGTAAAGAATTGTAACAATCAAAACTATGTCATAAGTGCATCAATTTGATACACAAATAAAACAAGGTATTACTGTCACAGAATCAAACATCCGTCCACACCAGCACTGAATCCGGAGCAATATTACACCAAACATGTCAATATCTTCATCTCAATTGATAGTGGCACGGTTTAGACTGCAATTATTGCATCTCTCAAGGATCCAGTTCAGACGATGGTCCTTTTAGACCACACTTAAAGCTGAATGAGAGCATCCTATGCTCCTAATACGACTCCGATTTTCAATCCGTTTAATGATTTCCACACAAGATATTTGCGAATAGGGATATTCAATTTTATACTCTGAATCCCAAGTACAATCCCAACCTCTCATAATTTCCCATATAAATCAATGTAAAACACAATAATGCATTCCATGGGAAACATTTTTTTAACATTTATTCTAAAAAATTACATGCTTATAAATTGTTAAGGATCGTAACAACCTGAATAAAACATTTTTAAAAATCGAAACTAGCTGATTATATATTAATTTATGACAAACAATTAATTCTTTTTTACTAGAAAACTGTCTAGGGACATTTGTTTTAGCCAATTCTTTAAAATTTGATGAAAATGTGACACCTCCAAACTATCAAAAAAAATAAACAAATAATGTCTGCACATAAGTTAAGAAAAATGTGTGTTCACATGCAACACTAACGTGCTAACGGTACGAGTGCTAAACACAGACTGACGCAACGACGCAGAAGTCGCGGCTCACAAGTGCGTCATACGTTATGTCACTTCCCCTTTCTGCGTTACTCGTTATGCGATATGTCGCTCGTTATGAGAGGTTCCACTGTATATCTAAAATATCTGTCTTTCGTCACCGAGGAATGATCTCTTGTTATACCTGCAGATGTACTGGTTCTTGGCGAGTTGCGGCGTCGGTGAGAACGTCTGCGATCTCTTGATGGCCAAGCGATCGTCCACCGACAGCGCTCCGGCCGCCCCCCGAGCGCCCCCTTGCGGACAGAAGTTGCACTCGGTGTTGGTTTCCTTCTCCTGAGTGCTCAACGGCTGCGGCTCTTCATTCGGACCCTCGCCTTCAACATCTTCGTCAACTTCTTCGTCAACTTCTTCGTCGACCTCTTCATCTCCTTCTTCTAATCCATCCATGTACAACGCTTCCTCCATGATCTGTAAACAAAGAACAAGCAATCAGTTACAAGTAGTCTACAAGTGCCCATAATTAAGTGGTGTAAGTCATTTTTCTTTTATTTTTAGATATTTATAGGATAGCGTTTTGATGGTAGTCAAAAACCGATGAAATTAATAATTTCATGTTGCATAAAATTCAAAATTTAGACTTTTAAAATTCAAGTATGAAGATTATATTAATTTCCAACAATTTACTCTCACATCCGACCCTGAAAATGAGAGACTCCAGCTGGCAACAAGTCGCATCAGAGGATTTCATTACTCCAAAGGAAGGCCTCCCAACTGGCAAGAACCTTGACTGGCGGACCTGGAAATTCCTGGACAGATTAAGAATCGGAGTTGGTAGAACAAAGGACAACCTCGAGCGGTGGGAAATGCTTCGGCAGGGAGAGACACTATTGTGCAACTGTGGAGACCTGCAGATCCCCTTAAACCTAAGATCCTGCTCCATATGCCCAACAAACTGCACATCTCAAGACCTATTTCTGGGCAACACATAGGCTATCGATGTTGCTAGATACTGGGCAGAAATAATTTGACATTGCTGACACGAAGAAGAAGATGAGAAGATATAAATAAATAAGATATTAACCTGTCCAATAGCCGTGGAGTAGTAGAGTTGTCCGGTCGGCATGTTCTTGAGGTCTTCCTCAGCGTCTTCATCTTCCTCCTCATCATCAGAGCTTCCCGGTGTCAGCTCGTTAGCTGGCGACAACTTGCCACCTTCACCAGCTGTAACAACAACAGACATTGTTATTTCTGGGCGCTTTGATACATGAAAAAATGTCTGGTGGTTAACCCTTTGATTAATGAGTTAATTTTGTTGCATACATAACGTGAGAGTGAGTTGAGATGCCTCTTCCTTTTCCGAAGAATCATTTATATGAAACACCAAATCATCGAGATCTTCTATAACCTCCTCATCCTCACTTTCCACAAATATATTATTTATTTCTTCTTCACTTAGTCTGTGTGGCATTTTGAAGGGTTTGTTCACAATACACTATAAAAATCGAAATAAGTTCACAATTATGTATATTTTAGTGACCAATAAAATCAATCGATTTGAATAGCGCGATCTAATTCCTTAGAGAGCTCGGGCAGACTGACAATACATACAAATTGTTTGGTGAGGATTACAACAATAAAGATCTACATATGTATTGAAGTCAAAACACCGTTGTTTAAATATATTTTTTCACAATGTTTACTTGTTTTTATTTATTTAAAAATATATGATAAAATTCTAATGATTTTCACTTATCATTGCTAAATGTATGTAGCATTTATAAAAAAATACGTAATCAAATTTTATTTCAAATTGAAAGCGTGGGTTTTAAAATAATGCGCCGGGTGTGTGAACGTACCGGTATGTGCATATCGCTCAAAGGTTTAACACACGTTCTGGACATTTTTGGCCGCTTGAGACACTAGCGGTTAATCAGGTTGAAAAATGTTATTTTAGAGAAATTGAGGTACGTTTTTATGCTTTCTCAGTTAATCCTAAGCTAAGATTTCTTACCTCCTCTGGTTCTGGTGAGCGTGGACGTCTGCGAGGGAATGAGAGTGCTCTCGTCGGAGCTCTCGTCTCTGGCCGCGTCCAAGGAGCCGACCCCGGCCCCGGGCAGCCCCAGCACGTTGTACCACTTTAGTGACACGGCATCGCTAGAGAAGTCAGCCAGGCTCACTTGAGCAAAGCCCTGCAAACCAAAACAAACATGCTATAATATCGGTGCATACAGCCAAACATTACTGCGTTCTCTATCATACAACAATAGTTAAGAGCCGAGTTTAGCTGAAAGGTTCGCTTGTTGCACGGTCTTTGGCAAATAATCTGCCTTTTTAAGTACAACAGTGGACTTTGTAACTTTCCAGTGGACTCTATGATGTTCAGATTTTTTAAACCGATAAATTTTGATAAAATTTTCATGCAATTGGGTTGTGCAGGTTTGTATTTATTTATTTATTTTTTAGCATTCACTTTGAGAAACATTTCAAATATTAAATTGTTAACAATTATATTTAAATACATCCTGCCTTGTATTAACACGGATCACACAGAGCACTGAATATTCAGTTGCTGGAATACTTAGGAATTGAATTAATAAACGGAAACTGAATATGAATGCTTGATAACGAAGCTTTCATTGAAGGCGAAAACGCTAAGTCAATAAACAGTGTACAGTATGATCCATGTTAAAACAAGGTAGGAAGTATTTATATATTTAAGGAATTGAATAGTTTCTAAAAGTTAATTAATTTGCTTCTTAACCCTTTGGTTACTAAGAATTTTCTTAGCTAACTTGAGAAAAAAACCAAGCGATTTTAGAGCATTTTTTAGTACTTTAAAAATTTAACATAATTTTTATCTTTTTTACGCTACATTGTAAAAATAAAAATAATGTTCATTCCAAACATTTCATACTTCAGATTAAGCAAATAAAAATTAAATAATAAAAATTATATTTGCCAATAAAAAATTATAAACATCAAAAAATAAAATATCCAAACTCAAATTTTGATTTTGAGATCATACATGATGTAAATAATAAATGTTTATTATTGTCAACTTGTGTTTAGATGAGCCGAGAATACGAAGACGCTTCGTCTTTTTCGCATGAGAATCGATCGTCAAATATTCGATGCTTAGTAACCAAAGTGTTAACGAGTTTCTGAATTTATAAAAGGAGGAAACATATTATAAAGCTGACGAGAGGTAGTTCTAGCACGGTCTTTGGCAATCGTGCTTTCAGTTTTGCGGCACCAACGGCCCGGAACCCAATATATAATATAAAATATAATAAAAATTATTTTTGCAGCAAATTCCCTATGTGACACGTCTGTCACATACAATACAAGACATTGCTTAGTCAATATGGCCTTTTAGGTGCTCCTGAGGGGGGGAACAATGGGAGTAAGTTGTCATATTAAGTACCAGACAGTGATGTCTTCTGCATGCTTGCAGGCGGAGCGTCTGTGTCCGTAGCAAGGCAGCGGGTAGGGGCAGCGGGAGGCGCAAAGGAGGAGGCAGAAGAGCCCCGGCCTCACGCACGGCCGGCAGGATCACTGCTCGCATGTACCTGCATAACAAACACACATAACCTCAATTATAATTATCAAATCTTTGATAAATAATCGATGAATAATGTTGACAATATATAACTCAAAAATAAAATAAAATACCTTGAAACATAACCAAACATATTAATTACTTAATTTACCTTACCTTAAGTAAATAAATAACCTCTTATTTTTATTTTTAGCATTCCCTTTGTGATCCGTTAAAATATTAAAAAGATAAATATTTCATGCCTCGTTTTATCCTGGATCATTGCTTAATCACTTGTACGCTTATACACATTGGAACTGCCAAAGCCTTCATTAGAGGCCAAACTGCGGTCTTCTAGCAAGTTATTAAACAGTGCTCAGTGCGATCCACGATAAAACAAGGTAAGAAATATTTAACTATTAAAAATTTAATAAACCAATTGTATGTTTCTGTCATTGTATTTAAATCCAGTAAATATGTAACATACGTAACAACCTAGCTATGATATATAGAAGCACTGTAGCGTATACATATATAGTCGTGGAGATTTCAATCTTTGTTATGTAAGTTTTACTTACACAGCTTCATCGTCCTTGATGGAGAGCGCTTGAAAGTTGCGCACCTTCTGCACGCCGACGTACAACGTCTGCTCCTCCAGTGAGTATTGCAGCTTAATCTGCACTTGAGCCGTTGATTCTAAAACAACAACACAAGGTTTTGTTAAATTTATAGGAAAAAATATTACAATATCTTTAAGCTCAAAATATCCCTCTGTTCATAGTTTGATGTTCTCCATATATTACTAGTCAATATTAGTGTTTTCTTACCATTAGATCCTGATGGTAGTTGATCTCTTGGTCGACAAGAAGCTTCAAATACTCCCGAGTCTCCAGCAACCGACTCATCACTAACAGCTGCTGAAACTGATCTGCTGTTGGTGCCTGGAAACATACAAAAAATATATGTTTAATATGTTTTAATCACTAAAGCCTTCCTCGTATCTCAGCCTTAGCAATTTGTTTCTCTGCCGGAGAATATTCAGCAAAAGTCTGGGGTCGATCAGCCCATTGTTATCAAGTAGATACTGCCCTGAATGATGCATGCAGAGTCGTCACAGGCTGCCTCAAACCAACACCCATTTCAAAGCTGTACCCCTTGGCTGGTATCGCACCACTAAACATAAGACGCAAAGTCATATGCGCCGAAGAAATGCGTAAGGCAATCAACCAACCGTCCCACTGCTTGCATATTCAGATACCCCCAACACCCAGACTGAAGTCGCGAAGCAGCTTTCTGAGATCCACACAACCTCTCACATCAGGCCTTTAAAACGACAGACTCCAGCTCTGGCAACGAGTCGCATCAGAAGATTTTATTAACTCAAAGGGAAGCCTCCCAACTGGCAAGAATCTTGACTGGCGGACCTGGAAATCGCTGAACAGATTAAGAAGCGGAGTTGGTAGAACAAAGGACAAACTCGAGGGGTGGGGGTCGGTAAGTGACTCACCGCTAGAGCTGGGCGTGGCGGCGGCCTGCAGGGGTGGAGTCTCGGAGATGGGCGACAGCGGTGGTTCGTCCAGCTGCGCGCGCCAGGACTCCAGCAGCGGCGGCAGCGCGTAGGCGGGCGGGGGCGCGGCGGGCAGCGGCGAGGCGGGCGGGCTGCCCGAGCTGAGGCTGCTGCGGGGGCTCAGGCTGGGCTGCGAGCCCGACGCCAGCACGGAGCCCGACGAAGAGCCACGCAACAATCTGCAATCACAACAAAACATGATAATAAGCAATGTACACTCCCTGACATTACATAGGAATATTAATTCTTTATTCAGTGATTGATATTTTTTATGTTGCTCTAATTACAAGATTACATGTGTACAAATTTCAATTTTTTTTTTTTTTTTTCCTTGCAGAAACATTACAAATTTTATCAACTCAATTCATTTCTGAAGTACAAGAATAATTACAAACATAGGTACTTATGATTATGTACTAAGAACAATGCAATAAAGACAAGCAACAGAAGGTCCCAATGCTCATCAAACAGACGACACCAACCAATTATTCCTCCAAAGAAACTTTTGGAGTTCTTGTCTGAATTGGGCCTCTCTTACGTGAAATATATCAACATCCGAGGCGATTTGGTTAAACAGTCGGATCCCTCTCCCAAGGGGCATAGTAAAAAGTATTCATGCATTACTTATATTATTGTTGCATATATCAAAGAGGCATTTTATATGGTTATTATAAAAATTGCATATAAAAAAGCAATTTATGACATATTAAATGTTAAGTGTAAAGTATTTACCTTTCAACTCTTCGATGAACATCCGCCATATCGACCGGCTTGTCCAGCCTCAGCGGAGCACTCAGAGCCTGCGGACCTCCATAGATGTCAGCAAAACTGAGTCCAGAGCTGAGCGAACCCTTACTGCTGGCAGTGGAGAGAGAACCTAAGCTAGAACCGCTCGACACCGACAGCGTGCTCGCCGACAAGCTCTTCAACTGCGACTCCAGCGTCGTCATCATGCGCAGCGCGTCACGGAGCTGCTGCAACAACAACCTCTTTTCTTCATGCAAGCGCAGGCGATCGGCGATACATTTATTAGACATCTCCCACGCGTTGTTCAGATCTTGCTGCAAACGTTTACATTCTAATTGTATTTCGCTCATCTCTTGTTTGGAACGCGTCCTCGGCGTTATACTCCTCAATTCTCGTAGCAATTGCTCCTTTTCTTGGAAGAGCAACAATCTGTCTTGATCAGACTCTGCTTGTCCCGGCTGAACTTTATCTTCCAAGTCTGCGAGTTGCTGTTGTATATGTTGTATTCTCTTTCTTGATTCGTCGTATTGCAGTCTCATTCTTGCCATTTCGGCGAGGCGCGCCCCGATGGGTACGAGATCTGCGCACAGATCTGTTTGCGAGGCGGTGCTGAGTTTTTCTTGAGGGAGGCTGAGTGTGGAAGTGTCTGGTGAAGCCTCCCCGAGCTGAAGGCGCGTGAAGTCATCTTTAAGCTTGACGAGGGACTGCATGAGCTCGGCGCGTTCCTTCTCGCCTGACATTAGCGACTTCTGGATGTTGCGCAGTTCCGTCATGATAGCCTGTGCCTCGGTGATGTTGTAGCATCCCTGCTGCGCGCTCATCTTCTGCTCCACGCTACAAATTACAAAAAAACACATTTAAAAGACAATACTTTTAAGATTTTTTTAGTAGATGATAATTCTTGGTGTATTTCGATAATATAAAATTAAAGATTATTTAGATATTTTTTTTTATTTAAATGCATGCAGGAGAGCACACCCGGTCAAGACCAGAGCACTCTATGACGCTCAACCAGGTTGGCTGGATGCTGCATGGGGGAAATGTGTGTTGTGTTCGTGTTTGTGTGTTGTGTTCGTGTTTGTGTGTGGGTTGGGGAGATTGTAAGTGTATATTTATCTTATGGATTTTTTAAATTTTTATTAGAATATTATTTTATTATTTCAATATTCTAATCTACTTTTATAGATCATTTTACTATATTATAATATTATTAATAATTAAATATACATATACTATACATAAAATTCTTTTTGAGACCCGAGTGGTACTTACTAAAATAAATAGACTGTCGGAAAGTAATAATATTAAGCTTGTGAATAAATGAAGACTGATTGAATAATAAAAAATAAAAATATACATACTTTGAATATATACTATAGCGACATCTATCATACGATGATAACAATGACATGAATACTAGTTTCAACGTGAGTCGGTCCAGGCACAGTAATAGCCCAGTCGGCTGAGCGGTATGAATACCTGGGCATAGTTGGTTTCCAAGGTCCGCGGTTCGCATCCCGCTTCTGCCGTTATTTTTGTGTTTGGATTGACGCGTTGAAAAAAGAATTTTATGTATAGTATATGTATATTTAATTATTAAGTATATTTATCTGTTTCTTGAAGAGGTCCAGATTGTAGGAAGGACGAAACACAGACGCTGGAAGAGCATTCCAAAGGTTACCAGTGGCATTAAAGAAGAAGCTTTGGAAACTGACAGTTCTTGGTCGACATATATTAACCGTGTATGGATGTTCGGGAAGTGTATGACGAGTTTGTCGGTTGTGGGTGGGTGCAGGAGGAATTAGTTCTTTAAGTTCCGAAGAGCAGCGACCGTGGTAATAACGGTAGAAAAGACTAAGATAACCAATCTTACGCCTGTATTCCATTGATTGCAGGTTAGACGTAAGAGTGTCATTGTTTTTCAAACGAATTACCCTTCTTTGAACTGAGTCAATTAAGTTTAGAAGGTATTTTGGGGCTCCAATCCAAAGGTGACTGCCGTATTCAAGGATAGGTCGGATTCGTCCTTTATACAGAAGAAGAAGTTGTATATCGTTG
This sequence comes from Glossosoma conforme, assembly GCA_022606575.1. Classification (NCBI taxonomy): domain Eukaryota; kingdom Metazoa; phylum Arthropoda; class Insecta; order Trichoptera; family Glossosomatidae; genus Glossosoma; species Glossosoma conforme. Next base: position 2,568,075 of record JAGTXR010000011.1, on the reverse strand, counting down.
AAATACGGACGTGATCTATATCGAAATATAGAAATCATGTCTGAATGGTGTTGCCACAAGTATATTATGTTGTTGTACTCACTCGTGCAGGGTGTCGACTCCCTGCTGCGTGCAGGACAGCTCGGCGCGGACTTGCCGCAGCTCTCGCTTGAGGCGAGCCACGCGCCCTCGCGCCAGCGCCACGTCGGAGCGCAGCAGCTCGGGGTCATAGCGAGCACTGCCGCCACTGCCAGATGAACAAACTGAAACACAAAACAAGTCTTAAGTCATCTCATCAAACCCTTTATCACTTGCTGGATCATACAGTCATGCGAGAATATGTTTTGTGATATTTTGGGTTTAGCCGTGTGTGGCGAATTTCTTCTATCCAATATTTCGACCGCCATTGCAGGGTCTTCTTCAGGGTTGATGACTGAATTGTAAGTTGGTATCAAAAGGTAGTTTAGCCGTCAGCCTAACGCACCTCCACGAACATCATGTCCGACTGTGGTTGTCCTTACATATCTGTATAAGTTTTTGAGTATGGGCTAGAGGCGGAAGCCATGCTGTTTTGAGAATCAAGCCGTCATCCCTGTTGATGGGATACATTTTGATTTCAATGGTTTCCCTCCTATTCGCCACACACGGCTAAACCCAAAATCCACAATATCAAATCTGGCCGTGAAAACCTAAGAAGTTATTTAATATGTTTTGTGTTTATGTTTGTATATGCATCGGGGAGATTGCAAGTGCATACTGATCTCTATCTTGAAGAGATCCAGATTGTTATGTAGGAAGAAACACAGATACTGGCAGTGCATTTTGGAGCTTACTGGCGGCATTTAGGAATGAATTTTGGAAACATCTCGATAATATGTTACTTTTTTATTATTAGTAATTAAATATACACATACTATACATCAAATTCTTTATACGTATCAATTCATTCAGAAAAATATCGGCAGAAGCGGGATGCGAACCGCGGGCCTTGGAACCAACCTTTGCCCAGGTCTTTATATACCGCCTAGCCCTCTCTGCTATTTCTCTGCTTCAGCTGACACGCGTTAGAAGTTATATTTATACCATTGTTATCATTATATATCGATAGATGTCTCTATAGTATATATTCAGAGTATGTATATTATTATTTTATATTATTTAATAAGTCAACATTTATTCACAAGCTTATTAATATTATTACTTTCCGACAGTCTATTTAAATGAATCGAACTATAGATTGAATGGATAAGAAACAACTTCTTGTAAGTCCTACACGGACTTTACAATTAGTCATTTACCTTTATTTTTTATTATTAATTATTGACATATAAATAAATTGGACTCACGACTAGTGCGGGAGGCTGCCAGTGCTGTGAGGGCGCTGCTGAGGTGGTTGTACTCTTCCTGGGCGAGCAGCAGGCGCTGCTGCTTCACCTCGCACATCTCCTTCTTCGCCTGGAACAAAAATAAAACCAACGTTAACATCTCATTCATTCAATTTACTAACAGCAATCATTAATTGATATACACATACAAATTCACAGTAGACATCATCTCATATGACATTTCTGTCATCAATATCGAAGAAAAATGAATGGCAGACGCTGGGATTTGAACCATTAACTCTTGCGACCATGTTCACTTCGTTACCTAGCGTTAGTTTGTCAATTTCTCTCCACACTGAGGTGAGAAATTAACATGTATTGAATTATCGATATGTATTATTTATAGAAGGCGCTTGTTGTTAGCTGTGTGTATATTTTTTATCATGATTCAATAAAAAAAAAATTAGGGTATTAAAATATATTCTAAAAATCAAGCAAAAAACAATATCAATCATATCACGGATACTAAGAAGAATGTTTTTTTCTTTATCTCTGGGGAGAAATTACGTTCTTCTTGTAGGAATTCTGTAATTTCATGATTCAAGTTTACTTTTCACAATATGTGAAGTAAATGTTGATATTATAAAATATCAAATCGTAGTTAGACCAAGCATCTTACTAATACTACATACAAATATTATATCTAATTATCTATTCATCGCTTATATTAGCTATCCAAGCTTTATTTTATATGGATATTCTCATTATTAGAGTCGAGTTGTAGTAAATACATATCATCGGAAAGCAAGGGTTTATAATATCTGACTTTAGTACCAAAATAACGTATAATTAAAAGAATGTAATAATTTAATTATAATTTTCTATTTATATTACAATTTTTTTTTGTCATGAAATGAAACTCAAAAGCCTTGTCATAAGTAGAAACTTATTTCATTGAATTATTTTAATTCTAAATAATCACTCAAAACCTTTCAGTCATGTTTATTACAATAATATAAAATAATATCAATAGCTGCAAAAATTCAAAAGTAACCTTTTTCAATAGCCCTCAAATATTAATATACTCTGTAGAACAAAGGACAACCTTGAGCGGTGCAGACCGCCTCACACCTTAGATCCTGCCCCATGTGCCTGACAAGCTGCACATCCCAAGACCTAATGCTGGACAACACACGGGCTATAGATGCTGCCAGATATTGGGCAGAAATAATTTGATGTCGCTGACACAAAGAAGAAGAAGAATTATCACTCAAAACGCATAATGAGACCCTTATGAGATGAGAGAGAGGTCTGCTTGGCTTCTTTGGATTTCAGTCCCTTATTAAAACAAAAACAGCATATGGCGCAAATGTTTCTTCAATTTCAGGCTTCTGCATTTTTCTACAGTGGCACAAAATTAAAAAAAAAACGTCAAAAAAGAATACTAATAGAACTTTAAAATGATACCAACCACTACGTGCTAACTCATCGGCGACCGTTGACAAACTGACGAATATGAATATATGTAAGTTGAGATTACTTGTATGCTTATAATAATAATAATCTAAGGATCCCTTACAAAAATGTATCAAACCATTGACAATGAAAAATCATAATGCTCAATAATATAAATTATTACTTGCAAACGACTTCTAATAAAAAAATGTGCATTGACTTCACATTCCTTCATTGTAACACAACTCTTGAAATATGAGCGGAATTGCACATTTTTGTTTTTAAAAAAATCAATTAAGTCATGGATAATTATTGTTTCTCACGATAATTTAAATTTAAATATAAACTACGAAGACAGTGTTTGCAAATAGAACAGGATAAATATATGCAATTTCATAAACGTTGGTATACGTAAGAGTTTTACTTTAAAAATTTGAAGTTATGTAAGGTTGGGTTATTTCATTGAATCGATTATATCTATATATATAAAAATTAATGTCTGCCTGTCTCTCTGTCTGTCCTTTATGCATTCCTACACCATTAATCCGATTGCGATAAAACTTTGTCGAATTATTGCTTCGACAAGCGGGAAGAAGATTGGATACTCAAAATTTGATTTGATTACAAAAATTATTTGAATATTTACGTAAAACATGTTTTCGTACAAGACTATTGCAATACAGAATTGCCATTTTGGTCAAATTTAGGTAAGAAAAACATAACCTAAGTTTATATATATAACCTAAACTTCTGATTGGCTTCGGCCTTGCCTCAAGTCAGACTTATCCAATCGAAAGGCGACAGGCTCCCGACGAGGCGCTTTCATAAACTCGCGGTTTCTTTTTTTTTGAGTAGCATTGCAAGGCATGCCGGGTACACGCTAGTATATTATAAAATATAAGCTTCTTTCCTGCGGGCAATATTCAGGTACTTTTTAAAAACGACATATTTATCATTGCACATTGCCGCGGGTTTTTATTTACTTTGTTTTACGTATACGTAATTTTTTTCTATATCCGCTCTATAATTGGAGCATATTGGCATCACAAATTGTCGTTTTACAGTTCTGTAAGCTCAGGTTGTCTGTGCCTTTCCCGGTGACTTGGTCCCAGAACACCTGTATGGACCCGGAGGTCTACGAGGTAACACAGATGGTTCTCGGGAGCCTCCAGGGCAAGAAGCCCGCGAAAAAGAGAGTTTCATAGATTGCAGCTGTAGTACCGGATAAATATTTGGGTGTTCAGTAATCAGTAACATCACGTAAACATATACAGGAGAATATCAATAGATGATGTTAGTGATGCAGATATCTCATGTGTATTCTATGATGATTACCATGTTACATATGGCTAAGCGCTGCATGTGTTTTAAGTGCATGGATATTTATTTCATTTTTATAAAGTCCATACATTTTCAAGAAGTCAATAATAGCATATACATTGCCGATCTGTTATGGCATAGTCAGTGTGTATACAAAAATCTGAAACCTTAATTACAATCTTGCAAGATCTTAAGATCCATACAACCTTTCACATCCGGCCGTGAAAATGAGAGACTCCAGCTCTGGCAACAAGTCGCATCAGAGGATGTCATTACTCCAAAGGAAGGCCTCCCAACTAGCAAGAACCTAGACTGGCGGACCTGGAAATCCCTGAACAGATTAAGAACCGGAGTTGGTAGAACAAAGGACAACCTCGAGCGGTGGCGAATGCTCCGGCAGGGCTATTGTGCAACTGTAGAGACCTGCAGACCGCCTCACACCCAAGATCCTGCTCCATGTGCCCAACAAGCTGCACATCCCAAGACCTAATGCTGGGCAACACACGGGCTATCGATATTGCCAGATACTGGGCAAAAATAATTTGACGTCGCTGACGCGAAAAAGAAGATAAATTAGGTTAACTTCAATCGCTATACAAATTTAAGGTGCAGTCAAACCTCTAATAACACGTTATCAAACTACGCGACGAGGCGAAATTTTTTCCAAAATCCCGCAAATTACTTGTTTTTTTTTTTTCATTTATTTTCATCAGTTTTGAATTTTTCGCGAAAAAAAAAATGCAGCTCATGTTTTGTACGAGATTCTAACCCCGATCTACACGATTTCGAACAACGCGGTCCCGAATTTCGTGTAGTTTGAGGATTTACTGCAGTCTTAATAAATTGTACTTGCAATTGGCCACCGAATGAGCAAGTGAATAATAAGTTTACCAGAAATTCATCTCAAGTGTTAAATGGACCAAAACGAACGTACAAGAGCTTTTATACTTTTGTATGCTATATCCGCCCCTAAATCAGAGCATGTAGACACCACAACAATAAGGAATTTATTCGTAAACTGAATCATATGTTGTATCCGATTAATTTATCGAATCTAAGTTAAAATGCTTCATAGAAATAAAATCATAATGCAAGCATTTTTTAATACAGTTTCACAGGCATTTCGGTAGCTTGATATGTGGTAATTACATGTATAAAAAAACTTAATATAACCTAACCTAACCCGACCAAATCATTTTTCGTGTATTTGAAGAAACACGTTTAAATTTATTTATCTGGGTAAGTGTTTTTCAAATACACCTAAAAAGCAATTTTACGTATTTAGTGTAACATATAAACACAGGGTTTTGGTCCTGCAGCGACTCTATGACGCTCAAACGGGCCGACATGGCGAAAAAACATATTTAAAAAATGCGAAACTATTGTTTATATTTTACATTATCATGTAGTAAATTAATAAAAAAAAGTAATGTCTTAATTTTCATGTACTAGGGATATAAACCATTTATTTTTTTGAGGGCTGGTTGATTAACCGGACGCACTTTCCATCACAAAAAAAACTGGCGATTTATACGCTACACACACAAAAAAAAAGATTCAAGAACGTGGTAAAAATTCGAAAAATTCCCTACAAATAGTGGCAGTAAAAAAATGAACCAAAAACATTCCTGGTAGTATATTATATGTATTTATTATAATGGCGAGTTAGAGATGGGCTTTATTGTCCGCGAAAATATAATAGCGCATACAATGGGGGACACAACATAATGCGCCAGGTAAAAAAAACAATGGCGGGGACGGGAATGCGGCGGGGGCATCTTCAGGTATGCGATTTTTTATGCGCATTCCGCGGACCGCATAACGAACAATGCGGGAACGGAAATCATTTTCGCACGAATTAGAGGGTGCAGCAGGTGAGGGTGTTTTTAAATGATGGCCAGAGTTTCGATAATATTTTCTTGTTAAATTACTAGTAATGATTATAAAAGTACTCGTATATGCTTGATGTACGGCTGGTGCTTATCTGAAAGTGATAAAAAAAGACTAGAGGCCTTTGAGATGTGGTCATACAGAAGAATTCTCGGAATTTCCTGGAGACCACGTCACTAACAATGAGGTTCTCGGCATAATCAAGGAAGATAGACACCTAGTAGGACCCATCTCAGAGAGGCGATCGGTCACAACATGCGCCACGATGATCTTCTTCACGACATTGTGGAAGGGATGGTTGAGGGTAGAATCTGCAGAGGGCGCCCTAGACGGGAGTATTTACAGCAATTTATCGAGGACATGAGTTGTAGCTCTTATTCTGAACTAAAGAGGATTGCAGAGGATACGAGAAGAGTGGAGATCGAGATGCAAGATTTTGTTGCTGCGAACCAATCCACTGGATTTATAATACGAAGAAAATTATAAAAAAAAGTAGGGTTGTATAACTTTGCGCCCTCTAATTTAAGAGTTGTAAAATAAAATTAGTTAATTCTTGAATTAATTTTTTTGAGTAATTATGTTTGATTAAACGATTCGATAATCGTTTTTTTTTTTTAAACTTAAAATATAATAACGTTATGTAAAATGAATAATTGTTTTTGAGTTCCGCCACTGGTTGCTCACGCACACACACGCAAACAGCATCCTGCTGGGAGACAAACAAAAGACGTAAATCGTGAAGTAAAAAAAATACAAATCTCCAAAAACTATCTTTGAAAAGGTGTAAAAATAAAGGGGGCTCACACTTCACACCTGCCCGTGTGACATTTCTCGTTTTTTATGACCGCATATTTATTTATTTTATTACCGCTGCACACGTTATTATTTAAATAAATACTAAATTAACCTCAGAGAAAAGAAATTTAAAAAATGTAAAAATTCGGAATGAAATCACGGAATTTAAAAAAAGGCATTTCGACATTACAAATCAATACATGCTGTTTGTTTTATCATATTTTTATAAATATCCTTTATCCGCCCAGTGGACCGCAGATTTGCCCTAGCAGGCCAATGTTTGTAATGTTTCGTCGCACAATAGATTCTTCCATGAACTTACTTTAACACTATTATTACAAATTAATGTAATCCGATTATGAAATGAACCATAAGCACTCCTGTATGGGACTGTAGGGCATTGAACGACGCAAATCTGCGGTCCCGTAAGGAAACCACTGGGCGTTTAAAGGATATTGACTGTTACTATCACAATACCTTTGGACACTTAGAACCAAGACTAAATTGGGTAATAAGACCCCACATTGTGGCGTTCATAAGCTCCGAAGTGTTTGCAAAGAACATAAACATCTGGAAGAATCGTTGAAGTATCTGGCAACCAATATCCTTGGCGTAGTTTTAGACGACTAAGTGCTCCGATCTTTATCTCAACAGTGGATTACATGCGCTTGCCATTGTGAGGACGACTACACGCTGTCTGAGGGTCGATTCTTTAACTTCATTAGTTTATACAGCAAGGCATTATCTATTTTTAGGAGGATTCACTGTGAATTCATGTTATTCACGTGAAGACTATCGTCTACCAACAATCAAATTGTGAGCGATTATAGCATACAGGTAAGCAGAGAAAATTGTAATGTCTTCTTTCCATATCCGTTCCATATGTGTAACATATGGTCACCACCAATTTCCGCCAATTACGTTTGTCAGTTGCCACCATCCATTTCTTGTTCTAGAACATATATGCATCTGAAAGTCCTCTTGGGAAAACATATATAGTTCCCGACAACCTCCAGAGCAGAATTCCGAGTACTCGAAGAAAGGGTAGCTGTAGTATCCGAAGCATATTTTTGAGTAATTTGTAGACCGATTTTTTTAAGGAAACGGTGAATAAACCGACGTTACCAAAGCCTGGACTATTTGTCCTAAGGGGCAGCTCAACCCAAATTGTAATGATTTTCAGAAACAGATCAAACAAAAAATATTTATGTTAAAATACTACTAATTAAACAGAGTAGTAAATTTTTGAATGTTTTCAGCAAATTACTATTCGCAGCTCAGTTATCTCTTAACAAGAGAAGGATTGAGAAAGGCTACAAGTTAGTCGAAACTGCAGTCTCCTAATAGAAAACTTATCTTACGTGATCCATGTAAAATCAAGGTAAATAAATAAATAATTAATTAATTTTTTAATTTTTATTAGAATATTATTTTATTATTTCAATATTCTAATCTACTTTTATAGATCATTGACTATATTACAATATTATTATTACTTAAATATACATATACTAAACATAAACCGCTGAATACCTGGGCATAGTTGGTTTCCAAGGTCCGCGGTTCGCATCCCGCTTCTGCCGTTATTTTTGTGCTTGGATTGACGCGTTGAAAAAAGAATTTTATGTTTAGTATATGTATATTTAAGTAATAAAATAAATATTTATAAGAATAGTGAATTGAAAATATATATGAATCCATAGTTATATAGCAAAACGACGGTTTTATATTGTATATTTTTTAAATCAGCATCCAGAAGTACTTCAACATTATTTCGAGAAGAATTTTTATTTCACACTTTGGATTTCACCAGTTTTGATATCTACAGACTCATATAATGGACAATCCTCCCTTTAGATAGGAATCTGTCGACAAATTAGAAGAAAAAACCCACATCTCAAAATCGTGAGCGCCCAAAAAAATGGGCCGGCACGTAAAATAGGATTACACTAGGATTACATCACTGTGTGGCATGAGACGTTTATTATAATATGTTGAGAGGTTTGTGCTTTTTGGCCTTCTGACCCGGAGCACAGTCCAAGCATGAGCGGATCCCGGATGGGGTTTTTTAAATTTATTTGTTGAAGCATACAAGACAATACTGGCGATGAAACTATGTCAACTGTGGATTTAGTGGTCATTGCCATTGGTAATGATGATTTTGTGTCAAATGATGATGAAGAATAATGTTAACCCTTTCGCACCGTTGTCGGCATATGCCGTCATAAGATTGACGTGATATATCGTTTTTCTACTTTCTTAGAATAGTTTTTTATGCATCATCTGATAGCTAAAGGATACAAGAACCAATGTGATATATGAAAATAGACCAGATAAGTACATTTATGCCTCAAATACTAGTTTTATAATTGAGAGTATAATTTGTATTCAAACCGAGCCGTAATGAAAGGGTTAACCGAGTTGATTGATCCAAGAGCTGACAAACGGAGCGTTAGGCGACCCCTGCATGATGGACTGACGAAATCATACGAATAGCAGGAGTAGCCTGGATGCGGAAGGCGGAGGATCGAAAGGGGTGGAAACTCGAGCGGAAGACCTACGTTCAACAGTGGACGGACACAAGCAGATAATAGTTTAGGACAGAAAGACAGGAAGGCATAATTTTTGTAAACTAGCCATCTAGACTTAAAGAGATCGTTGATTTTTGAAGAAGCTTCAAGAATCTGACAAAGCACTCTACCATATTTAAAAAAAAATGTGTTATATTTTTGTGTTGTTTTTTTTTAATTCCACCTAGTTTAACACCAATTAGTGTTGTATATATAGATTATTCTTTGTTGAAACATAACTTTCAGCAATACTTTCGCGTAATTTTGATCAAGTAAGTGTCTTACAATCTCCACAACTGGTCCAGCGCCCTCTTGAGCGTACAGCACCTCCTTGTCTGAGGAGCTCCTCCCGAGCCCGGGGGCGCGTCCCTCGCGCTGCAGGTATTGAGGGAAGGTGCCACTGTAGAAGTCTCCTTGCACGGAGCATCCCTGATCGCCACACCACCTCTTCACGCGCACGTCCACTCCATTAACAAAACACAAGTTGTTAGCAGAAGCAGAGAGTATCCGCGAAGAAGCCGCCTTCTGATCGCGCATCCCATTACTGCAAACCCTCATCGAAGTCAGATTCTCGTAAAACACTTCGTCTTCCAAGTTCTGACCTTCGGGTCCTAATCTATCACCATATTTCTCAGTGATCTCTTCTAGGTTCGCGTACTGTGGTTGTTTTACTTTCCTTACGTTCTGGTACTTAGGTTCAGTTCCCTTCACGTCCTTGACGTAGAGTCCTCTTCCGTAGTCAAAAAGATCAGCCGATCCTTCGACGACCGATATTCCATACTCGAGAGCCGAAATCTCATATTCTAGAACATTCTCCGCTATGGCGGCGTTTCTCAAGGCTTGGGAATTTGCTCCGTCTATTGTATCAACCCCATTATCTACAGCCAGTCTGCTTCCATTGGCTTTCTTGCATTTGAGACAGTGTTCGTTACTGCAGCCACTGTTGCTGCTGCAATACGTCATTTTGTTACGGTTCGAGGATTTAGTTTTGCAGCTACACGCGCAATTTCTGCTCGTCTTTTTCTCGCCATTGACCTTTCTATCAGGAGGTTCTTTAAATTTGCTCTGTCCTACAGCGGCGCTCCTTGCATTCTTGCACTTTGGACATTGGCATTCTTTCCAGGGTCCCGCAGAAGCATTAGACGGAGGACTCCTCACATAAGCGATCTCTTTAACGTTGGAGTAGTACGGCTTATTCGTTCTGCAATTGCAGGGCTTGCAATTAGCGTACTGGTTTTGTCTGTACATATTGTTAAAATCGTTGATTCTACCCGTAGAATTAGATATAACAGAGTTGAGACTTCTGTGGGGGTTGGCATAGCTGTTCTCCCCGGAGACCGTTGAACTCCTCGGCCTTATATTACAGCAGCGACACTTTGGTCCGCAAGGGGTGCTGAGCGTCATCGTCTTTTGAAAGGAACTTATAATGGTGTCATTGGCATACTTTGGTTCTCCTTTGACAAGAGTCCCGAATGTCTTCCCGCCGTGCAGAAAGCACCCGCAAGAAGCTCGTCCAAACTCCAGCTTTCTCTGAGATAAATCCGCGTAGTTCCCACTACCAGACATGGTCAGTGTTCTGCTTTCGCTGTACATAGTTTCTGCAAGCCTTTGTTTCAAGCAGGAACACTGCGGGTTGCTTCCGTCGCACTTCTTACTTACTCCTTTCATATCTGCCTCCATATTCATCTCCGTAATAATAAATTAAGCATTCAATAAATTAATAATTTAAAAAGCGCGGGAATCTTTCATTCCCGAGAGAACCGTGAGCGTGTTAGCTAGTTTTCGATGGATCTCTATTATACAAATTCTAGATGCTGCGATGCGGAGATTTTTATTTGACTTTTTTTTCACCTGGCGTTCAAAACTTGACCGCGTCACAAAAAACTCGTCCGATGGGCTCGTTCCGAGACCTCTGCACGCACCTAGACCCGGCTCTAGCAGCTCCGCCACCTCCTTCACCTCCTGATCGAGCTCTAGTTGGGCCCTGCACTAGTGAAGATGCCCTGGAGCAACTTACTGCGACCCACTACCGGAATGCACAGATTCAAATTACAAGTACGTAGCTGCAGACACTACAGATCCAAAGCGCAACCTCCTTTTCTGTATCACCAATTAACAATCTATCCATTTATAAATTGCAACATTAACGTTCATAAATATATATTATTTCAATTTGAAATAGCATTCCAGAAAATTCATCTAATAGTGTATACGATCATTTTAATTTCTTGATTTTTTAATGCACTTCCAACATCTTGCACATTACAACAGACAAGGTTTCAAAAAGTACACTTCGATCAAAACTTGCAACAACTTTAAAACATAATCGCACCCACTGTTATGCTCTATACATTTGAGCACAAAATCAATAACACGATCCCAATTTATTGGAAAAATCTTCAAAACACATCACAGCTGCACCAAATGAATGGATTTTTTTTTCAAATCACACAATCGAACTAAAAGCTCTTCACAAACTTTTTAAGCACACTTTCGTAGTATTTTTGTACACTTTACGATATCCGTTTATGTGAACATCACTGCGGATTGTTTTTTTTTTTAATTTCTCCGGAACATTTAGGTAATTTCCCGCACTTGTGTCGAGGTTAGAGGTGTTGGTTACAGACCGGTGGTGCCGCGATTTGGGCCTGGCGGGCGCCGGGACGGGAATGCGCAGCCTCCGCGCTGGACCGGCCGGCGAGCCCCCGCCCGACACACCTACCACCGACCTCTGCCATGCCTTACCTGTCCATACCACCGGCCGCGATTACACTGGACGCGCTCACACGCATTATAACACGTGTGTTGAAATCAAGTAACGTTCTTTAAATTATGCTCAATGATTATATTTGGTCGCCAATTATTGCTGCCACAAAGCTCTGTCAGCCGCCTTTATCCTCGCCTCATTCCATGTCAGCTCTGTCGAGTACATACTATGCATAATGTCCGACGGCCTTCTAGGATGGCGCGAATTTAAAGAAAATGCACCAGAGAACAGTTTGTGTCCCCAACCAAGTCCTTGCGCCCCTTGACCAACTGTAGTATGAAAGGCCGGTGTTCTCCGCTCTTAAGATGATTAGGGATGATAAAGTGAAAATTTGCTACACAAGTTCTGTCAGCCGCCATGGGCTTCGCCTAATCCCATGTAAATTTTGCCTTTCGGAGCGATGTCGAGAACATTGTACCTGCGCTCCTTGGGATCACTTACCGAGGCATTGTTTTCAGAGCACTTTCTCGTTATACAAGCAACGTTTCATGAGCAACACCAAACGTGGGTGTTAAAGTTCGTAGTTCAGACGTTAAAATTTTGACATTTTGACTTCTTAGTCGAAGTATACAGAAAAGACATAGAGTAGTTAGACTCCGTAGCGATGAGGTTGACATATCCAACCGGTCCTGGCTTCTATTGTATTACGCTAAAGAGCCTTTCCATACGACTACATATCTTCTCTTCTTCTTCTTCTTCGTGTCAGCGACGTCAAATTATTTTTTCCCAGTATATGGCAACATCGATAGCACGTGTGTTTCCCAGCATTAGGTCCTGAGATGTGCAACTTGTTGGGCACATGGATCTTAGGTTTGAGGCGGTCTGCAGGTCTCCACAGTCGCACAATAGTGTCTCTCCCTGCCAAAACATTCCCCACCGTCGAGGTTGTCCTTTGCTCTACCAACTACGGTTCTTAATCTGTTTAGAGATTTCCAGGTCCGCCAGTCAAGGTTATTGCCAGTTGGGAGGCCTTCCTTTGGAGTAATAAAATCCTGTGACTATCCCACGACTACATATGAATGGTGCGAAATAAATGTCATTTAATATATGTTTATGAATTCGTGAAAGGTTTTCAGCTTCACTGCCCATCCAGAAACAAGCACTGTTCCGTGCACGCGCGCCCTGATGGTTCCTCGCGAGCGCGGTGTCGAGTGTGTGGACGCCGCTGCGGTGGTGTGCGTGGATGGAGCTTTGGGCAGGTGGTGCACAGCCGAGTGTTCGATAAAAAGCTCGGCGAGCGATCCGAGGACTTTTGATTGAACATCTCCGCTGCGGGGGAACCTTCAAAACTTTCAGAGCTTCGGACGTCCGTTCGGGACGGACCCGAGCCCTCGACCACGCCAACCGTATGTTATATTATAAACGTTACAGCAGTTATACGCTGTAGGAATTCCATACTCGACACAATCGATAGCACGACAGGTGTCAGACGAAATTATCTGTGTTTTTTTTTTCAAGTATTTTTCAACATATACAGGAGAATGCCGACAAATGATGGTGGAGAAATCTAATCTTTGGATATTATGACGTGCATATGGTTAAACGCTGCATGTAGAATGTGATCCGACAACGATAGATTTTTAACAAGTGTGTGGTGTTTATTGGACGACATTCGTCTACCGCCGTTTTTTTAATTATTTTTCTCCTTCTCTTTCGTGTCAGCGACGTCAAATTTTTTCCGTCCAATATCTGGCAACATCGATGGCTCGCGTATTGCCCAGCATTTAATTAATAGGCCAAGACTGTCATTTTACGGGTGAGAGATCGCATTCACATCCACCGGGGTAGTTACAGTGCTTAGTAATCGATTAAAAAAACATTTATATTTAAATCTTCGTCTGGGGTCGAACCCACGTCTATTAGTATTGTAAGCGAACGCTTTATAACTAAGACATACTTGCTGGAAAACTGTGGATTGTAACAATCTAGTAAATTAAATGCAGTTGGTTTGCAGCAACAGAATCTTGCATCTCGATCTCCATTCCTCTCGGTCCTCCGAAACCCTTTTCAGCTCAGCATAAGCACTACAATTCATGTCCTCGAATACTTGCTGCAAATACTCCCGTCTAGGGCGCCCTCTACAGTTTCTACCCTCAACCATCCCCTCCACAATATCGTGAAGAAGACCATCGTGGCGCATGATGTTACCAATCCATCGGGCTCGCCTCTCTGAGATGGTTCTTATTAGTTGCCTATCTTCCTTGATTATTTTGAGAACCTCATTGTTCGTGACGTGACTCTCCCTTTTACAACATTGAAAATATGGAATACCATCCACCAAATATTATCAACTAAAAATGAAAGAAAATATTATAAATATTTATTTATTTATTTACCTTGTTTTCACATGGATCACGTAACAAAAGTTCTCTATTAGGAGACTGCAGTTTCGACTAACTCGTAGTCTTTCTCAATCCTTCTCTAGTTAAGAGATAACTGAGCTGCGTTGTACTTGTAAGTGGTGTAACACATTTTTGTAGGGGAGGGGGTGGGGGTGTGTCTAACATGAAAGGAGAGGGAGGTAGGTAGTGTTGCAAGGATGAAGGAGAAAGGAGAAAGAAAATATATTTTTTTAGTGTAAAAATATAACTCAAATGCTAAGAAACTAAAATATCAAAAATATAATGTTAAATGACTGCGTCATACGCTTACACGTTGTATGTTAGGTTTAGTATTTTCCATGATTAACAAAATTAACAAAATTAATCATTAATTACAAACTTACTAGTAAGTATATAAAACGATTATTATCCTTTGATAAACGTATTATAAAAATACTTGAAACAAACCATATTTTACAGCCCAGATGTTAAATTTACAGATCATTGATCGGTTTACTACTAAAAAGAAAAAAGGCATATTGTGCAAATTAAGAAAAAAATGCAAAACAGTAAATTACGTCGCACGAAATATTTTCTGCCGAATTATATAATTATTGATAGATAATGAATTATTGAAATAACCTTGCTGGGGCACCCCTGCATTGGTCTGGCATTCGGGACCAAATGATCATTATCATCATCATCATCAGCCTACTCCTCGGCGCGGGCCGCGGAGCGGGAGAAGGGAGGGGGAGGAAAATATGCCGAAGGTACTCCGGAGGTACATCATCGCCCGGCGCAACAGATCCTGAGCAATCATCTCTGGATACCAGTCCAACTATTTATCCGAGAAGACTAACAACAACGGCCATCAAACCAAGCAGTCTTCAATCGCGTCATTCCATATCTGCTACCTTGCCAGAACATCATCATCACCATGTCCGCTCTGCTAACGAAAACACACAAAGCTTTGTCAGTCGTTATGGTCCTCGTCTCATTCCATGTCAGCTCTGCCGAATACATTCTATGCATAGTTCCTGACAGCCTTCTAGAACAGCATGTGCCCGGAGGCATGAAGAAAATGTTTCTGTAGTTCATATTGGATCATACGTTTACAAACTGCCGCAATGGCTCTCGCCTCGTTCCATGTCAGCTCTGCATCTAGAAGCTCCGACGAGCACATGTGTAATTTCTTAATAGAGTACAATCAATCCTTCCATAGGCTCGATATAGGAAACGCACTATAGAAAAATACGCTATTTGTCATTCTTTCCTACCATATCATAAACAAATGTTCAGCACAAATTGACTCGGTTCTTTTAGTTGGCATTGTCCATGCCTAGTCACAAAACATATCTGCACTCGCAGGTCCATCGGGAAGAATATATAGTTCCCGACGACCTTCAAAACAGGAACCCGGGGACTTAACGTATTTAACTCTGAATACCAATATTCTGGCTTTCGAACATTTGGTTGCTAGCTCTGATAGCCAATATAGTGGCTTCCCCGAGCGGTAACTTTGAACCTTGTTTTTTCCTATTTGCCGATAACATTTTGTGAATTTTATTTCACAATGGTGTACTTAAAGTTTTAAATAGTATATAAAATGTTTTAATATTTAAAATACCTTATAGGATTAGCTTATATATTGTTTCTTAGAAGTTTAGCGTTTTTGGACTGCTTAGTATTTTTATGTGTGCCGTTTTATTTGGTCAGTCTGTATCGACAGCAGCTTTACTATCTGCACCGCATTATGAGTGATTTTTTAATCGTAATTAACTCGACACTTTCGAGGTTAAGTTCTTAGGCTATATAAAAAAAACACTTGGCAAGACTAGAAAAAATCTCTAAAAAATTAACGTTAAAGAAGGGACGACTGGACATACGAGTGAGACTGGACATACATACTAGAATTACTAATACATAATAGTGAATTTAGAACAAACGAATATTCGTACATTCCCTTCAAGTTAACATCCTAGTATATAAACCTTATGTATTATACCTGCAAATCAAAAGCGTTGAGACATAATTAACATTTCTTTTTCGTGTAGTAGTTATATATTTAGTCTAAATTCACTCTAACACCATTATTTGTTAGGTATGTTAAGGTTACTACCACCATCGCAAATGCTCTTAGGATATCATAATGATAGACGTTCCTTGGAGCTAGTTTCGTCTCTATTTGTCCCATCTCCGACTACCTCAGGAATCTACCGACATTCCACGGACATCATTTTGGAGTTCACGGAACACTAGACGAAAGCTTGCATGATAATTTATCCTCATCAGGCAACAGCCTTCACCAACACAGCTGTGAGACTTTTAAAATAACTCTTCGTATGATCCGGTTGTATAACCATTTAAAAGATGAGAAAATATATTTAGAAAAATGGCACGTTTACACCAAATATATTAATTAAAATATAAGTACAGTTTTAAGTAATTTATTTGTACTGTATTTTTGTTTATAAAGATAAGCTGTATGTACTTCAGAAAATTAATATACACGCTGAATTAATCTATTACATTATTTATTGTTATGTAATCTTCTTCGTAGTATCAATCCGGTGGATTGGTTTGCATCAACAAAATCTTGCATCTCGATCTCAACTCCTCTCGATCCTCTGCAGTATGAATTTGCAAAGACATGTATTTAAGAAAATTGTTTATAGCATTTGCAACTGTAATAACCATAAATACTGGGAGCTTTTTCACACTTTTAATTTAATATTCTTCGTAGTATCAATCTGGTGAATTGGTTTGCAGGAACAAAATCTTGCATCTCGATCGTTACTCTTTTCGATCTTCTGCAACCCTCTTTAACTCCGCATAGGAGCTGCAACTCATGTCCTCGAACCCTTGCTGCAAATACTCCCGTCAAGGGCGCCCTCTGAAGTTACTACCCTCAACCATCCCTTCCACAATGTCGTGAAGAAGACCAACGTGGCGCATGATGTGACCGATCGCCTCTCTGAGATGGTTCTTACTAGGTGCCTATCCTCCTTGATTATGCTGAGAACCTCATTGTTCGTGACGTAGTCTCTCCAGGAAATTATTCTTTATGACCACATCTCAAAGGCCTCTAGTATTTTTTTATCACTTTCAGATAAGCACCATGTCTCACAGCCGTACATCAAGATGCTCCAAACAAATGTTGTGCAATACACATAAAGAAATGATCTAGGCATGAAGCAAAGTGAAGTACGCGCAGTCCTTTCTTACACAATTTCGCTTTTACGCGATATTTTTGCATGTTGCCCAGCATTAGGTCCTGATATGTGCAGTTTGTTGGGCACATGGAGCAGGATCTTAGGTGTGAGGCGGTCTGCAGGTCTCCACAGTCGCACAATAGTGACTCTCCCTGCCGAAGTATTCCCCACCGCTCGAGGTTGTCCTTTGACTGAAAGGCTGAATAGTTGCATATGGTGGCAACGAAATCGACATTTTTAATTGGGCCTCTATTCCCGAGCCAACAGATATGCAAGGATTCGAACCTGAGTATATGTGTAATGGTTAGAATAGTTAATTGCATACCACAGGACGCAAACCTAGAGATAAGCAGAAGAAGTCTAAAATTTGGGTGCATCAGGCTAATCACTGGATTATTGCCATGATTCGACTGTTGTGCTATATATATAATCGTGTCGGAAACAACAGGGTCAGATCCTGTCTGCCCAGAAGCGGGCGACGTCAATGACATCACTCTCGGCCATCGTGAGATCTTCCTGGATGCAGCTACTCGGACACAGCGCACACTCCAGAAGGTGTGACAGAGTCTGCTCCACGCCGCAGTCACATTCAGTCGAAGCTATATGAACTGTTGTGCAGTGCAAAGCAAAGTGATGGACGAGGAAGGTGGTGGAGAAGATGCCGATGGCCCATTATTAGGGATCAAACGCCATCTGAGAAACCGAGAAATGAAAGGACTCGCGAGTGTGCGAGCGTATGTGTGTAACGCACACTATCGCACGCGTGTACGCACACGTGGCGTGGTTGTGTGCGTCCTGCATTAGACCGCAGCTTGTATAAAATTCTTTCCTCATACGATGTCCCAGCGAAGGGCAAGCATTTAATAGATGTATTTAATATAACAAAATATTTAATAAATAATTTCTATTATCATACTGTCGTAATCTAGTCGTAGTACTTCTTCTTCTTCTTCGTGTCAGCGACGTCAAATTATTTTTTCGCAATATCTGGCAACATCGATAGCTCGTGTGTTGCCCAGCATTAGGTCCTGAGATGTGCAACTTGTTGGGCACATGGAGCAGCATCGTAGGTGTGAGGCGGTCTGCAGGTCTCCACAGTCGCACAATAGTGTCTCTCCCTGCCGAAGCATTCCCCACCGCTCGAGGTTGTCCTTTGTTCTACCAACTCCGGTTCTTAATCTGTTTGGGGATTTCCAGGTCCGCCAGTTCAAGACTCTTGCCAGTTGGGAGGCCTTCCTTTGGAGTAATGAAATCCTCTGGTGCGATTTGTTGCCAGAGTTGGAGTCTCTCATTTTCAGGGCCGGATGTGAGAGGTTGTGTGGATTTCAGAAAGCTGCTTCGAGACTTCAATCTTGGTGTTGGGGGTATCTGATTATACAAGCAGTACTATAACAAGCAGTCGTAGTACTATAACAATAGGATAAAGTTGAAGGTAACATTGGATTAAAGAGTCGTCTGTGGCAGCCTGCAGTAACCCAGTGATTCTTAGCACCCTCCGCCCCGCCGTTACCATGGCCGCTGGCATGGCCAGAAATAGCGAAGCTGCTGGGAGCTAGGGGCCAGATCGTTTTTTGTCTTGTCATGTGGGGTAGTTGGCTTAAAACGCCACGCTTGCCAGGCGGCTTGACGAGTTTATGGCCGGTTTACATCGTGCCTAGTTGAAGCTGGGAGAGTTCTTTTGGTAACTCTCTCAGCCCTCCTTTCTCCCGTCAGTTCATCACGTCAGATCGCCAAAGGGATTGGTTACCGCAATCGTGATGTGACATGACTATGTAGGTCTCACCACGTATAGGTGGGAGTGGAGTTGTTTGTGAAAGGCCACAAACTGCTGTTTTAATAGTAGTCGGTAGGTGCGCATCACCACCCAAGAGCCCCAAGTAGTGAATGCTACCCAACGAAGAGGCACACTCAAGTGGCAATGGGCAGGACATATCTGTCGAAGAGACGACGGTCGATGGGGAAGAAAAGTATTGGAATGGCGCCCAAGAACTGGCAAACGAAGCATTGGCCGACCCCCCGCAAGATGAACTGACGACATAATAAGAATAGCGGGAGTGACCTGGATACGGAAGGCGGAGGATCAAGGAGGCTTACATTCAACAGTGGACGGATACAGGCTGATGATGATGATGACGACATGCTTTCTTATCATATTTTTTTAAATATTGACTGTTACTACCACAACACCTTTGGACACAAGAACTGGCAAACGATTGTGTAAAAAACCATGCTGTGAAGGGTTAAATGAAAAAATAATTCAAATTACTGATTAATTTTTTTAATTTTTATTAGAATATTATTTTATTATTTCAATATTCTAATCTACTTTTATAGATCATTGACTATATTACAATATTATTATTACTTAAATATACATATACTAAACATCCATTCAGTCTATAGTTTGGTTCGAGACCCGAGTGGTACTTACTAAAATAAATAGACTGCCGGAAAGTAATAATATTAAGCTTGTGAATAAATGAATACTGATAGAATAATAATAAAAATATACATACTTTGAATATATACTATGGCGACATCTGTTGTACGATAATAACAATGATATAAATACTAGTTTCATCGCGGGTCGGTCTAGGCATAGCAATGGCGCGATTCGCCGAGCGGTATGAATACCTGGGCATTGTTGGTTTCCAAAGTCCGCGGTTCGCATCCCGCTTCTGCCGTTATTTTTATGCTTGGATTGACGCGTTGGAAAAAAGAATTTTATGTTTAGTATATGTATATTTAAGTAATAATACAAATTACTGATGTTTGAAATGTCCAAGTTTAAACTGTATAATTTATTATAAAAAATTATTGAAAAAATGTTGTTCCAATGGTAGGCTACCGCTGTCGCGCACGTGATTTCAAATTTGGAATGCGGAGAAAGAGACAGACGGCCGCTCCAAATGTAAAAACATGCACACACACCAACAATCATACACACCAATTTGATCACACACACACACACCGACGTTTACACTCCAACGTATACTACACTAGCTAGGCAGCAAGGGCTGTATAGTGAACATCGCTTCTCGCTCGCACCAAGCGAATGGAAATTACGCGAGTGCGAGGGAGACGGACGGTTGGCAAGAGTGACGGGCGTATACGGGAATCACCTCACGACCTGGGATACTGCAGTGGTAAACAACAATATAAATTATGTGCACGATTCGAGGCTTTTGGTTGGGGCCGTGTGCTGCGAGTCGCTCGAAACAATTAAGTCAACATTTATCAACTATGTTACAAATCCATGATTTAAATTTTATTTATTTTAAGCGAAAGGCTTCTTAGTTTTATAACCACCTATAACGTACACTTTTTTATTTGCAACCAAAATAGTATTTTCCAAAAGGTATTTATTACCTAGTAGAACATAAATACAACATAATTTCGCGACTCCTATAACATTCCATAATTGGAACATCTTCTTCGTAGTATGAAACCGGTGGATTGGTTTGCAGCAACAAAATCTCGATCTCCACTCCTCTCGATCCTCTGCAGTCCTTTTCAGCTCAGCATAAGAGCTACAGCTCATGTCCTCGAACATTTGCTGCAAACACTCCCGTCTAGGGCGCCCTCTACAGTTTCTTCCGTCAACCATCCCTCCCACAATGTCGTGAAGAAGACCATCGTGGCGCATGATGTGACTAATCGCCTCTCTGAGATGGTTCTTACTAGGTGCCTATCCTCCTTGATCATGCTGAAAACCTCATTGGTCGTGACGTGGACTCTCCATATACAGGTATGTCACCACAAATTGTTGTCACTCAATTCTGTCAATTGCCATTGTACATGACTTGTATGAAAACGTCCATGTACTCGTACATGACACTGCAGCTTTAGTATTTGAGACATGTTTTTGAGTAATTTGCTAAACACAATTTCTAAAAAAAGATAATATGCTTAACCTACGCTCCCGAGGTATGGATCATTTCGTTCTAATAGGCGGTTCAACCGAAAATCTACACTATGGAGGGTTAACTGTAGTCTGATAACGATGAGAAATGATTATTTTTACGTATTATTTATTACGTTAACTATATGATTTATTATTAGAATTCTCGGAATTTCCGGGAGATACCACGTCACGAACAATGAGGTTATCAGCATAATCAAGGAAGATAGGCACCTAGTAAGAACCATCTCAGAGAGGCGATTAGTCACATCATGCGCCACGATGGTCTTCTTCGCGAAATTGTGGAAGGGATGAGGGTAGAAACTGCAGAGGGCGCCCTAGACAGAAGTATTTGCAGCAGGTGTTCCGAGGACATGAGTTGTAGCTCTTATTTTTTCAATTTGTTTATTTTTTCCTTTCAGAAACATTACACATTATATTAACTCAATTCATTTCTGAAGTACAATAAAAAATAAAAATAAAAAATACAATATATACAAAAATACGTACTTATAATTAAGTACTATGAACAAAGCAATAAAGACAAGCAACAGAAGGTCCCAATGCTTATCAGACAGACGATGCCAACCAATTATCACTCCAAAGAAACTCTTGGAGTTCTTGTCTGAATTGGGCCTCTCTTACGTGAAATATATCAACATCCGAGGCGATTTGGTTAAGCAGTCTGATCCCTCTCCCAAGAGGCATAGTCCCTGAGCTAAAGAGGATTGCAGAGGACCGAGAGGAGTGGAGATCGAGATGCAAGATTTTGTTGCTGCAAACCAATCCACCGGATTGATACTACGAAGAAGATATGATTTGTATTGGGAAGGATATTCAGAAAAGTTCGATGGAAGAAAATAAATATTTAAGATTTTATCCGTCTTTTGGTAGTCTCCTGCATACATTACAACGAACCATAAAGAAAGATGCAGCAACAGAAAGGGAAAGACTCGTACGAGTGAGCAATAGAAGCAGAGATAGCCAATCTTTTAAATCATTTTACTATCTGATAATCGAAAAAAATGGGACACCTTATAAAAAAATAACGAAAAATGAAATGCATGTATTTATTATTATTATTACTTAAATATACATATACTATACATAAAATTCTTTTTTTCAACGCGTCAATCCAAGCACAAAAATAACGGCAGAAGCGGGATGCGAACCGCGGACCTTGGAAACCAACTATGCCCAGGTATTCATACCGCTCGGTGAACTGCGCCATTGCTATGCCTAGACTGACTTGCGTTGAAACTAGTATTTATATCATTGTTATCATCGTACGATAGATGTCGCTATAGTATATATTCAAAGTATGTATATTTTTATTATTATTCTATCAGTCTTCATTTATTCACAAGCTTAATATTATTACTTTCCGGCAGTCTATTTATTTTAGTAAGTACCACTCGGGTCTCGAACCAAACTATAGACTGAATGGATGAGAAACGACTACTTATAGTTCCGACTCGGACTTTATAACCAATCATTTACCTGTGTTACTGATGGATAATTTTACCTTCTTGATATTGTCTCAAGGAGACATTATTATATGAATTTTTTAATTTTTATTAGAATATTATTTTATTATTTCAATATTCTAATCTACTTTTATAGATCATTGACTATATTACAATATTATTATTACTTAAATATACATATACTATACATAAATGTATTTGTATGTATTTATCGTTACTTTCATAATTTTATATGGCAAGTAATCCCTAAACCGATATTCATCAATGGTCAGTATTTAAAATACTTATTAATTTTATTTAGGTACTTACATTAAATAAAAAAAATGTTACTGCAATACATAAGTTACGTTTATATATCTAAAAATGTTTAGTGTGTTTTTTTTTTAACACACAGTTTTTATTATATTACTGATAATTTATTTAATTCACTAACCAAAGTGGAATAATATACACGCCAATTAAGTAAACACCAATATTAATTTTGTTTTCTTGCATTGAATTATTTAATCAAAGTATGTTTCATTGTTAACTACCGCCAAAATAAGGCTCAGATAGTAAAGCAGTCAGTACCTTTGAAACCTTCGTGGTTTCGAATCTCCGTTTCGACCGTTTATTTTTACGGATTAATTGACGAGAGTAATGTCATATAACATGTTGTTTTCTACGAATTTGTACGTGCATTAGATGTTCAATATTTGCATATATTTTGTGCATCAATTATTCTTGATGGAATTTTAAAAAATAAAATTTAAAAAAATATTAAGAAATTTACTAGCATACTTGTTGAGGGACAACATGTTTCGGTGACGTCATGTTTCGACTTCGTCGGGTAGCCATTTTCGAGTGAATTAGGCCCTAAATTACTGGACAATGGCTACTCGACGTAGCAGATACATGTCGTCCCCCAAATAAATATAGTAGAATAATTTGTATGTAATGTATTATCTTCAGTAGTTTATAAAATATTACGAATACTAAAGAATATGTAAAAAATAATAAGTGAAAATATGTTTTATTTGTCGGTCCGTGATTTGGCGATCGCTGCAGTTTGGAATGTCGCTAGAGGAGTGCGGGCGATGATAGAGCGTGCCGTCTCTGTCGCGCACATGTGATTTTTTGATCCCAGCGCACGAGCGAGACGCCGCGCTACGGCCGAGCGGGACGCGCGCGCCGAGGAATGCAGTCGGCGAGGGAGCGGGCTGCTGAGCGGGCCGCCGCACGAGGAAAGCAAACGTCATTCCGAAACACGGAGACACACACGAATAATTGATTATCTTATCACGGGAGAGCACCGAGGAAGCGAGCAGGGACATCCACGTGGTCCACGTGGTGTCTCCGAGAAAGCTGACTTACTAACGAGTAACACTAGCGTCAACAGTTGTAGTTTTGGAGACTCGTGCGGGAGGCCTACGTTCAACAGTGGACGGACACAGGCTGATGATGATGAACACTAGTGTCTGCCAACCCTTCTACAACGCAGATATCACAATAATCATTTGGCATCATACAATCCAGATTATATTATATCGACACATATGCACCACCATAAGCAAGGTATTCGTAAGGTAACCTCAAGGTAAGGTAACCTCACGGGAACACCCGGGGAGCAAGCAGGTACATACACGTGGTGCACGTGGTGTCCCCAAGAAAGCTGATTCACTTACGAGTAACATTAGTGTCTGCTAATCTTTCTACAACGCAGATAATAAAAATAAATCATTTGACATCATACAGTCACGATAATAGTACATCTGCACTCGTGTTACTCACCTTAAGTAAGGTATCTTCGAGGAATTCTCAAAGTATCCGCCTTAAGGTATCCTCAATGTAAACTCAAGGTATTCTCAAGGTATACCTAACACCCATGAATTCTGTTGCTAGAGTACTGCAACTAACTTACGTTGATTGATAACGATGAGTGGTTTCTGGCAAAAAAAAACGCTGACGGGTTTAAATCAAAACAACGACGAAAACCGTCAGCTATATTATATCTGTACTTGAGAACCATAAACATACTTGAGTATCCTCAAGGAATCCTCAAAGTATCGTGAAGATATCCTAACACCCATAAAGTTTATCGATAGAGCACTGTAACTTAAGGATAACGATGAATGGTTTCTGGCAAAAATTATCTTTTATAATATCTGTACTTTAAACCTCTGAACAAGTTATCCTCAAGGTACCCTCAAGATATTCTCAAGGTGTCTTAAAGGTATCTTCAAGACAACATTAAGGTATCCTCATACCCATAAAATCTGTTGATAGAACACTGCAACGTCAAGATAACAATGGTAGGTTTCTCGCAAAAATTTGTCAAAAAATGGTATGATACAAAACCCGCTGCGTAGTAATAGTATTTCAAACACATTTATGTTATCTTCGAATTATACATTTAATCATATCCGTTTTTTCAAACATATGATCGCCACAGATTGCCGCCACATTTCTACATATACTGTTAAATAATATGCGTAGTTCCCGACTGCTTTCTATACGAAAACCGAGTGATTTGAATAGAATGAACCCAGAGTAATAATTAAAGCATATTTGGCAGTTTGCAAGCCAACATTTTTTGCATCTCAGACGTTCAACCTGAGACCGTTTGGCCTTAAAGAAACGAATCAACATAATCGACAGCGTACATCGTACGTGCGAGTGTTGTCCTATCTAATTACGATACGCGCAAAACGTTGCCTAACTTCGGCGATTGGACGACTTCCGGTGTTTCATCACGTCGTTGTAATGAGACAATTCAATCATTGTCATGACGACTGTAATCCATAGTAGTGTTTCTCTATTTTGGTATCATTTTGGTGGCTGCCGTATTGTGGCTCCGAGCTCACTGGGAGACACACACACATAAGTATAGTTATATCTTATAACTTATAGGTACACACCATAGTACGGGCCGCGAGCCGTGGAATGCCAAACTCTCACGGCATTCCTGAGAGCGATTGTCCTTTTCTCGCTCGCACCAACTCGGTGCTGGCCAGACAGGGATAAAGCATCGAGACTTGCGAGGTGTCTCGCTCGCACCTCGCAGCGGAGTTTCGATGCGAGCGAAGGAGACGGAAGATATTCTTGGACCGCCACTCCTTCGGCGCGAGCTCGTACGCAAGTGTGCAGGCTGAAAGCGATTTTCTTATTTGGGACTATCCCGAATGTGATGATGATGAACCCCCCGCAAACAGGAGACTGAGGTAGTCTAACGCTGAAGGATCAACACTCCAAAATGGCAAACTTCGTGATGTAGACATGGGAATACGTTCTGCTATCGAATATTCTCGTTCACAATTACTTCTTATCTAACTCGGAAGCCGCAAGAAAACATTAACTACATTAATACTATGTATTGTAAGCGAGTATCATGGCAGCAGTCAGAGCTTTTGTAACGGCAACTCGTGACAGCTATATGCTTAAATTAGGAAAGCGGACATAGTAATGAATCATCATTACTATGTCCGATTTCCTAGATATATCCACCGGATTGATACTACGAAGATGATCACATCTTCGTAGTATCAATCCGGTGGATTGGTTTGCAGCAACAAAATCTTGCATCTCGATCTCCACTCTTCCCGATCCTCTTCAATCCTCTTCGGTTCAGCATAAGAGCTCCAACTCATGTCCTCGAACACTTGCTGCAAATACTCCGGTCTAGGGCGCCCTCTGAAGTTTCTAACCTCAACCATCCCTTCCACAATGTCGTGAAGAAGACCATCGTGGCGCATGATCTGACCGATCGCCTATATGAGATGGTTCTTACTAGATGCCTATCTTCCTTGATTATGCTGAGAACATCATTGTTCGTGACGGTGATATGTTAGTTGATATAGTTGGTATGTTAACAAAGGACAAGTATTTTTCAAACATCCATACTGAGCTATTTTTTTTTTCTTTGGGACAGTAAATAATCGATGCACATTTCCACCACTATGGTAATTATTTTTTAAAATGCACGAGAATTTGTCTTCAGGTGCAACACACCTAATGCCGTCTTCTATACTCGCGCTATCGATACACGGCAAAGCCTTAACACCTCTCATTCCAACGCAACCATTCCACGCGAGTGCGAAAGGAATAACAACACCTTGGATAAGCGACACTAAACCATTGGCATTCGGAAGAAAACTTAAGTAAAAAAATATTACGTAAAATGTAATGTTATACTTACGAATATGTAAATAACCGATGAATTGAAAAAAAATATGATTATTGGACTGTATAGTTTTAGTCATCATAGTCCTCGTCTCATCCCTTGAAAAAAAAGCAGCTATCTATATGTATGATTTATGCTCTCCTGTAACACTCGAAGAACATGTCCCAGCAGGGTGTACTTTAGTTTTTTGATCTACTATAGAACGGAAGGTACGTCCTCTCACCTCCTCATTCCTTACAAAGCCAAACCATCGTAGCGCATAGACGATACAGGCGCTGTACAGTCCTCGTTTTGATATTTTCAAGTAAAACTGCGAGTCCCAGATATTACACAATAAAAAGGAACTAATAAAAAAACTTATCATCGAGCGCGGTTCTTGTTAGATCACCGAAGTTGAGTAACATTTGACGCGGGACACAACTTGGATGGACGCCTGTTACAAACTGCATGTCGCTTCTTAGTACAAAACGATCCAGGCCTCGGGAACGATAGGCGAATCATGCGATCTCCTTGAAAAATGAACCAAAAATATGCATCAAATACTAAATCTGACATCTATTTAACTTCCGCCCTGAAGGTTGTCAGAAACCATAAATGTTTCCACATGGACCTTCGTCGGGACGAAGATGGACAATGGCAACTGATAGATCCGAGAAGAACAATCTCAGAGAGGCGAGCCCGATGGATCGGGCACATCATGCGCCACGATGGTCTTCTTCACGACATTGTGGAGGGGATGGTTGAAGGTAGAAACTGTAGAGGGCGCCCTAGACTGGAGTATTTGCAGCAAGTGTTCGAGGACATGAGTTGTAGCTCTCAAGCTGAACTGTAGAGGGTTGCGGAGGACCAAGAGGAGTGGAGATCGAGATGCATGATTCTGTTGCCGCAAACCAATCCACCGGATTGATACTACTACGAAGAAGATCCGAAATATCTTCTTCTTTATCCTAGCCATTTCCCATCATCTGGGGTCGGCTCTCCTTGTGCACATTCGCCATGTCTGTCCTGCGTTGCATTCTCGGTCAAGCCCAGGGTTTTCAGATCCTTGTTTACAGTTGCAGTCCAGGTTGCCTGCGGTCTTCCAGGTCTTCTTCTCAGCGTGGGTATGTTGAGGGCTTTCTTCACCATGTGGTCCTCATGTCACATCAAGAAGATCCGAAATATGTACAGCAATTTTTTTTTAAATGTTATTCCTCGTGCCAATGATTTCGATCGCTGCGTCCGATTCTTCTTCCTCTCTCATTCCGACGCTATGCCCAGGCCGTGCGTGCGAGAGGGACGCACGCATCTACCAATGTTGGCGCGCAGCAACAAGTGCGAGCGAGACGCAGACAGCTCGGAATGCCGCGAGAGCGGACCGCATTCCTCAGCGGCGTCGGTGTGCGGAGCTGCTGCGTCAGTGTGCGTGAGCGACAATCCAACAACACACACACACGGACATACACGGCTAGAGGCCAGAGCGACGGCGTCATCGGAACGGGTTTTTCTATCTCTTTCTCTCTTTCTCTTAGACTCTCTTGGTTGTCGGGAGGAATCGAGAATCAATGATGGCCGAGAATAATGTAAACAAAAACAAAAAAAAATGCCCAACGACAATGTTGCCCAACGACAGAGGGCGCCCTAGACGGGAGTATTTGCAGCAAGTATTCGAGGACATGAATTGTAGCGCTTATGCTGAGCTGAAAAGGGTTGCGGAGGACCGAGAGAAATGGAGATCGAGATGCAAGAATCTGTTGCTGCAAACCTATCCACCGGATTGATACTACAAAGAAGAATGTTGCTACTGTAAGTTTGAAAGGCATTCATCATTATCTGCCGTGTCCGTCAACTGTTGAAAGTAAGCCTCCCGCGTGAGTCTCCATCCTTCTCGATCCTCCGCATCCGGGCTACTACCGCTATTTTTCTGATGTCGTCAGTCCATTTTGTAATGGATGATTTGCAGGCCTCGAGAACGGCGGCCTGATAATTCGATCACCCTAAAAATGATAATGCTTTGGATTACCGAAGTTGAGCAACACTGAACGCGGAACAACACTTGCATCGGACGTTGCATGTTGCTTACAGCGTGTCGCTGGTTAGTTTGAGCCGATGTGAATCCAATCTTCTTAAAAAATACGATTAATAAAACACCCAAAAATGACTCAGATGATACAGTTTCTATCTATTAAATTTCCTGGGATTTCACCTTAGGAACAATATATGTATATAATGGCAGCTGATAGAAATATGTAGGAACAATATGTGCTGCAGATATCGAAAGGTTAAATTTGAGAAAAAAGGCTTTACATAATGATTTAATAATATTCTTCTCATGAAGCTTTTAATGTGTGAGATTTCTAGCTCGTATATATTTAGGAGATCCATGCTCGGAGTGTCGCTAAAAGATAGAATCCGAAACGAGGAAATACGCAGAAGAACCCAAGTAGTGGATGCTAGCTACCCAACGAATAGGCACACTCAAGTGGCAATGGGCAGGACATATCTGTCGAAGAGACGGCGGTCGATGGGGAAGAAAAGCATTGAAATGGCGCCCAAAAGCTGGCAAACGAAGCATTGGCCGACCCCCTGCAAGATGGACTGACGACATAAAATGAATAGCGGGAGCGACCTGGATGCGGAAGGCGGAGGATCGAAGAGGATGGAGACACATGCGGTAGGCTTACGTTCAACAGTGGACGGATACAGGCTGATGATGATATAACTTTGGACATGTATCTAATGTATCATGTACGTCCAACACAATTCATTAAATAGTCAATAAATAATAATAATGTATTGTAACACCTCCTTGTCACCAACATTACCGATAAGTTACCGACCGTTTCAACAAAATGTGAACGCGTACTTATGGTACATAAAAAAAATACGATAAACATATTTGATGAGAAAAAAATCACGTAGGAGCAATAGTAACATCTAGGTGTAATTCCTAGCTAACCGACCGAGACAAGTTATGCAAGGTAAAAATTGTAATCTGTGCCGAAAGTATACACGACTTTTTATATACATACGTATATATTTAGATGTGTATGTGCACACTTATTAAACGTATAGGGAAGCCACAAAATATTTTTATCAAATATATGTGTAGTGTTGTTTTATATGAGCAAGTATTTTTTTATGAAGAGATCTCGTGTATGAGTATTACCAATTATTTATTAGGCATCATGATGCTGTTCATTCTTTAAAAGAATAATATTACCCTGCTAAGGGCAATGCCTCTTGGAAGTGTGATCGATCAATCCAACTTCAGACTATTTTTCGTAATTTATTAAATTCTTACATACTTCATTTTCGTGTAATGTTTTTTGAACGATGTTTTTTTAAGTTGTTTATTTTTTTATAAAAAACGTAAAGCTTTCACTTACACTTTTTCTTAATCTTATGCGTCGTCTTAAAGGTCCATAATTGAATACTCATTTACCTGAAACAAGAGAAAAAAACACAAATTAATAAAAAATATATAAAAAATGTATATGTTATACTTTAAACTACATCCGTATCTGCAAATAAAAATTAAATTTCTAAATTATTATTTTTACTTTGACATTATTTTAATTGTTCATTTCAATTTTGTCATGATAAAATATCTTCGTATATTTTTCAGTGTGAAGCCAACCACACTCGACAGTGGTCAGGACTACGAGTGATTCCATCGAATAACCTCTAGGGCATTTATTTCACTAACGCACGTCGTGGTTTTAAATTAATTCTTGTATTATTTATAATTTTCAAATAAGTATGAGAAATCTGTCATGCAGTTGTTTCTATTTTTTTCAATTTACCATTCGGTATCAACATCTAATCGCGATTTTATGTTAATATCTTCTTCTTCATGT
The DNA here is from genome assembly GCA_022606575.1 of Glossosoma conforme. Taxonomy (NCBI): domain Eukaryota; kingdom Metazoa; phylum Arthropoda; class Insecta; order Trichoptera; family Glossosomatidae; genus Glossosoma; species Glossosoma conforme. Next base: position 2,537,055 of record JAGTXR010000011.1, on the reverse strand, counting down.
CAGCGAAGTCAAATTGTTTCCACCAAATATCTTGCAACATCGATGGCCCATGTGCTGCCCAGCATTAGTTCTTGATGTCTAGTCCGGCACATGGGGCAGGATCTTAGGTGTGAGGCGATCCGTAGGTCTCCACAGATTCTCCATGCGAAGCACTTATCACTGCTAGAGGTTGTCTTTCGTTCTGCTGACTCCGGTTCTTAATCTGTTTAGGGATTTCCAGGTCCACCAGTCAATATTATTTCCAGTTGAGAGGCTTCCCTTTGGGCTAATGAAATCATCTAATATGAATTGCTGCCAGAGCTGGAGTCTCAGACTCAGATTTTTAGTTTAAAATGAAATGAACTACATCGGTAGACAGCCCTGGATTGAGGTATGCGGGTACGTCCACAAAAAAAACGACTACATACTAATGGAGTTGACTGTGTACCGCGGGCCTCGTACGCTGAAGTGCGTGGGCAAGACTTACTCTACCACTATTGCCACTGAACGATCAGACAGCATTTTCAGATCAATCATACCATTTTAATTATTAAAAATCGAGCTTGAAAAAAACTTTCCATAACCCCGCCATGTTCTATCCAACAGAAACGTGCATCATAAAGTGTGTTAGGTGCATGAGAAGCTTCGATGGTCGTTGTCTCTATGGTTTGACATAATCATATAAAAGTCAACTAATACAATAACATTGCAACACAATAGTTCTTAGCAAAGGAGCAGCGAAATTTCAAATCTTTCACGAAGCCAACAATCATCATGATTATTTTCCGTACGAGTCTCCATTCCTATCGATCATCTGCATCCAGTCTCCTCTCACTATGCTTCACAAATACTGGCACTCCATGTTAATGAGAATATCGGCTAACACTCCGTTTGCAAGTTCTTGTGTGGTACTATTGTGTAACACTTTTCTTCCCCATCAATCGTAGTCTCTCCTACACATATATCCTGCCCATTGCCACTTGAGTGTGCCAATTCTTTCGGTATGTTAGGCGATTACATAATTATTAGAGACCATTCGTACCAAACGAACATAAAACTGAAACAATACTCCAATAAATGAGTCGACAAATCGTTTTCAAGCTTTTAGGCGCTGCTCCAAGACCATCCATCCATATTCGAATCGTTTTAAGTAGGTTAAGAATATATTTCGATACGTATTCTAATATTATAAACCACTGAAGATATATACTAGCATTCAATAAATGACGCACGTACAAATTTATAGTAAACATTGTCTTTCATAACAATTATGTCATCAACAGATCGGAGAAAAAAAAAAATTACTTCAACGTATAAAGTGTATTGTATGAAGTTAAAATGACTGCAGACTTTCATGGATCGATTACCAGATTATACCGTTTATTTTTCTCCAATTTGAGAAAGAAGAAATGTCATATAAGATGATATTTGCTGTGAATTTGTACGATTATATGATATATATGTATATACGTGTATCCGTAATTGTAAGTTATTTTATCTTTTTAAGGGTTAAGCTCTTGCAATTCGGTAGTGACCTTAGAGAATATAATTATAAACATTTTGTTTTGTGTTCCGCACAACAGAGGTCCTTTTACACTATGGATATTTTTAAATTATTTATTAGAATATTATTTTATTATTTCAATATTCTAATCTACTTTTATAGATCATTGACTATATTACAATATTATAAGCAATTAAATATACATATACTATACATAAAAATCCTTAAACGAGTCAATTCATTCAGAAAAAATATCGGCGGGAGCGGGATGCGAACCGCGGACCTTTGGAACCAACCATTTTGCCCAGGTAATTATACCGCTCGGCCACCGGGCCAATTTCTTCCACCTGAGATGACTCGTCTCTGATCCTCTATATAAGTTATCATCGTATGATAGATGTCGCTATAGTATATATTCTCCGGAAATTCTCAGGAAATAATAATATTAAGCTTGTGAATAAATGCATTCTGATTGAATAATAAAAAATAAAAATATACATAATTTGAATATATACTATAGCGACATCTATCATACGATGATAACTTATATAGAGGATCAGAGACGAGTCATCTCAGGTGGAAGAAATTGGCCCGGTGGCCGAGCGGTATAATTACCTGGGCAAAATGGTTGGTTCCAAAGGTCCGCGGTTCGCATCCCGCTCCCGCCGATATTTTTTCTGAATGAATTGACTCGTTTAAGGATTTTTATGTATAGTATATGTATATTTAATTGCTCCTTTTACACTTTTCAAATGTACTTTTAACACCATCTGCCGAATTACACTACATTTACAATGCGCATATTCATACTATATACATACATGTGATTATTTTTTACACATATATTACTTGTTTTTAACCGCATTGTTTGAAATAATGGGCGCACCTTTGTTTAGTGGGCAAAACAACAACCAAGAAGTAAAATAATGGGCGTTTTGTTTAGTGGGGAAAACAAAACCAAGAAGTAAAAGAGAGAGAGAGTGAGAGAGACGGGAGGAAAGAGGGAAAGGGACAGGATTTGAAGGAACCGTCCTTGCAGGGAACGGCCTTGGACCCTCACACATACACACACACACATGCACGCATAAGGTTTACACACACATCTATATGTAAACACATATATGAGAATCATTGACGAATCTTTTGTATGCATTCTAAGGCGCTGACATTTTTAAATACAACTAATCTTTATATGATCCACCAACGTCATCACATGATAACGCGCTTTTAAGTAAAATAAGGGACTCACTGTGATTATTGTGATTTTTTGTATTCACGAATCTTAAATAAATACGCTTTATGTAAAAATTCTTCGTTAGATGGCATAAATATTAATTATAAAAGCTACACAGAAAATTCGAGAGAGAAAAAATCTCAATTACTTACTGAATATTCATATATCACATACTTCGGCTACGACGAGTAACCATTATTGAGTGAATTAGATGATTAGAAGACGACTTATATAAGGCAAGGTGTAAATGAGTAGGTGGGCGTAGGCTGGGCTAATACTAGCTATAAAAACTAAAAAAGGCACGTCTGTGCACATTGGATATGATGAAGCTTTCATAGATTGCATTACTGCAGTATTCCATCAAGTGAAACAGTATTCAGTGTGATTCATGTTAAAACAATGTATGAAATTCTTATCTATTTAATTTTAAAATATTTAGTTTTGATTCACATTTATTTTTAACGATTACATGTTTAGGCCTCCCTGGAGACCATCTTCAATAATGATTATAATAAATGCGAATCAAAACTAAATATTTTTAATTTGTTTTTTTTTAATTAAAATTAATTTAAAAATATAATTATGCAGTTTCACCAAGTATTTGTCAGTTGATAACCTTAATGTTATTTAAAATGGATCTCAAAGTGAATGCTAAAATGTATAAAACAAAAAATGTCTAATCGTATAATGTAATAGAAAAAAAATCACAGTAATCTATAACGTTCAACCGGGTTAGATGAGAGCAAGAAACATTTTACGTTTTCAATATATTTTTACAATAAAAAAAAATATGTTGCATATAAAATATTAGAAATGTAATTCCTTATAATTGCATAAAAATTGTCGTGAGGTCTACTATCAAACCCCGCCAAGTGAATAATTAGGCGGTGCTAGCGAATTCCCCTCGTGTATAATTTTCTATAGCACGTTTAGTAACCAAATCTCAACACCGACGCCATGGAAAAGGGCGTAGTTGTTTCGATACGTGCAAATATATTTTTTTCCTACATAATAATAACAACTAAAAATTGTTGGCTTTGACGGTATTCGAACCGGGAGAGTCTGGATGCGAGGCGGCGACGAACCGATTGCGCCAAATCGTCGGTATGTAGGTTCACGATAATATTCGTATGTATAGAACGGGTTCGCTTCCAAGATAAATATGTATTTATTGTAACATAATTAAAAACTACATAAAAAAGAATTCTATTTTTATTCATATTACATTCTATATTACATTAATTATTAAATATTCATAATTTTTTTAAAAATTAAAAAAAACTTTTTCCCTATGTATATTTTTCATAATTTTGAGGAATACCAATACCAGGCGGTTAAAACTCAAATATAGCAAACGCCTAAGTGAATACTACAATTACCTTTTTAAATATTCGTAATCTTCAGGCTCTTGTCTTGGAGGATTGTCAAAAATATTTCATAAAATAAAGGGTCCGCCAAATAACTTTTTTTTTTTGAAAATGGGGCGCAAAACATCGAGTGTAGCTTCGACTGTGTGGCACGTAGCGCCGTCCTGTTGAAACCAAATGTTGCCAATATCCTCCTCTTCAATTTTTGTGAACAAAAATGGCCCGATAACGATCATTGACTGTAACGGCCACTCCTTGCTCATTTTCGAAGAAAAATGACCTGATTTTCAAAGTAATGTCGCAATATTTCCCAGCGTTGTTCAAGCGTATACACAACCATATTCGTTCAGCGGAAGGATAAAACTAATTATCTGTCAAATCAGACATGAGCTAAGTGTTACCATTCACGAAATAAGCACTAGTTGAAAAAAAAACGTTAGATGGCGGACCCTTTATAATATCTCATGTCACGTCTATAAGTTTATTCTTGGGACGACACAATGATCATGGCAGCTAACTTTACAGCTACCTTATACTTCATTAGGCTCATCAATATTACGAGCTCTGTAATTGCACTGGTAGCATTGAAGATGGACGATGTAGATGAAAATCGACCAGCAGATGAACGGACAAAGAAAAAAGTGATAAAGGACTACTACCACAAGCACTATGGAAGAGCAAATCAGGAACTGTCATAAAGGAGACACAATCTATAGCATTTAGGTCTTGATACACAAAAATACTATACTCCAGAGAGCAGATAAAAAAATGTTAGAAGAATACTAAGTAGTAGTCTAAAAAAACCATAGTTCCTCACTGAAAATGTAGACAGCATTTTTAAAGCACCTTGTAATGTCACGTGATTAGTCCAGTCCTTTAAAGTTTAAACAACTGATCACAAAATACGAGTATATTTTTGTGGACATCTTTGCAGTTTGTTTTAGAGAGCTTCGTGCGTAAGTCCAGTAACCCTTCGCAACACAGAAAATGATAAATTAGCAAAGCATTCGAAGACGCATCTTGCAAAGCTGTTAAATCCCGAGGTCGGCAAGTGGCCCTCGCAACCTTCCGTGAACTTTCGAGTAACAAGGAAACATGGACACGAAGAAGAGGAAAGTTTGACGAATCTGCACGTGAATTTTACAGCCTTCTTGTTCGTTCGCCTTCTCTGTTCTCCATCGCCGCGCTCTCTTCCCCTGATACTCAACTCTTCGGGCGTCCTTCACTGTGACAGCGTTCCACCCACACAGTGTACCCGCCGACTGCATCATTTAAAGCATCTCAGAAATGCAACGTCTATGTAATTCATAAGACCAGACTCGCTTTATCCCTTTATTTTTTAAATTACGAATGAGTGACTGTCTAATACAAATGTATACATAAATTGTATTTCGTCGGCACGTATGACTTCTATATAAAGCTCTTCCTTGCAAGAACTCGTGATCAAATTATAAGCTTTAATAATTTTAAAGCGAAAATGCCGCAATGTCTTAAAACTTGGGCTTTAACCAATACATCCTCTCAGAATTGACTTATGACGCAGAAACATGAAATCTAACAGCAGATATTACCCATAAAATACAGGTCACTCGATGTGCCGTGGAGAGATCCATGAGAGGAGTATCTATAAAAGATAAAATCCAAAAAGATAATATCTAAAGTAGAACTTGAGTAATGCAGGCTACCGAAAGAATAGGCACACTCAAGTGGCATTGGGCAGGACTGTCAAAGAAACGACAGTCGATGGGAAATAAGTGTTGGAGTGGCGACCAAAAATTGAGAGACGCAGCGTTGGCCGACTCCCTGCAAGATGAACTGACGACGTCAGAAAAAGAGGTTGATGATGATGTGATAGCTTTATCCGTAAAATAACAGTCATATACCTGTATGCAGAGTTTGCTTAACTAAAGGAAACCAACTTGACACTTGTGTGCACAAACGTTTCTTAAGATTTAAGGAGAGTCGAGAGCTGAGGCTTCTTTACTTTATTCATTCTAAAACAAAATAACTATTTTTGGTTGGCTACCTTAAGAAATGTCTACGTATACGCCAAGGAATGACTGCATACGGGTGTTAGCATATAAATCAAAATTTGTGATAAAAGTAATTAGTCCCGTGAGCAACGTTCAATCAACAAATGATGTTCTTCTGAATGCATATATTCACTCGAGGACGCTTCTAACCGCCCAACAATTTTGGACATGTTTGAAACGCTCCACGATGCTTATCTCGGGACGGGAGGGATCGTCTGCGAGAGTTCAGAGGAGCAACGGACAGCCGGCCGTATCAGCATTCCTGCATCAATAACCGCCTCACAATGGAACGCTGAGAAAGACATTATGCAGAGAATGTTGCGCAACGACTCTCCTACAAGATAATCGTACCAAGGTATTAATTAGTGGAGTTCATTAATGCAAGTGGAAGGCTGCTGTTGCCGATTGAGCAAATAATATTATAACGTGGAAACTCCTTCAGAACCTGCGGCTTGTAGAGGTCATCGATGATATACGAGTACAACAGCCAAGTCATTTTAAATGCCTTTCTATATATACTGTACTTCCATGCCCGCTGCTCCCTCGCGTATGGTTGAAACTTCATGAAACACTTTCAGTTTTTGTGTCATTCCTTCATAACGACCTTTTCATAAAGTTTTAAGCATTTCACTCTCTCAATTCCATTATTTTCGATCCAAAATCAGAGCATCTTAAGTCTTCCAAGCCAAAAAATATATGGCGACATAATTTTGATGAACTTTCATTTCATACTTTAAATTCTTTCAATATTATTGATATTTTTATTGCATGTTTTATCCATAATATATATGCATTTAATACTTTACTTATGATAGACAAATAAAATTGAATTAAAAATTAATCATTTTTATATAAATTTAATTATAAACAATCACACTTAGTAAACATGTGGAGGAAAGTTACTTTTTCCTAAAGTCTTGAATTTTATAGTACAATTGTAATACTGCTGTGTGTCATTAATTTATATACTTAGCCCCAAGTGACTACCATCTCTTCCCTGACATGAAGAAACATCTGGGTGAAACGCATTTCGGCGATAGAGAAGAGCTGGAAGAAGCGGTTCTCAGGTATCTGCGTGGCTTGGCGGCAGATTTTTTTTAATCGGGCATCCAAAAGCTCGTATACCGCATGCAAAAAAGCATAGACCTTAGTGGCGACTATGTAGAAAAAAAGGGAAAAATCTGAACTTTCCAAAAATGTACGTATTCATGCAATTCAACATGTTTTACACTGTGAAAAATCACTGGGAACCTTATTTTACGGATAAGCCTCGTATATATGAGATATTCGTAAAACAGGAATTGGAGTATTGTAATATTTATTTGATTTACCATTATGTTTTATTATGAATGCCAAATGTATGCAGTTATCTCTAATGCATATCATATATCTGTTGATGGTAAACAATACCGCCTTCCGTCACGTGTATTGACAATGGTGCCATTCCATCAGACACGCATGAAACGAAAAGATACGGGGGGAATAATAAAAATAATATGAATAAAAAGAAAACAAACAAGACACGCGGCCATCTGGCGAGCGATGTAGGTATCGATTGCATTGAAAAATTTCCGCGTCTAAAAAACGCACGCCATCCAAAACTAAGGGCTGCCGGAGAGCTAAATCAAAGAGATGCTCGCAATAATAACGAGGAATAAGAATCGACGTCCTGTATACTGCGTGTAGAGTCCCCATACTTCTTTACCGTTGCGAATCTTGGCATCACACCAAAAGCCAATGCAGCCGTAGTATATTAATACTAATAATCTTCTTTGTAGCATCAATCCGGTGGATCGGTTTGCAGCAACAGAATCTTGCATCTCAATCTCCAACTCTTCTCGATCCTCTGCAACCCTCTGTAGCTCAGCACAAGAGCTACAACTCATGTCCTCGAACACTTGCTGCAAATACTCTCGTCTAGGGCGCCCTCTGCAGTTTCTACCTTCAACCATCCCTTCCACAATGTCGTAAAGAAGACCATCGTGGCGCATGATGTGACCGATCCATCGGGCTTGCCTCTCTGAGATGGTTCATACTAGGTGCCTATCCTCCTTGATTATGACGAGAACCTCATTGTTCGTGAGGTAATCTTTCCAGGAAATTCCGAGAATTCTTCTGTATTACATCGTAATTATGATATTACAGATTGTTGCAATGATGGAATGAAAGATGCAGACACTATTTACACCACATCTTTATATTCATATTATCATCTATCGGTTGAATGGTAGTTCACCATGCAGATGTTCGCAATCAGCCTCCTCAGTTCTTCGGTTAGGGAAGGAATCCGAAGCTAGATGCGAATCTCCGCTTCTGCATAATGCGAAATGCCTGCGATAATGCACGACCCATAAATCACTGCGAGCCGGCTAATTTTTATACGAATTTGTAAAGGAATCTTTTGAGATAACCATCGGAGAGAATAATAAAACAAACGCACCGAGTTGACTCTTGACACCATCTAAGCGTGGGCTCAGTGCCGGTTATAGGGGGTGGCGAAGTGGGTCGGTGCCCCAGGGCGTCGAATAAGCTTGGGGCGCCGAGGGCACTATCTTGCTTAGATTTCTTTAAATATAAACAATATGGGGCGACAGAAAAAAATTATCAGATTTTGTAGAACAGATTTTGTATTTTTTGATGCTGAAGCCAGATACATCGTGCAAGTATCGTTGAAGTAAATATCCTCGTATGTTAAGAAAAGCTCATTGCAGTTTAAACATTAATTTATTTGTTGAGTTAGTTATTATGTACCAATTTATGCATGACCTATCGTCCCCAGACAATCCGTTCTACGACTCATCGATAACGACGTGTGGCGCACTGGACGACTGGTGTGCGGGACATTTGGCGGACGAGACAAATGGAGTACTGGCCGTCTCGCTAACCTAACCTAATCTAACCTAACCTAAGGATTTTTCGAGTGATCGAAGAGTCTAGAGTGTCTAGACTCTAGAGATTCACAAGTATCGTTAACGATATAAATTAGGTTAGGTTAGTGAGACATCCAGTGCACCAGTGTTCCCATGCAGCAAATTTCACGTGCGCCACGCGTCGTAACCGATGAGCCGTCGAACGAATTGTCTGGGGACGAAATGCGGCGGAACCGACAGAAACATACGTGCATACGAAATATATACATATAAATAAGTAGCATTTATTAAATATTGAATATACACATTATTATGTAAAAATATGCATCGCGTGTACTCTTATTTAAGCTTTTCAATACGAAAAAAATAATTGAAAACATCCACGACGACCGCGTTTTAATTGACTGTTTAAATCTTTATAAGATAAAAAAAAAACCACAGGCAACCGGAGCCAACCCACCTACATACATTCCGAATCGTTTATCCCTTCGTTAGGTTACTTTTTAATTTAATAACAAAAAACTCGCATCAATAATTAAAAAATAATACATTATTTGACGGGTGAAAAAAGATTTAAAAAAACAACAACTCCCACCCTTTCATGCGAGTACCAACGACAAAAGCTCCGTGAACGCGCCGTCTCACTCAGACTCGGTGAAAGCTTCATACGCTCGTCTCTTTCACGCTTACATTTTCTTGATATACAGAGTGATGGGAAAATAAGGATTATAGTTTTAAATTGATTTAAAAAAAAAGTTTTGATTCACATTTATTACGATTACATGTTTCGGCCTCCCTGGAGACCATCCTCAATAATGATTCATCTTCACATCTTCAACAATTATTGAAGATGGGAGGCCGAAACATGGAAGGCCGAAATCTAGGGAGGTCAAAACGTGTAATCATTTAAAATAAATGTGAATCAAAACTAAATATTTTTAATTTATTAACTTTTTTTTATTAATTTAAAATTATAATAATGCAGTTTCACGGAAGTATTGTCAGTTGATAACATTAAATGTTATTAAAATAAGGATTATTTTAAAAAGCAAATTAAAAAAAACATTTCGTCAAGATTTATAAAAGTTTTCAAACGAATAATTGATCGTCAACCTAGCATATCCTGAAGTAAAACTAGTTGGTCTCTCGTCATAATAAAATAATGGGAACAGATTTTGATATTGTGGCTTTTGGGCTTAGCCGTGTGTGGCGAATTTCTTTTGACAAATATTTCGACATATTGTTAACGCTCGTAAAAAAAAGATAATCTGACACCAACTCACAACTAAATCATCAATCCTGAAGACGCCTGCAATGGCGGTCGAAATATTGGTCAAAAGAAATTCACCACACACGGCTAAACCCAAAAGCCACAATATCAAATCTGGCCGTGAAAACCTAAGAAGTTATTATGGAACAGATTTTATTTCTACATAATTAAAATTTGTTAGTGTTTGACTTCATTGCTGAAGGTTTCCACGTATAATGAAACGAAATGTAAAGATGAGATCTAAGTATCCAACCTGTCAAAGTCTCTGTTCGATTACGCTAAAGATCTTTTTACTTGAATGTAATATTGGACAATGCTAAGCGATTTGCCATATATTGGGCTGAATCAATTTGGTGTCGCTGTCACAAAGAAAAAGTATTGTATGCGATAGTTTTTGATGGGTTTGGAATATATTTCAACATTTTAATACTTTATAAAGATATTAAACAACTGACACAAATACAAATTCGAGGCAAACATCATATTATTTGATACATGTCTCATCTACAAATCTGAGATATATAAAGTATTAATAAACGTGTTCACGTGCCCATGATTATGCAAGTGGTGCATGTCATTTTCATTCGTTCCGAGATATTTAAATGTTTGTGTTTTGATGATGGTTGAAAACCGATAAATGTGACAACTCCGGTGTTGCATAAATAGTTGAATCTTGGCAGTGACGGATTGAAGACTACGAGTTAGTCGAAACTGCAGTCTCATTAACAGAGGTCATACTCAACGTGATCCGTGTAAGAACAAGGTAAATAAATAAATATTTATTATTAAAAGCCTTATACATATGTACCTATATATTGATATCAGCTTGATATAGCTCCTTTAGGCTGATGCCGTAAAGCCTCGAAAAACGATCTTTTGTCTCTTTTAGTTCGCTCGCCTGACATGCACATCTAATGTTAGTTTTAATTGTTTAATGTTACACGGTGTTTGCATACGCCAATTTATTTGTTATGACAGTTGGCCCATTTCCTGTTGGTACCACTGTCATCTTGAATTCGATTTTTCTGCAGCGACGGTTGGCAGCGCCGAGATGTCAGAGTGCGCCGTCAGTTGGAGACAGCTCGCGACCGTTATGGCGCGCGCCTAACAGCGTGCGCCACAACGGTCTTTTTGTTGCAAGTGTTTGACAAATAAACCGTGATAGTATGTGAAACGAAAACAAGTTATTTGTATTGTGAACATGATCCTGCATCCTGCCGTCCAGTAAATCAAGAACTGGCAGCTTCCAAAGTTCCTTCCTTAATGCCACCGGTAAGCTATGGAATGCTCTTCCAGCGTCTGTGTTTCCTCCTTCCTACAATCTGGATCTCTTCAAGAAACAGATAAATATACATTTGCAATCTCCCCAACCCACACACAAACACGAAAACAACACACGTTTCCCGCATGCAGCGTCCAGCCTCCCTGGCTGAGCGTCATAGAGTGCATTGGTCTTGACCGGTTGTGCTCTCCTGCATGCGTTTACATAAAAAAAAAAACGATATCAAAGAAGAGAGGAGGATATCAATATTTTACTTTATATTGCATAATATTACATTAATTCACAACAATGTGAACTGAAATAAATGAATAACTCACATTCTTGCACCACTTTCATAATTATGGGTACATATATCAGTTGCAGTTATTTTTATTGTTGTTTTATGTTTTTTGTGTTGCGATTTTAATAATTTTAATTCGAACGTGATTTCGCACCACGCCGTATAACATGCAGCGATGCAAGAACGAGAGAGGAACAGTAAGGAGAGAAAAAAGGCATTCTCCGTGTTTTATTTTTCGTGTTTTGTGCTCTTACCTACCCACCGTCCCGAGACTGCCACCAGTGTTACACCCGAGGGAAGAAGAGAGACGTATTATTATTTTTTATTTATTTATTTCCCGTTCATTGTATGCTGCCTTCACAACACCACAACGCACACATCCACCTATGCACGTCTGTAATAAACCTTAACGCATATACGCGTCATACACGTATATACGCGTCATACACGTATATACGCGTGTTATTATTTATTACGCGCCGTGCGTTTTTTCAGTCGTTTATTTTTGGGCATTTCTCGTGGTGTGGGATTAGGTTTCCGTCTTATTTATGGAAAAATATTCATAAGCTTCGAATAATTCAATTAAATTATATTTACTGAAATTGCGGTTTATATAAATGTTAAAATACTGTAATTACTGAAAGAGGCATGAACAAGGCATCAGTTATTTGTGGAAAACATTAAATATTGTAATCTTCTTCTTCTTCGTGTCAGCGACGTCAAATTATTTTTCCCAATATCTGGCAACATCGATAGCTCGTGTGTTGCCCAGCATTAGGTCCTGAGATGAGCAACTTGTTGGGCACATGGAGCAGCATCGTAGGTGTGAGGCGGTTTGAAGGTCTCCACAGTCGCACAATAGTGTCTCTCCCTGCCGAAGCATTCCCCACCGCTCGACGTTGTCCTTTGTTCTACCAACTCCGGTTCTTAATCTGTTTAGGGATTTCCAGGTCCGCCAGTCAAGGCTCTTGCCAGTTGGGAGGCCTTCCTTTGGAGTAATGAAATCCTCTGGTGCGATTTGTTGCCAGAGTTGGAGTCTCTCATTTTCAGGGCCGGATGTGAGAGGTTGTGTGGATTTCAGAAAGCTGCTTCGAGACTTCAATCTATTATTTTAATGAAAAACAACTATTTATGTAATTACTCAGGAATGATGTTAAATTTTCCCGGGTATAAAAGCTTTTGAAAAAAAAAATATTAAGTAAAATTGTTAGATCACCAAAGATAAGCAACATTAAACGCGGTTTTAAACTTGGATAGGATACCGCTTGTTGCTTGCACCAAATGTCGTAAGTTGGGTTAAACCGCCTCTTAGAACCAAATGGTTATGGTTATGGTCACGCGAGCATCAGAAAAAACATTTTATATCCTTAAAAATATAACAACTTAAATATGCCTTAGATACCATAGATGCCGTCATTTCAAGTATTCAGTTTCCTTTCCTTAGTGACGTCGGGTACCGTAAATGTTCCAGATGGACTTTTGTGTCTTGGGACAAGTGGCAATAGACAAAATTGAGTGGCGGCAAATTGTGGTGGCCATAAAATATCACATTTACGACAACTCAGCAAAAAGAAAGTAATTTTGAGCAAATCGATAAGTGCACATTTTTCCTTTGGGTTACGTAATATGTGCGAGGTTGCGTACTGGAGATTTCAACGCACGGACATTAGGGACTTTAAATAATATAAAAATAAAAAAAATACGACGCGATAATTTGAACAAGTAGCATTTGGATACCGAAAAAAAATGTATTAAAAATAAGATTTTCGCATTCAGACGTTAGTGAATTAAAAGTGGGAGACCCAACAATTCTGACTGTAATGGATGACGCAACTTTGGTCGAGATTCAGGAATTAAAGATGGACATTTGGATGAAACGCATCCGTAATTATTTATACCCGGACTGCATTCAAGGTAGCCCAACAAAAATATAAACGATGATAAAAGAAGAAAAAAAAACACGAAAGAGTGTGGTTCTCAAAAATTTAACTCGAAACCTTCAAATGTACTGCACTTACGTACAATCAAACTTTAAAATATGTACACTTCAATCAATGTGAAGTACGCAAACATGGTACAAAAGTTCCGCCGAATAAACGAGTATTCAGTACACTCATGTCATGTCAATGTTACTCTAGGTTGAAAGAAGTCCTGAAAGGTTTTGTAATATTGGAACTGACAACGTAAGGGAGGCCCAATTCAGACGTGAACTCCACGAGTTTCTTTGGAGAAATATAATTTGTTGGCATCGTCTGTTTGATGAGCATTGGGACCTTCTGTTGCTTGTCTTTATTGCTTTGTACTTAGTACTTAATCATAAGTACCTATAATTGTATATATTGTATTTTTTTATTTTATGATTAATTCTAATAGTACTTCAGAAAAGAATTGAGTTGTTCAAATTTGTAATATTTCTGTATGGGGAAAAAATAATTTAATAGTTCTATAGTATTAAAACCCAACCATTGACACATAATTCATTATTTATCTACTTCAATCCATCAGTTCGTCTTAAATGTGAACTGTAGAAGTTTTCATTGAAAGCGAAACCGCGGTCTCTCAGTGTGTAAATACAAAGTGCTAACGTGATCTATACAAAAACAAAAAGTATATAATTAGAGACCCATATTTTTAGCATTTATTTTTTAATTTTTATCGTTTTGGAGCATTTAAAAGTTTGGATTTGAGCATTTCGGAGCATTTAAGCGTGGATTTTAGCGTTACATATTAAACAAAATAATCATAAAATAGGGCAAGGAATTCAGGAATCGTTTAAGTGACAGCTACAAAGTTCATTTACAGAAAAATGAGGAAAAACCTACCCAGCGACTGATTTATAATAATTAGTCAACAAAGTTAAACTAAATGAAAAATTATTTTAAAAAAACATAACATTTTAGCATCTATTTGCATATTTTATGAAATTCGCATTTACTCGCATCCATTCCGAATTTTAGCATCATTTTAGTCTTTGTATGTAAGCTTTTCTAAAAAATAAACCGGTAGGACTTTTAGATGACATGCGTTCTCGTTAGATCGCCGAAGTTATCAACATTGGATGTGGACTTGGATACGTTACAGCTTGTCGCTTACCGCGTGTCGCAAGTTGGGTTGAATAATGTGTTGGTGTTTGCAGCTAGCGTGACATGCGTTTTAGAGCCGCTGGACTCTCATCATCACAGCGAGAGAGGCAAGCAGCAATCAGGCCAGGGGTGGATCTTCTCGTCTAGCCCCGGCCATTAAAAAGCGTTTACCATAAAACATAAATCGTTTAGACGGAGCCCTCTGCGGGGGCAGGGCCGCCCCAGGAATTGAAAACATACAATTATTGTTATTGTGATGCGGTGGTGTTGTGGTGTTACGCATACTAGATGCGGCCCCGGGCTACATCAGGGGTCATCATCATTTAATACTTTAATGTATCCTAGATTATAAAAATATGATATACTATGTCGTCGAAAGTAATCGTAACGTCCAAAATATGCTGTATATATACGGATACTATAGTTGCTTTCTCTTCTCTCTAACTGAACATCCATACACGGTTATTGTTTGTCGACCCAGAACTGGCAGTTTTTAAAATCCATTCCATAATGCTCTGAAATGCTCTATTCATAAAATAACTCGATGATAAATAGTACGGAAATAAAATATTACCGTAATAAGCTATTGTGAAAATCGTTGCTATATAAATTGGCCAAATTGTAAATAAAAGATTGTTTAATTTTTTTTTATGTAAGCACATACAGGAGAATACCGACAGATGGTGATAGTAATTTTTTGAAGTTTCATCTGTGGAATTCTATGACGCTTACCATGGTGTATATGGCTAAACGCTGCATGTAGAGTGTTGATCAGCCAACGTCATAGACTACAGCCCGAGATTCACGCATCATCCTTTATTATTACAGGAATCTACTATGAATGGGTGGTCTTCACGGGACGACTTTCGTCTACCACCAATTTTAATTGATAGGCTATAACTGGATTTTTACGGGTGATGGATCAAATTCACACCAACCGGAGGTATTTTAGAGCTCATAAATCGATTAAAAATCCTTTTTATTTTGATCTCCGTCGGGGATCGAACCCACGACCTTTGGTTTGCAAATCAAACGCTTTACCATTGAGCTATGACCGCCGGCATTTATTACATAATAATAATTGAAAGATGACATGTTTAGACCACGTCGGGTAGCCATTGTCGACTCGACATATAAAAAATATGTACTACAATAAATATTGTAGAATGATTTCCATATGATTTTATATTATAAATGAAATGTTTAGAAAAAGGTTTGTCATCGCTTGTGTAGGATGCTAGGGGTCTAACAAAAAAGCGGAATGTCCAGAGTTAATCGTTTCTCGGAAGGTCCAGCTCAGTTTCCAAATTGCGAAACCTCAAAACGGGAGCCCAAGGTCGGTAATTTGTTCGCAAGGACCAGGGGCGTGGCAAAATTTAATAGCTTAAAAGCAATTTAAAAAAAAAACTATACACTTTTCCTCAATACACGTGAGCTCTCAATTCATCTTCTTCGTCGTATCAATCCGGTGAATTGGTTTGCATCAACAAAATCTTGCATCTCGATCTCAACTCCTCTCGATCCTCTGCAGTCCTCTTCAGCTCAGCTTAAGAGCTACAACTCATGTCCTCGAACACTTGCTGCAAATATTCCCTTCTAGGGCGCCCTCTACAGTTTCTTCCCTCAACCATCCCCTCCTCAATATCGCGAAGAAGACCATCGTGGCGCATGATGTGACCGATCCATCCAACGGGCTTGCCTCTCTGAGATGGTTCTTATTAGGTGCCTATCTTCCTTGATTATCCTGAGAACCTCATTGTTCGCGACGAGGTCTCTCCAGCAAATTCCGAGAATTCTTCTGTATTACCACATCTCAAAGGCCTCTAGTCTTTATCACTTTCATATAAGCAACTCGATTCATATGCGCTCTTAAAACATTCAGTCACCAGAAATCACCGCCATAACAACAACCGGAACACTTTGTTAAAAAAGTGTTCCATTAAATTGTTTGAAATCATCTCGGCAAAATGAAATTTTGTCCACTCGACCAAAAGTAATAGGCAAAACATAAAAAATACGCTTTTCCACAATAAACGCATCAGCTTTCAAAACGGAACATATGGTCACCACGAATCGCCAACATAGCAGTCGGAATATTCGTATTGTTCGAAGTGAGGGATAAATATTTTTTTCCTTACTCGACAATACAGGACAAGCAGTAAGAAGCTTGAATGAAAGATCGCTGTATTTTTATTAAATGACATATTATATTATTCTAATTGAATAATAAAAAATAATAATATACACACTCTGAATATATACTATAGAGACATCTATCGTTATACGATGGTAACAATGGTATAAATACATCGACTTTCGCGTATCTACTCAGGCAGATAAATAGTCGTGTGGACTGCGTGGTGTAACAGAATAGAGCAAAGGTTGCAAGGCTCGTGGTTCGGATCCCGCGTCTGCCGATATTTTTTCTGAATGAATTGATGCGTATAAAAAACAATGATGTATAATTGTATGTGTACATTTATTTACTGCTATATTATATATAATTTGGAGCATAGGGTCACCATTAGTCGCTGCTACAAGGAAAATATCCCATTTGTTATTAATATAAAGAAAATATTTTAATGTTATTCGTTTAATCGTCGTATTAACTATCGTACCAGAGATAAAAGTCATTCAACGTAATTCATATTGAAACAACTTCTATGGAGTTTACATGATCTAATATTAAATAATTTCGTAAGTTTTCACGAATTACTTCTACTTTCCGATATTTCGACCGCCTTCACATTCAGCATTACTGACAATGGCCCCTAGGAAATAAAAATAAATATATTTACACCCTTCATACTATTTTTAAAACGCATAATTTATGCATTTTCAATAGAAAAAATAAATGGATTTGAAATAGAAGGTTTTGCTCCGCTGCCGAATTAACTCTTGCCCATACACTACCACACTCACGCGGCAAGGGCACACGCACGAGGCCTGTGGCCTTCCATCCCGCATTCCACAGGTCAGGTGGCGCCGAACCTTTTTTTTTATTATCATCTTTAAATCGTAAAACGGTTAAATAAAACATTTATTTAAATTATTATAAAAATTATTTAAAAAATATATTAAATTTTAAAAACGCTTGCAGGAGAGCCTAAAAAGTGCATTGTAACCGTTTTGACGGAAGTATTTGCAGCAAGTGTTCGAGGACATCAGTTGTAGCTTTTATGCTGAGCTGAAGACAACTGCAGAGGATCGAGAGGAGTGAAGATCGAGATGCAAGATTTTGTTGCTGGAAACCAAATATACCGGAAAAAGTCCAAATTTTAACGTCTGAACTAACTTTTACACCCATGTGTGGTGTTGCTCACCAAAACCAGTTACTTGTATAACGAGAATGTACTCTGAAAACAATGCCTTGGTAAGTGCTCCCAAGAAGCGCAGGTACAAGGCGACCGGCCCGGGGGCCTAAGGCCCCAAAAAAAAAATATATATACCGGATTGATACTTTTTTTTTATGTAAACACATACAGGAGAATACCGACAGATGGTGATAGTAATTTTCTTGAAGTCTCATCTGTGGAATTCTATGACGCTTACCGTGGTGTATATGGCTAAGCGCTGCATGTGGAGTGTTGATCCGCCAACGTCATAGACTACAGCCCGAGATTCACGCATCATCCTTTATTATTACAGGAATCTACTATGAATGGGTGGTCTTCACGGAACGACTTTTGTCTACCACCAATTGGTACTACGAAGAAGAACCGTTTTTTGAGCTCACGACAGTCAACTAGTATGTATTTGTTTATACATCAGTACGTT
The DNA here is from genome assembly GCA_022606575.1 of Glossosoma conforme. Classification (NCBI taxonomy): domain Eukaryota; kingdom Metazoa; phylum Arthropoda; class Insecta; order Trichoptera; family Glossosomatidae; genus Glossosoma; species Glossosoma conforme. Next base: position 2,518,376 of record JAGTXR010000011.1, on the reverse strand, counting down.
TGTACTGATGTATAAACAAACGTTGTAACCGATAAAGCTTACACAGATCACGAAACTGCAGTCTCCCAGCAATTGGAACATTGCTCAGTGTCATCCATGTTAAAACAAGGTGTGAAATACTTATACATTTAATGGTCAACTAGTGCAGCTGGACGCTGCATGCGGAAATTATGTATGATATAATTTTTGGTGTAATTTCAAAGTGTATCAAAATGTAAATGAAGTAAAGTAAAGAATATTTATATAATAATCACACCACTTTATTTTTACGCGATATATGTAACCCTCGTTGAGAAGCCATTTTCAAGTGAATTAGATGAAAAGTGTGTTTATATAATCCAAGGTGTGAAGAAGTAGGTGCATGTATCATGTTAGATAGCTATTTAAATTTAAAAAAATGTTATCATGTAATGTTTTTAATTTACATAGCTAACTCGCACCATACACTCAGCTTAAGTATTCCCTCACACCTTGCCATTACATAAATTCGTTTAACGCTCATCTAATTCACTTGAAAATGGCTTCACGACAAAGCCAAAACATATTGTTAGAAAACAAAAATTGTGAAAGAATTCTAAATATTCTTTACTTCAATCATATTGTGGAATTCCGACAAGAATTATCAATAGAAAATATCGAAAAATTTAGCAACATCTGCTTAGTATATACGAGGATAATATAACAATTGATATATGTTTAATTCCTACTAAAAAGCCACATTTCATTTTTGGATTACACTTCCAGTAATTGTTTATTCCAAACATACATAAAACAAATAAATATATCAATGCACTCATCAATCTTTACATAAACACAACACATACTACTCAAATACACGTCCAATTATTCTACTTAAAAATCACAGAATGACCTATATAGACAGTGCCGGTTTTAGGGGGTGGCGAAGTGGGTCGGTGCCCTAGGGCGTCGAATAAGCTAGGGGCGCCGAGGGCAACTAATCTTGCTAACATTTTTAAATATAAGCAACATGGGGCGCCAGAAAAATAAATGCCCTAGGCCGCCAGCAGGCTCTAAAGCCGGTAATGTATAAGGATATAATCCCTTTTTTGTATACTTCTCAACGCATTAATGTACTTTGAAAAACTGCAAAAATAATTAATGCAAATGCAATCAAATATAAGATGTACTATGATATGTTAAACTGAATGTACGCGGTTTTAAGATGGAGGTTTTGGAGTGGACCATGATTGGTTTCTAGCGCCATCTAATCAAGAGGTTTAGTCATGACCGGCGGTAACTGATCATTACGCATGTTGTCGGTCTTCAATTCTTCGTGCATATGTGGAATAGCTTGCCTGCATTCGGAGATTGACGTGACCAAAGACGGATAAGTGTGTTACAGGTCTATAAATGCGCATCACAAATTTGCGCACATCTTAGATTCTTGCATCGCACATGCCAATGACGGATATTCAAACCGAATGTGGATATTTTTTGCAAAACATTTTTAATGCAATAAACTAATCACTAAAAAAACTAATGAAAACATTGTTCTGATATGAGTTGCCAAAACAGTAAGAAGGAATGAACTGAAGCAATACTATTTTCTAGTGTGATATAGCTAGTAAATTATCATAAAATCACTGTCATTCCCATGCCCGCTCCCTTAAACTCTCTTAAACTCAAAACTCCGCCGAGTACATTCTATGCATAGTTGCCGACCGACTGTAGTATAGAAGGCTACCTTATCCGCTTCCTAACCTCGCCAATACTCTCCGTGGATGCTCTCTCTCTCCCACGAGCAGTCTTTCCGAGGAAGTTTACCACTCGGATATGAGTCGCGCCTCTTCTGATGGGGAAAGGCGTTCAGCACGTCGGGTGATCCGCGGTTCTGCAGCTCCTTCGAAGAAGGTTACCGGAGTGAAGATGGCGTATCTTCACGCCAAGGGTCTTCACCCGGATACAACAGCTGATGACTTGCAGACCTTCTTGGCAGTGACCGCTGCATTCAATCCCTCTTGGATGACTATCAGGAGGATTATCAGCAGGCGGACGCTGGCAACTTCTTTCAAAGTCGGGGTCATCGCGACTTCGCTAGAGTCTCTCATGGAGCCTGAAGAGTGGCCTGAAAAGACCATCGTTCAACCCTGGATACGTGTAAGACGAAAGAATCGCAATGAACAGTGGTTGAAACCAACTTGAGTGAAGATATTGACATATTTAGTGTTATAGATTGGGAGAAGCTCTTCGATATTATGAAAGAAATTGGAGTCAAATACAAAGAACGAAGACTCATATTTTCACTTTACAAAGAAGAAGCTGCCATAATATCACTTGGAAATGTCCAAAAGGAAGCAAAAATACGTCAAGGGGTGAGACAAGGATGCTCTCTGTCGCCTGTACTCTTCAACGTATACATACAAAATGCAATTAATAACATCAGGGAAAAAATGGGCCATAGAGAGGGGGTTAAAATACATGGCCAAAAGATTGATATGATAAGGTTTGCTGACGACATTGCTCTGATTGCTGAAACTGAAGATGAACTCACTGAAGCGCTGACATCCATGGAAAACATATTTAATTCCAACTACAATATGAAGATAAACAGCACAAAAACCAAAGTCATGAGAGTAAGCCGCAATGAGCAGCAGAAAATTAACATATCAATGCTAGGAGTACCCCTAAAAGATGCAAAAGAATTGGTATACCTTGGAAGTACGATTACCTGGGATGCTAGAACAAAAAGAGAAGTCAACAGTCGAATACATCAAGCAAGGCTAGCTTTCAATAAAAAGCCAAAATTCTTGAGTCAAAGAATATTACTTTAGGGCTCCGCAAGCAACTTGCCAAAACACTTGTTTGGAGCATCTTAATGTACGGCTGTGAGACATGGTGCTTATCTGAAAGTGATAAAAAAAGACTAGAGGCCTTTGAGATGTGGTCGTACAGAAGAATTCTCGGAATTTCCTGGAGAGACCACGTCACGAACAATGAGGTTCTCAGGATAATCAAGGAAGATAGGCACCTAATAAGAACCATCTCAGAGAGGCGAGCCCGATGGATTGGTCACATCATGCGCCACGATGGTCTTCTTCACGATATTGTGGAGGGGATGGTTGAGGGTAGAAACTGTAGAGGGCGCCCTAGACGGGAGTATTTACAGCAAGTATTCGAGGACATGAATTGTAGCGCTTATGCTGAGCTGAAAAGGGTTGCGGAGGACCGAGAGGAATGGAGATCGAGATGCAAGATTCTGTTGCTGCAAACCAATCCACCGGATTGATACTACGAAGAAGAAGTGTTATATTGCTTCAGATTCAGTGCTAGTGTTGACGAAGGCGAAATTTTGGAAGTTTGATGTTGTGACAATAATGCCATGTTATTTGTGGGTCATCCGTGATTTACTTATAACAGGGTTTTTGTTGTTACAAGTCAACTATTTGCATTGAGTCTCCTAACGCTTGTTCTGGGTGTGAGGTCATTGACACTAAATGTGTCAATAAATTTACAGGGCCACGCTTTTATGTAAATACTTCAATAATGAATTAAGATGTAAAAATATTTTGTAATGTTATTGAAGGAAATAAATAATTGTCTAAAAAAATACTCACAAAGCCAAACAATCGTACCCGCAGTATTCTACGCAGGCATCTGCTTCCAAAACCCATCATACGGCTGCATGGCTTTTGGAGACATGCCAAGATTCGCAGCATAGGGAAACGATACAGGCGCTGTATAGTCGGCCGATTGTTTTAATCAAGTAAAGCAGCACAATTACTGCATGTGAATCACATTGAGTAACTGTAAATCACACGGATGAGACTGCGGTTTCATTTTTCAACATCCAGAAAAACTCGTCAGATAATACTTTTCCATAGCGACATCTCATAGGTCAACTATTACAAATAATTAGCCCTTTAATATGCAACATTATATTGGCAATAATCACACATTTCCTGACAATGATTTTAACAGTACTACTCTAACAACCGATATAGCATCATTCACCCAGTGCTAAATTTAGGGGGTGGCGCTGTGAGGCCGCTGCCTAGGGCGCCGAACAAGCTAAGGGCGCTAATGGAGGTCTTTCTGTCTTCTTACTGCGCAATTCGCCCTTTCGGTATTTAATATTTTGTTTGTTACGCAATAATACATTCCAAGTAAAGTAAAGTGACAACGGTTTCACCAGAAGATTTGATGTGGAGTGTTGTTTTGATTTATCTCTAATATCCGAGATAAAAAATGAACAAGACAATAATATCATTTTAATATATGTTTTATTGCGTAAATTGAGCGTCATCTATCGGAAATGTGCTAAATCACCGGCCAATGAATGTCTCAATGAATATTGTCGCCTTTGGGCAAAGTGGCCGGCGTGGGCGCGCCGTCCCGAACGCTAAAAACACCAAAGCACCGCAGGAATGTCCATATAAGATTATTTAATTAACTTTATAGTCCCTCTCGTAAGAAGAATGACGCGCGTACATTTTTGAGATGAATTAATATAAATAAAAGATACGGCGTTATATCACACGTACCTTATCCCAGGTGTGAGCAAACTTTATAATAATAGAAAATGTATTTTCAAGAGATCTGAGTATTTTTTTTAACGTAAACAGGAGACCTTAAAAGTAGCTTAAAACTGTTGAATTTATACTATTACCTAAACTATAATATATAATAATGACAGACTATATTACATATCCATATTATATATAGGAAACCTATATGTACTGACATCAGCATGATGTAGCCCTTGCTGACTGGTACAGAAAACCTCGATGTACAATCTTTCGTCTCTTTTCTGTTCGCTTGCCATACATTTATGTGTCCGCCATATTGGGACTAGTTATATAGACTGCCGCTTACGGCGCTGGTAACCGACCACGGGCCGCACGGGTCAGTTATGTGCTGACGACCGAGAAGGTCGCATCACGGCCGGCGGCATGTCATTCCGCCTGGCCTTGTAAAGTTTTAACGTAAATATATATATCAATGTCCTTCTGAAAAAGTCTGTTTGCTGACCTGTTCCTCATCATGCCCTCACGCGACGGAATAACACATTTTTGAAAGAGAGGAGGATGGTTAGTACTATTTATAGGAATGCCTTTTTGTGATGGCTACATGCCGAATTTAGTAATGTCGATTCGTTAACGCAATAACACTACTTAAACGTTACAAATGAAAATGTTTTATGCACTAAGAAACTCATTGCGAATCGGTAGTGTTCGCGTGACAACTAAGCATTTTAATCTAACTCGGATTATATATCCTTCTCGTCGTTTCGAAAAGGTTCCCCACGTCTGCGAGTGCGGGGGCCACGGGTTCACACGCGGCATGCGCGATGACGTCCGCGATACAGAAGCAATTCCGAATAATTATCATTGGGGCGACTTCGGAGAGAATTCCACCGGAGATGACTATCTCCGCGGCATACCACCGCGGCTCCCCCACATACATGAAACACAAATGTACAACACACGGCGTATCACAGTCCTCGGCTCCCGAACAGATCGCATTATGAAAAGCGTAGAATGTATACCATCGATCACACAAGTGTTTATTTATTACACACAGAACCGAAGTTCCAAGATACAAAATGAGAAACAGAGCATACATAAATATATAATAATATAAAAGATAATAAAATATAAAAATAACATAAAAGAAGAAGATGACACGTGTCAAAGATCATAGAGATCTAGGAGAACAATACCATCGACAAAAGAGGAAAAGGATGTAAGAAAAGGATCGAGGTGTGCTGGTAGGCCATTTAGAAGCGCCATTGCCGTTGTACTAAATTGAGTGCTCGAAGCTCCACAATTATCAACTGGGAAAACACAATGGATGGCTACGAGCACGGGTGTACTTATCTGGAACATAGAAGTTAAAGCATTCAAGAATCCCAGGGTTGTGAATTGTACCGCGAAGAAGAAGGAATGAATGTTTGATTGCAGCGATTTTCCTCCGGGACTCTAACGAATGGAAAGAAAGCGTCCCTAGAAGAAAAAGAGTTGGGTAATGTTCGAAGTATTGAAACTTACGTTCGATGAAGTAAAATTATGTTGGTTGAGCAGCTGTTTATGTTTTATTTAGTTACTGTCTGCAAAAGGAGCTCGGAGCATCTTTTGAATCGATGCGTGATATCTGGGACTCGCAGCATTACTCGATCAAAACAAAATACCGAATATACAGCGACTTTATAAAATGGTACAGAGACGTGCGTTGCTGTTCCTCCAAGTACAGATGTGCAATTTCCAATTCACTGAAACGATTTCTGTCGAATATAGGTTTTAATTTTGACACTATGCAGTCCGATTACACAATATGTGTGTAATCACCAGGCCGAACGTTAAACGCGGGTCACACAACATGTGTGTGATCGTTCCGCCAACGCTTGGTGGCCGACTATACACAGCTTATGTTTTTTCAAACGTAAGTGGCCGATCACACAACACATGTGTTGTTTTTACTTTCGACCATAATTCAAAGATCTCAAACCTTTTCAGCGAGTGTCATATTTAATTTTATCTGAACACATGACGATAGATTTAGCAATTCTTTAAAAAAACAGTCGGCCTCCAGCGTAAGTTTAATCGCGTAACGCGCGCACTGGATAGTATTAAGGCATCATCTTCTTCGTAGTATCAATCCGGTGGATTGGTTCGCAGCAACAGAATCTTGCATCTCGATCTCCATTCCTCTCGGTCCTCCGCAACCCTTTTCAGCTCAGCATAAGCGCTACAATTCATGTCCTCGAATACTTGCTGCAAATCCTCCCGTCTAGGGCGCCCTCTACAGTTTCTACCCTCAACAAGGCATCATATGTACTAAAATAACCCGCGCATTGCCATACAAGTCCAAAGCGGAATTTTCTATCTAAACTTTCCTCTGCATTCTATTATATCCCACTTGTCTTTCAAATCGCATTGGTTGAAAGTTGTGAGCTATGACAGTCAGGCAAGACGGCTGGACGCTGCATGCAAGTAATATGCGTTATTTGTATGCACATTGAGGAGATTGCAATTGTATATTGATACGTTTCTTTTAGACATCCAGATTGTGTGAAAGAGAAAACATAGATACCAGAAGAGCATAACTTAGCGGTGGCATTTATGATTTTTTTTTAAACTTAAGTGCGAGATTGTTGTGTTGTTGTTGCAGGAGGAATGAATTCATTGAGTTCAGAGGCATTCGCGCGTATTTGCTAGTTTGTTTCTCGTCTTGCATGGAGGCTCCAGCGGCGGGGTGCGAGGAACGTGATTTTCCGGTTTGGGAGGTTCGCGCTCTCGCCGCCCCCTTCCGGTGGCGCTGCAGCAGGTGGGCGGAGGGGGTGGGAGGCGGGGGGTGGTCACCGCCATCATGGCGACATCGACTTCCGGCCGGGCGGAAGCGCCGAGACAAGAACCCGCATTCCTCGCGACACACGACAAGCACCCAGTCTCTTTGCCGGTGTGCGACCGATGACCTCACCTTTAAAAATACCTGCCGCAGCTATTGACCCCTACAATTGACGCATTGATTCCATTAATTTTGTAAATTGAGGTGCATTCGAAATAGCGAATCGTAGATACCCAACAAAAGGTTAACAAAATAATTATGTATTTATATATCATCAGGGATTACATAGGCATGAATTTAAATGCTTCTCTCTTTCAACTTTTATTCATCAACCCCGAAGATGACTCCTGCCATGGAGGTCAAAATATTATGCAACATTCCAATGTCGAAAGATAACGCCAATAGCATTATAATTTACTATCTATAATCCGAATAACTAGTGATGCCTAAATCATTAACCCTTTCATTACGGCTCGGTGAAATACAAAATATACTGTCAATTATAAAACTAGTATTTGAAGCATAAATGTACTAATCTGTTCTATTTTCATATATCACATTGGTTCTTGTATCCTTTAGCTATCAGATGATGCATAAAAAACTATTCTAAGCAAAACGATATATCACGTCAACCGATGTCAACGGTCGGGGAATCTTGGACGGCATATGCCGACAACCGATGCGAAAGGGTTAATAATAAATTATAGATCTAACGTTTAACACGAAAACTGTCACATCAACACAAAATAAAGAGGACTTTTAATGTAAGCTATTCGAAATATTTGTATACTGAAGCGTTACTGTGAGTCTGTTATTTTTATAACCGCATATTCGGTAGCATTCAATAGTCTCGAGGATTACGTTATATAGTCACGATGGATGAGAATGGCGGGCTCGAGAGTGGCTTTATCACTTGCTGTGACTATATAATGGAACGACAGCATACCAAAGTATTTAATTCTAGAAAGAAAGGTATCAGTATCCATCAAGTACATTCTGAAATGTGTGAAATGCATGAAATGTCCCCATAACATTTGGATGTTATGGGGACATTTCATCGACACAACTTTAAACATTGATGTCTTCAAATACATTTGGAAAGCACAACAGTTGTATAGACATATATTCATTCATTTTGAACAATGCATCTGTAACTTTTTGTAATGAAGAATTTTAACATGTTTTTCTATAATCTAATAAAAAATATACTTTGATGATAAATATATTCCAATCGTAGAAATCGAAAAGGCCGGCTGAAGGTATTTTCACATGTATTTTATATAAAAAAATAATACACACCATACATTAATAAATTGTATTAAATATGTTTCTCGTGGTCGATAAGCGCAGCTCCAGTTTCACGGACACGGAGGTATGCGTTTCGCAACAGACTCGGGTCGGGACGTTTTTTTTTTGCTTCTCTTTCACGATCAATGAAAATGTTTGTTCTTTGAATCGCGCGAAATCGTAAAACACCTGGATTGCGAATTCCACCGGCGGCCATTGTTTGGGCATCGACCGCTCTATTATCTGCGTATATAAAAAAAAACAGCAAAAAACAATTCGTACGTCTTCTATTTAATATATGTATTAAATAGTATGCCAATCGATAGAATAGATGTGGACGAGTGGAATCTAAGCATACAATTCACAGTAAGAGATTTTCACGCAAAGTTCCGCAAGCAACTTGCCAAAACATTTGTATGGAGCAACTTCATGTACGGCTGTGAGACGTGGTGCTTATCTGAAAGTGATAAGAAAAGACTAGAGGCCTCTGAGATGTGGTCTTACAGAAGAATTCTCAGAATTTCCTGGAGGGACCACATCACGAATAATGATATTCTCAGCATAATCAAGAAAGATGGCACCTGTTAAGAACCATATCAGAGGTGAGCCCGATGAATCGGTCACATCTTGCGCCACGATGGTCTTCTTCACGACATTGCGGAAGAGACGCCACCAACGAGCTCATCGCAAAATTAGGATGGGGTATTGTGAAACACCGACCCTACAGCCCGAATTTAGCCCCAAGTGACTATCATCTCTTCCCTGACAGAAAGAAACACATGGGTGGAACGCATTTAGGCGACGGAGAAGAGCTGGAAGAAGCGGTTCTCAGGTATCTGCGTAGCTTGGCGACAGTTTTTTTTACTCGGGCATTCAAAAGCTCGTATACCGCTTGCAAAAATGCATTGACCTCAGTGGCGACTATGTAGAAAAATAGGTAAAAGTCTGAACTTTCCAAAAATGTACGCATACATGGAATTAAAGATGTTTTACACTGTGAAAAATCACTGGGAATCTTATATTACGGATAATCCTCATGTACAAAATAATCTTTAATTCGTATTTACAGTGATCACAGTGCATCAGTTCTGGTCAGTATTTAAAGAATTCGCCTCCAGAAGCTCATAATTTTTAATTGCAGCGGTATTTTAACTCAATAGAATGTCCGCGGCTCGACCCGGCACGTTACGCAGTGCACGTGCCGCGCGTGCAGTGCCCCGGCACGTCACAAGACGTCTAATGAAAACGACAATTCAATCACTAGACCGCATCGATTAAAACACGCATTACCGCCACATGCACTGAGCGTTTGATATCAGCTTGATATAACTCCTTTAGGCTGATGCCGTAAAGCCTCGAAAAACGATCTTTTGTCTCTTATTTTGTTCGCTCGCCTGACATGCACATCTAATGTTAATTGTATTAATTTATATTAATTGTGTAACGTTAAGCGGTGTTTGCATACGCCAAAAATATTTGTAATAAGACAGTTGGCCTATATCCTATTAGTACGACTGTCGTCTTGAATTCGTTTTTTCTGAGCGGCTATTGGCAGTGCCAAGATGTCAGTGCGCCGGCAGTTGTCAGGTGAAGTTTGACTCGCGGCCGTCATTGGGCGTTCGCTATGACGGGCGACGTTTTTGACAAATAAACGCGTATAGTGAAACAACAACAAGTTCTTTATATTGTGAGCCTGATCCTGCATCCTACAAGTAAGTCGATATCGAAAGTGAGAGGAGGATATCACAATATTTAAACACAAAGACAAGTTTTTAAAAAATACTAAATATAATATTATCTAATCATAAGAAAGACCACATTTTTTTTTAAATTGTATTTCACCAAACACATGGGTCATCATAATCATTATTTCTTTGTCCGCTCTCCCAAACGGAGCATATGAGCGTCACAAACTAGCGCCACACGGATAATTACACGCCCTTATACTCATGGCAACCTCGAGCTATATTAAAATTACATAAATCATAGTAAATTTGTAATTTAAACTTTTGTACAGGATTTTTGCTCTGTCAAACATTCACTAATCCAAGCTTAAATAATCAAACAAAATATTACATTATTACACCATTTTAACGGCACCAAATGTATTTTTTATATAATTTTCAAGTTTAACGTTCACTACCGCCAAATTTTAAACAAAAACTTAAATAAAGCATAAAACTTAGTAAATTATCGACAGGATAAATTTATTATGGCTACTAAGTACTTTTTTAACCGTTGATCCTTGTCACTTTACAACTAAAACATCAGTTTTCACACTGCGGTTCTATTAACAATGTCAAAGGTAAATAACTTCTTAGGTTTTCACGGCCAGATTTGATATCGTGGCTTTTGGGCTTAGCCGTGCGTGGCGATTTTATTTTGACCAATATTTCGACCGCCATTGCAGGGGTCTTCAGGATTGGTGATTTAGTTGCGAGTTGGTGTCAGATTATCTTTTGACGAGATCAATCCTGAAGAACACCCCTGCAATGGCGGTCGAAATATTGGTCAAAAGAAATTCGTCACACACGGCTAAGCCCAAAAGCCACAATATCAATGTCAAAGGTATTTCAGGAAAAAGCGATTTGTCATAAATAAATGTAATGATTTAATTCAACCTAACCTTAACCAAACATTGTAATTTGTATTAATTGAAACAAACAATTAATATGTTTTTTAAATGACATTTAGCGTGAATAACTTCTTAGGTTTTCACGGCCAGATTTGTTATTGTGGCTTTTGGGTTTAGCCGTGTGTGGCGAACTATATTATCTATAATATTTTGACCTAAATAAATAAATCAAAACTAAATAAATCATCAATCCTGAAGAAGACCCCTGCAATGGCGGTCGAAATATTGGACGAAGGAAGTTCGCCACACACGGCTAAACCCAAAAGCCACAATGACATTTAGCGTAGTTACAAAAAGCAACACCAGAAGCGCCTCCATAAACGAGTATATACTTACGAATTGCACTAAATAGTTTCATAAATGTTATGTTTCACATATATACTCCTATACACATAGCGTCATATGCTAACAACCGCGCATCGTGGTGAGTACTGGGCTTCCCGGCTGGCAGACAAGTCGACACAGGCATCTGACAGAGACGTCAAAATAAAAAAGGCAAAGCTGTCCAAATATTTGCGCATTCCGGACCGATATAAGTAATACATGACTGTGACGGCCAATCAATCAATGATTACCGCGTTCTGTACAGTATTTGAACAGGTAGAATGTATTTGCGGTCTCTAATTAGGTGCATTGCTATGGAGTAATCGAGCAGGGCGCAAGTGATGAAAGCATTGGCTTTGAAAGTATCTCCGAAGCATATTAAACAACAGGTATGCACAAACTGGCCGGTGGGTATAGCTCAATGGTCAACAAGCGTTTTCTTTGCAAGCCAAAGGTTGTGGGTTCGGTCCCCGATGGAGATTTAAAAAAGAGTTTTTTTAACTTATGGTGTGGTGTGAAATTGATCCCTCACCCGTAAAATGCCAGTCATAGCCTATTAATTAAAAATGGTGGTAGACGGTCCAGTGAAGACCACCCACTCATAGTAAATTCCTGTAATAATAAGGATGATGCGTAAATCTTGGGCTGTAGCCTATGACGTTCGCGGATTACCACTCCACATGTTTCACTTTTCCTAGTTTCACACGTTTCTTTAGAAGATTGTATAACATCTACGCGACGCTTGTTTTACTACTAGTATTCAGATAATGTGATAATGAAGGATCCGTGCCGGTTTTAGGGGATGGCGAAGTGGGACAGTGCCCCAGGGCGTCGATTAAAGTAGGGGCGTTGAGGACAACCAATCTTCCCGACATCTTTTTTAAATATATACAAAATGGGATGGAAATGCACGATTTTGCTGCCGCAAACCAATCCACCGGATTGATACTACGAAGAAGACAAAATGGGGCGCCATAAAAAAATTGGCCCCGCAGGGTCTTAAGTCGGTACTGTGAAGGATGATCGGTTTGATGGACTCACCTGGAGGTTGTCCTGCGCCGTGTGGAGGTAGTCCCGCAGCATGGCCTCTTGCACGCCCAGCCATTCCAGCCGCGGGTCCTCCAACTGCGTCACCTCTGTAACAACAATAACAACATTAGACACTTGAAGACTTGAAGACTTGAACACAACATCAACAATCGCACGCCAAGCTTATGCAAGAACGATGTCAAGAAACCGAATGATATGAAGACAATATGGCATTGAACGCGCGCTACACTAAAGATGGTTTTTCTTCATACTATCGAAGTCTCGCCGTCCTGGAAGGCCGTCAGGAACTATACACAAGATAAAGTAAGCCCTGTATGTTTTTTTTAGAAGTGCCAATCTGAAAGTTTACAGATAACTACCATACCATGTTGAAACACTCAATCGATTCCATGTCCGCTTTCCTTCCTAAGGCATAAGGCATCACGAATTGCAGCCGTAAAGCTCTCGCCAGGTTTGCCGGCGGGTATAGCTTAATCGTCAGAGCGTTTGCTTTGCAAGCCATAGGTCGTGGGTTCGATCCCCGACGGAGATGAAAAAAAAATCTATATTTTAAATCGTTTTCTGAGCTCTAAAATACCACCGGTTGGTGTGCACATGATCCCTCACCCGTAAAAAGCCAGTCATAGCCTATTAAACAAAATTTGTGGTAGACGAAAGTCGTCCCGTGAAGACCATCCATTCATAGTAAATTCCTGAAATAATTAAGGATGATGCGTGAATCTCGGGCTATAGTATTTGACGTTGGCGGATCAACACTCCACATACAGCGTTTAGCCATATACACCATGGTAAGCGTCATAGAATTCCACAGATGAGACTTCAGAATTACTGTAACCATCTGTCGGTATTCTCCTCTCTCTATGATGTGACCGATCCATCTTCCTTGATTATCGTGAGAATCTCATTGTTCTTGACGTGGTCTCTCCAGGAAATTCCAAAAATTCTTCTGTATGACCACATCTCAAAGGCCTCTAGTCTTTTTTTTATTGTATGTAAACATATCTCTTTTTTTAAATGCGAACGACACAGACAAAGAATCCGCCGCAGACGATTAATTTTTAATCATGAAGCTGTTTCCATCGACCGACATTAATTTTTCCTCGCGGTGTTGACAAGACAACGGACAGCATTCACTGCGAATAATACATAATGTATATGGGAGTATGTGCCAGGTAAAAAAATGTCGCGGAATAAATATATAACCTGTCGACGGATGTGATCGGTGTGAGAAAATACGAAAATACGTTGTTTAGCCGCGCGAGGAATGCCGACAGAGCATGAAACATGATCAATATTGACTCTGCGCAAACACTATCGGCGCACTTGCTCGGATCAGGGGCAGGCTAGCATAATAACAAGCATGTACGAGCATGATGCGGAATGTGTTGTCGATCTGCGGAATGCGAAAGAAAAATAACAACGTTTATCATTAAAAGTTTTTCTTGTCGTCATTATCGATCACTCCAACCTGTTAAGACTGTTGGATTCTGATGTTGAGAGTTGGTATACATCCTTACAGGGACCTATATTACTTCTGGATGACTTCCTGGTGTTGTCAGTAATTATATATTAAGTCCGTCAACCAGGAGGTGTAGCGATGGACGGCTTTATATAACCTTCATCGCGATCGTGCTGTAATGCCCAGAAAAATTCAGTCCTAAATAATATATTGACGACTTCCAGGTAACACCATAAAATACTAAAGAGAGAGTCTAACCGTCTGCTAAATTTTTATTACGGGTCTTATATTTATAAGTGACTTTTAGAAATTGTCATAAGCCTTGAAGGATTCAAGGAATTTCACCCATGTGTGGCTTGTCGGTTGGTCACTCGGCGTGGGAATACCAAAAGCTAGACTTTTCAAATTTGGCTTTATCGGCCCAAATTCCGAATATTCGGTGCTCACAATCTATCACTAATACCTACAGTATTGTTCTCATTTGTCTCTCATGTTGTACTGTACTTTACGTGTTGATAAATATAAAAGTAAATTGATATTCATGTTCTTTGATTCAACCCTACCATCGCAATTATCAAAAGATATAGCAAGTAAAATAATATTCTCTTTTACGGGCTTATTTATCCTGGCGAACGAGCTGGTTATCAAAGTAACGTTTGCGAAGTCTTTGATAGAAACAAATCATAATCCGAAGTGTGGAAAGCGCAAAATCTTTCCCACTGCACTTTGGTTTATTACAGTGCGTCTAGGATTGGAGATATTGTACTCCAGCTTAGCGCCACTTTCAAGCCCATAAAGCCTTCTGAATGGCAGCGTGGTAAAAGCGTTGGTCATCTTCCACCACAGTCAGAACCTTTCTGTTCTTCCAAGACATGACTAATTACTAGGCATGCGATATATTAACGACAGATTCAACTCATTTAATTTGTTTCCAACCGTATTTGATCCCGTTGCGTCGTGATCCTTAGCAGGTTAGTATCATAGTGTATTTAAACATTTACAAAAATATATCTAAAAAATGTGTATCATGTACGAAAGGTTACATTTCGCAATCGGTAATTTGTTTTGTAGCGCAAAAACGTACGTATATATCAGAACATTTCCGCATGTTCTGAAACTTTCTTCCTTATATCCCTTTCTTCGCGCATTCCTCGTCCGCACATTCGTTCTTGTTTGCGCAACACACGGCGCATACCACAGCCCTCCCACCTCCAACGTCCAACAGAACCACCGTCACTCCGTCTCAGTACAAACGGCATTGTATGTGTTTGTGTGTGTATGTGTGCGTGTGTGGCAATAACAACAACAACACCGTCGACCAAGAAGAAAAAACGTGAATTTGAAATACAAGAGTATGCGCGCATGCGTGGCTCGGTGGCGGCCATCAGAGCGCAACTTTCTTAGGCGCTGGGTTCGGTTCCCACGCGGGGCATTCGATAACAACACATCGCTGGCACAGGTGATCAACTGACGAGTCGCATTGAATCAATAAAAAAGAAAGTAAACATTTTGAACTACTTTGTTATTAAGAGGGAATTCGTTTCATATAAAAAGTGAATTCTACATTTGCTGCATATTTATTCAAATTTAAGAGGTTTGACAAGATAAAACAAAAGCGATAACATACACTAAATCAACCTTATAACTCATGCTCTTTGATATAATATGTTTTAAATTGAGAAGGTTTTTTTTTTTATTTATTTAACTTATTAATTTTTTTCCCTTACAGAAACATTACAAATTTGAGTAACTCAATTCGTTTCTGAAGTACAATAAGAATTAATAATAAAATAAAAAAATACAATACATACAAATGTCGGTACTTATATAGGTTATGATTAAGTACTAAGAACAAAGCAATAAAGACGAGCAACAGAAGGTCCCGATGCTCATCAAACAGACGACGCCAACAAATTATTCCTCCAAAGAAACTCGTGGAGTTCATGTTTGAATTGGGCCTGCCTTACGTGAGCTATATCAACATTAGAGGTGATTTGCTTAAACAGTCTAATCCCTCTCCTAAGAGGCATAGTCTCTGGCAGGATATGGCAATACCATTCAAATCTCGTATCACTTCACAGGCTCTAAAAAAAGTGACATTGTCTTTCTACCTGGATGGATATACTGCATGATTAAACGATGCATAGTATTTACGTAAATGTATGATTTTAAATGAAAGAGATTTAGAATGAACGATAAAAAAGAGCTTCCCATAGCATATAAATTTTCAATTATAAATATAGTAGTTGTACCTTGTATGCATTGCAACGTATCATATTATGTCAATATTAAATAAATAAAAATTACTTTCGAATACGACATTAGTAGGTTCTATCCAATGGATAAATTACCTAACGAAGCTATATTTGTAAGATATATAATTTAAAAAAATATTTTTACATTGAAACTATATTTATCAAGCACACTGCACTTCTTCTTTGAACACACCTGTACTAGAACATTGATTATTGGTATCATCATGACCGTTGGCAGATATCGAACCGCATTTCTTGCACCATTCCTTGGGGCGCGGCCCACGTTTAGAAAAGAAAATAGCTGCTAAAATCCAAAATAATTGTATCCAAAAACTTATATTTCCATACTCTTTTGTGTTTCATTGCCTTATATTAACCTTTAAACGCACAGTGTTCCCATACGGGACCGCAAATTTTCGTCGTTCAATGCCCTAGCAGGCCAATGTTTGTAATGTTTCGTCGCACAATAGATTCTTCTATGAACTTACTTTATTACTATTATTACAAATTAATGTAATCCGATTGTGAAATGAACCATAAGCACTCTTGTATGAGACCGTAGGCCATTGAACGACGCAAATCTGAGGTCCCTTATGGGACCACTGGGCGTTTTAAGGTGAATCATGTTACACTGCCTGTTTTATTACATCTATTTTACTATGTTATCAAAAGGTAATTTTAAAACTACAATTTATTCCTAATCAAGAAGTTCTGAGCATTGCGGAAACAATGATCACGTACGTGTACTTAAATAAAATCTATCCATTCAATTCAATCAATTCCGAACATTACCCAACTTTTTTTCATCTAGGGATGCTTTCTTTCCATTCGTTATGAGTCCCGAAGGAAAATTGCTACTCTCAAACATTCATTCCTTCTCCTTCGCGGTGCAATTCACAACCCTGGGATTCTTGAATGTTTTAACATCTATGTTCCAGATAAGTACACCCGTGCTCGTAGCCATCCATTGTTTTTGATCCCAGTTGATGCTTGTGGAGCTTCGAGCACTCAATTTTGTGCAAAGGCAATGGCGCTCCTAAATGGCCTACCAGCACACCTCGATCCTTTTCTTACATCTTTTGTCGATGGTATTGTTCTTCTAGATCTCTGTGATCTTTGACAAGTGTCATCTTCTTCATATTTTAGGTTATTTTTATTTTTGATTATACTTTCTATGTATTGTATATGTATGTATACTCTATGTTTCTTATTATTTGTACATTGGAACTTCGGTTCTGCGAAATAAATAAAAAAAAGTTTTACGGTAGTACGAAAAAAAGGTAGTACGACGCTTGCAATTTTGAGCATAGCTAAGTGTTGTGGGATAATCTGACGTAAGACTACTTTATTTCGTGCACTATTCCGTACAAGAAATTTAGAACCAAATCTCGAATGCATATATCATCTGCATGACGCTCAGCCGGAACGGATGCAGGAAACGTGTCAATCTTGCGTGTTACAAGGATTGGAGGTTAGGCGTAAGTTTACCATTATTTATAGTAGTATGTTCAGCATGTTCAGAAGGTACATCTTCATCGTACTGCAGTTCTGCGAGAGCAATGACCTTCCGCTCCCCGCGCGCCTCTCGCCCCGCCGAGTCCGTGGAATGCTTGCTCGGCCTTGCCAGCGTAACTCAACCTAACCCAACCCAACATCATTCATAGCGGCGCACACGACCCCCTGCCATTTTTTTCATTTTTTACACACACTGCGTGAATGCCCGACAGTTCATACTCAAGAATATCACATCCTGATCTGCCAATGATGATGCCGCTTAAAAATGTGGTTTGTATGATATGTTATTATTTCGGATGTCGATAAAACTAACCTAACTCAAATCCAGTGGTACCCTACAAGTTGCACACAAGATTAGATTCTACGACTGCCAAACAGTTTAAGAACGTAGGAATCAATTCCATGTCAGCCTCGTTAACCCTTTATTTACTAAATTATAAAATAATGTATATACTTTACTGATTCCTTTTATACGAATAAGTATTGATAGGATATAGAGAATAATTAATAAAAAACTTTTTTTTTCTTCTAAAATAAGCATTTATTTCATAGCTTTGTCCCGTCAGTAAATAAAGGGTTAATTAACCGCGCGCGTAGCTCCGACGATATTAACGATGAAGTTTAACAGCACCGTCAGAACTAAGCAGCACGCATTACAGGAAGATCCTCCCAAGAAATGGCAGAGACCCCTAGGTGACAACACAAAACGCGTCTCTTATTCTCATGGATGATGCACTCAATTAAAGAATGTCTTAGAGTATGTTGTATGCCTGGATCGCATGGACAAACGTCGCAGGAAGAGAGGTCAAACCTTTGAAGATGATGGTGAAGATTAAGCCGACGCTCCTAAAATACACGATTGCTGTAAGATATCGCACAATAGAAGCGTGCGTGCGTGTAAAAAACAACTCTCCTTGCAAGTGATGAGAAAGAATGCATTTCTGCATGGCAACAGCGAGGGTTCCACATAATACTCCGGCAAGTTGCATATGAATAATGTGCGAACGTGTGAAATGCAGAGAAACGGGCATCGGTGCGAAAATAGATTCCGGCTAAATTTGAATTGTTCCAATTCTATATATATGCGGTGCTAACGCCATCAGCGAACGAACGGATCGATATAATACACTAACTACATGAAGATTTGCTGCCAAATCCAAATATATGACGCTGAAGCATGTGTAAATTTTATTATATTGCGTATATAAGGTTGCAATATATTGCCGCCACTCAGTTTAGTAGTCAGTCGAAATTGTCGATGCATTGTCCCAGAAGATCTATGTACCCGAATTAACCTGTAAATATATGATTCCCGAAGACGTTTTCTGAGGTGTATTTTAGGTGATTTGTTAATCGGATCTTTTAAGGAGATCGGACGAATCGCTCAAGGACATTTTTCTCTTAAGAGGCAACGCAACTGACGACAATATTGAATTATCTTTGACCCTTTCATTACGGCTCAGTTTGAATACATATTATACTGTCAGTTATAAAACTAGTATTTGAAGCATAAATGTACTTATCTGGTCTATTTTCATATATCACATTAGTTCTCGTATCCGTTAGCTATCAGATGATACATAAAAAAACTATTCTAAGAAAGTAGCGAAATGATATATCAAGTCAACCGATGTTAACGGTCGGGGAATCTTATGACGGCATATGCCGACCAACCGATGGGAAAGGGTTAAAATGTCAATAACAATAAACTAGTGCCGGGTGTCCGCGATCTATTTATTTACTCCGGTCCTCGTATCCGATAGACGTCTTTCTACCCCATTTGCGCAATCTTTTTTCTCTGGTTCTTGAACCCTATGTACGCGATCTCTTTTCTCGGGTTCTCGAACTCCATGTGCACAATCTATAATATTTTCTCTGTTTCTCGAACCCCGTGTACGCGAACCCATTCTTCTAGTTCTCGTGCCCGATCTCTGTTCTCTGGTTCTCGTGCACCCACGTGCGCGATCTCTTTTCTGCGGTTCTCGTGCCCGGTGTGCGCGATCACCGGTGGCACGGGCCGCGGACTATATCTGGGATTCTAGGAAAGGCGAAAACGCGCGCTGCGAGGAGAGGAGAGGAGCAGCGAAGAAGCGCGAGCAATATTTACTTGTCCCTTCGGCATTCCATCTGCACGGCCAAGCCGGGAATCCGAAACAGCGCGTGATAGGTGCCTAAAAGGAATGCCGCATAGGTTTCATCGTGATGGGACGATATTATAGTCAAGAAAAGTTAGCATCATGTCGGACTATTTAACTATACATATAAAGAAAGTATTAGTTATTTGGGGAAAACATGTGAAACATTACGAATTATTTTTATTAGCAACTTTTTAGGCAAATATTATTTTTAAGACTAAATTTCCTTGAGACAGAAATCTTTCCCACAAATTAACCGTTGCATTGCTATGTCAACTATTATTTTCCATGCCTTATTCTTTGTTTTAAGACATATTTACAGTCGGAGCTCCTGGGAGTAAATAGGGTTCCATACAGCCGACTATACAGCGACTGTATCGTTCACTTCTTAACGGCTGTGAATCTTGGCATCTCACCATAAGTCAATGCAGCCGTTTAATGCGTTTTAGGAGGAACGTAGAAGGAGCTCTCCAAAGCAACCCACGACACACTCCACCCTATATTTGGGTATCAAAAGATAACCACACGGCTCAAATCGAGAAGAAGTTTCCTATAGTCGACAACGGAACTGGCGATACCTGACGCTATCCTGCGGCTGAGCATGTGGAGAGGCGCAACTGAGGGGAATGCTTGGATTACCCCGAAAGAGGACCTAGCCCCTGGACACAACTAGGGGTGGAATATATCGAGGTCCCTTAACAGACTTCGGACCGGAGTATGCAAGACGAGGTCACAAATGAAAGCTTGGCAGTTTTACAGCGGACCGACTGGATGTGACTGCAGCGTGGAGCAGACCCTGTCACACCTTCTGGATTATGCGCTGTATCCAAGTAGCTGCTCCCAGGAAGACCTGATGATGGCCGAAATACGCCACTTCTAGGCAGACAGGATTTGACCCTGTTGTTTCCGACACGATTATATATGCGTTTTGAAAGCTACGTAGTATAAGAGTAATGTGACAGAATTTGGGCGCGCTGTACACGAGCCGCGCCACTGCGTTTTTGTAATGACTGCAATCACTTTAATTGTTTGGCTGGCTGGCCCACGTAAAGTGGATAATAAAGCTGATGATGGATTTAAGGATTGGTATGTTGAAGTACTCACGGTTGACATGGTTGATGTAGTAGGCGCCGATCTGCTGATCGTACGCCTCCTCCCAACCCAGCGGCAGCTCATTTCCGATGCAGTCCGCGAACGTCTGTGGTTTCGTGTGCCTGCAGAGAAACAATACACGCCATTAGCCATCAATGTCACAAAATGCTCGTCTTAGACATCATCGAGGTCACGCACAATGTCAAGAAAAACCCCTACTTAGCTCCACAAAGCGATCAAACAATTAGGATACACGATAAAACATTAATACTGCTCTCTACATTTTGCTTCAGCTCAAATTTTCCCTTTTGGGAGGGAGGAAAGGACTTTCTAACGCCATTAGCAGTATCTTCAATTACTGATATATCTACTTAGAATTGTATAGCTTCCACCTCTACTTTTGGGCTTACCACTAAAAAAAATATGTTAAAATTATCTAGAATTCTTACTTAAGTGCATTTTTGATATAAATGTTTATTGATTTTTTACAGCCTTTGTAATTATACATATAATTTTGTTGTTTTCATAAATGCATTCTCGTATACATTATTGATTTCCAAAACACATAAACCCATCACACAATTCATATCCACCTTTTCACTCACTCTTTGCTCTATATAGAGCCAACACTCACTTTACTAATTGGCTTGAAAATGGCCATTCGACGTGGCCGAAACATGTGGGATAAATTCTAAAAAATATTTTATTTATATCTGATATTATGGAATTTCACCAAGAATTGTCGATCGAAAAAATCGAAATAATCAAACAATAAGTAGTAAATATTAATTTTCTTACATAGACCCCACTCCTAAACTGCATCCAATTCATCTACCCTACTCTCAAGTGAAACTCTTTCTTTATTAGTAAATATTCAGTATGTTTATGCACGTTGGAACTGATGAGGCTTAAAGTGGAGGTCATAAAGTGAAACAGTGCTCAGTGTGATCCATGTTAAAACGAGGTGTGAAATTATTATTTATTTCATATTAAAATGGATTTCACATACTCTTAAATGTAACCAACCTATAATAGCTAGTCTGCTTTAGAATGATTCAAGTGAGGAAGCCTCAGACCTCGACTCACATCAAACCTTAAGAAACGTATCTATATACGGTTGTCAGTCTGCATAATTGATTTCCTTTTATGCTTACAAGGGGAAGTTTTTATATAAATACTTGCCGTCAATTTTCCATAATAGCAAGAACATTGTGATTAATTTATTACTGTTATTTATGGTGTCCTGTGGCAAGTGAAAAACGTCCCAACCTAGTCCACCTTCGTCTCTTGACAGACTGTAGAATGGAAGGTTACCTCTCTTCTTGTCATTCATTACAAATTCAAACCATCGTACCCCCAGTATTCAACGCAGACACCTGCTTCCGAAATCCATTAAACAACTTCAGTGGCTTTCCTTAGGTACCATGTGTCATAAATAAATCCAAGTATAATATTTGGCATGAAAATGTATCAAAAGGCACTTCTTCTAGGATCAAAAAGTGAAATTACTTAAAATCGTAAACTCATTTACGTAGTACATTATATTATATTGATATTATTGTCATAGATAAAAATTTAAGATTATATTGTTAATTGTATTTCTATATTATCGGTTAAATATATAGTACATTACTCATCGCAGAAACTGTAGAGGGCGCCCTAGACGGGAGTATTTGCAGCAAGTATTCGAGGACATGAATTGTAGCGCTTATGCTGAGCTGAAAAGGGTTGCGGGGGACCGAGAGGAATAGAGATCGAGATGCAAGATTCTGTTGCTGCAAACCAATCCACCGGATTGATACTACGAAGAAGACTCACCGCACATTTAAGTCACGTCCGTTTCCAATATAAACATACAAAAAAATATTTTAAATATATCAATCATTCATTGCATTTTAATATCAAATTTTCAACAAGCGTACCGAGAAATATGCGAGAACCGATTATGTGTAAAAATAATAAGTATGTACTTAAACAATCATAAATTCGTAATTGTACGCATTTACAACAGGGTGGAAATAGAGAAAAATAATCAAATTAAAAATTCACTAGTACTCAAGTATTTAGATAACATTAAGGTTATCAACTGACAATACATGGTGAAACTGCATAATTGTAATTTTAAATTAATTTTAAATTATTTTTAAATTATTTTTAATTAAAAAATTAACAAATTCAAGATATTTAGTTTTGATTCACATTTGCTTTTAACGATAACATGTTTCGGACTCCCTGGAGACCATCTTCAATCATATAATACATGGAGCTGCAAAAATAATTTGACGGTTTTAAATTAAAACAACGACGAAAACCGTCAGCTTATTTTGCCGCTCCCTGTCTATAGATATAGATACTACAGATGCTGTCTCATCAAATCCTTGACTATTTGACCTGGAGGTCGTCGAGAGCCATATATGTTTCCACGTGGATCTTCAAGGTGCAGAAATGTCTTGGAATAAGGCAACTGGCAGAACTGAATGGCTACAATTTTTGGTGATCATATATGCCATGTCCATCCATATGGATGCGAAAGGCAGAGGATCGAAGAGGATGGAGACTCATGCGGGAGGCTTACGTTCAACAGTGGACGAATACAGGCTAATGATAATATATATCATATATGGAACGGATCTGAGAAAAATATTTTTTAATCTTAAAAACATTGACGTTCAATCATTCTTTGGAGTCATTGCGGCTGAACATGTGGCGAAGGGCAACTGAGGGGAATACTTGGATTGACCCGAAAGAGGACCTAGCCCCTGGACACAATCAGGGGTGGAATATATGGAGGTTCCTTAACAGACTTCTGACCGGAGTATCCAAGACGAGGACACAAATGAAAGACTGGCAGTTTTACAGTGGACCGACTGAATGTGACTGCGGCGTGGAGCAGACCCTGTCACACCTTCTGGAGTGTGCGCTACGCTATGTCCGAGTAGCTGCACCCAGGAAGACCTGATGATGGCCGGGAGTAACGCCATCGACGTCACCCATTTCTGGGCAGACAGGATATGACCCTGTTGTTTCCGACACATATACACATATATAACTAGATAGTAAATACGAGATTCAGTCTGAAAGATTGTGATTACTGCACAAAGTCCAATTGAGAGAAACTGCACGAAGAATTTCTCCTAAGTGATTAATGCAAAGAACGTATTTTTTAAATGATTAATGTTTATTTTTTAAATCACGTACTAAGTGTTCGAATTCGGCCCTTATCACGATCAGATTATACTATCATCGTATGATGGGTACACAATATTTGTGTAAATATTGAAAGAATTTTCTAGCGATAAGTCGAACGCCAACGAAATCCATTCCGATCGCGTGACTAGTACTCGTGTATACAGAACAAAGTGTAATGTGACGATAATCAATGCCTCTATATAACATTTATTTCTCGTCATCATCAAGCAATGTATTAATCCACTGCTTAATAAAGGCCGCTTTCTCATGAAGTCTCCAGATAAAAAAAAAAAAAAAAATACAATGTTTTATTTTTTTTATTTTGATAAGTTCTCTGTATAGGAGACTGCAGATTCGACTAAGCCTTTCTCAATCCATCACTTGAGTTAACTCTCAACAAGTGAAAGGCTACGAGTTAGTCGAAACTGCAGTCTTCTATACAGAGAACTTATCTTACGTGATCCATGTAAAAACATGGTGAATAAATAAATATTTATAATAATTAAATGATGTATATATTTTTCAAATCAAAGATGCTTGTATATAAATTGTACATAAACGGATAAGATAAAAAAGGGGAACCACTTCTATAATTCGTCTTTCGTTATACAAAAGACGAAATCTACCAATGTCGACTAAGAACAAGGACACTAATGTTAAAAGTTATATTTAAAATTATCTTCCAACATTTTGAATCAGATTTTTTACGAAAACAATGCAGGAGAGCACAACAGGTCGAAACCAGTGAACTCTATGAAGCTCAGTCAGGATTCCTGGACAGTCCATGCTGGAAGCGTGTGTCGTGTTTGTGTGCAGATTTCGGAGATCGCAAGTGTATATTCATGTGAATTGAAAAGATTCACATTATATGAAGGAGTAAAAAAATACAGAGATCACCAGTGTCATTTAGGAAGCATTTTTTTACTGCCAATTATGTTGGTAGACATACATTAATCGTGTATGGGTATTCAGAAAGTGTGAGACGAGAGTCTGTCGGTTGTGGGTGGGTGCAGGAGGAATTAATTCTTTGATAATATGAGCACTGGCGAAAAAAGAGATCCAAGGAATCAATGTAACCAAGAAGTGTAATATGAACAAAAAAGTACGTGAGAAGATGATCTTCTTCGTGTCAGCGACGTCAAATTATTTTTGCCCAGTATCTGGCAACATCGATAGTGTGTTGCCTAGCATTAGGTCTTGAGGTCTTCTTTGCAGGAAGATAGTCTCTTAATGTTGATGGACATGGTGGTGGGAGCTCAAAGATAATTGAGATTTTCTAAATGAAAACTTAGAAGTAGCATTGCAGTTTGATTGAACTGAAAAACAAATGGAATACTTCGAGTAAGGGTATACCTATCTGGAACTTAAATATATTAGATACGCGATTACTCGTTGCACACATTCAAAATTATATGTGTATAGAATGCAAACATAAAGCCGTTCTATAATAATGCTGAAAGTGATTGCGGTACTTCATTATTCTGTTATATAGTATGAGTCGGCGTCCGCCACGCACATCAAGTATCAACAACAATAAATAAATAAATAATAATTAAATATCTCGTTGAATAACGAATGGCGTGTGTGAGAGGAGCGTCCGAGATGAGGAGGAGGAGACGGCCGGCGTCTCGTAACAAGGAGAAAGTAGCCAAGAGAGAAATGTCGACGGCCACCACGTGGAGAGGAGATTATATAATGGGTGTAGCAAGTGAATCGTGGCCAACGCAACACACTCACTTCAAATCCATTATTTCAATCATTTTGATCATGTTAATGATGACAAAACTCAGATTAGTATCGTACATCACACAGAGAAACACTTTGCGTACTTTCATGACGACAAACGACAACAAGGACAAACCTTTAAACGCCCAGTGGTTTCCTTTCGGGACCGCAGATTTGCGTCGTTCAATGCCCTACGGTCCCATACAGGAGTGCTTATGGTTCATTTCACAATCGGATTACATTAATTTGTAATAATAGTATCAAAGTATGTTCACAGAAGAATCTATTATGCGACGAAACATTACAAACATTGACCTGCCAGGGCATTGAACGACGCAAATTTGCGGTCCCGTATGAGACCACCGGGCCTTTAAAGGTTAATTATAAGCGAGTTTCTTATACTCGTATATTCACTGAATGATAGAAAAATCAGTGGAGAAGATAAAAAAATCGGTTATGAAGCTTGCGAGATAGAAGAGCTAGAAGTAACCTCCCACTGTGGCTAAAACCCAGCAGGATTGCAACCTGTGTAAGCTATTGAGCATAGTAACCCCATAGCTCGCTATCTTATCACATTGTTGTACAACGAAGCGGGTATTAGGCTTGCAAGATAGAGGATCTTGGAGTTCCCCTCACTGTGGCCCAAACCCTGCAGGATGGCAAGCTGTTTCGGATGTTAGAGAACAATGAAGCGGGTGTAAAGATTGCGGCTGTTAAGATTGCGGGTGTTAAGATTTCGGAATTGAGGAGAAGCTTGTAGTATCCCTGGCTATGGTCCATTCCCTTCAGGATGGCAAGCTGTGTCGGCTGTTAGAGGGGCCGCATAGCTCGCTAGTCGCTATCTTATCCGCCCGCCGCTTATCTGAGGAATGCGCAAACAGCGACACCGCCGGCCCCGCCCTCCACACCTCTCCGCTTCAAGCCGCATCATCGAAACCGTTCCTAGGATGGACTTTCTTTCCATGCTTAACCATCCAAGTACGAGCTGCTTATGAAACGGTTCGCAAGACAACGCGTGAATGCTGATATATAAGGTTTTATAGACATTTAACAATTCCTTCTGACTTGGCCACCAGATTACATATTTAGGATTTCTCTAGGATTTCCTTTATATATACCTATAGGACCTATTTGTCGAAGAGCAGAGACTACGGTCAATGGAAAAGAAAAATGTTAGAAGTGTCGCCGAAGAAATGGATAAGCAGTGTTAGTCGACCCCCTGCAAGATTGACATCAGAACAAATGGGGGGAGACTGGATTCGGATGGCGGAGGATTGAAAGGAATGGATGGATATTCATGCAGGAGACCTACGTTCAACAATGACATACGAGTACAAGAGAATATCGAAGGTGGTAAAGAAATTTAATTTTTATTATTATATTAGTATTTGTATAGCGCTCTTTTATGACCGAATGATCATTCCAAAAGCGCTTCTTTGCCTCTCTGAGTAAAAAGGTGGGTCTTGAGTCTGCTTCTGAAGGATGCCTCCGCTTTAAGCTCTCTTATGTTTTAGGTAGCGAGTTCCAGGCCATTGGTGCCCCGTAGCTGAAAGCCCGATTGCCAAAGACCGTGCTAGGACTACCTCCCGTCAGATGGTGCTTCTATTTGCTCTAGCTGATCTGAGTGTCTCTCCACGCGCGCTTATTTCTGAAGGCTTGATAAGTTCTGCCAAATAGCCCGGTGCAGTTCCGTTGAGTGCCCTGTAAGCTAAGAGGCATAATTTGTACTGGATTCCAGCCGAAACTCTCAACCAATGCAGTCGGTGTAGTATTGGAGTAATGTGGCAGAATTTGGGCGCGTTTCTCTTCGTTATCTTTGGATTATATGACGTTTGTTATTTTTTCACGAACATTAGAGCGCTGTATTTGTAGTGTTACTACTAGTAGACTACAATCCGACATTCACACATCGAATGTATAGTTATTCCAGGACCACCAATTTTGATTAGAAAACTTAACAATTTAAAGATTCTAATATTGTGGTTTGCATCACATGGGATAACTTTAATGCGGTGTTAACTATTTATCGTAAAATCACATGTATATTAGTTAAATATTCTCCTTATTATAAAGTATGTTTTCATTAGCATAATACTTATATAGTATACGAGTATTTTACATACAAAGCCATGTACGTACATAGAATGCGCATGTTCTATTTTTTAGAAGGCTATCAAATTCGTACTGATTTTAATTGTTCTTCTAATAAATCGATTTACATTACAATAGTCACGTTCATGTTTGTGTTGACGCAAATTAAATAGTATTAAGTCTCATTAAAGCACGCTGATAATAAGTCAGAAAAAAGAAAAAATCGCAAATCTCGAGTGCCCGCAAATATTTCAATTGAATTTGATAAGGAGCCGTAATCCTTATGTCAGCGAATCACGTTATCAGCGATTCCATATCGGAATGTACTATTTATTTAGGGCGGGAAAATATATTATTTACATACACTCACCTTGCGAATCAGATAAATATAATAATGTAAATAGTATGTTATAATTGTACTTGTTTAAAATACTGAGTACCACACCTAGCTGCATTAATAGGTGTACCGGAAAAGAATGTCGTTTTTTTAGAGGTTTTGAGTGGTCAGTTCTGCTTCGCCAGTCGAACTTTTATTACGTGTTCTGTGTCGCTTCTCTGACTACGTATACCTGGAGTATACTAGGACTTTTAAACAAAAAACATTACAACCCTATATACAATGGAGAGCTTTGTACCGAATGATGAATTTATTCAAAATATTATGCTTTACCATTTCATGAACCTTTAATTTAAGGCCTTTTCTTCCTGAATAACTTATATACACATAACGAGTACGATTGCAGAGATAAATTGTGGTGAGTTGATGGGTCTGTTTGCTAAATATACAATTTTATTAATATTATCTGCACTCACTAAGATCCAATTCAAATATTAAGTATTCAGTGATTCCTTTCTCATCTTAATTCAGATCACATAGCATGCAGGAGAGCACAACCGGTCGAATTCAGTGGGGTATATGAAGCTCAGCCAGGACAGCTGGAAGCTGCATACGGGAAACGTGTGTTGCTTGTTTGCTGATTTGTGAAGATTGCAAGTGTATATTTATGTTTATTTTAGAGATCCAGACTGTATGAAGAAGGAAACTTAGATCCTGGAAAAGAATTCCAGTGCTGACCTTTAGCATTAAGGAAGGAATTTTAGAAACTGACAGTACTCAGTCGACATTTTAGTATATGAAATGTAAATTTGTGGGTGTGTTCAGAGGAGCAGTGGCCATGGTAATAACGGTAGAAAAGACTGTGAAGCAACCAAACGTGTGTTCCAAGGATTGGAGATTATACGTATGACATCATTTAATATAATACATAGGTAGGTTAAGGTATTTTGGGGTTCCATCCAAAAGGTGCCTACCGTATTCGAGCGCATTTGTCCTTTGTATATAAGAAGTTATTTGACAGTGAAATATCCACGCGCTTTATATGTTGACTGGATGAGGCTGGACGTTGAAGGGTTCATGCTACAGTTCTAGTACTATCAGTACAGCGACATATTGACTAATAACCTTTAAACGCCCAGTGGTTTCCTTACGGGACCGCAGATTTGCGTCGTTCAATGCCCTATGGTCCCATACAGGAAGTGCTTATGGTTCATTTCACAATCGGATTACATTAATTTGTAATAACAGTATTAAAGTAAGTTCATGGAAGAATCTGTTGTGCGACGAAACATTACAAACATTGGCCTGATAGGGAATTGAACGATGCAAATTTGCGGTCCCGTATGGGACCACTGGGCGTTTAAAGGATAAAGATGTCATCAATGATCGTCTGGATGATTTCAATGAGACTGCCAACATTCTAGCAAGTGGTGTGTGTAGTTGAGTGTAGGGGGGCATCGCTCACACAGCTCGCTTATTATTGCTCGGGTATCGGCGGCGGAGCTCCGCAGTAATAAATCGATCAGCGGCCCGCGACACACATACGGAAATAGCCCACAGGCAGGGCAGACCAAACGTATGTTAGGCTATTGCACTGCACATCAACAAAACGCAAAAATATCGTGTCGATTTCACGAAGCACCTTTATCAATAACGTCTCCAACAAGCTCTTCCATCGATACACGACACAGAGAGATGCACCATCTAACAACAACGAATGAGTTTATCATCAAAAAGTACAATTTCTAGTGTTAAAAGACATTGGTTTCACTGACAATATGAGGTGGTAGAGAAAATATAGATTTGGTCGTATCTAAGATGCTGCTGCATTAGTTGATCCTTTGAAAATGTCAAACTGGACGACATATTCTCTTTAATCTCTTTCATCTCAATCATATTTTCAAGAACCGGTAGGTCCATCTGGGAACCGTAAGCGTGGACAATGCAGCCGCTTTGTGGTGGCTATATGTTGCAAATATACGTGAAAAACTTGTATTAAAACCCCAAAATTTAATTTACATTATAACAGAAACGTCTAGAAAATATGTGGAAGACACAAAAAGTCTAATACCACTCAAAAAAGATGTCATGCCGCTTTTTTAAAGCAAACGTTAAACATGAAGATGCGCGTGTATACAGTAAGATACAAGATTATATATTAGATTATCATTAATAATATAGATTATTCAAGTCGTATACCTAGAATTTAGATATTCGTTATCTATGCGCTATAAGTGGTTCGATTTAGTCTGGTGTTCCGCTGAGGTGTTTGCTTCTGCGAACTGTTGCCGATGCGGCCTCTGTGTCTGCAAGTTTAGCATATAGTATATAGTTGCCAACGTATATACTTGTGTTGGCTGATGCGAGCATCAGACAACACGGCGACTATCCGCCCACTCAGTGGATTCCTCGAGACTCCCCCGACAAGAAGATATCACCACACATATTCCATAATTTGAAACACTTCCACGGACAATGCATTTGAGAGACGAAAAAATGCTGTATAAGCATGCCGGCTGTTATGGTTATGCGTAAAGCGTTTGCTTTTTAACTTTTTCGCATTGGTGTCGATATATGCCGACTAAGATTCCCTTACCGTTGACATCGGTAGCCGTGATATATCGTTTTGATACTTTCAGTACTCATTGTGACATCTACGGTAGGAAAGTGGAACTGCAGTCATTCCTACATGTATTATTGACAGGAATATGTAAAGCATGTAAATAAATATATTTAGGTTTCGTCACAGGAGCGCTTTTTCCCTAAACCACATGTGTCAATGCCACCACGTTGGTTTGAAAAATTTACGCCGTATTGACAGTATAATTTGTATTCCACCGAGCCTTAACGAAAGAGTTAATTTCCTAGAAAGAAAGAAAAATGGTTTGCGTCGCATTCTTTAATGGGGAAATAATCTATATGTTTTTTTTAAACAATTGCGTGATTAATCCGAAAATGCCTTTTTAATATACACATTTTTAGCATATGTACCCTTTTTTATTTCTGTCATTCTAATTTCGAAGTACACACCTTTAAATAGTTAAGAGCATGTATTTTTAACCGTCGAGAGGTAGGAGCGATTCGCCTTGAACAGCATCGCCAAATTTGGTCAAAAATAATGCACATTATTCGTGACTCACTCTTAAGTCTCCTCGGTAATACTCCGTGCATTCCAGCGAAATAAATAACAGGTGACTCTCTCTCTGCGTATTCAATGAGCTCCCCCGCCAACGCTCGGTCACATTTTTGAGGAAATTACGTGCGCACAATCATCACAGAAACTGTAGAGGGCGCCCTAGACGGGAGTATTTGCAGCAAGTGTTCGAGGACATGAATTGTAGCTCTTATGCTGAGCTGAAGAGGGTTGCGGAGGATCGAGAGGAATGGAGATCGAGATGCAAGATTCTGTTGCTGCAAACCAATCCACCGGATTGATACTACGAACAAGAATCATTATCAACATGTCTGCTATCCAACTGCAGCATACGGCCGTCACTAGCTGCCTCCACAAAGCTTTCTCAGCCGCCATGGCTTTCGACTCATCCTAATATATCAGGTCTGTCTGCGGAGGGTATAGCTCAATGATCAAAGCATTTGCTTTGCAAGCCAAAGGTCGTGGGTTCGATCCCCGATCAAGATAAAAAAAATGATTTTTAATCGATTTCTGAGCTCTAAAATACCCCCCCGGTTGGTGTAAATTTGATGTCTCACCCGTAAAATGCCAGTCATAGCCTATTAATTAAAACTGGTGGTAGACGAAAGTCGTCCCGTGAAGACCACCCATTCATAGTAAATGGTGAACGTCATAGAATTCCACAGATGAGACGTCAGAATTACTATCACCATCTGTCAGTATTCTCCTGTATGTGTTGATATAAAAATAAATTTAAAAAAAACTTATATTCCACAGAATGGCGCGAGCACGGGGGCTTTAAGAAAAGACAGTTGTAGTTAATACTCTCCTACGGCATCCGATGTACGAGTATAAATCACAACCAGATCCATCTTTGCTATTTGAGCAACTGTTAATATAGAAGACTGCCTTCTCCGAGCAGTTATTTATGAATACGTTAAATGCTTTTCAAAATGCCATATTTCAAGACCTTTTGCACAGAACATCACTCATCACTTAGCGGAAAAACGTCTGTACTTTCTTTCAACCACAACCAAGAACGATGTTCAAACCCATAATTACATACTCTGCACCGACCTGGATCGATAACGCAAAATCTAACTTTACTAAACTACAGGTCATACAAAACAAAGCCATTAAAATCATTTTCAACACTCCTTTTAGAGCTAACCTCAAGCACCTCCATACCCAAAATAAAATCCCCACTATCCACCAACATTTTCAAAAACTAACACTGAAATTTCATTACAAGTCTAAAACACACACTAATCCCCTGATCAGAAGGTTAGGGGAATCAATGTCTTTGCGCAGCTCTCACCATCATCAGCGCTAAGCGGCACAACTTATGGTGTTCTTTTTTATTTTATCTTATATTTTTCACTGTTTCTTTTTTGTTTCTTATTTGTGTCTGAATTGTCTAGTGTTAAGTATGTTAACTAGGTTTAATTTTTGCTCAGGAAAAAAATAGAATCCTTTTCAAGGATTCTATAGAATCTCAGTGTATTAAAAAAAAAAAATTTCATGTAATATTAACTAAAAAAAAAAAAAAAAAAAAAATGTAGCTTAAGTAAAAGATTAAAAAAAGTCTGTAAACTTAGTACAAATACCTAATTTGTAATTTTATGTGCATGTATCTCAAGTTTGAATAAAGATTTATAAAAAAAAAAAAAAGAACGATGTTAATAAATTACTACTGTTGTTTATGGTGTTCTGTGGCAACTGGGAAACGTCCCAGCCTAGTTAGTCTACCTACGTTTCCTGACCGACTGTAGTATCGAAAGTTTGCCTTTTCTGCTCTCACCTCGTCGCTGCTTACAGACTCGAAACATCGTACCCTAATATTTTACGCATACATCTGTTTTCGAAACGCATTATACGGCTGCATTGGCTTTTAATGAGATGCCAAGATTCGCAGCAGCAAAGAAGAATGGGAACGATACAGGCATCGTAAAGTTGGAATTTTGTTTTGAGCTCTAACTAGTGCAATGCAATAAAGAAGATCCAAATCGCATTGAGGCATATACATTCGATAAGTCAGAATTTCAAGATTAAATGATTAGCCCTAACTCTCACGAGTCGTTGATCATTTTTGTCTGAAAAAACTGACTCACAAAACCACAAGATTTCTGACGCAATTTAATATGTTTTACAATGAGAGGAATGTACTGATATTGGTTATCAGCAAGCAGAGACAACACACACACTGCGAGGTGGCAGCTGTAGTCACCGGAAGCAGTGTGAATACCTGTATAAAATACTATGATCGAAAAATATTCGCAAAATCGTATATGTACATATTTTGATATCAACACCGTATGAAGAGACCAGGGCCGTCTTCTTTTTCGAGTCAGCGACGTCAAATTATTTTTTCCCAATATCTGGCAACATCGATAGCTCATGTGTTGCCCAGCATTAGGTCCTGAGATGTGCAACTTGTTGGGCACATGGAGCAGCATCGTATTAAACCAGGGCCGTATTAAAATTGTATCACAGGAAGCCAATTTTCAGTAACACGTTCTACTTGACGGTTTAATACATAATACTATATGTATATATAATATATTATAATGTATATTTAACAAGTATTAAATAGTTAATTATTAAATACAGAATACTATAGGACAATTTCAGTGATATAAAACAATATGAATACACATACGAATCTACAACAAATACCATCATAATATTGCACATTTATTTTTAACAATTCAACAAAGAAAAATAAATGATTAGTACAGGATTCGAAATTCAGACAGTCACTGTCATCAGACAACCTGAAGTGAATGATTGAGGAAGGCTACGAGTTAGTCGAAACTGCAGTCTCCTAAACAGAGGCCATACCCAACGCGATTCATGTAAAAACAAGGTAAATATTTATTATTTATAATGAATGGATCTAGTGAATGCTGAAAACGTTGAGAAAAATATCAAATTATGCAGTTTTCCATTTAAAAAAAACCGTCAATATTTTTATTAACATGATGGAAAATTGTAAAGATTTTCTCTCCATTAAAATAACGTTGATTTTCAAATCAAAATAGCGTACGTGTATGTTGCGTTATCGAAAAAAAAACAACTTTTTTTCCATCGAAATTCCTCGACTGCAATAATGATTATTAGTCATGTTTAATTAACGAAAACATTAACCAAATATGTGGCGTCTGAAATACACCGAGAGCGAGTGAACGTTAGCAGTTAGTTGTTCAGAGGAATGCGCCCAGAAAGTCATTATGATACATTTACACACATACTCGAGCTCGGGTATTACACACCGCCAGGGAGGGAGATAGACACAAATTGCAGGTAAATCATTCAAATAATATCAATATTGATAATGGAAAGCATGGCTGAGGGGACATTTTACAGACAGAGTATTTGCAAAGTGTTTCGAGGACATGAACTGCATTTCACATGCTAAACTAAAGAGGGATGCAGAGGAAAAAGCGGAGTGGAATACTATACTCGAGAAAATTCAGCATGATCCATTAGCACCACATATTATAATCAATACAGTTTTTTTTTACGTAAACACATACAGGGAATACCGACAGATGTTTATAGTGATGCTGAAGTCTCATCGTTGGATTCTATGACGTTTACCATGTCACATATGGGTTAAGTGCTGCATGAGTTTTTAAGTCTAGGCTTAATTTCTGTCTCTCCGCAAGGTATGTTGTGATCGATTACGCAAGGTGTTGATCTGCCCAGATACGAGTGTTGATCCTACTACAGCACGACATTCACGCATCATCCAATTATAACAGGAATTCACTATGAATGGGTGGTGTTCACGGTGGGGGATCAAATTCACACCAACCGGGGGTAATTTAGAGTTCCGAAATGGTTTTTTTTACTCTCCATCAGGGATCAAACCCACGACCTTTGGCTCGCCAAGCAAACGCTTTAACCACTGAGCTACAGATGAAATATTTTGTTGCTGTAATTAAAATGCTCAGGATTGATTCTGCGAAGAAGAAATGTAGCTGATAAGCACAGCAAACAACTGCAAAAACAATCACTGCGTTCGAAGTCACCTGTTGCCTGTTATCCTGTAGTTTCGCCAACGTCTTATACAAGTTATATTATGTTAGCGGCAACACCG
Source organism: Glossosoma conforme (assembly GCA_022606575.1). NCBI lineage: Eukaryota > Metazoa > Arthropoda > Insecta > Trichoptera > Glossosomatidae > Glossosoma > Glossosoma conforme. The sequence goes on along the minus strand of JAGTXR010000011.1, from coordinate 2,482,742 downwards.
CCACCGATAATTAACTGTATTGATTCGGGGTCGGCATGCATGCGAAATGTTTTATACGTATTTATTATTATAGGTATTACACACCGCGTATTTGTGACTGGCTGATATTGCGCTAGCCCTGGCTGGCTCGGTTGGCTGCCACGCCGTTTCCAAAAGCGATGACGCGCCGGTAGACGACTCTTTCGCAACATTTACACTTCTTTTATAAACCAGACCGCCGAATAAATTCCAATCAACCCGGTATGACGGATGGAGCTCTGGTTTCCGCCGCTCTGTGAAACCATTGCGGCAACACCTCACCAGCAAGAACGTGGGCGGGGAGACTGCCTTTCATACCAGATTATTATTACGAGGCAGTAAAGAGATTTCCATGAGAAGGTATTTGCTAAAGTAGATGATAGTGATGCTGGAGTCTCATCTGTGGATTATACAAGGGTTACCATGTTACATATGGTTAAGCGCTGCATGTGGAGAGTTGATCGGCCAACGCAATAAACCACAGCCCGACATTTACGCATCATCCTTATTATTACAGGAATTTACTATGAATGGGTGGTCTTCACGAGACGACTTTCGACTACCACCAATTTTAATTAATAAGCTAATACTGGCATTTTACGGGTGAGGGATCAAATTTACACCAACCGTATTTTAGAGCACAGAAATCGATTAATTTTTATTTTTTTTAATCTTCGTCATGGATCGAACCCACGACTATTGGCTTGCAAAGCAAACGCTTTGACCATTGAGGTATACCCGCCACGGATCTTTTCATCTTGTTTTTCGCATACTTGAAAACGCGTTGTCCCTTTCAAAAGAAAGCTTGTTTTGTACATGTCAACGATTTCTTAAATTTTTAAATAGCTTTGTTATCATTTCCTATTTTTCAAAAATTAATGTATTATCTTATTCCTTATGTCATGTATCAATATAGGAAATATTTATGCAGGTGTCAGTATCCTTTAATGGGTAAAAATCATTATTTTTACTATGTACTTACTATGTAATAGATTGTCAAATAATCGATCTGACGTATTTAGTGATATGTCTACGATTTCTAAGCATTTAAATTCTTCTTCATCAATCCGCAAACCAGAGCGGTATTCCATTGGGTCCTCTTTACTCAGGATGATTCACCTTTCACTGATTGGCTGATTCCGTGATGGTATTCACAACACTGAGACTGAAGCGTTGAGCTGAACAACACTTTATATTGTATATATATATATATATATATAGCATATAAACTGTCAACGCTCCACATAGATAATATGCAACATTCCAATGTCGAAAGATAACGCCAATAGCATTATAATTTACTACCTATTATCCGAATAACTAACTAGTGATGCCTAAATCATTAAAGTGCTAATAGAAACATACCAATTGGAATTAAGAAAAGAACACAATTTTTTTTTATGTTCTACCTCATTTCGTTCTGGTTAGGTTAGGTTAGCGAGACATATAGCGCACCGGTTGTCCTGTGCACCTAGTGTCCCGCGCACCAGACATCCAGTGCGCCCCACGTCGTTACCGATGAGTCGTTGACCAAAGTGTCTGAAAACGATAGGTCGTGATGCCATTTTTTAGACAGATGTTCATTGGATAACGTCAAAAAAAATATCTGTTTACTACTTATATAAATAATAAGAATATACTTTCCCAAATACTTATATGTTAGTCGAGGCTACCCAAAGAATAGGCACACTGTGGCACCAACTGGCAATGGGCAGGACATATTTTTTGACGGTCTATGTGGAAAAAATTTGGAGTGGATTTTAAGAACTGGCAAACGGAATGTTGTCCGACCCCTTGCACGATGGACGGGGGTAACTTGGATGCGGAAGGCGATTTATCGAGAAGGCTGGAGACTCATGCATAAAGCCTACGTTCAATAGTGGACGGACACAGACTGTTGATGATGATACCTTTCGAATGCGTTGGGGTTTTTTGGTATGTTTTCAATTGTGGTGGATATACCTGTATTCTCTAACTTACGGTCAAATATAACAAATAAATACTACATTATTTCAGAAAATATTATTGCTTTCCTATTATTTTGCCGGCGGGTGTAACTCAATGGTCAAAGCGTTTGCTTTGCAAGCCAAAGGTCGTGGATTCGATCCCCGACGGAGATTAAAAAAAGGATTTTTAATCGATTTCTGAGCTCTAAAATACTCCCGGTTGGTGTGAATTTGATCCCTCACACGTAAAATGCCAGTCAAAGCCTATTAATTAAAATTGGTGGTAGACGTAAGTCGTCCCGTGAAGACCACCCATTCATAGAAAATTCATGTAATAATAAGGATGATGCGTGAAACTCGGGCTGTAGTCAATGACGTTGACGGATCAAAACTCCACATGCAGCGCTTAGCCATATGCATCATGGTAAACGTCATAGAATTCCACAGATGAGACTTCAGAATTATTATCATCATCTGTCGGTATTCTTCTGTACGTGCTTACATAAAAATAAATGATTACATAAAAGGAATTTGAAAACAAATATAAAGTGTTCATATAAGGGATTCAATATAAGTTCTTCTTCGTAGTATCAATCCTGTGGATTTGTTTGCAGCAACAGAATCTTGCATCTCGATCTCCATTCCTCTCGGTCCTCCACAACCCTTTTCAGCTCAGCATAAGCGCTACAATTCATATCCTCGAATCTTTGCGACAAATACTCCCGTCCAGGGCGCCCTATACAGTTTCTACCATCAACCATCCCCTCCACAATATCGTGAAGAAGACCGTCGTGGCGCATGACGTGACCAATCCATCGGGCTCGCCTCTCTGAGATGGTTCTTATTAGGTGCCTATATTCCTTGATTATCCTGAAAACCTCATTGCTCGTGACGTGAATATGAGTTACGGTAGAGTAAAAATGTTAATCAATAAAGATATTAAGAGTATATTCTTTGAAGCACTGAAAATAATAGAGTTTTTTGTACGAAATTTGACTTGCAAGCAATTTCAGTTCATGCAGTCGGCGTAACTCGAGAAACAGCGACACTTGTACACGGCAAGACCGTTGCGCGCGATGGTACACCAATCACGCACGAGTTATACGACTACGTGACGTGAAGACATTGAGATGATGACAATGATGTTAGTGATGGCATTGGTAAACACTGTCGAGAGCCTCGCCATGTGAAGTAATGTGCGGTCAGAAGACTAGGATATGATATGCGTAAGAATGTTAGTTTCAAGTGAACCCACGCGCACGCCGTAAAGCCGCACGGCAAAAAGGTAACCTGCGAAGAATTCTAAGACTTTTCAAACCTTGCTTGATTGACGGTGTGAAAAAAGTAGAAACGCGCGAGTACGATAGGCTTCCTGATATTATTTTTTCATTTTTACAGCTACTAATTGTTTTAAATGATCACGCGTCACAGACGAGTTAAAGAAAAATGTATAATAATTCATAAATGGCTATTTTTACCTGTAGATAATAATTATGTTAAGAATTACAAAAATGAAGTGCATAGCTTGATACGCCTCATTAAAAGGTGAAATAATTATGATTTCGAAAAAAAAAACGACTAATTTGGTTTATATTTTTAACCTTTTCGCATCGGTTGTCGGCATATGCCGTCAAAGATTCCGCGACCGTTGACATCGGTTAACGTGATATATCGTGTTGCTACTTTCAGTACTCATTGTGACATCTAAGGTAGGAAATTGGAAGTGCAGTCATTCCCTTTATCAACCTACAAGTATTATTTACAGGAATCTGTAAAGCATGTAAATAAATATCGTTAGGTTTCGGCACAGGAGAGATTTTTCTGTAAACCACATGTGTCAATGCCATCACATGTATGGAGTTATATAATGAACGATTGTTAAATATAATAGTGTTTTATGCATCACGTGATAGCTAAATGATACAAGAACCAATGTGATGTATGAAAATAGGTCAGATAAGTACATTTATGCTTCAAATACTAATTTTAAGCAAAAAAAATGGTTTGAAAACTTCACGCCTTATTGACAGTATAATTTGTATTCCACCGAGCCGTAACGAAAGGGTTAATTAACAGCATGACATTGATTAATGGGTTTTGAGTACACATGCCTTAGTAGAACACTAAGAGAGCAATAGTTTTGACACTCTCCTATCATAGAGTCAGTCAAGAGACGAAAGTGGACATGGCTAGCCAACTGCAGCTGCCTTTTATCCAGACTCTCTGGCTCTCGCCACCCTAGAATACTTACTGTTGGAAAATATACATCGAAAAAAGTATAAGGCAGAGCTCAATGGGATAAGGCCAAGACTATAACGGCTTACATAAATTCATGGCAGTAATTTTTGACATCTATATACTTCAGAACTCTGGAATATAAGGTTAATCGTTCGATATCTTTAATAAACTAATACAGAATAAGAAATCACCCAAAGTATGTCTCTTCCAAAATCCGAGCTCGAGGGAAGCATATACACTCCCAGATGTACCTTCGGGTGCAGAGATATCAAGGGTCAACGCACATACATAAGCAGCTGATAGAACTGAGTGGCGGCAATCTGTGGTGATAGTATAAACACGATACGAGAAGAATAACCATTTGAACCTAAGAGGCGGCTCACTTCGCTCATACTAGTCAAGAAAAGGTGCTTGATGGGAGAACACTGTCTGCATCTCTTTTACTAGTTCAATAGCAAGCCTCGTAAGACAAATTATGTATAATATTTATAATAATTAGTAAATATCTGGCTAAGTTACATAACGGTGACGATGGAATGCCAATTGGCGTCCGCGGTAATAAAAGTGTTGAATCGTTTTTCATTTACAGCCGGAAGTGCGGAACAACGCGCAGAGATACTCTGTTGACAGATTCCCAAAGCTCGCACCGCAACTTCCGCATTCCCGTGCGGGGATAATGTTAGGTTTTATTGAGACCGACTCAATGGAGCATTCAAACACTGAAATCCCCTTGACCGTTTTTACAGGCACGTAAATAATGTACTCTCAGCAGTATCGACATAACATATTATAGCGCTGTATGTACTATATTAATTGATTAAGATTTTATTTATCATGTGATTAAGATTCTAGTTAAATTATTAATAGCATTGTATTCAAATGTGATTCACTTTGATTGTGCAGTTGTAGCTATTTACATAGTTTACTTTTCCGTGTAGCGACAGCAGGAATATATTTCTTTAGACTTGCCATATCATTATACAGACTAGAAAAGTCAATTAACATCATCATATTCTTATCACATATCTCTTTAAAATATTAATTACAAACAGTCACATAAACTACATTTTTTACATATCTGGAGCATATTATGTTCACTAGAAATTGCCGCACACACAGTTCTGCCAGCTTTCATTGTCCACGATTTATCTCTAAGCATCTCTGCGCCCGAAGGTCGTTCCCAACGGCCTCCGGAGTATATTACTCCGGAGACTAAAGACACAGCAGCTTTAGTATTCGAGACAAAATTTGGGTGATTTTGAAGATGACATAAATACACTCTTCACTACGAAGGTTAGATAGAATTACATCTTGTATTTCCACATCCGTTTCCCGTCTACAACTAGATTATTGCCTCATCGAAAGAAAGCTCCGCTGAGTACATAATATGCATAATTCCTGACAGTCTTCCATGACGAGGAGATTGCATTGACACCCCCCGTTTAATAAAGCTACTCCGCTTCGCTGGGATCGTCATCGGGACGCGTGGTGGAGCGATAATAAGCAGGTCTCCAAATCAAATAACTTTTCGAGAAGCACATTGGCGTTTATTTTAAATATAAGACTGACAAATTTCGGTATTCTGCCCGAGCCACAAACAATGAATTATTGCGTCATTGCGCCGAACACCCCAAGAGGCTATTTAGCGAACTATGGCGCTCTACATTACAGGACTTGTCAAACTAACAAAATGGCACCTGCAAAGCCGCGTCTCATATTTAATTAAATCTCAAACTAAGACCAAAATTTTTATATGTGCGTGTCCGACGAGCGATATCGAGGCTTTTTGGCACCAGCATACACCGGGTATATTGAGCTAATATCAGCATATATATCAGTTAGAATTTGAGGTATATTTGGTATTTTAAATTATTATTTAAAAGATCGGGTGATGTACACGACGCTTCCGAGGCATGAACCATTTGGTACAAATTATTTGAATACCATTGATTGATTGTTGCTTTACAAATAGAGTGTTATTAATGGTAATGATCGGTATTATGTTGGTCGGATGCAGCGAGAGTTTATATTATAAATAAATAATTGATGGTAATTGCGGTGAACGCCATTCGCAATAATAATAAAACTGTGACGAAACGCGTCGTAGCTCTATAACGCTAATTGTTGTGCAAAAATTCCAAGCGCATTCCTTGGCTTGCATGAGACACAGAGGCGGTTGGGCTGCTATTTTACTACTATATTTATTTTATTATTTATTTACAGAATCGTACATCCAAGATATTTAAAAATGCGTAGATCATATACATACAAAAATTAATATAAAAAAAGGAAGATGACACGTGTCAAAGATCACAGAGATCTAGAAAAAACAATACAATCAACAAAAGAGGAAAATGACGTAAGAAAAGGATCGATCAAATTATATATATATCAGTGCCGGCTCTAGACCCTGCGGCGCCCTAGGGCATTTTTTTGTCTGGCGCCCCATATTGTATGTGTTTAATATATATATATATATATATATATTTATATATATATATATATATATGAGATAGATTGCCCTCGTCGCCTCTAGCTCATTCAACGCCCTGGGCCACCGACCCACTGCGCCACCCCCTGATACCGACACTGCTATAATGTAGAAGTCTATCACATAAGCAAAACACCTTCACATAATCTTGTACTCCTAATACTCGCAAATCCAAATAATCTAAATAATGAAGAGAAAAATCAATATACATACAAATCTAGTAGCTTTTTTTTTATTTCCACATCCATAAATTACCTCCATTCAGTTCTATCTGTTGGAATTGTATATGCTTTGTCCCAACACATCTCTGCACCCGACAATCCACTTGGGAACAAGTATCGTTCCTGACGAACTCCGAAGCCCAGGAACTTAAAAAAGAGAAGGCAACATAGTGTCCCAAACATATTTTTGGTTGATTTGTCAATCGGCATATTCAGCGAAATCGAATGATTGGCAAATGCTATATTACAATATAAATGTTCGTTCCTCAATTATAAAGAGCAAAAGAAACGGCGGACACGAGGATTCGAACAACAGTACACACGTGACTTGTCAATTGCACTTGAAAATAATAATTTACTGTTATTTTTTGTCATATATTTTTCAAATTTGATAGTATTACATTCTGTATTTCGTAACGTGAATTCGTAAGAAAAAATCGCCTATTTGTCGTTAGTAATATTACATTTACAATAACACCCGTATGCAGAAACATTCTTATGATTTGAGGCGAGTAGAGAGTTGAGGCCCCCTCACTTTAATCATTCTTAAGCAGAGTAGCTATTATAGATTGGTTACCTTAAGTAATGTCTCTGCGTGTTTATCTCTACATACTCATAACATACGACAAGCGTTAATTCTAATATTTTCATTGGGTTCTTAATCTTAACACTTTCGTTACGGCTCGGTGGAATACAAATTATACTGTTAATACTGCGTGAATTTTTCAAACCATTTTTTTTTGCTTAAAACTAGTATTTGAAGCATAAATGTACTTATCTGACCTATTTTCATATATCACATTGGTTCTTCTATCCTTTAGCTATCAGATAATGCATAAAAACTGATATTTAACAAAAGTTCATTATGTAACTCCATACATGTGGTGGCATTGACACATGTGGTTTACAGAAAAATCTCTCCTGTGACGAAAGCTAACGTAATTCATTTACATGATTTACCGATTTCTGTAAAGAATACATGTAGGCTGATAAAGGGAATGACTGCACTTCCAATTTCCTACCGTAGATGTCACAATGAGTACTGAAATTAGCAAAACGATATATCACGTCAACCGATGTCGACGGTCGGGGAATCTTTGGTGGCATATGCCGACAACCGATGCGAAAGGGTAAAGCGTATCTAAAAATAATATAATATATCAACTGTATAACTGCTAACATTGCGTGGGTGTAACAATACCTGGCTATTGACACAATACACACATTCCGCTGATAATGATATATGTTGTGTACATGCGCGTTAAAAGTTTTCACTTTTTGCTTTGATAACAACGTAATCAAATATAAATACCGAATACTTTACGGGGCCTTGAACCCCAGGAATTCCATCGGTGTATTTGAAACAGGCAATCTACAGGTGAGTGGTGCGATGGAAAGTGCTGCAACGTGGAATCGATGGTATGCTAGTGCGAAGACCTGCAGACCACATCACATATAAAAGATACTGACATGCATGTTTCAAACGTAACAAACAGACCATGGATGTTGCCAGATACTGTGCAGAACACATTTGACATTGCTTTAAAGACGAAGAACAATTTCATACATTTCTATTAACATCCTCCTCTCTCTCAAAAAGGGTGTTATTCCGTCGCATTAGGGGAAGGATAAGGAGTAGATCAGCAGACAAAGACTTTCTTTTAGAAGCTAATTGATTATATTTGCGTTAAAACATTACAAGCTTCCGACCACGCGGGACGACATGCCGCGCGGCCGCAATGCAACCTTGTCTCGCTAAAGGGTGGGGACCGACTGGCGATCTCCGCGCGCGGTCTCGGCTTTCGCTCCCACCACGAGCGGTGGTTTTTATAACTAACACACCAAAATGATCCAAAATGACAACACGGCGCACCTAAATGCACGACAAGCGACCAGAAATAAGAGACGAAAGATTGTAAATCGAGGTTTTCGGTAACAGTCAGCAAGGACTACATCATGCTGATGTCACTATGAATTATATCAATTAATTTATTTTTTTGCTGGACGTGTTTTGCTATATGTAAGTGCATCTTATGAAGAGTCCAAAGACGCAATATACTACTTTGTTCGGAAAATACATATAAAAATTCGAGGCGGCTCGGTGGTTCCCCCTTTCTTTGCCATCCCCTCAACGCTTAGTTCGAGCCAGAGCGCCCTACGAGTAGTAAGTAGGAGTTTACGCCTGCTTGTTGAAAGTAACCCTTGTTTACTTGCCGAATGAATGGTGCTATCTCTGATTGAGGAGCAGCGCATCAACATTAAGTTTTTTGCAAAGCTAGGTAAAAATGGCCGAGATTTTTGAGTGTTTGAGACAAGTTTCTTCTTCGTAGTATCATCAATCCGGTGGATTGGTTTGCAGCAACAAAATCTTGCAACTCGATCTCCACTCCTCTCGATCCTCTGCAGTCCTCTTGAGCTCAGCATAAGAGCTACAACTCATGTCCTCGAACAGTTGCTGCAAATACTCCCGCCTAGGGCGCTCTCTACAGTTTCTTTCCTCAACCATCGCTTCCGCAATGTCGTGAAGAAGACCATCGTGGCGCATGATGTGACCGATCGATCCGGCTCGCCTCTCTGAGATCAAGTTTACGGAGACAATTTTCTCGTATTGTACAAATGCGGTAAATATGTTGTTTAGTGATGGATGCAATTCGTAAGTGTGTAAGCGTGCAAAATTGTAAACAAATACCTTCTTATTCGAATAGAATGGGACAAACATGCGACTGTTAAGTTTTTTTTTGCTAGCTACTTTCCACAATGTATATAATTTTAAAATGTGAATATATATGCACGTAATACCACCTGCAAGTATGTTATCAAGTATCATTTATCCGATTGCCATCAATGATTCGCATTCAGTTATACATACGTATATAGATAAGCGTGGTTATTAGTAATGTTTGGATTTTCTCATTACAACGAGGAAGTAAACATGCCAAAACGAAAACATGTAATCAGCATTCAAAAGGAGCTTAATCTGGAATCGGCCCTGTCGTCTCATCTGCGACCTTCGCAAGGCAATCCACAGGGTGTTCCATCATCATTTCCTAATCATCAATGATGGTAAGCACTATCAAGAATCAGTTCAATAATCCTCACTTTACATAAGCAACGTGGCACCAACAATCCAATACGAGTATACTACATATTTAAGTAATTGTTAATAATCATACTGAAGGCGTTTAATTAATAATAATTTATTTCAAATATCTTATGACTTTTTAGTAAAATTATTTGTAATAAGTCATTGTTCGCAGTTCCCTGCAACTGAGGAGAGGTAGTCCTAACACGGTCTTTGTCAATCGTGCTTTCAGTTTCGCTGCATCAACGGCCTGTAATTGCCCGGCCATGGAATAGAATATAAGAAACCTAAAAACGGAGGCATCTTTCAGAAGCAGACTCAAGACCTACCTTTTTGCCCGACGGGAGGCAAAGAAGCGCTTTTGCAATGACCATTTGGTCATAAAAAAGCGCTCTAAAATGTTGATATGATAATATTTACATATTTATTTATTGTATGGTAGTAATCAATTACATTACACAAATAAAATACTAGTGATAGTGACACAGAGCATTATTTGAGTATCAGAATTTGTAATGATGTTATATGAATCAGACGATAAAATTTGTATAAAAGGTCAAAAAAGAATACTAAATACACAAGACCTGACACATATAATACGAGTACTTAGATGAGAAGAATATTATGGGACATTTTCGCAAGGAAGGCCTAATTCAGATAATGAATGAAAATACTTCACAGAAGATAACACGATACACCGAATGATTCGTCTGTAAGAGATTATATTTACTAATATTGTTAAGATATATAATAAAAGCGAAAAAAAATTACTAGGATTTTGAACTTAAACTAAACAATCGCATCACTCTAGAGCTGATAACAGTATAAATAGATGTATTTAACTATATATTAGAATATATATATTTATTTTTCAATATTCTAATCTTCTTTTATAGATCATTGACTTTACTACAATATTATTAGTAATTAAATATAAACATACTATACATCAAATTCTTAATAATAATATTTAAAAAAAGCTTGTGAATAAATGTTGACTGATTGAATAATATTATACATACTCTGAATATATATTATCGTAATACGATGATAACAATGGTATAAATACATCTTCTAACGCGTGTCAGCTCAGGCAGAGAAATAGCCGAGAGGGCTAGGCGGTATATAAAGACCTGAGCAAAGGGTGGTTCCAAGGCTCGCATCCCGCTTCTGCCGATATTTTTCTGAATGAATTGATGCGTATAAAAAATTTTATGTATAGTATGTGTATGTATAAATATATGTCTCGCACAATGGCTTTGGATGGTTAGTGTAGTTAGCTTATTTGTGATCGCCTTGTGGCTCAGGCTCTTGTTGTTAACATTCTGGGTCAAGGTCGCCATTAAACTTTGTACCTCCACATCACAGACACAGCGGCCATAATTCAACTCTTGTCTATGCCCGAGCACATAGACGCGATATCCACAACGCCGGGTCACGTGCACTCTAATCAAATCGAGGAGAGTGTCAAAAACGCTCGACTTGTAACGAGAGTATTCGCTGGTTCGAATCACAACACAACATAAAAAAAAATTATAACATCTTACACTCGTTTGCAAAGGCATTCCTTGACTTAAGGTAACCGACTTTACACCCGTTTGCAGATACGTTTCTTAAGATTTGAGGTGAGTCGAGGGCTAAGGCTTACTCACTTTATTTAATCATTAAAAATAAAAGTAGCTATTATAGGTTGGTTGCCTTAAGAAATGTCTCAGTGTACAGGTCTTAAGTTGGTAACCTAAATCCAAGGAATGACTCTATGACAGTGTCAAAATCGGTGAAAAATAATATATTCGGTAGAGCTTTGCGAGAAAATGGTGATTTTTTATGTAAGCACATAGAAGAGAGTAGACAGAGAAAAATCTCATACATGGATACTATAACAATTTTCATTTCAATGATGAAAAGCGCTGTATGCGGATCGTCAAGGTCTGTATCAAATTCACGCATAACCCATTTAAAACGGAAATCTCTATGAATGGGCGTTATTCACGGTACGATTTTTGTGTACCAAAATTTTTCATTAATACGCTATGAATGGCACTTTACGCCACATCAATGTTATACTAACTTATACGTATAGATTAAACTTTTGACAAGGATTATGGCAGCAGACAGAACTGTGGCGACAGCTTGTGCTTATCGTATGCTCCAGCTAGCTGAGTGGATACGGCAAGACGTGAGACTCATCCCTGTTGCCATGTAATCATATTGCATTTCCATCAATCTACAATGACTCTTTTAAAACATACGTTGTATGAATATATGCGCCTTAATTGTAATGATGTTGTAGCCTAACATTACACATTTCTTATTTACGAGTATCTTTTTAAAAAATGGCAAACATCGACAAATCTACACGTGAGATCAAATCATCGACGTCAGGCAGCATTATTCTGTATGTATTTGCATATAAAAAAAAACAATCGTGATGCTAACAAAAATTCCTTCCATAGTAAAGTTATCCATGAGCAATTATCATATCGGCTTACACAGACAATGCTACTGCCACGATGACTAAGTACCTAGATTGTTTTTTTTTTGCGATCATCCCGATAGTACATATGTTTTTATGAATCCTCACACACAATATATAAATAGTAGAATGGTATTTACAGACAGAAACCTTCGAGTACATAATATGACGTTAATGAGCGAGATTGAACGAAACTGATAAGAAAATGGTGTGCTCCATCAAGTTTTGTTTGGTAAGTATTCAACATCAAAGTCAATAAAGAAAAAATAACAAAAAATAATCAAGTCAGTCAAAAGTATGTACTTTGAAATTATACTGTTAACCTTTCCATACCTGTGATGTATTATAAAACTAATACAGTTTATTCGTAGTATCAATCCGGTGAATTGGTTTGCAGCAATAAAATTTTTCATCTCGATCTCCACTCTTCTCGATATTGTGCAACCCTCTTTATCTCAGCATAAGAGCTGCAACTCATGTCTTCGAACACTTGCTGCAAATATGTACTCCCATCTAGACGAGTCCTCTGCAGTTTCTACCCTCAACCATCCCCTCCACAATATCGTGAAGAAGACCATCGTGGCGCATGTGACCAATCCATCGGGGTCGCTTCTCTGAGATGATTCTTACTAGGTGACTATCTTCCTTGATACATAGTTTCATGTATGTACGAAGATTTTTTGGCACGGTAAGAGACTGACAATTTTTAGCAAGTACTAATAATATTTCAAGTACATATTATATGATAAATGTGATTTAAGTGTTCAAATAAGTTATAAATTCATGCTATCAAATACGCTACCTATAGAATATTTTTTTAACTTAATGCAAAATTAATCAAACAAGTAAGAGAGCGAACACTGTTCGATTGACACAATTGATGGCGTGATTGTTGAAGTATCCGAAGGTCCGGGAATCGAATCTTATCATACATCTCTGAAGGTGCTGCCCGCGAGCAGACTCTTACCGCGCGGCTGTGAGACCGGTGATCTCACCTCTAAAAAATGCGGATCGTCGGAGGGTCACGACGACTCTGCTGTACTACCGCTACCGGCAGACAATAATAATACTGCGGACGAGGGCGATCCAATGTCAAGAAGGCATGATTGATTATTAATGTAGCGGACGAAAAAACTTGCGGCACACCTGATTTACACATCACATCTAAACAGTTATCGTCATACACGGGAAAGATATGCACTACCATCAGTACGCAAAAGATCATAGCTTCGGTGAGTTACTTCAGACTAACTGCTAAATGGATAAGCCCTGATCACTGGTCTACCCAACTAATGACTGGGCACGGCGCTTTTAATGACAGATTATACTCATTTAATTCAGTTTCAATCCCTAGTTGCCCCTGTGTCGCCCCCTTCTAGACATCAGAGCACATTCTCTGGGACTGTCAGTTCCTGTTAGAAAGAGGAGTCCTTTTCGACGCAGTTCGAGGGAATTGCCTCGGCCATATCGGGCATGCAGACTTTGTGGCCACTAAAAAAAACGACGCATTTACAATTTTTTATCGTATTTTCGGTGAGAGAATCTATCTTCCATCTCCATCTCTTTACAACCCGTGAATGCGATTCTAATCTCTTTCACGGGTTCTTTCTTTAAACACTTGCACTGTGCAGTGGCCACAATTGTTCAGAGGGGACTCCCACTGGACTTATCAGTTGCTAACTGATCATAATATGAATGAGCGCATCATCAAGGAGACTTAACTGTCCTCAGGTGTGATGCGGGTGTGAGGCGGGTAAAGTCCCTCTTCGGTGAGGGAATCAATCTTCCATGGAGAAGACCTTCAATAGAATTTTCGTTCGTTGGTTCGTGCGCACTATTATCACAATTTCATGGCACGCTGGGTGTCATTTATCAGTCCACCACATGGGATAGTTTATTATATGTGATAAGGTTATCATATTGTCACCGCAGGCATGCATTATATACCCTGCTGTAACACACCCCATCTGCTCTTGTATCGAATGGCCGTGGTCACGTTTTATGACATTGTTTACCTTATAACATTGTTTGCTGTTTGTTTAACCCTTTCGCATCGGTTGTCGGCATATACCGTCATAAGACTCCCCTACCGTTGACATTGGTTGACGAGATATATCGTTTTGCTACTTTCTTAGAATAGTCATTTATGCATGATCTGATAGCTAAAGGATACAAGAACCAATGTGATATATGAAAATAGACCAGATAAGTACATTTATACTTCAAATACTAGTTTTATAATTGTCAGTATAATTTGTATTCAAACTGAGCCGTAATGAAAGGGTTAACATTCTATAAAATTTCTTCTTCATAGATGATTATTCTAAAATCTCACAAATCACATGGTGACTTTTTCACATGAGGTCTACATATTCATTTTTACTTTAGGTTAGGATTTGTTTAAATCACATACTTAATGGGAAGGGTTAAGGTTTTTTAAAAATTATGATCGTATTTTATGTCCGTTATATCAGAAGTTTGTTTAACAGAGGTACGTTATATCGAGGTGTACTGTAATTGCGAAGGTGTCCCAAAATAATGCCTAAAGATGAGTCAATTTCAATTTTCTTTTTATCTTTCAGAAACATTACAAATTTTATTTAATACGATCATGAATGATCCTTTAGTTGGCAGATTGTTGACGAAACTCTTTACTGACGATCTCCTGCATTACAATCGATTCCAAGAGAAGAATTTTTCGTAAGCCTTGACCCTCGATCAGGGTCTGCTTCTCGGCCGATAGACCTCACGCGATACGCATGCTAATGCGCAGAATCCAATACTCGGTACATATAAATGCGCAAACCCAACAAAATCTACGTGAAGCAGAAAACAAGGAAAACACATACAGAGATGATTGCGAGCGCAAAAACAAAAAAAAAACACGTTGAAAGTTTTCTATTGTTGCAATCTCGTGTGTCTGACGTTCGGTATTTTGTTTGCAAGGATACTGGAGGTGCAACAAAATCTACAATATATGGAGCAGAAAACGTTTTAAAAAAACATACAAAGATGACGAGACAAGCGAAAAAAATATCACGATGGATCGATTTTACTGAATAAAAAAACACCATTTAAAGAAAGCTATCTATACGATGATTTTAATTTGGTATTGTTGCAACCTCGGGTGTCGGACGTTCAGTATTTTGTTTGTGGGGTACTGGATCTTAAGTTCATTTATTAACACTGACGTTGATAATACTTGTTATGCCTATATAATATTGCATATAAACATCATTTTTATAAAAGCAATAAACTAACACAGTTTTTAATGTAAAATATGATAAATATAATGGCAAATAAAAAATGAATATAAATACATGAAAATATCTCCTGTTGACAGACAGACAGATCTCAAATATGTAATTGTTTTATTTTAAGCAAAACTGCAGTCTTCAAATGAATCTCAATGTAAATACTAAAAACATATAAACAACATTTTTTAAGCTTAGCTGAGCGTCTTGTATATAATGTATTAATTATACATCATCCCGGCATTCTTGCATCATCAGTTTTCAAAATTCACTGTGAATGGGTGGTGTTCACAGGACTACTTTCGTCTAGTGCCAATTTTGAAGAATAGGCTATGACAGACATGTTATGTGAATCCATAATACGCAAAATGATAATAAACAGATGTAAGTAATGAATATTCTTTGCAACGTGAAACTTTATATTGTAGAATCCAACAATTGATAAGAAATATACATGTGTTTCTGATTAAAAAAAATATTACACAGCAGTTTTGGAATTCGTGCAGAGATTACTTCAAAACAACTTGAATTTCTTCATATTTCGAACACAGGACATGCTGATTCATAAGCACATATGTCCACCACACCCGTAGTCATAAACGATTGGGCAATAATGTTTGTAGGCGATTAGACGCCCAGGCCCCAATCATAGAGGAATGTCGTCTTCCTGGAGAAGCACCAATAACACAACGCGTGATGACTTGTACATGACTCAACACTAGACACGGCAGTCGATAGCTTCTTGGTAATAATGTATCTGGAATGCATTTCCAGCGCCGGCGTTTCCTCTCCGATTTATTTAAATCTCAATGATTTCAAGAATCGCATCAATCACCATCAATTGGAAATCATCAATTCATCCATTACATCCATATATATATTCACATTAGGTACGAGGATAAACTGAACTCATTTTCAATTATTGGTATTACTACGATTAAAATGGCACACTTCATCTTTCATTAAGGTATGTAAAATAAATGAGCTAACGCCACATTGTTACATATTCATAATTATTGTTTTAAGTAGAAGTACCCTGCAGCTGACAAGGGGTAAATGTTCTAGCACGGTCTTTGGCAATCGTGCTTTCAGTTTCGCGTTACTAACGGCCTGGAACTCGCAGTTGAAAAGTAAAAGAGAGCTGAAAACGGAGGCATCCTCCACAGGCAGACTCAAGACCAACCTTTTTACACAGAGATGCAATGAAAGGGCTGCTTTTGGAGTGACCATTTGGTCATAAAAAGACGCTCAATAAATGGTGATTTGTTTGCAATTCGTAGTTAAAATTTCAAGACGATTGATCGAGCGGTTTGGCAGATTTTAGGCCACCTACCGTAAAAATAAAAACAGATTACGATGGACTGTGTAAAAAAAAAATTCAAAAAAATTGGATACATCATGAAAGTTTCATCTCAATCGAATGAACGGTATGTGAGCGCATAAAATACGAGCTTACATAACATTTTATTGTAATATTACAAGAAGATATTATGATCTCGAGTATTTCAATAATAAATATTTTGATGTGATAGATCAAACGATACGGCAAACACGTCTCTGCGTGTGACGTCACTTCTAAGGAATTTACGCTACTATAGCACGGATTATTATTACACAGCGTTCGCCTATCATTAGTACCAAACTGTGCTATTTAATCGTATTGTTAGCTGCCAAAAAAATTTGGGAACCGATGAAATGACATTAAAACATATGAGATAATTTAAGAATTTAAAAATAACCTGATTTACAGTTAAGACATAAGTACTGACGGTCAAGAAACAAACACGTATAACGAAAAATAATACCTTTTTTTTGCTCGAGTTTTTTTGACTCTCATGAAATGTATAAATGCCAGTTTAGATCAAACAAACGAATGCTCTTTTAAAACCTCACTTCTTCAATATAACATATAATCGAAATTAAAAAAAGTATATATAAATACAGTCAGTCATTTAATAACGTTTTCATAATAATAATAATAATAAGCTTTTTACTCCAGCAGGATTGGGTGGGTTGTGCAATACCCAATCTGCCATATTTTTAGATACATAGATACATTTTAGATACAAAATAATAATTATATATATATATATAATAATTCATTCATGGTGGTCGCTGCAACATCTCCATCCAGCGATGGCTCAGGGAGGAGTTGAGCCATTCAGAAACAGCCAGGATGATGGTGTTGTTGGACCTCCTTATCCTGCTCCAGAAGCCGGCAACGCGGTGTCGCAATAATGCTGGATAGGATGATTAGTCCGTTGCTTCCCAGGCCTGAACCGTTTAACCCTTTATTTACAGAATTAATTTTAAATAACGTTTAACTTTAATGATTCTTTTTGTTGTAAGTGTTGATAGGATATAGAGAAAAATGAAGAAAAAACATTTTTTTTCTGAAATAACCATTTATTTCATAGTTTTATAAATCCGATTTATAAGTCCCGTCAGGGCACAACTGCAGCAAAATTCACGATCAATATTGGATTTTGTGGTATGGGAAGTCCCGTCAGTAAATAAAGGGTTAAAACACTAAGAGGCGGTTTAACCCAAAATAACAACATAGAAGTTACTGTCATATAAAAAAATCGTCGTATGCACTATAAGAAATATCACCGTGGTACACCAAAAAAGTGTGCGTCATAGAAAAGTTGAGTGCATTGTCTGTTATAACGGATTACTTAATCGAATGTAGTTAAAAAGGCATTATACAATCCAAACTATAAAATTTGTGATAGATATGTTGCTCAATAGCGATGTTCATTCTCAAATTTACTTTTAAAAAGTGCTGTTTTAACACTGTATACCTACTTCTGATGATGATGATGTATAATTTAACCTAACCAAAATTTAACAATTTATTTTGTATAAGTTGAAACAAGTGTAAACACACGTAATTAAATATATAAACACCGCCTAAAGTGCGATATCTCGGTTTAATTTAAAAATTCAAAATTTAAGCAATTTCACACGTTCTTTGCAACACATGTATGTTCTTTTTTTTTTTTTTTTTTATAAATCTTTATTCAATCTTGAGATACATGCACATAAAATTACAAATTAGGTATTTATACTAAGTTTACAGACTTTTTTAATCTTTTACTTAAGCTACATTTTTTTTTTTTTTTTTTTTTTAGTTAATATTACATGATTTTTTTTTTTTTTTTTAATACACTGAGATTCTATAGAACCCTTGAAAAGGATTCTATTTTTTTCCTGAGCAAAAATTAAACCTAGTTAACATACTTAACACTAGACAATTCAGACACAAATAAGAAACAAAAAAGAAACAGTGAAAAATATAAGATAAAATAAAAAGAACACCATAAGTTGTGCCGCTTAGCGCTGATGATGGTGAGAAACATGTATGTTCTACACCAGCCTTAAAACACCCCTTAGTGTCTCCGCGAACATAATGTTACGTTAGCAGTTTTTGCAACAGTTCAGTGCGGTTTTCGTAAAGGCCAGCTATTCGAAGTAATGTTAATACTAATCCTCTGGCATAATATCGATAGTAACGTAAATTCCACGGCAGTTACGTCACACGCGGAACTGAGTTTTTTTTGTGCTGCTTAGAAAATTATTATCGAATACCTGTGATATTATTGTTATTATAATATCACCTTATATAGTGAATAATTTAGTTTTTAGCGGGTATGGCTTAGTAGCACAGCTTTGCTTACCATACCAAAGGTCGTGGTTCGATGCCTGATGAAGATCAAAAACGATTTTCAAATCAAATTCTAAGCTCTTTAAATATTCTCGGTTGATGTGAATTTGATCACACGTCCGTAAAATGACAATTATAGCTTATTAATTAGAATTGACGGTAGATAAAAATCGTCTCGTGAACACCACCCGTTCATAATAAATTCCTGTAACAAATGGATGATGCAAGTCGTGGTGCGGTCTAAGACGTTGGCGGATCAACACTCCGCAAAACTACGGTGACGACCATATGCGACATGATGAAATGATGATGAATTCGCTGACGTGTTGCCGATAGTTGCTGAATGAAATATCGACCGCTATAGTCGCTAAACACGCCCGGGGCACATTCCATCACCTGCCGACGACGTTTTTTTTTTATATTCCTTCTCTTCGTGTTATCATTCTAGCGAGAACAGTCCGCCGGGCCTTGACCAGTTTCTCATCTATATAACACGTTGTATATACGCTGAATATATAAGCTGAATTATTGCTGCCATATATTATTTTTCGCTCAAAAATCGCCTCGTAAATAATATTTTCGCGCGGAATATTATAACCTTCGGATTAGCGACTCTGGCGACCAGTTTTGTAATTGTGTAAAACGATTTTATTTTTGTATTAGCGTTATTATTATCCGGGTGGGGATTAGTGATTGATAATGTTAACTATGTATATCAATATTTCATAAAATAGTATTTATAAAATTATTAATTCCTTTTTTCGGCCCAATATTTGGCAACACGATGGTCCGTGAGCTGCCCAGCATTAGGTCTTGATGTGCAGCTAGTCGGGCACATGGGGGAGTATCTTAGATGTGAGGCGGACTGCAGGTCTCCACAGACATGCAACAAACAGTAAATCTCCCTGTGGAACCATTCCCCACCGCTCGAGGTTATTATTATTTTACCAACTCCACTTCTTAATATTCTGAGGGATTTCTAGGTCCGGCAGTCAAGGTTTTTGCCAGTTACAATGAGTAATGAAATCTTCTGATTCCATTTGCTGCCAGAGCTGGAGTCACTCAGTTTCAGGGATGTGAGAGGTTGTGTGGATCTCAGAAAACTGCTTAGCGACTTCAGTCTGTGTTCAACCATACTGTGAGATGATATGCAGCCTACAATAAGATGTTATTAGAGGTTATTAGAGGCCTTTGAGATGTGGTCATACAGAAGAATTCTCGGAATTTCCTGGAGAGACCACGTCACGAACGATGAGGTTCTCAGGATAATCAAGGAAGATAGGCACCAAATAAGAACCAAAATGCGCCACGATGGTCTTCTTCACGACATTGTGGAGGGGATGGTTGGGGGTAGAACCTGTAGAGGGCGCCCTAGACGGGAGTATTTGCAGCAGGTGTTCGAGAACATGAATTTATGCTGAGCTGAAGAGGGTTGCGGAGGACCGAGAGGAATGGAGATCGAGATGCAAGATTCTGTTGCTGCAAACCAATCCACCGGATTGATACTACGAAGGAGAGAATAAGATGTATTAGCAAGTGTAATGCATGTTGCATGAAGTGCATACAGGTTAAACGTGGATTATTAAAATTTAATTCGGTAAGTTTTTCAAAAGAGCTCGCATTTAATGTGGCCAATATGTCTAGTTATGTCTGTTTTTCATTCTTCTTGTTGTTTATTATTAGAGTGCGGAATGCGCCTCGGCGGTTATTGTCGCCTGACGTGTACTACGGAATGCGGGGCAGGTGCCGTGGGGGGGCCACCTGTTAGGGAGGCGGAGGGGGTCATCGCGGACCCCCTCCGCCCCCCCCCCCCCAAACAGCCCCCCATGATGGCACTCGGCCAAAATTTCGGTTCCACCGAGGATCGCCGCATTTCGAAATGGATATCCGCGCGATGACGACACCGAGACGCTCTCGAGAAGAGAGCTGTATGCTCTAGAAATTATACCGCGATCCTTGCGGCAGTTCCGCAAAAATTTCACCCAATACAACCATATAAGGGTGTTCATTATTTCATAATAAATTATCAACATTCAATATGCGATTATCTTTACGTGCGAAATAAGATTTCATAAAAAGTCACGAAATAAGTCAATTCGTCAATGAAAAATAAAGTTGAATATTTAAGGACGTTTTTTTTTTAATGTGTTTTGATTGGTCAGTGCTGCATTTATATTCACCTTCAGAACTAAATTAAATAAATCCATTATTATTTATAAAAAAAAACGGCAAATTTGAAACATGTGTAGAATGATTCACAACTCAATACATATCGTAAAAAAAATTGACGAAGGAATGTCGGAATACGAAATAAAATTATATTCAATATAGTATTCGGATAAATCCGCATCTCGCACTGAAGCGGCGTGTTTTTTTCAGGGCGTGGGATAAATCCGCACCTCGCACTTGAGAGCAGTGCAAGTTGGTGCGGATATATCCGCACCACGCACGTAAAGCGTTAATAAATGTTAGGGTATTTGATAAAATAAGTGAGCTACAATACTTGATATATCATAGAACGATCCTTACGACAGTTTAAAAAATTTCACCCAATAACCTTAATAGGAGAGTATTTTTTCGGAATATAACCAACATTAAATTATAAGCCTTGCGCCGAAAAAACGTTACAAAATTTACATAAAAGAAGAGAGTTGCATAATTCAGAAAATATAGCACGAACACTATGACAGTTTCGAAAATTTCGACTATTAAATACAACCTTGTAAAACCTTCTAAATATTTTTTTAATATTCGTTATTATCAAATGCATCGCTCTTAATAGTTATCAAGTGACTAAGGTAACGAAAAACTATAGCACAGAATTTTTTTTATTAAAAAACTGCTTTTTAAAAATTATGAATCGTTATAAAACAGGCATAATACGAGATTATGTCCTAACAAGAAGTCCATTTACGAAAAAATAAATTAATCGGACAGGGAGCGGCAAAAATAGCTGACGGTTTTCGTCGTTGTTTTGATTTAAAACCGTCAGCTTTTATTGCCGTTCGCTATATTATGATATGTTTTACTTTCTCCGCTTCATTGGGTGTTGAAATGACGAAACGGTCGACGTGTGTGAAATGAATTCTTTAGTACGAGTCTATCTGATATAAAAATTGCTTTTGAACAAGGTACTCGTAGACATGTTCCACTGTCGATGGTCGCAAATGTTGAGCTTGTTATTCGAGCGTTTTCTCGGAATGTATATAAACAATATTTAATATGTGATCATTGCACAGAACTGGTAGTGGTGGTCTGTTCTGAAATATGCCCAGAGGTCAGCTATATAGCTTGACTATATATGTGTGTGTGTGTGTGTGTATGTGCACACACCCACTGTCACTCGCTCGTGTGTTGGTTAATAAATGTTTTTTTTCCTGCTTCTCCTAATCCCGTTTATTTTTATTGGTTTTAGCTTCATTTTGGTGGAATTCGCTCACGATTCAATAAAAAAGTTACGAGGAAAACATTGTGAAGCTGCTGAGAGAACAATCGCATGCTAAAAATTCATTGATGGTTTGAAAACAGAACAAAGAATGGATTGTGAGAATCAAATGTGATAAAACTACATTCCTGTGCATCCCATACAATATTTACATTATTATTTTCTTAATAGTACGTACACAGTGAAAGAAAATATTTTATGGCATTTTATGTGTGGCGATCAGCATGGTACACGATCGAAAAGGGTGTAGAAGAATAGTGCAAGAAATTGAAGACGTTACAAA
Organism: Glossosoma conforme; assembly: GCA_022606575.1. NCBI lineage: Eukaryota > Metazoa > Arthropoda > Insecta > Trichoptera > Glossosomatidae > Glossosoma > Glossosoma conforme. Next base: position 2,459,621 of record JAGTXR010000011.1, on the reverse strand, counting down.
ATGTCGTAACACTAAACAAAGTGCTCAAAAACGAAGAAAAATATAATTATTTTTAATTTTATAAATAGATACGATTATGTTCAGTAATGCAGTTTTACGAATTGGTTTGTAAAAAATATAAATTTCAATAAAAATACCTTTCTCGCAATTATTACGAGAACTTAAAATTCACTGTTATTTATTTATTATTTTAATGCTCAAACAACAACAATAAATACCCATTATTAAACAAAATTTGTGTGCCTCAGAATACTCCACCTGAAAACGAACTTTATTGAACAATGTACAATAGTATTTTTAAAAGCGAAAATTCCGCAATGTCTTAAAACTAAGGCGTTTAACCAATGCATCCTCTCTGTATTAACTTATGGCGCAGAGACGTGGAATCTGACAGCAAGTGTTAGCCATAAAATAAAAGTCACCCAGAGTGCTATGTAGAGATCCATGCTCGGAGTGTCGCTAAAAGATACGCAGAAGAACTCAAGTAGTGGATGCTACCCAACGAATAGGCACACTCAAGTGGCAATGGGCAGGACATATCTGTCGAAGAGACGACGGTCGATGGGGAAGAAAAGTATTGGAATGGCGCCCAAGAACTGACAATCAAAGCATTGGCCGACCCCCTGCAAGATGGACTGACGACATAAGAAGAATAGCGGGAGTGATGGAAGGCGGAAGGCGGAGGATCGAAGAGGATGGAGACTCATGCGGGAGGCCTACGTTCAACAGTGGACGGACACAGGCTGATGATGATGTATAATAGTTGACTCACTTCTTACACGGTTACATTATATTGCAGCTGCGAGTATCAGTGTATTGTTCATGACAATTGTCTACTCTGAGATATCAAATTATCCAAACAATACAAGGACTGAAATCATAGCTGTGCACAATCGCCAGCAAACTTCTCTCTTATCGACAGAAATTAAACATATCGTTTGCATTCTCGGAAGATCCTAAAATGTTTATACAGCGATACGTGCAGGCATTCGCCCGACCCGACACGATGGACCGACGACACGTACATGGAAGCCGACAACTTGTCGGGGCACTCGCGAGCAATGCCGACACCACTCATTTTATTTCGACACGTTGGGAAATACATTCCTAGCTATGGCAACAACACAAGATACGTATATACGCACATATTAGTAATAGACAAGTTGGCGATACTTTTTAGCATCACACACGGACGACACTTTTCAAATAAATTCGGGTCAGAACGCTGTACTGAATCTGAACAATGGTCCCAACGGTATTTTTCCCAAATGCACAGATGGCCTTGAATACGAAAATTGCGTTATTTTTTATGCGAATTTCAAAAGGAATGTCTGCTTACGTTAGGTTTTCCATGACAGTGTTATATTCGATTATTTTAAAATGATTATGCAATTTTGTTGTGGATTTTTAAATATATTTTTAGACGATTAATGTATTGTAATATATTTTTAATAAACAAATATATCACTTCATACACGTAGTTTTCGAATGGAATCAAATATATTTAATATTCATTAATATATTGAACATTACACATCACTAGAGAAACTTCAGAGGGCGCCCTCGACGGGAGTATTTGCAGCAAGTTTTCGAGGACATGAGTTGTAGCTGTTCTTCTTCGTAGTATTAATCCGGTGGATTGGTTTGCAGCAACAGAATCTTGCATCTCGATCTCCATTCCTCTCGGTGCTCCGCAACCCTTTTCAGCTCAGCATAAGCGCTACAATTCATGTCCTCGAATACTTGCTGCAAATACTCCCGTCTAGGGCGCCCTCTACAGTTTCTACCCTCAACCATCCCCTCCACAATATCGTGAAGAAGACCATCGTGGCGCATGATGTGACCAATCCATCGGGCTGGTCTCTCTGAGATGGTTCTTATTAGGTGCCTATCTTCCTGAGAACCTCATTGTTCGTGACGTGGTCTCTCCAGGAAATTCCGAGTAGCTGTTATGGTGAGCTAAAGAGGATTGCAGAGAAGAGTAGAGATCGAGATGCAAGATTTTGTTGGTGCAAACCAATCCACCGGATTGATATTACGAAGAAGAACAGTAACATATATGGTGGATCCAGAAAACTGTATTTATAAATACATATATTATACAAAAACACAGGAAAGCAAAAGCAAAGCTTTCGTCTTAACTGACTATATAACGCTCAATCGAATCAGATGGACGCTGCACGTAAGAAAGATATGCAGTGGTTGTATGCGTGTAGATATTAAGATTGTAATTATTTATTAATCTCAGTGTGAAGAAATTTTGCGTTTGCGAAAAAACTCAGATTATGTCAGAGCAATCCAAATGCTGCTTAGAATGTTAAAGAATCATCATCTGCAGAAGCTGTTCGTTCAGTCGACATTTGTCAACCGTGTATAGATGCTGGATACGTGTCAAAACTAAGAAAGATTATGATATTATAACTCTTGGTCGAAATAATCAATTGGAAATAAACAAAAACTGAATTCTGCTTAGGTTTTAGTATCAACATAATAACTAACCTAAAGATTGTTATCATGGTATCTTGTACGCACCATACAACCAACTATTAGGATTTCATACATATTTATTAGTGTACTCGACGGTAATGCTGGAGGCAGAGCTCACGTGGGATGAGGCGAGGATCATGGCGATTGAAAAAAGCTTTGTGGCAGCAGTTCGTGACAACCATATGCTCGAGAACGCATGTAGTGATGATGTTTTCTCAGGCTTTCTGTCGGGTCATTCGTTTTCTGGCCGGCTATGGCCGTCGCTTTGAGGACATTTGTGGAGTTGTTGTGAAATAAACGACCAGTTGAGTTACGCAACGCCGAGGAATGCAGAACCGGCCGCCATTGTCTGGGAGCAAGGACGCGGCAGGTGGAAGATACGACGTGCGAAAAGAAATACCAAGAAAACACTCGCGATGTATTATAAAAGAACGCCTAGTATCAAACCATCAATAGAACTACGAATTCACACATATTTGTCGAGGACGCCTCTTCAGGAATCCATATCTTCGATCACACTGTTCAACATTGTTGATATATTCCACGCAAGGGAGGCCCAGTTCAGACACGAGCTCCAACGAATTTCTTTGAAAGAGTAATTTGTTGGAGTCGTCTGTTTATTAATCAAATAATGATATGAAATAATAAATTATTAAGATGATGAACGCGTGTATAGTGATCGTAGACGCGCAGACTAAACAGTGATTGGGGAAATTAAGAGGAATCTGACAGGCGACCAACATGGCGGCCAAGCGACAGCTGTTCGACCCACACAACAATAACAATGTCTCTCTTAAGCGTTGCTGACAGAATTTAATTATTGCAGGTTTGTGACAAATGCAGTCTAAACACTGCAAGAAGAAGAAGACTAACGTTTAAACGAGACATTATTGTGTGTTCGACGTAAGTGAAACGGCTTTGTAATCATATCCGGAATAAATAAATTAAATCCATAACACACAAACGATGCCTCTTGTGAGGGTATTTGGTCAGTTTCTAACGTATTGCCTCACATATATCACTTGAGTAAAGCATTTTTGGGTCTTACTGTGAACGGGTAGTTGTATCTACAACAAATTTGATGAATATGCTATGACAGACATTTTACGGGTGATGCAACAATTTCACACCAAAAGGAAGTCATTAGAGATTAAAAATTGATTGATTAGCCATTTTTATATTTGTGCCCAATTATGAAAGAGGTGTAAGTCAAGAAATAGAAAAAAAAACTTTAATCATTTATTTCAGGTTATTTTGTTATTTAATTAATCTTCATCCAACATAAATTTTAAAAATAAATATTACATTTTATGCAACACGAAGTTGTCGCTTTCATCAGTTTTCAACCAACAATTAAAAACACAACCTTTAAATATCTCAGAACGAATGAAACATTACTAACACCACTTTCATAATTATGGACACATGTAAGCTTCCTAGGGTATCGAACACGTGACCTCTGGCATGACAGACAAGGACTTTACCAATAAGGCATACCTGTTTTTGACAATTTAAAACAAAAATAATTAAATTTACTATGTGTTGTAATGGAATGCTCATCTTTAAAGCTTTCAAAAGCACAACTATAGTACTCCTTTCTGTGCAGTGAACACATTCACTCAGTTGCAAATTGCGATGATCTAAAAGAGTGCATCATCAAGTAGACGACTTCGCAGCCTTCCTGTGTGATGCACGTGCGTGATGATAACAGTTCAGACAGTTTTACGATGATGATACGAGTAATATGAGCATCAAAGTCTCATGTTTGAGCGCCTGGTTGTGAGCAAACCTTTGCATGTACTATGGAATGAGAGTCGGTGGTGAAATGAAATAACTTTGCAGCTCCGCAGCCAGGAGGCGCATAGACAATAATATTATCATTCTATTGTTTATGGCATTTTGAATTATTTTAGAATTTATAGAATTCCTACCTAACGATCCACGTGTATAAAAAAGACCATTTTCAATACGAGATATATCGAAAATATGTCAGCATTATTGCGTTATCGTTTTTTATACTTTTTTTCGATACTATTATAATATAATATATTTATTATTATACAAGCAATAAAATTGATTCGTAAACAAATCTGTAAATATAATAAAAAAAACATCTAGAAACAAGTTATGAAATTTGAAACCATTCAGTTATTGAATATACTCTTTTTTTAAATTTTGAAAAAAGTTGTTTTAAACAACTCTGTAGGGTAATTTCTCTAATTAAAATAATTGATTTGATCAAACCTAACCTAACACCCAACCTAATACCTAATGTGTATAATCAATAAACGAAACATTTAAAATTAAAAAAAAAATGTTTTATGTTAGGTTAGGTTTAGTCAAATTACATACTTTCTTTATGAATCATTCCACGGAGTTTGAAGATTTTTTTTTTATTCTATCTTTATATTCAGTTATTTGATCATATGTCCGTTTTCATAATTTCGATACGACATACAGATAAATAAAACTTTACTAAATACACATTAAAAAAATGATCATGTTGTCAATATTTCAGTTTCCCAATCGTTGATATTTTTGTGCCGATTATTTAGAAATGTTATTGTGCAACGACATACACACAGACATATACATACACACTGGTTATGTATTCAAAATTCCTATGGATGGTGTAATTGCGGAATGTCATCCTCAACAAACAAACGTTAACCAATTACAAACACGAATAACTTCACCAATGTCACAACATCCTCGCTAGTTGGGCAAATCATATTATGTATGATAATCGACAGATGATAATACATATTTATGTAGACCTCATTTATGTAGAAAATTTAAATTATCAAATTACACAAAATGCCTACCTTTTACATTCCATAAAAAATGAAATATGATTATGATGCAGAAAAATCGTACCAGGAATGCAGGTAAATAATAATAACGCATATAAACGACGATGCATTTTATAAACGTTAATTAATTTTTAAATTGTCAGGTTTGCAAAAAAGATTTTGCGTATTATAACGACCTAGCAACATTAGATTCCATCTATCATAATGACGAACCGCCACAATAGCAATGAATCTATTTTGTAAGACATTTAGATCCCATGATCATATTATGACACCGAAGCATAAAAAGCTATGGAACAGTATTGAATTATACAGCTGAATAAGTGTTTTAAATATTGATGTTATCGTACACAATTTAATTATTCATCTTTAGCATGTGTAATGAAAAAAAGCATTAGCATTAATATTAGAAATAATAAATGTTTAATGATGGCATTCCATCAATATTGATATCAATAGAGAATGTAAAGCAATACACATTTAAAGTCATGTTTTTTATACTAAAAAATATTATTTAGAATATATATTTCATAAATTAGAATACGAATGCTAGTATCCTGTCATATCAGATCAATTCCCGAGATAAAGCATATAGCCACCGTAAAAACAACGCTAGGAATAACAATTGACAGTTGCTGTGTACCAAATGCTCCAGAGAGGATATAACAGACATAGATTTAATACATTATATCGTAATGAATCATTTCTAACACACGTATAAAAGACTTCACACACAACGTAATGAAAGTATTATTTTGCACTTCTAATAGCGTCTATAATACGAGTGTCTGATCGTGTTGTAGGTATACAGCTCAATGGTAGTGTTATTTCTTCACACCGTTCGAGGTATTTAGACTAGTATGGAGTTACTCATGAATAATATCACAATATTTTATATCTAACACACAAGACAATATTGAAAAAAACATTTACAGTGTATTATTTTGTATTTTGAATTGTTATTAGTGTTGTTTAGTAGTATTTTAGGGTAAGTATTTAGTTTTCGTATGGCGAGTAATTAAATGTTTACCTACAAAGACAAAATGCACATAAGACTATATTTAAATGCACAATAGAGGTTTGTATGAGTGTTCTTTTGTCGTTATTCAAATTATTCGAATTTTTTGGTAGGTATTTAGATTTAGTATGGGTAATGTTTTACCTACCTACATAGAGTATAGACAAAATACACAAATGTCGATTGTTTTAGAAACTTTTTGAATTGATAATTTAGCAGTTTGTGCGAGTGTTGCCAGATATAGTGTGGTTGATTACAGTACGTTTGAGGTATTTAGGTTTCGTATGCTTAGTGTGTTATGCTGGAATGCAGTGTGCGCCTGTGTGGGTGTGTGCGTGTGCCGTGTGTGTACACAACAAGCGAGAAAGCTCTCCTTTGCTCTGTGCGATGTTTATCAATAATCGGCGGTGACACGGCGCGAATAGCCGCGGATAATAGAGAGCCAGAGATGTGTGCGGCCTGTCGAGGCGTAGGCGGAGTGTGCAAGTATTTATGTCGAGGAATGCGCAGCGAGCCTAACCTGTCTCTAGGGTCGATCCACGTTGTCCTCTTGCTGTTGTGGTCGATGAAGTACAGCTTGCCGTCATAGTCCCGCGCGTAATCCCAACCGTCGGGCAGGGGCAGCTCGCCATTCTTTCTCCTCGGCATAATATGATCACAACGCGATCCATTCAAAGGTGCAAAACTGGCGGAGGCCGCGACTCGGGCGCGCGCGGCTTTCCAACTACACAACTACACCACTACACACTAGATGTACGAGTATGCGAGCCAGCGGCCCGGGCGGCCATCATTGTTTTTTTCCCGACTGCGCTCGGGAGCGCTCGGCTATCTTCGGAAGCGTTCGGTTACTGCTGTGTGTGGAGCGTGTACGCGGCCACTCGGGAGCGCTCGGCTATCTTCGGCGGCGCTCGGGAACCTTCGGGAAGTTTTATAACGTAAAATACGAGTAGGGTAAACGCGCCAGACACTGTCCTATCACTATACCTATTACCTATAAGCAGTGCTTTTTTCCACATCAAAAAAGACGAAATATTCTGGCATATAGACGACACGTCATTTACACACTATATATCAAAATTATAAAAAACATAATTAAATATACTTATGCGTACTAAAAAGCTCTAAAATAAAAAAACACGTTTTTATATGATAAAAAAAACACTGTCTATAAGTAAACGACATAGTTAAACTTTGGTTAAGTGCATAAATGTAAATTAATCAGTTCAGTTTAATGCACTCAACAAAAACTACTGAATTAATATATATTATTTAAAAACGTTATTGACTGACAATACTTGATGAATTTACAATGTATGCAGCAGAACAATGGGATTTAACAAAATCTACAATTAGTCTTCTGCTTTAAATAACAGTATCTACCCAGGAACAATCGATTCTAAATATTTTAAAATATTATTAAATTTCAACTGCATTGGTTATAAATCAATTAATTCTCAGATAAGATTAGTATTAGCACAGTATTAACACATTATACAGCGTTTAAGACCTAATACGACTTAATTGTTGGAGACTCGAGCAATGTATTTAAAATGATGGCTTTTTAGAAAACGATTTTGATAAAAAAAATGTCAAAGAATCAATCATTGGCTAATTTACTCGAAATGAGCATTCAAGCCAATAAATTAAAAATGATTATTATCATAAATAAGACTTTTGAGAAAATTTTATTTAAAATATTTAAATAACTTCTAAGGTTTTCACGGCCAGATTTGATATTGTGGCTTTTAGGTTTAGCCGTGTGTGGCGAACTTCCTTCAACCAATATTTCGACCGCCATTGCAGGGGTCTTCTTCAGGATTGATGATTTATTTACGCCCCTATAAAAAAGATAATCTGAATAAACCGTTTAGTGAGTTGGTTTATTCAGATTATCTTTTTTATAGGAGCGTAAATGAATCATCAATCCTGAAACCCCTGCAATGGCGGTCGAAATATTGGTTGAAGGAAGTTCGCCACACACGGCGAAACCTAAAGGCCACAATATAAGATATCTGTATAAATTATTTAATCGAAAAAAAAAATGTTACAAGATCAACTACGGCTAGTTTACCCTATCGTAAAATGACTTCGGAGAGCTTCGTTTGCGTTCGCAGCACTTATATGTGAGGGGAAGTAAGAAGGGTGTGACGTCACGGCGGGGTGAGGTACGACGGCGGCGGATCGGAATGCGGTGCGAGGAGGTGTGTATGTGTGTGTTTGTGCGCGCGTCGTGTCTTTCGTGTTGCGTGGTGTGCGGTGCGCGGTGCGACCGGTGCGCGCGACCCTGGGGCACAGACTGGCGGCCGGGCGGACGCAGCGCCGCGCGGAGCCGGCGCGAAACAAGCGGGCTCTAAACACACGCGAGCATTTGTTTGAGAGTTTCGCGCCATTCGAATATTTGAATTTATCGTCGTCTTCTTTGCAACGTAAAAAATAAAAAAAACATCACAATAAACGATAAACAAGCTGCGTTTTATTCTTAAAACTGTTATTAATAAGCATACACACTATATCCAATTTAAATTGCGTTTAATTTTACATTATTTTTATAAATAAACGCTATTTAACCATTTTTTTACTGAATTTCTGAAATATTTCTGATTATTTTTATACGAATAAGTGTTGATAGGATATAAAGAAAAATTTAGAAAGAACATTTTTTTTAAATAAGCATTTATTTCATAGTTTTATAAATCCGACTTATAAGTCCCGCCAGGGCACAACTGCAGCAAAATGCACGATCAATATTGGATTTTGTGGCATGGAACTTAAAAGTCCCGCCAGTAAATAATGGTTAAATTGAATTGTTAGCGTTACGTACGTAATATTTGTTTATCTGTTTTCATAATTACTCACACAAAAGATATGGATTCATCGTACATTTAAATTCAGAAACCAAGAGATCCAATAAATTAAATTATTGTTGCCATTTAAATATCTTATTGGAATTTTAAATTCATGGCAGATATATTAATAGTAATTTAAAAATTATTTTTTGTGCAAGATGTAAATATCAAATTCTTATAGTTTAGATATTTTATTCGCTTACTTTCTTATTCAGTTCATTATAATATACGTAGTCTTAACGTCTACTCTCATACAGTGGCGATTTATATGTTTTAACTAAGAATTACTTGGCATAGTAAAACATTGAACTCTTCCTTCTGGGCCTTAATTTGATAGTGCTTTCATAATTCTGGAAGACCATTAACTACGATGTGTTGAGTATGTTTGTGTAACTTTGGGATGTGGTGGTGAGTTGGGTGGCACAAGACAAAAAAATAGTGAAAGAACCAGCAGACTAATAGTGACCAGAAACAAGAACCCATAATCAATGGAGATCATAAAGAATTATAATTTTGAATTTTCACAATGCCAGCTGGATTGGAATGATAATGAATTGATCTTACGTGAATTTATCATCCACCTTAGAGATTATGTTAGGTCAGGTTTGATTAAATCACTTACTTTATTGACGAAAATCACTCCACAGAGTTGTTATTTTATTACATTTTCCTCGAATTCATTATTTCTCTTTACGATTTGATCAAATCTCCATAATTATCATCTCTTCCGTCATCAATCTCCATCTTCTCCTTCGCGGTGCAATTCACAATCCTGAGATTCTTGAATGTTTTAACTTCTATGTTCCAGATAAATACACCCGTGATCGTAGCATCCATTGTGTTTGATCCCAGTTGATAATTGTGGAGCTTCGAGCACTCAATTTAGTACAACGGCAATGGCGCTCCTAAATGGCCTACCAGCACACCTCGATCCTTTTCTTACATCCTTTTCCTCTTTTGTCGATGGTATTGTTCTCCTAGATCTATGTGATCTTTGACACGTGCCATATTTTTCTTCTTTTATGTTTTTTATTTATTATTACCTTTGTTTGTATTGTATATTTATGTATACACTGTCTCTTATTATTTTGTACCTTGGAACTTCGCTTCTGTGAAATAAATAAATATCTACATTCGCACATAAGTACACGTGAATTAAATTTGTATAATACAATAGATATAACAATTTATTTTCGTATCTGTTTGCCTTAAAAAATATTTAAAAATCATGTGAAATAGATAATGTATTTTGAAAAGCAGATTTAATCCAATTTAACCAATGCACTTTCTATATCATATACATACTCGTACATTAAAGTCATTGCACAGTGAATTTGATTTGTGCTACAAAGGGAATTTGAAAGATTGGTCAATACTGCGTGATTTTTTTAAACCATTTTTTTTGCTTAAAACTAGTATTTGAAGCATAAATGTACTAATCTGACCTATTTTCATATATCACATTGGTTCTTGTATCCTTTAGCCATCAGATTATGCATACAAAACTATTATATGTAACTCCATACATGTGGTGGCATTGACACATGTGGTTTACAGAAAAATCGCTCCTGTGTCGAAACCTAACGATATTTATTTGCATGCTTTACAGATTCCTGTAAAGAATACATGTGGGTTGATAAAGGGAATGACTGCACTTCCAATTTCCTATCGTAGATGTCACAATGAGTACTGAAAGTAGCAAAACGATATATCACGTCAACCGATGTCAACGGTCGGGGAATCTTTGATGGCACAACCGATGTTATCTTTTATAAACTGCATTTATTTATTTTTTGCATTTTTCGTTCATTTTGCGTGCATAAAATATGCAAAGTCGACTGTAAGCAGTTCTTGTACCTCCCGGTTGGCAGCGAAACTCTCAAGCAGAGTGAGTACAAAATAACATTCCTCCCCCCCACCACCTCTCGCCCGATCATAATCGTGCAATAAAATACTCTCTTTACGAATCCCAGCGTTTATTGTCGCAGTTTGTGTAGTTGCTTCGATTCCTCGTAACTGGAGCGATACTCTTTTGCGCGCGCTGTCTCTGCCACCGCGCCCGCACAACTGAGCGGTTTCGCCCCTCGAGTTTCTGCGGCCCTAATACTTATCGCGAGCATTTCCTATGAAAACATGTGGTTTTCAACGCAGCTGATAAGCGCCACAAGCAAAATGTATAATAATAATAAACAACTGTTTTACGGTTGACGATACTCCGTTCAAATTTATGTCACCCTGATACTTTCTTCAAAAACTTGTAAGCCAGTTTTCAGGGCATAACATAATAAATAAAGCAAAATTTTGTGTTTCAGAAAGCTTTGCGTTTCATATGCACGTCCGCTCTCCTTACTGGAGCTTATGGTCGTGACTTACCGTCGCCATAAAACTCTGTCAGCTGCCATATTCCTCGCTTTATACCATGTCAGTTCTGCCTCCCGGATATTTACGTATTTTTCTTAACCATTTCGCATCGGTTGGCGGCATATGCCGTCATAATCTTCCCCGACCGTTGACATAGGTTGACGTGATATATCGTTTTGCTACTTTCTTAGAATAGTTTTTTATGGATCATCTGATAGCTAAAGGATACAAGAACCAATGTAATATATAAAAATACACCAGATAAGTACATTTATGCTTCAAATATTAGTTTTATAATTGACAGTATAATTTGTATTCAAACCGACCCGTAATGAAAGGGTTAAGGGAGGCTGGACGTGGAAAATATGTGCTGTATGTTTGTAAGATTTGAGAAAATTTGATGTCTATATTGATACGATTTTTTAATTGATATCGACTCAATAATGGAGTAATCAAAGATACTGAAAGTTTACCATTAGCTTTTAGGAAAGAATTTTGATGATTACACGTATTTTGGTCGACACATATTAATCGTGAATGGGATATTCAGCATGATATGGGTTTGTCGATTGTTGGTGCATGCAGGAGATATTAATTCCTTGAATTCAGAGGAGCAGCTGTCATGGTAATACCTGTAGAACATACTAAATGAGCCAACCTTATGTCTGTGTTCCAAGGACAGGATGTTAAAAAATGCTATTCCAATACTTTTGGTTCACAATTTTGTATCATCATCATCAGCTTGTGTTTAACCAGCTTGTGCTGGACTGGACTCTACCCACCTGACACCCGCATAACGCTGGAGGAAAATTAATTGTCGTTGAAGATGCCCTCATTCAGATTATGATTACTTTGCAAATGATAAGTTCAGTGGAAGTCCCCTCTGAACAATTGTGGTTACCACACAGAAGTGTTCTCCACAACCTGGACTGGACTTAACTCGCTTTACTTTACTTAGTAATTACTTAGTAACTGATAGGTCCAGTGGGAGCCCCCTCCGATCAATTGTGGCCACTGCACAGAAGTGCTCTCCACAACCCGTGATCCACGAGGTCACCGCACCGAGATGTATACGTCCGCAACACTGTCGAGAAGAGCTCATTTGAATAAATATTACACCGTGAGCTGTGAGTGGAGTTGAGGAGTGGAGAAGCAGCAGAGGAGCGGAGGGGCATCGCATTCCTGCGCGCGATTACCGCGTTGGACCTTGCCGTCCTTGATAACACCAGAGACTTCCACGACGATACATCATAACACTGAAAGAAATGCACAAAACACACGTCTCATACGCGATACATCATAAGAAAGATATTGGGACATAGGTATGTATCATCAGTGGTCTCAAGGTCAATTCAAAACACGTAGACAATACGTTTTTTTCTTGATCTGTAAACTATCAAGCTTTAAAACTATTTATACAATCTATAGATGGGAATACATTTAACTAATTGACTTGAAAATGGCCATCCGACCTGGCTGAAACATGTCGTCAAAAAAATATATGTGGAATAAATTCTAAAAAATCTTTTATTTATATATGCTATTATGGAATTCCACCAAGAAATATCGATCGAAAAAATCGAAATAATCTATAGATGCCTTATACAATCAAAACTATTATATAAAATGTGTTAAGAATCGATTCTCAATGTTAGAAATACTTAATATGAGTAAAAATAAAAAAGTACAAGAAAAATTTGAAGCATTCCCAATTCTCTTCGGAAAAGTATAAGGTGTTGTAAAACATCATTTCCGGATGTTATTTTATTCAGAACGAAATTCTCACATACGATTTTTATCAGCTAAAACTCGTAAAAGCAATTTTATTTGACGATATTTCATTAGTGTATTTTTTTAAATACCTAGTGCATGAAAACGGTATAAATTATTAATTTTTGTAAGTATTAAAAACGATTGCAATCGTGCGATAAACGAAACGTGCAGAGTCGTAACAGGATGTATCCATAAACAATAAACCTATAAATATGTACTTATTATTAAAAAAGAACTATTTGAATTTTTGAATTGAAAAAAATCTTTTTTTCAACGTTGAATGAAAAATGCATACTATTTAATTGGCAAAATATTACACTAAAGTGCTTCCTTCGTTTCGACCTCTGATATCTTTAATAGACAATTTATTTTGTCCAAAATTGAGAAATAAAACATAAATTCTTGATCGAATCCAATGTGATTCTAATTATCATGTTAAATAGAATAGTATAGGGTCCGCCATCTAACTTTTTTTTTCAACTAGTGCTTATTTCGTGAATGGTAACACTTAGCTCATGTCTGATTTGACATTTTTGGCCATTTTTGTTCACAAAAATTGAAGAGGAGGATATTGGCAACATTTGGTTTCAACAGGATGGCGCTACGTGCCACACAGCCGAAGCTACACTCGATGTTTTGCGATGTTTTTTTTTTTTTTTAAAAGTTATTTGGCAGACCCTATACTTCCAGTGCTCTGTTAGAATGTTAAAACTCAGAATCGGTCCAAATTTTAACATCTGCGGCGTATTATTTGCCTTTCCCAAACATTAAATTTCATCCACGATGATATTGGTGCTTTGCGAACTGGATTTATAAATCACAAGTGCTTCGTGGCTTCGAAAACGTTAAAAATCACTGCAGCAAAACAATCACTCCACTCAAAACTGATTTCATCTAGCATCATACACCATATAATATTAAATTATACTAAAAGAAAAGAAAAATAAAAAAGATGTTGGCAATGCACAAATTTGTCAAATAAGGAAATAATCAATCTTAAATCTATGATAATTTCATACCGTTCCGGAACCGAGGTCGCTGTTCCGAAATTCCAGCATCAGCTACCTGGTGATGGCGGAATACCAAGGTTCCGGCACTGAGGATAAGACTAAAGACCGGAGTTGAGTTGATACTAATTTATTTAATACGAGAACCCTTTTTATACCCTAATTTACAACACGGTGAAGCATTTATAAAAGTAATATTAATACATTTAATGTCATACACCGCACATTCTTAGACACCGTTTTTGGACCTTGATCCCTTCAATCCACATAGAGTGGCAGATTATTGGGATGGTCAACGCTCCGTATCGATGGGTAAGCATATTTTATTAATACATATTGATACATATATAGAATTTCGTACACCGCAAATTTCTCGATACTTGTTGTTTTGTACCTTAATCCCCTCAATTTACATAGAGTGGGAAAAATGCCTTGTGTCGTACCTTACTGAATGAATCTAATCTTAAAGGCTTTTGGATGCTTGACACAGTTATGTTCAAAATAACGTTTACAAACGTTTTTAACATCATTTTATAGATCGAAAAACTACGGTTTTCCACTAAGTAAGCAGTGTTCAGTGTGATCCATGTTAAAACAATGTACGAAATTCTTATATATATATTTAATATTAAAATGGATCTCAAAGTGAATAATAAAAATAATAATATGAAATTGGCGCTATTATTATAGTATTGGCTGTATAGGTCATTATTTTCCAAATTATTTGATGATCGAAATTATCTCCGAACTATATATTCGTGTCGGAAACAACAGGGTCAGATCCTATCTGCCCAGAAGTGGACGACGTCGATGGCATTACTCCCGGCCATCATCAGGTCTTCCTGGGTGCAGCTATTCGGACACAGCGCACACTCCAGAAGGTGTGACAGGGTCTGCTCCGCGCCGCAGTCAAAATCAGTCGGTCCGCTGTAAAACTGCAGGACTTTCATTTGTGTCCTCGTCTTGCATACTCCGGTCCGAAGTCTGTTAAGGGACCTCCATATATTCCACCCCTGGCCGGCGGTCATAGCTCAATGGTCAAAACGTTTGCTTTGCAAGCCAAAGGTCGTGGGTTCGATCCTCGACGGAGATTAAAAAAAAAAGGATTTGATCAGTTGGTGTGAATTTGTTCCATCATCCGTAAAATGTCAGTCATACCCTATTAATTAAAATTGGTGGTAGACGTAAGTCATCCCGTGAAGACCACCCATTCATAGTAAATTCCTGTAATAATAAAGGATGATGCGTGAATCTCGGGCTGTAGTATATGACGTTGGCGGATCAACACTCCTCATGCAGCGTTTAGCCATATACACCATGGTAAGCGTCATAGAATTCCACAGATGAGACTTCAGAATTACTATCACCATCTGTCGGTGTATGTGTATCCTGTATGTGTTTACATAAAAAAAAATGTCCAGGGGCTAGGTCCTCTTTCGGGGCAATCCAAGTATTCCCCTCAGTTGCTCTTCTCCACATGTTCAGCCGCAGGGTGGCCTCAGGTATCACCAGTTCCGTTGTCAACTGTAGGAAACTTCTTCTTGATTATCTCCGATGATCTTAAGTGTTATTTATATATGCTGAACCAGTGCCGGCTTTAGGGGGTGGCGAAGTGGGTCGGCGCCCCAGGGCGTCAATTAAGCTAAGGGCGCCGAGGGCAATCTACCTTTCTTAGATTTTATAAAATATTAACAATATAAGGCGCTAGAAAAAATGCCCTAGTGCGCCGCAGGGTCTAAAGCCGATAATGTGCTGAACCATCAAATTTTAATATTAATAAAATTTCCTAGTTTCGGCTCTGCAATCACGACAACTCGATAAAGTAAGCACTTAAGGGCACAGTTGCTTCTTTAATGCAAATTCGACGGTGATCGTACAGATGCACTCGCTGACATTCCGAAATGCAACCAGAAGAAAATAAACCCTCAAATTTACGGTCGTATTTATTTTTTAACACGGTTAATTTAAATCCTTTCAAATTAACATATTCCAAGCATTATTTTCAAGATGAGCCTTGGGGGAAACTTTCACGATTTTCAGCGTTGAATATTTTTTGTATGAAAGTTTTTTTAGAAGAACTTTATAATAAGTAGTAAAAACTATATTTTGCTTACATTATACGAATAGGTAGAAGTTTGCCTACGTAGTAATTTTATCTTGACAGGGATAACATTATCAATTAACAGGGGATCTTGACAGCTTGCTTGTAGGTATAAAATGTGATCAAAAACCAACATTACCTATCAGAACATAAGCCAGATAAATTATGCGAAATATGAATAAATTATTATTTCATTTTTTATTACTATATTGTTCTGTAGATAAATATTTGGGTGTTCAATTATCAGGGTTTTTAAGGAAATCAGATGATCCCGAGAACTGGAGAATTTTTATTTTGTCCTTAAAGGGTTGTCCTTTTTGGGCTACAGACAGGCCATCGATGATGCCAGATATTGCATTAATCGATTTCACTTCGCTGACACGAAAAAGAAGAATAATAATGCAACGTAAAGTTTTTTTTACAAATTAATCTAATCTGGTTACGATTAATTCAGTTAAAGAACGAAAAAAACATCGTTTCTGCATTGGCTGGCAGTGGCAACGTGTCAAATATAATTCAATGTAATAAAATGCAAAGGATTTCATTAGCAGTTGAAGTAGCAATGTTGGCTTAACGAGCAGAAAACTATAGATATGATCTCTCCACAGAAGAAATGGATCAGTTTCTTAATGAGCAGTAAATTGCGAAATATATAATATCATTTTCAGAGACTGATTAATGAATGGAATATGTTCCTAGAACTTCGATCCTTGATCCAAAATATATATGAAGTTGAATGATCGTGTTGTTAATCTGATTTTCATTGATTGTTACGCGATTATTTTAATAAATATTCAAGTTTGTGAACGAAACAGTGTACGAAAAGTTTTACTGTGGGAAAAAATAAAGTTCTAGAATCGAGGTTGTATTTTGAAAATATAATACAGCGTAGGTAGGTAGGCTATCGTCAAAAATGTTCGAATGTTGCAACAATATTATTATAAATTTATTCAGATTCAAAATTCAAACAAAAAACTTCCCGAGTCACAAGCGATTACATAGACACGAATTTGAATAAATTTCCATTCCAAAATTCCAGAAAGCGTTCATAAATTTCCTTACAGTATAAAAGAGACGTATCAAGATAGTTGTTTTCCTTTAACTATTCAATATTTAATTTGAATATTTATTTTGCATGTTACGTTACATGGTTGAATTAATTATCTTTAACTTTTATTGAATAAATATTAGAATCAGACCCATAATTTTTGGATCGTAGATACATTTTAGGAGATTATCACCAAAAGTCTAACCAGTAGATTACCAAGTATAACCAGTAGATTAAATGACGCCTGTCAGTGAAATATGGATTAACTGGGAATATTAAATTGTTATCAAGTTATGCAAGACAGCATCCTGATACAGAAAGTACGTTCTACGAAACAGAGAAAAATGATTTGGGACTCTATGGTAGTATTTTGACAGAATGAAATTTGACGAGTTAAAATTTATCAACTATTAATAATTATAGTACAATTTAATCATTAATTGGTAATACCAAGGTAGGTGATTTTATGGATAGGGTAAATATATAATTTTTAATTTTATTTATTTCTTCAGAAACATTACAAATACAAATATATTTAATACGATCTTGAAATAAGATATAATACAAGAGAAACTATTAGGTATTTACTATTATTAACAATAATTATTAAAAAGTCCCGAAGGTCACTAAACAGAAGATTCCACGAAATTACGTTGATAAATAAATTCGTGGAGCTCATGTCGAAACTGGGCTTCTCTCAAGTGGAATATATCAATATGCAAGGTGATATGGTTGAACAGTCTGATCACTCTCCCAAGAGGCATAGTCTCTGGCAGGTTAGTATTACCTCTAGGAAGAACATACAATCTATGCCTCCTTATCCTTAAATAAGTGATACTAGGGTAAATATTCGACGTCAGAAAACTATTAACGTAAGTTTATTCAAATAAATAGCTTAAATGTAAAAGTCATATTATGATTCTAAGTAGATTATTAAAAAAGATTATTAAAAAAAAAAACTTTAGTGCCTTCTGTTATATAATAGAATTCCGTTAATAATAATAAAATTATCGTAAGAAAATTTAAAAAGTTCCATAAATAATAGGTACATATTATAATTCGTCTTCGTAGTATCAATCCGGTGGATTGGTTTGCAGCAACAGAATCTTGCATCTCGATCTCCATTCCTCTCGGTCCTCCGCAACCCTTTTCAGCTCAGCATAAGCGCTACAATTCATGTCCTCGAATACTTGCTGTAAATGGGTAGGTAATTACAATAATTAATATTGATATTATTTATAAAATATATATAAAAAAAACAGTACTTACATTAGTAATATTGTATCAGAATAAGAATAAAATAAAACACGAAAATTTAAATTGATATATTCCAAGGATCCCTGAATAGTGTAATTTTGTAAAAAAAAAAACCAAGCAGACGAACGTTTATTTTTATTGAAGAATGAAATTCCTACAAGAATTGTTGATCCAAAATCTTCATGAAATTAGCATTATCTGCCCGGGGTTCTGTCATTATTTCTCGATGACTTATTTGAATATTCTAACTCGAACGTTGTTGTTAAAGCACATTCGTATCTATTTGCATGTTATTATGTTTTTTAGGCATCCGATTCGACATTCCAAGCTTATTTTCCTTGTGATGATGCAAGATAAACTTTATTTATGAATTTCGATAATATATTCGGTATAAACACCGGAAAAGAAATTAGCTTACATACTGGAGTAGTAAGCATATTATATACCTATATTTATATACTAAACAATCTTTCTCTTATAGTGGCCAACAATATTGCATAAATATTAAAAATACGAGTCTCTGCCATCCTTTTCGTTGATTCTTTATTGATGAATATTGCGGCTAAGTTTTTTTACACTTAAGTAGTCTGTTGAAATATTCTTTCTCTTAATCATTAACCCTTCTCCAAGTGCACACAGTAGTATATGTTATAATCAGATGACATGTTTAATGTTACTTCCAAAAATAAAATGTTATGCTGTACTGCATCTTGATTTATTTGTTTTTAATTTATGGTTTTATGATTTTCACGACGACCGACATACACCGACATCTGCACTTGGCGATAATTTCATGACACCGTTCTTTGAGGAAAAATATTCCTCATTAACTAATTTTATTATTTTATATAGGTACTATTTTTTTCGATTGATACCATAAAAAATAAATATTATTTCTGTTTACAATTTTAAAATATTATAAATTAGGTTTCATAAATTTGTACTTTAAAACAAAATGATCAACGACCAAAACACGTTACTTTTACGTATGCATATTTATTTCTTATACCTAAATACAATATTTTAATATATTAATGAATAAGAAATTAAATATACATATACTATACATAAAAATCCTTAAGCGAGTCAATTCATTCAGAAAAAATATCGGCGGGAGCAGGATGCGAACCGCGGACCTTTGGAACCAACCATTTTGCCCAGGTAATTATACCGCTCGGCCACCGGGCCAATTTCTTCCACCTGAAATGACTCGTCTCTGATCTTCTTAAGAAGATGAGTTCTCTGAGAAGATCAGAGACGAGTCATCTCAGGTGGAAGAAATTGGCCCGGTGGCCAAGCGGTATAATTACCTGGGCAAAATGGTTGGTTCCAAAGGTCCGCGGTTCGCATCCCGCTCCCGCCGATATTTTTCCTGAATGAATTGACACGTTTTAGGATTTTTATGTATGGTATATGTATATTTAATTGCTTATAATATTGTAATATAGTCAATGATCTATAAAAGTAGATTAGAATATTGAAATAATAAAATAATATTCTAATAAATAATTAAAAATATCCATATATTAATGAATATAAGTGGTAATATTTTTTAAAAATATATTACGTACAAATAAACTTTGATAAATATTAAAGTATATATGGTTAGTAGGTATTTTCGAAAATACGATAGGTATTAGTTTTTTTTTAATCAAACGACTTTTCATACCATTTTTTCAACTCGGCAACACTGAAACCAATGTGTTGTTCTGTTTTCTGACACGTACTTGTGTTTATTTTTACAAAAATAAGGATTTTCATATTGTGCAAGTGTTGCGTGAGCCATGACAACCTCCGACAGCGAAGCTTTCGAGAGTGCAGACGAAGACGTCGCTGCTGGATCGCCGAAAAAACATGAGCTTTATGCAAAAATCGGGAAAAGTGTTGGTGGTCCAATTGACAGATCAACAAGAGTCAACGAAAACGTCAAAAGTCAAGGAGATAATAAAAACGTGCTTGAAGTTAAAAAGAAAAATGATGATGGAATAAGATCTGAAGATAGCAACAAATCTGAAGACAGTAAAAAGTCTGAAGATGACAATAAACGTGATGGAGTAAGTCGAGGAAGTAATTTGAATAGTGAAAAAATACATAATAAAGATGCCAAAGTACCTGATGATGGCAAAAAAGTGGAATATAAAACAAAAGCTTGTGACGAAATTGAAATTAAAAATGATGATAATGCTAAAAAGAAAGAAAGGAAGAAGAGGGAACCGGTTGAAAAAAAAGTAAAACAGAGCAATAAGCTTGGCGTTAAAGTTGATAAAGATGTATCTAATGTGATAAAGAATATTGAAAAAGATGAAGTTAAAATTGAAAGTTCTGTATCATCAAGTGTCGTTGAAAAGGTTGAGAAGAAAGATGAAGATGGGTGGGATGATTTTGATGTTGAAGTAGAAGATCAGTTTGTCAATATGAAGGTGGAAGATAAAGGAGTTACGAAAGAAGTTATTGGGAGTAAGGAAGATGGATGGGGAGAGGATTTTGATGACTGGGGAGAGACTGAAGAAGATGTAAATGTTAGTAAAGACCCTCCAAGGAGCAACACAGTAAGTTAGAGTTTCTTTCTTTGCATGCAGTAGAAAACTAGTATTTAAATATTAATTTTATTGTTAGTTTAATCAAATGTATAAGTGTAACTTTAATTATACTCGCTTGCGACGGCCACGAAGTTCAACTAAAAATATGCATTACTGAAATTTTACATTAATCAAATGTTAAAATATCATAAACATAACAGAAGCATGCGTAAGATACTTAGGTAAGGTTAAATTAAAATAATTGTCATCATACAGTAAGGCTCCGCTTAACGCGGGGGATACGTTTCATCAAAGTAGAGGGTAATGCGAAACAGCGCTAAACGAGGCTATCTTAACATGTAAATAATGGGGTTAGGTATTAAATTTAATAGTTATGTTCTTTTTAATAAAAATAAAACCAATCATTTATTTTTTACAAAAATAAAAATAATATAAACGAGTATACTTATAAAAACAAATAAAATTCTAAGTCATTTAGATCATTCAGTCTATTCTGTGTTTCCAATTTTTTGCCTTTTTATCAAGAAGGCATCTAATGTAGTTTGCGTTTTCCTTTTGCATTCTGATAGATGTTCATAAGTGTATAAAGCATCTATAACACCCCGTCTTGCTTTTGAAATTCTGTCAAAATTTGGATCATTTTCAACAAATTGGTCCACAATTTCAGTTATAGCGGTCAAACTCTTTTTTACAAGCGCCATCGAAAGTTCTTTTTGCTCTTCTTTGAAATCACTAATATCAATATTTTTGTTTTCTTCTTGCTCAGTTAATTCCTTGAGCTCATCATTAGAAAGACCAGCTGCTGTTTCTTGAACTATTTCTTCGACGTCTTCCACATTTACCTCATCTAAATCGGTTTGTTTCACTAATTCCACTATTTTTTCCACTGTTTATGCACAATTTCGGGGAATAACCCCGGGTTGAAATAATAGAGCGCCAAACCGAAACAGCACTAAACGAGACAGCTGTAAGCGGGGCCACACTGTAATTGCATTTTTTTTACATTAAAAATTACCCATAACAGATGCTTTTTTTGATTTGTAATGTTGATTTTTCCTATAGCTATCCTATAACTGTCCCTTCTATGTTGGGTTTTATGGTGGAACCACGTTTCAGGAATTAATGTACCAGGCCTCGGAAGCATGTGGCTGATTATCCAATCCTATGAAAATTTTATCGAAGGGTTGACTTAACTTTCATTGAATAGATAAGAATTTAATTCCCTGTTTTAACATAGATCATACTGAGCTTGATGGAAAACTGTAGTTTTGTTTTTTCGTTTACTTTTTAGTCAAACTTTTACGAAAATATGAATAAATAGAGAGACAAACGTAATAACGAAACTAAAAATAAAATTAAAAAATATTTAAAAATCATGAAAAATAATATGGTTTTCTATAATAAGATACTGTTGAACTGAAACTTTGTTTTTTTTTAATTTAGACATTATATTTTCCATTTCAGGGTACTGTTCCACTGACGGAACACTCAGAGTCGGAGTTTAAGGCTCTCGCCGACAGACTGAACGCTCTGGGTAACCTCGGGGGCCCGGCCGACACTCCCGCTGCTTCAGGCGGCTGGGGGGGCTGGAGCTCCTGGGGGACCAACTTGCTCACATCCGGAGTCTCACAGCTCACCACACATGTCACACAGGTAACATTCGTTTTGTTATTAATAGTACTAGCATTCACTTAGATTTTTTTTCTGAAAATGATATAAAACTTAATTGAGAAATGTATTTAAGATAACAATTTATAGTATCGGAAAGCCACTTTAACCCATTCACTGCGTATGACGTCTGTAGCGGTCATGAGCTTTACATAATTAATTAAGTAATTATTACTTAAATATACATATACTATACATAAAATTCTTTTTTCAACGCGTCAATCCAAGCACAATAATAACGGCAGAAGCGGGATGCGAACCGCGGACCTTGGAAACCAACTATGCCCAGGTATTCATACCGCTCGGCGAACTGCGCCATTGCTATGCCCAGACTGACTCGCGTTGAAACTAGTATTTATATCATTGTTATCATCGTACGATAGATGTCGCTATAGTATATATTCAAAGTATGTATTTTTTATTATTATTCTATCAGTCTTCATTTATTCACAAGCTTAATATTATTACTTTCCGGCAGTCTATTTATTTTAGTAAGTACCACTCGGGTCTCGAACCAAACTATAGACTGAATGGATGAGAAACGACTACTTATAGTTCCGACTCGGACTTTATAACCAATCATTTACCTGTGTTACTGATGGATAATTTTACCTTCTTGATATTGTCTCAAGGAGACATTATTATATAATTTTAAATTTTATTAGAATATTATTTTATTATTTCAATATTCTAATCCACTTTTATAGATCATTGACTATATTACAATATTATTATTACTTAAATATACATATACTATACATAAAATTCTTTTTTCAACACGTCAATCCAAGCACAATAATAACGGCAGAAGCGGGATGCGAACCGCGGACCTTGGAAACCAACTATGCCCAGGTATTCATACCGCTCGGCGAACTGCGCCATTGCTATGCCCAGACTGACTCGCGTTGAAACTAGTATTTATATCATTGTTATCATCGTACGATAGATGTCGCTATAGTATATATTCAAAGTATGTATATTTTTATTAGCGGTTATGAGCGGTATGAATACCTGGGCATAGTTGGTTTCCAAGGTCCGCGGTTCGCATCCCGCTTCTGCCGTTATTATTGTGCTTGGATTGACGTGTTGAAAAAAGAATTTTATGTATAGTATATGTATATTTAAGTAATAATATTATTGTAATATAGTCAATGATCTATAAAAGTGGATTAGAATATTGAAATAATAAAATAATATTCTAATAAAAATTTAAAAATTCATATAATTAAGTAATTTGTTGCCTCATATTACAGCTTTAATCTACTGTTGTAATGTTCAAAATTAACTTACTATATAACGTATGAATATAAAATATATTACATTCCAGTCAAAAAATATTAGCAAAATCTGATATATTTGTGTATATAAAATTACAGTGTATATTTACTGGCCAAAAATTTGCTGATAAATCCATAAAAATGGCGACGTGCTTAAAAAATCAAAGAGCTATCCGTTGATATAAATATAAGTAACTTAAATCCATCAATGAATTGAAATTTATTCACTCAAACTCTCATTATTGAAGTTCATTGCGATAAAATTGCCATACAATAAGAAATCTTTTTGCTGTCCTATAAAAATAACTTAACTACTCATTATTTAAAGGACAATACACATAAATAACTTCCTAGGTTTTCACGGCCAGATTTGATATTGTGGCTTTTGTGTTTAGCCGTGTGTGGCAAATTACTAATTTTCAATATTTCGACCGCCATTGCAGGGGTCTTCTTCAGGGTTGATGACTTAGACAATATATATATTTTCAAACGAGACCTCGGCAAACTACAATCTCCTTTTATGTGGCACGCATTTTTTAATTTTTTAAATTAATTTTTAGAAGCATATTTTTTAGTGCATTAGTATTTCAAGGTGTCTGCTTTTTATTGTTTTAATTTTAGATATAAATTCTTAAATATTGTGTGTTTTAGGGTTTCAATACCGTGTCCAATGTTATCGAGTCTGGCATTGGCGTTCCGAATCCTGAAGAGCTGATCCGAATGCAGCAAGAAGATAAAGAGAATCAAGCCAGCAAGGCGACCACTGATCCTTCACCAAATCAGGCAGTTCCCAAGGAAGAGGCGGGCAGAGAACGAGACGGAAGTCCCAAAGGAGCTGAAACCAAGGAGCTAGCGACACCTGATGAAAACTCTGGTGTTATGAAACTTGGCAAATTTGTGTCGAGTGTTACTAAACTGGTTGAAACAACAGGTATGATACTATTACTATAGCTACTATGGCTGAGTGGCATTCGAATGCTTTTTAGTCACACCCTCTGATCTATTGTGGGGTCGTAAATGAAAGTATATATGATTGTTATCTACTTGAGAGTTAATAATTAAGCTGAATAGGTTTGGCTGTATTTTATGATTAAATGGTTCATGCTTTGGCATAATTAATGTATTTTTCTAGTAAACAAATATATCAGATATTGCTTATAATTTTTTGACTGGAATCCAATATATTTTATATTCAGTTATATGTTAGTAAATTTTGAATATTCTTCTTCGTAGTATCAATCCAGTGGATTGGTTTGCAGCAACAGAATCTTGCATCTCGATCTCCATTCCTCTCGGTCCTCCGCAACCCTTTTCAGCTCAGCATAAGCGCTACAATTCATGTCCTCGAATACTTGCTGCAAATACTCCCGTCTAGGGCGCCCTCTACAGTTTCTACCCTCAACCATCCCCTCCACAATATCGTGAAGGAGACCATCGTGGCGCATGATGTGACCAATCCATCGGGCTCGCCTCTCTGAGATGGTTCTTATTAGTTGCCTATCTTCCTTGATTATTCTGAGAACCTCATTGTTCGTGACGTGGTCTCTCCAGGAAATTCCGAGAATTCTTCTGTACGACCACATCTCAAAGGCCTCTAGTCTTTTTTTATCACTTTCAGATAAGCACCATGTCTCACAGCCGTACATTAAGATGCTCCAAACAAGTGTTTTGGCAAGTTGCTTATGGAGCCCTAAAGAAATATTCTTTGACTCAAGAATTTTGGCTTTTTTATTGAAAGCTAGCCTTGCTTGATGTATTCGACTGTTGACTTCTCTTTTTGTTCTGCCATCCCAGGTGATCGTACTTCCAAGGTATACAAATTCTTTTGCATCTTTTAGGGGTACTCCTAGCATTATATTTGAATATTACAACAGTAGAATAAAGCTCTAATATGATAGGAATCACAGTTACCATATTATGGTCATGCTCGTCTCGTAAATATATTGTTGTGGTTTTCAGGTGCCGCCGTGGTGACTGGCGGCCTCGACACTCTGGAAGAGATCGGCAAGCGGACCATGGCCGCGCTGCAGGGAGAAGAAGAAGGTCGCAAGCGCCTGTCGGAGCTGCTGCGGGAGGCCACGGCCCAGCCGCCTGCGGCCCCGCCAGGGGAACCCACCAGGAAGGAACCACCGCGATTTGAAATACTCTTCGATGACTTTCAAGGCGAGAAAATTAAATATTGTAGTGCAGTTTCTCTTTTGCAAGTTGTCCAGCTACTTGCGGTTAAAGAGCGTCCGGCTTCAATGTTATTTCACATCAAAATCTTGTGTATTTTGTAAATAATACTGTATTAGTTTATTTTAATTTTATTAATTTTTCTTTTTCACTTAAAAAAAATGTAGAAAAAAAAAATAAAGTTGCGTATTGTACCCTGCAAGTTACACACAATGTCACATACGTCTGAGAAATAGTTGAAGAATGTAGGAGCCTATTCCATGTCAGCCTCGTTAACCGCTCTTGTAGCCCGACGATTTCCCTGATGAAGTTTAACAGCAAGGGACCGTCAGAACTAAGCAGCAATTCAGGAAAATCCTCCCAAGAAATGGTAGAGACTCCCAGGCGACAACACAGAATGCGTCTCCTGTTCTCATGGATGATGCACTACACAAGAGAGTGTCTCACCGTCTGTTGCATGCCTGGATCATATGGACATGTGTCGCAAGAAGAGAGGCCAAATCTTTTTAGGAATTCTCTGAAAATTCTGTGTCCGGTAAATGCTTAAGTGAGATGATAGTCCACGGAGTTCGTCTTTTTCCACGTCAATAAGTGTTCGATGAATGGAATGAAAGTCTTGGTTATTCCTCCCAAAGTTGATTCTTGATATGCTGTATTGGTTGCAGGCTTGGTCCATCTGGAGGCTCTGGAGATGCTGTCCAAGCAGAGTGATATGAAGATCCAGTCCTTGCTGGGATCACTGGAAGGGGATGAGCTCACCGAGTTGCAGGAAACACTCGAACAAGTCAAAGGTATCATCTTCATCATTATATAATGATATCATTTGCCGGCGGGTATAGCTCAATGGTCAAAGCGTTTGCTTGCCAAAACGAAGGTCGTGGATTCGATACCCAACGGAGATTAAAAAAAGAAAATATTTTTAATCGGTTGCTAAGCTCTATAAATATGGTGGTTGGTGTGAATTTGATCCCTCACCCGTAAAATGCCAGTAATGGCCTATTAATCAAAATTGGTGGTAGACGAATGTCGTCCCGTGAAGACCACCCACATAGTAAATTCCTGTAATAATAAGGATGATGCGTGAATCTCGGGTTGTAGTCTATGACGTTGGCGGATCAACACTCCACCAACACTCCGCAGCGCTTAACCATATGTAACATGGTAAGCGCCATAGAATCCACATATGGGACTTCAGCATCACTATCACCATCTGTTGGTATTCTCGTGTATGTGTTTACATAAAAAAAAAATCAGCTCAATATAGGCCTTGCAGGTTGGTGCCGAAAACCTCGATGTACAATTTTTCGTCTTTTATTTTTGTTCGCTCGTCAGACATGCATGTGTTGCCATTTTGGTTGGTTTGACAGAATATCATTCATCAAAGGGCCAACAGGTGATAGAAGGGCACTGCGGTGTTACATTTTAGTATAAAATTAACTTTCTTGCCTTCTAGATTATTCCGTTACGTCAGATTTACCTATAGAATTATAACAACATCACAATTGATGGGGCTGGCGTACAGAGCGATGCACCGATTAACTCATATTACAATACGTTTTAGATAAATGTTCAAAACGTTATTTTGAACATAACTGTGTTGTATTAAACATCCAAAAGTCTTTAAAGTAATTGTTATAATCAACTCTTTATCTTAGATTTATACAGTCGGGTACGACACAGGGCATTTTGCCTCTCTATGCACATTGAGGGGATCAAGGTCCAAAACAACAAGTATCGAGGAATTTGCGGTGTACGAAATTCTATGTATCAATATTAATA
Source organism: Glossosoma conforme (assembly GCA_022606575.1). NCBI lineage: Eukaryota > Metazoa > Arthropoda > Insecta > Trichoptera > Glossosomatidae > Glossosoma > Glossosoma conforme. Next base: position 2,431,471 of record JAGTXR010000011.1, on the reverse strand, counting down.
AAGAATGCTCACTAATCGATACGGAGCATTGACCATACCAATAATCTGGCACTCTATGTGGATTGAAAGGGATCAAGGTGCAAAAATGGTATCGAGGAATGTGCGGTGTATGACATTTAATGTATTAATATTACTTTTATAAATGCTTACTCATGTTGTAAACTAGGGTATAAAAAGTGGTCTCGTTTCAAATAAATTAGTATTAACTCAACTCCGGTCTTTGGATTTATCCTCAGTGCCGGAACCTTGGTATTCCGTCATAACCATATAAGCTGATACTGTAATTTTGGGACCATGACCTCGGTTCCGGAACATAAACTTTTTTTTTGCATTGTTGAACTTTGTGAAAGAAATAAAAAGTGTTAAAGTAATTATACTTTATTAAAAATGTAAATTTTTTTTCAAAATAATAAAAAGTAAGATTAACATGTTTTTACCGTCTAGTGAATATTTTGATGATACGAATTTGTTGGTATATATTGTAGTAAAAATAAGCTTTGTTCTTATATTTGTTTTGGTTATTAGATATATGTGAGCTGCCCGATGCTTCGTCTTTTGATGACTGCGATGATCCATCCACAGCGGAGGCCAGAAGCAACCCTGAAGTGTTCAAGAGCAAGCTGCAGGAGGCCACCAAGGATATGGGAATACCCATCGCTTTCGATCATCTGATGAGGTGAATTGATAAGTAACTTCAGCATAGATTAACACATTGTTTGCGGGCATTGTTTTATGCTGATTGCAGCCTGGCGCGGGTGATTTTTGGGTTCGCGCGCGAGTTTTTTTATAATGATTTTAAAAGTCTATAACTCTTGAAATATTCGCGATAATTTAGTGAAATTTTAAATGTAGGTTACCTTATTGTGCAGCAATGATAAAATGATGGTAAACAAACACAAAAAAACGTCCTTTAAAGTAACACTTCACATAAACACAAATATTTTGTAGAAATATGAACAAAACATTTCTACCATTCATCCCTTCGTCAGGTAGAAAGAACTCCAATTCTCCGTACAAGTTGAAAACAATTATTGCGCATTGAAGGTCAAAAAAAAATAAGCCAACAGGATCTGCGTCAAGGTTTCTTTGAGCAGACATTTTTTTTTATATGAATAGTTGGTTTCCAAGGTCCGCGGTTCGCATCCCGCTTCTGCCGTTATTTTTGTGCTTGGATTGACGCGTTGAAAAAAGAATTTTATGTATAGTATATGCATATTTAAGTAATAATTTTTTTTTTAATTTTTAGACATATTTCTTTTCTTTTCATAATTTATTAATAAATTAAAACTAAAGCATAATAAATACAAATTTGTGAGTGAAATGTGTAGTTTGAAGTAAGATATACGATATAGCAACAAAATCCGTTATTATGTAACACGTATTATTACATAACTTCTTAGGTTTTCACGGCCAGATTTGATATTGTGGCTTTTGGGTTTAGCCATGTGTGGCGAATTTCTTCTTTCCGATATTTCGACCGCCATTGCAGGGGTCTTCTTCATATTGCGTATTATTACGTTACCCGACGTCCATCTCCAGAAAGTAAAAAACGTAATACGTCTCCTGCAAACAATGTGTTAATAAATAAGTAAATTTAAACAAATAGATAACTTATGTCATCGTGTGTTAAAAATAAAATAACGAAGCTGGGGAATTTAAAGTCTCTTCCATATCAGTTGCCAAATTTCAACACAAGATTTTTTTATGTAATCACATGTAGGAGAGCACAACCAGTCTAGATCAGTGCACTCTATGACGCTCAGCCAGGGAGGCTGGATGCTGCATGCGGGAAACGTGTGTTGTGTTCGTGTTTGTGTGTGGGTTGTGGAGATTGCAAGTGTATATTTATCTGTTTCTTGAAGAGATCCAGATTGTAGGAAGAAGGATCATTTCAGCAAGAATGGGTTGTAATATTAGTTAATATCATAGTTGATATCAACTCGATATAGCTCTTTTAAGCTGATGCCGTAAAGCCTCGAGAAACGTTCTTTTGTCTCTTATTTTTGTTCGCCCGCCTGACATGCACATCTAATGGTAGTTTTAATTATAGAATATTACACAGGCGTTTGCATACGCCATTTTATTTGTTATGACAGTTGCATTAACATCTTTAATTCACTTTTTTTGCCGCGATCATTGGTGGCGCGGCAGGTCACAGTGTCCCCCAGTTGTCAATCAACCGGCGCCATAGCGGTCGGGCGTAGAAATCAAGTCTTTATTTTAAATATACACTAATTGTGCTTCGAAAACAAGTTCTTTGTGTTATTAACCTGCTCTTGCATTCTGTCACCGAGTAATTCGATACCCAATTTAAAGAGGAGGATATCAATATTGAATATGATGTATCAACTTGTCATATTTTACAGTTTGTGGACCGAGATAATCGAAGCCACAGACCCTGAGAAGGACGATTTCCCCGACAAAGAGCCGTCGGAGGGTGACGAAGAGAAGCAGGGGGCTCTGCAGGAAGCGGGTGAGGCGCTGATGGCAGACGCCCTGGGGTCTCTTACGCACACGGCCGCACTGGGAGTGACGGCTCTGCACCGGTGCACAGCTCTGTTAGCCGTGAAGCAGAGGAGATCCACAGCCGACGAGGCCGACGGACTCACACAGTAAGTTGTTAACTGACAATTCACAATACAATATTATATCTAGATATATAAAAGAATGCTGTGTTAGTTACACCATTTATAACTCAAGAACGGCTGAACCGATTTTTATGATTCTTGATTTGTTGGATTCGTCTTGATCACAAATAGCATAGTAGATATTAAAACATAAAAAAATTAACAATAGGATTTTTTTTTAAAGAAATTAATTTTTTTTTATACTTCATTCATCATTTTGTATGGAACAGTCATTTAAATTTATGCTGATTTTAGTAGATGGCGTTGTATGCTCATTTTGCAGAATCGTTAAATTTCTAATTTAATTAAATGCACTCTGATATCAGCTTGGTATAGTTCTGTAGGCTGATGCTGTAAAGTCTCGAAAAACGATATTTTGTCTCTTATTTTTGTTCGCTGGCCTGACACATGCACATCTAATAATGTTAGTTTTAATTATATAATATTACAAGGTGTTTACATACGCCATTTTATTTGTTGTGACAGTCGCTCCATTTCATGTTGGTGCAACTGTCGTTTTAATTTTCTTTTTTGCCGCGATCATTGGCGGCGCTGCATGTCACAGTGTTCCGCAGTTGTCAGTCAAGCCCCGTTCGATCGAGACGGAATTAACCTCATGTTACGATTGAACGGGGAAGTCAAGTCTTTAATGAAAATAAACGCAAATTGTGGTTCAAAAACAATTTCTTTTGCTTGGTAATCTGCTCCTGTATCCTTCCTCCACGCAGCCACGTGATGAACCCGCGACTTGTCGTATTTTTAAAGACGGGGGATGTCAACTCATTACATTTGGATGTTGGACACTGTTGATAGAAAATTGTTTGATATCATGATGAGTTTCCTTTATTTTATATAGAAAGCAAAATGTGTCAAAAGTTCATTAAAAATATAGAAAAACATTTAATTTTTATTATTATTATTTATTTTAAATTACATAAATTGAATCTTTTTAGGATTAACGTAGAAATCTATTAAAAATGTCACAATATCATTATCACATTTCAGTGACAATATTTATGTATTTTTTAACCTGTTGGGATCGGTATCCGATCTATGGCGTTTAAGATTCCTCTACCGTTGACATCGGTAACCGTGATATATCGTTTTGCTACATTCTTGGAATAGTTTTTTATCCATCATCTGATAGCTAAAGAAAACAAGAACCAATGTGATATATGAAAATAGACCAGATAAGTACATACATTTATGTTTCAAATACTAGTTTTATAACTGACGGTATAATTTGTATTCCACCGAGCCGTAATGAAAGGGTTAATAAGATGTAACAATTGTTGTAATTTAAATTTCAGATTGACAGCTGTGCTCTCTCATCAGATCAATGAAGTGGCCGAGCTGTACTGCAGCAAGCTCAACAGGATATCTCTGCTGTGTCAGGATCCCAAGACCATCAGCTCCTTAGTCACCAATGTCTTCTTAGAGGTGATTATCATATCATGTTATTATTCAAGTACCAACAGTTAGAATACATTTCATTACTCACCATTGGATTAGTCAATTTATGACTGGTCACGCCAATTTTAAAGCTAAACTCTTAGAGCTTAGCCTCGTTGATAGTCCAGACTACCGATGTGGTAGTTCCTTGCAGGACACTGAACACATTCTGTGGCAAGTAAGGACCTTGAGCAACTGGCTCAAACCTGGCGGGACAGAATTATACCTGCATTGGTACGTATCCTGCCTTTTATTTTTTAAACAACATACATAGTAACACGCGAGTTACTGGGGAATTGACCATGGCCACATATGTCGCCATTTCAGTGCAAAAGGTTAAAATGTGTATAATGTAGCGCAGTTTTCCTAAGTCTGTTGTAAAATTATGTTATTGTCATTATCAATACAATTATTTTATATGGGGCTTATTCTTGGCATTATTTAATGGTAAAAAAAATCCCACTGGTATAGCTTAGTGGTTAAAACGACCGAAGGTCGTGTGTTAATCCCCGACGGAGTTTTTTTTTATCAATTTCTAAGCTCATACATTATATATCATTCATCATTATTCGTCGCTCGACACTCAAACCGGGCGGACGTGTCTAGTCATCCTACCTACAGGATGGCGAACTGTTGTGATATCGCGCAAATAAATCGTCGCTTAGACGATCACCGTTTGCTGCTGGAGAGGCTCTTAAAGGCTGTTGGATGCGGGATGGATGATGCTCTGACATCCGTTGGTGTGGACCCTCCACCCAACCCGACAAGTCTGCCGACTTCCGCAGAAGGCGCTTACCTCGAGCGTGCAAATCAATTCCGGCTACCTACGCTGAAGCTGTCAACATTCCTGTGTCGATGTCTAACTGTGACAGCAGAGACTCCGAACCTGCCGTCGAAGAATCCGCAGATACTATCGAAGGAGCCCCTGCTGTTTCGAGCAAGGCTCCCAAGGACTCCCGTTCTCAGCCGGGACGAATCATCGTTCGAGGAACTGGAGGACCTGAGTGCTTTCTCCGTGGATGTCCTCTCCCTCCCCTGAGCAATCTTTCCGGAGAAGTTCAACGTTCTGTTGAGTCGCGCCTCTCCGCATGCGGAAAGGCAACAACATTCAGCACGCCTGATGATCCGTGGTTCTGCAGCTCCTTCAAAAACGTTACTGAAGTGAAGATGGCGTATCTTCACGCCAAGTGAGGACTTGCAGAGCTTCTTGGCAGCGACCGCTGCATTCAATCCTTCTTGGATGACCATCAGGAGGATTATCAGCAGGCGGACGCTGTCAACTTCTTTCAAAGTCGGGGTCATCGCGACTTCGCTGGAGTCTCGAGCCTCAAGTGTGGCCTGAAAGGACCATCGTTCAACCCTGGATAGCAGTGGTTGAAACCAACTTGAGTGAAGATATTGACATATTTAGTGTTATATTGCTTTAAATTCAGTACTGGTGTTTATGGAGGCGAAATGTTACACGTTTTGTGACAATAATGCCTTGTTATTTGTGAGTCAATCATGATATACTTATGACAGGGTTTTTGTTGTTACAAGTCAAACTGTTTATCTTGAGTCTCCTGACTAGTTCTGAGTGTGGGCATTACTAAATGTGTCAATAAATTTACATCACCACATTTATGTTACCTATTGTATTTTTATTTTATATTATATTATTGTATTTATATTATTGTACTTCAGAAATGCATTGAATTGATAAAATTTGTAATGTTTCTGCAAGGAAAAAAATAAAATTGAAATTGAAATTGAATCATAGTCATAGCCTATTAATCAAAATTTGTGGTAGACAAAAGTTATCCCGTGAGCACCACCACCCATTCATAGTGAATCCTGTAATAATTGGATGATGCGTGAATGTCGGGTTGCAGTCTATGCCTTTGGCGGATCAACACTGCACATGTAGCACTTAGCCATATGTAGCATGGCAAGCATAGTAGAATCCACAGATCACTACCATCTGTGGGCATTCTCCTATGTCCGTTTACATAGAAATATGGTGTGTTTAATTTGAATTGTTATTATTTCAGGCCGGAAAAGGTTCCTCATACGTCTTGGACGCATTCCAGCTGACCATCCCGGTCCTTCAAATCGGTGCCACATAACATTAAATCAAATATTGTATTTAAACGGTACTAACATTATATATATTTAAAATCAGTGCTAGAATGATTAATGTAAAACGCAACAATATTCATGTTTACAAGTCATGATTTGTTGATGTAATTGCAGTAGTCTCTAATGCCATAGACCCGGGTGCAATGGTGTTGCCAGGGTAAATTGATTGTTATATATTTAACCGTAGGTAGCCAGTCAAACTAAAGGGAGCTATAAAAAATACTAAACGTAATGTTTTGCTTTAGATGCAAAAATTGCTGTAATATATATTTAAACCATCACAGTTATATTATACCCTTGATGATGCACTCTTTCAGATTATTATTATTGATTTATTTATATATGAAAGATATGAAATTTTTTGTTGTTGATAAAATACTAGGTTTTATATCCGTATTCTATCAACATATAGTATCCCACGTTCAAAAAAATAAATAAATCTGTGTTTGAATAAAGAGATGGAACTATAGAAGTGTTCATTTATGTATAAATCTGTTTGTCTTTATAAGATTAGCAATTTTACAATTCATATTGCTCATGTGATTAGTACTTTAGAATATAGTTTGTTTGGATGTAAGTCAGTGTTGCCTATAATCGTAAAATTTAAGAAGAAATTAATAAATGGTTGACTCTAAATGGATGATATTATTAAGCTTATTATAGATTTTTATACCTTTGTCACTTTTAAATTAGTAAATATTTAGAGCAGTGGTTATTAATAATAAGAGTTTTCTACCAATAATTTAGTGTCATGTGAAGCACATATTTACACTCATTTTTTAATATTTGTAGGCGTATTATTTGCCATTTCGCAAATTATTGCGAAATGGCAAACTAGATCTTTTAAATCACAAATGCTCTGTGGCTCCAAAAAGGTTAAAAAATATTGATTTAGAGGCTATAAATTGTCAAGAGTTTGCAGATTTTACTATAAGCATTTTGTTTAATATTTTATTTAATGTTTATGTATATAGAGAGAGACTATAGCAGACATTTCTGCATTATTAATTTGGTATTGTGGCTTTTGGGTTTAGCCGCGTGGGGAAAATTTTCCAGCACCAATATTTAGACCACCATGAGATGTGTCTTTTTCAGGATTGACGACGACGACTTTGCCAAACCCTGAAGAAGACATCTGCCACGGCGGTCTAAATATTGGTGGTAAAAATATTGCCACACACGGCTAAACCCAAAAGCCACAATACCGAATCTGGCCGTGAAAACATAAGAAGTTGTATTATTAATTTAATAAACTTTCACTTTTTAATTATAAAGCAATCTTATTAATCTGTTGTTGAATACCACATTAATACAATATGAAGTAACTGTGAAGAATAATTATGTTATTTTACAATAAATGTGTTACACCGGCGGGTGCAATAATCACTACCAAATGTATTTATTATTGTAGATTTTATAAATAAAATTATATGCCATCTTTTTATGCTCTTATTTTTTTCCCCTAACCAGATGTTCCCAGGAGTGTCGGGTCAATTACTCTGCCTCTTTTAAAAATATGTTATCTTTCCATAACAACGTCCTACCACAGAGTACCAATGCATACTCCCTGTATTAACTTATGGCGCAGAGACGTGGAATCTGACAGCAAGTCTTACCCATAAAATAAATGTCACCCAGCGTGCTATGGAGAGATCCATGCTCGGAGTGTCCCTAAAAGATAGAATCCGAAACGAGGAAATACGCAGAAGAACTCAAGTAGTGGATGCTACCCAACGAATAGGCACACTCAAGTGGCAATGGGCAGGACATATCTGTCGAAGAGATGACGGTCGATGGGGAAGAAAAGTATTGGAATGGCGCCCAAGAACTGGCAAACGAAGCATTGGCCGACCCCCTACAAGATGGACTGACGATATAAGAAGAATAGCGGGAGTGACCTGGATGCGGAAGGCGGAGGATCGAAGAGGATGGAGACTCATGCGGGAGGCCTACGTTCAACAGTGGACGGACACAGGCTGATGATGACTACAGAGTACACATGATTGATATATCTTATTTTATTGTATTCTTTGTCAAACATTTTTTTTTGTTTTGTTGTCTCGTAAACAACACCCGTTCATAGAGAGTTCCTGTAAAAATTGATGATCTTTGAATGTTAGGCTGTAGTCTTGGCGTTGGCAGATCAACAAAACACATGAAGCAATATGCCATCTTACAAATCATAAATGTCATGGACTCCACAGATAATTTTTCTCTAAAGCCTGTCAGTATTAACTGTATATTCATATTCCAAATGTACTGGAATAATATTTTTAATTAATTTAAACTTCAATCAATAAAACTGTATTTAAATTGACATTCACTAGATGCCATTTGTGGGAAAAAGGTGAAAAAAAGATAAATATGTTTTAAAAATATTTATTTATGTATAAACAGTCAACTAGGTAAGGAGACCAAGACAAAAAAGGAAAACCTTCAGCTAACAAGATATGCCACCTGGAATGTTCGAACATTGCTGCAGAACAGCAAACTAGATAACCAAAAATTAGAAATGCAGAGAATGAAACTGAACATTCTAGGGATAGCAGAAATGAGATGGCTAAATTGCGGAGACTTTTGGAGTGGAGAATATAGGATAATACACACAGGATGTATTGAAAATAAACCTGGCCAAGGCGGAGTAGGTATTGCACTGTGCAAGGAATGGGGAAAGCGTGTGAAGGGATATGTGCAATATAATGGAAGAATTATTTTAGTCAAACTTGAAACAAAACCTGTTGATACTGTGCTACTCCAAGTATACATGCCCACCTCAAGCCACGATGACCAGGAAGTGGAAGACGTGTACACGATACTAGACAAACTACTGCTAGATGTTAAGGCTGGAGAAAACCTGATTATATTAGGAGATGGTAACGCTGTAGTGGGAGAAGGACGGGAGGGAACATGTGTTGGACCTTTAGGGCTAGGTACAAGAAATATGAGAGGCGACCGACTGACAGAATTCTGTGCCAAACATAAGCTTATAGTCGCAAACACCTGCTTTGAACACCATCCAAGGCAAAGATACACATGGAAGGCTCCAGGAGACCGACTCAGACTTCAGATCGACTATATAATTGTAAGAGAGCGATTTAAGAATCAAATTAAAGATTGCAGAAGCTACTCCAGCCCAGATATCGACAGTGACCACAATATAGTTATTGCTAAAAGTTCTCTGAAACTAAAAAAATAAAATATAAAACTAACTATAAATGGAACACTAAAGCTTTAAAAACAAAGATGTCAAAGAAGAATACACGAAAAAACACAAGATTGCGCCACAAAAATTTGACAAATGTTAATGAAATCTGGGAGGAAATAAAAAAAATTAAAGATGTAGCAGAAGAAGTCATTGGCAAGGATAAGCCTAAGGCAAGAAAAGAATGGATAACAGAGGAAATCGTTAACATGATAGAAAAAAGGAGACTACTCAAAAATAGCCCCAATGACAAGGCCCAAAGTGAATATAGAGCACTGAGAAACAGAATAAACAGAGAGTCACGAATCGCTAAGGAAGCATTCTTACAGAGAAAATGCAAAGAAATCAATGACAACATGAAAAAAGGAAATATTGAAACTGCATATGTGTCAGTAAAGGATTTCTTTGGCATGAAAATTGGAAAAGGCAAAGCGATAGAAGCAGAGAACGGGAAAATACTGTTTGAGGATACACAAATAGGGGAGAGATGGAAACAGTACCTGGAAACACTATACAACGGAAGTAATGATACCAGCTTTGAGAGTGTGATAGAAAACGAAACTGATGTGGACGCCGATGATTTGGGAGACCCAATTATCCGAGAGGAATTTGACTTCGCATTAAAAAAGCTCAAAGATGGAAAAACACCAGGGATTGATGACCTACCAGCTGAACTAATAAAATCGGAACCGGAACTCTAGATGCTCTGTTCACAATGACTCAGATGATTTATAAAACAAGAATAGCGCCAGAAGACTTCAAAAAGTGTGTAATTGTAACTCTGCCAAAGAAGCCCGGAACAACAAAATGTGAACAACACCGAACACTCAGTATTCTATCCCATGCATCCAAAATACTGACCAACATAATCCTACATAGAATTGAACCAAAAATTGAAAAGACTCTCACTAGCGATCAATTTGGATTCAGAAAAAGAATGGGAACCAGAGAAGCAATCTTATCCCTGCGTATGATCTTGGAAAAGAGGATAAAAGTGGACCAAGATACATATATTGCCTTCGTGGACATTGAAAAAGCATTTGATAAAGTAGATTGGGAGAAGCTCTTCGATGTAATGAAAGAAATTGGAGTCAAATACAAGGAACGAAGACTCATATTTTCACTTTACAAAGAAGAAGCTGCCATAATATCACTCGGAAATGTCCAAAAGGAAGCAAAAATACGTCAAGGGGTGAGACAAGGATGTTCTCTGTCGCCTGTACTCTTCAACGTATACATACAAAATGCAATTAATAACATCAGGGAAAAAATGGGGCATAGAGAGGGGGTTAAAATACATGGCAAAAAGATTGATATGATAAGGTTTGCTGACGACATTGCTCTGATTGCTGAAACTGAAGATGAACTCACTGAAGCGCTGACATCCATGGAAAACATATTTAATTCCAACTACAATATGAAGATAAACAGCACAAAAACCAAAGTCATGAGAGTAAGCCGCAATGAGCAGCAGAAAATTAACATATCAATGCTAGGAGTGCCCCTAAAAGATGCAAAAGAATTTGTATACCTTGGAAGTAAGATCACCTGGGATGGCAGAACAAAAAGAGAAGTCAACAGTCGAATACATCAAGCAAGGCTAGCTTTCAATAAAAAAGCCAAAATTCTTGAGTCAAAGAATATTACTTTAGGGCTCCGCAAGCAACTTGTCAAAACACTTGTTTGGAGCATCTTAATGTACGGCTGTGAGACATGGTGCTTATCTGAAAGTGATAAAAAAAGACTAGAGGCCTTTGAGATGTGGTCGTACAGAAGAATTCTCAGAATTTCCTGGAGAGACCACGTCACGAACAATGAGGTTCTCAGGATAATCAAGGAAGATAGGCACCTAATAAGAACCATCTCAGAGAGGCGAGCCCGATGGATTAGTCAAATCATGCGACACGATGGTCTTCTTCACGATATTGTGGAGGGGATGGTTGAGGGTAGAAACTGTAGAGGGCGCCCTAGACGGGAGTATTTACAGCAAGTATTCGAGGACATGAATTGTAGCGCCTATGCTGAGCTGAAAAGGGTTGCGGAGGACCGAGAGGAATGGAGATCGAGATGCAAGATTATGTTGCTGCAAACCAATCCACCGGATTGATACTACGAAGAAGAAGGTAAGGAGTTAGGATTTTTAGGATTTGATTTATTATAGACCGTCAGGATTTCCATTATTTTCTGACTTGCACACTGGGCATCGAAAGGTCTCATCTTTCCCAAGCGATCGGTGACGTAACGTCCTATGTGGCCGAACTCAGACTCGCTTTCTGCTTTTAACCGTTTAAGGGCTGCTAGCTCGGTGGGACTTACGACCCTTATCAATTCAGAGAGGATGCGTTCACAGGAGACTACTGATGGGTTTGATTTGTTGGTAGAGTTGTGTTCATCTTTGAGGTTAGTTCTGCTGAGGATTGAGTTTTTTAAGAGTGGTTCGAGCTGTTCTAGCTTTATCGGGTCCTCGCAGTCGAGAAGATCAGTTGCTCGGTTTGTATCTTGGAAGCCGTTGAAAGCCTCGTCAAATAAGTTCATCTGGAAAGTATGTGACAATCTTTTGAAATTTTCAATAAACTTGCAATGTAGCAATAATCCCTAATTATAAGCCAAAAATATACATGTACTTTCAAAACGCTAATGCGGCTAAAATCAGAAAAAGACTCAATTTAATGTTTTCAATGTTTTGAGCATTCACTTTGAGATCCATAATAAATTATAAATATTTATTTATTTATTTACCTTGTTTTCACATGGATCACGTAACAAAAGTTCTCTATTAGGAGACTGCAGTTTCGACTAACTCGTAGTCTTTCTTGTACAATCCTTCTCCTGTTAAGAGATAACTGGCCATCATCAGGTCTTCCTGGGTGCAGCCACTTATAAGTGGTGTAACACATTTTTGTAGGGTGTAACACATTTTTGTAGGGGAGGGGGTGGGGGTGTGTCTATCAATTTAATGATAAATAAATGGTTTATTGATATTTACATCAGTGGTTTTGATTAACCAAAATGTTTTTGTTGTCGCTGGGTTGAAAAGATTGGCCGGAAGAGGAAGTCCGAAATTCCGTTTCCAGGGGGCACCGCGTGGAGGTTCTTTTCATGCTAGCCGGAGAATATGCGGCACCAGTGTGGGGTCGATCAGCCCACTGTAATCAAGTGGATACTGCCCTGAATGATGCATGCAGAGTCGTCACAGGCTGCCTCAAACCAACACCCATTTCTAAACTATACCCCTTGGCTGGTATCGCACCACTGAACATAAGACGCAAAGTCATATGCGCCGAAGAAATGCGTAAGGCAATCAACCAACCGTCCCACTGCTTGTAAAATCAGATACCCCAACACCAAGATTGAAGTCTCGAAGCAGCTTTCTGAAATCCACACAACCTCTCACATCCGGCCCTGAAAATGAGAGACTCCAACTCTGGCAACAAATCGCACCAGAGGATTTCATTACTCCAAAGGAAGGCCTCCCAACTGGCAAGAGCCTTGACTGGCCGACCTGGAAATCCCTAAACAGATTAAGAACCGGAGTTGGTAGAACAAAGGACAACCTCGAGCGGTGGGGAATGCTTCGGCAAGGAGAGACACTATTGTGCGACTGTGGAGACCTGCAGACCGCCTCACACCTACGATGCTGCTCCATGTGCCCAACAAGTTGCACATCTCAGGACCTAATGCTGGGCAACACACGAGCTATCGATGTTGCCAGATAATGGGAAAAAATAATTTGACGTCGCTGACACGAAGAAGAAGAACCAAAATGTAATGTAGAAATGCATATAATTGTTCAAAATATATATTGATTTTACATCAGTACTTATCTATGAGCTGGAAGTAGGGTTTGTATAAAAACAAATCAATGGGCAGTCAATGCACAAGTCAATACATTTTAAAAATATATTAAAAGAAAATTCAAAATGGAACAAAATTTGAATTCATTTGTTTAGAGAATCTTTTTTTTTTTTCAGCTGTGTTCAATTGCTTCTCAAAGTTTATGTATTGTGTCGTCAACTGTCACTCGATAATGGTCTTGATAAAAAGAGTTTTGAACTTTTGGCCACTCTTTTTGTCAGTGGAATAGCCTCAAGAGCATTTCACTAACTTTTAAGGTAATTATTTTATTGTATTTAACGTTTCCAATAAATAAAAGGAACATCTAGTGCTGTGGCTTCTCTTTTAATTTATCTATCGATGTTAATATATGTACTTACGATGCTATCACTTGGTTCCTCTTTGATCTCCGCCTTATCCTGAATTATTGCACCTTTGAGATTGCGGTATTTCTTCCTTTCCACTCCTTGAAGATAGCTGCAGGCTTGCCACAGTGGCCAGCCCGGAACGTAAATTTCCTCTTGACATATGGCCGTCTTCTTGCTCTGCTTCACTTTACGCACGTTGTTGCTATACGTAGAACGGATATTTATCCACCTCTCTTTTACGGCTTGAGCTAAAAACATAATATTTATATCTTTGACTTACCTAATATTTGTATGTGTTTATTAAGTTGTTTTTTTTTTTGCTAATAAAGAGAGGCTTGAGACAAGGAGAGCATTAATTTTCAAACAAACTAGACACTTACGATAATAATTATAGGTTATATTACGAATTGAATGTAAAAATATATTTGAAATGATTTTAAAATTGTTTAACCATATAAAATAAGAATGGTTGGTATTACCTGTATAATTGTTATCTAATTTGGCTGCAAACTGTAAGAAAACTTTGTTTTTCATTCGAGTGTTAGTGTAATTTGGATCTGTACATTTCCAAACGCACTTCTTGTCCTTCATAAAGTCCACCAGTTCTAGGTCCATCTTTCTCGACCATTCTGGCTTCTCTTTTTTGTGAATCGGCATTACAATGTTTACAAACAATAAAAATAATCATGAAACATTAAAACAATTCGAAATATTTATGTTTGGAAAGTCAAATTATTTGGCAATTCGTGTAAGTGTTGGTAGATGTTAAAATGAATTTCCCGAAAATTAATTATCATAGCCGGTATAAATGTGTAATATGGAAATATGTTTTTTTATAAATACCTATTGTAAGGTAAAAAAGAAATCTGTATGTTATATTCCTCCTTCAAAGAGTAATTTGAAAGAATTAATATATTAAAAATAAATCGAATAGTATTTTTATATTATTCGTTAATTATGTTAATCGATTCTAATAGATGGCAAATATCTACTGGCAAATATCAGATGGCAATTATCATATTAAAAATATATTGGATGGGTTCTATAACAATTTATAAATCTATCCAAATACAACCATGGAAGACTGTCCAATGATTTTACTAATTTTAACATTATTAATAGCAGCAACATTAATTATTACTTACCTTTATTATTCTCATGAAGTACATAGAACCAGAATTGAAAATGTTTTTATTTCTATGTACAGAAAAAAAGAGGATAAAGTATTGAAATGAGTAAAAACACATTATTTTTTATTATCATGTTTATTGTTTTATTTTCAGACTAAAAAGAATTGCAATGAAATTATTATGATACAAATGAAATAATTTCTCATAAAAAATGTAGTACACTTTACATCTAATACACTTATGTTGTAAAAAAAAAAACAATTTTGAACACGAGTTTCCAAACGAATCATACCACTAAAAATAAGCCTAACAATTTTGTATTAAAAATAAACAAAACAAAATACGCCCGGTCTATGGTACAAAAATAAAGGAAAATTCGCTCCTCCATTCTGCTTAGAATATAATAATTTACACAATATAGAAAAAGCATGCGTAACAATATCTTTATTTAATAATAAAAAATATTATAATGGATATATAAATAAAAACAAAATTGGACAATTATTTTTGAATTTAGATTTTTATATTTTCTAAAAGCTCATATTTGCATACCTTCTGCATATTCATTATTTGACATGCATGAAAAATAATAAAGTATTATCTATGTTTTTTATATTCCGGCCAGACAGATAAATTTATCTTAAAAGAGCAATCAAAAAGTGAAAAAAACATTTATAATTTTAATTAACCTTCCAGTATTATTATTTAGGACAAATGCAGCTTATTGCATACCCCACTTTTATCACTTAGTTACGAAAATCGAGTTCCGAGCTATTTGAAGGGCAGTGTCTCTCGAACCTACCATCCCATAACAATTTTTGCAGGATATAAGCCGAACCGTTGGATCCACTCTTTTTGGTTTCTAAAATGAAAAAAAAATGATTTCCTATGTACCTCTGAAAAATAAATCTCGAAATGGATCCCGACACCAGAAATCCTCAGGTTATACTGGACGACAACGAACCTAAAGGCGAATATTCATTCAGATTAACAGGTTAATAAAATATTTTGTTTTGAAATATTTTGAGTGTGGTTTCGTTTTTTGTTTAAGAAAGTTGAGTATATGTTTTTTAAAGTATGTACTGTCAATCATCACTTTTTATACCCTTAGAGCAATCCCTTAGCATTTATATACAGAAAACACCATTTACATGGAGAAAACTTGATGACATAAAATTTACGATAAGCCCCCCCGGCTCAAGGGAAACTACTCAGCGCGCCCGCTGAAGGTTAAGATCAACATAAGACATCAAAGTGGTCAAATATTTTGAGTTACATATTTACTGTTATACGTTAATAAGTAATGTAAGCTATTTATCATTCTTAAGTATTCCTTAATAAATGTTTTTATCCAATTTTAATATTTTGCTTCTAAGTACTTTAAATTTTGTTTTATATGTATGATTTCTTGTGTGAAACTGTTCCGTTAAATTAGTATTTTTGACAATATTTAAATAATGTCCATAGATGAAAATAGTAATGTTTTAAAATAATAAAAAATAATAATACATTTAATTATTCATATAATCCAAGCTGAATGGAGGCCAACAATTTATAATACAAACAATCAAATATTCACATACAAAAAAATACCCGTTTTTATTAAAACAGACAGCAAAAAATATCAAATTTTAAGCACGCTTTTAGTCATTACAAAAAAAGGAGAATTTTACTTAAATATGTGTTAAATTCTTAGACACCTGTTTGACAGAAACATCTAAAACTTTAATAGAGATGAAATTACCTTCTCATCTATTACGTAATAATATAATTTTATACTATCGTTTAATTTTATATATAATATTATTTACATATTATTTCTTATCACTTAGGATTACTCAGGCAAAAAAATCTTATCACACCATTTAACATATCATATTTTTATACATTATATTGTAATCGGATTATTATTATACGAGAGCGAGAAGCCTACAGTTGATGTAACGTTTGACAACAACCGAGACCGTGTAAGTCACAAAAACATGGCCGGGTCGTGTCGCGCTAGGAGAATATTACAATAACGTCTAAATTATAACTGAGATCTTAATATGGACAATCGTACAGTGTGACTCTTTACTACATCAACAAAAACAAAAAAAAACATTCCCAATTCAATGCCAAAGTATTGCCATTCATTAAGTCTGATTAGTATCAAATGGCAACATTATGCTCTGCTAGTTAAGTATAGGACATTGACTAAGCAACTTGTATGGAACTGGACAATATTACCAGGAATGAAAAACAATTTCTCTTGACCATATGTAGCTTGAAATAGTTAAGACTGCATGCAACATGTATAATATAATATAGATAAACTGGCTTCATTATGTAAATATTCAATTAAATAAGAACAATTGTTTTTTTTTGGGGGTGAACTGGTAAGTAATCATGCTTAGTATCATTGAAATAATGATTCTTAATATTGACATTGAATGGGTTATATCAGAATCAGGGTGTCACATAACTTTAGAGTGCTAGCTTTCTATTCTGCATAAAATCTGGTAATAATTAAAGAAATTTATTGATTCTTTGTAAAGGTACACTTCAGCACAAATAGAAAAACAATGTTCTAATAGTGTTTTGTGCGGCAATCAATTCTTTAATTAATTCATTAACAATCGATAAAGAAATAATAATTTTTATTGATATTACATTACAAACTGTATCGAAAATATTATCACCTTCATTAACAAAAAAATTAAAATTAAATTATTTGATCCCATTGCATTTAAATGTGAAAATTATGAAAGATTAAAATTCAGTTAATATATTTAAAAGAATAAATATTTTAAATTTAGATTTACGGTTAACATAGATGATAATACTTTACACAAAGTATGCACCAGTAAAATTAAAATGAATAAATTATCTTTTCAATATTATATGCATTTAAAAAGAAAAAATGTTTACAAACCAAAGAAGGTGAATATTTTTTCATACATTTTTTAGTAATCTGGTTCATAAGAAATACATATTATTAATTTATTATAAGAAGTACACTGTTTTATTATTTTCTATCAAATTGTGCAGAATTTAATTTTGAATTAATATTTTAAATGGCAAAATTAATGAGAGAAAT
Organism: Glossosoma conforme; assembly: GCA_022606575.1. Taxonomy (NCBI): domain Eukaryota; kingdom Metazoa; phylum Arthropoda; class Insecta; order Trichoptera; family Glossosomatidae; genus Glossosoma; species Glossosoma conforme. The sequence goes on along the minus strand of JAGTXR010000011.1, from coordinate 2,413,661 downwards.
TGTTATTTAAGTTTTATAAGAAATAGATATCATAAAAATTAAATGAATGACATTTTGTGACTTTAGAATGAAAATCGTCATACATGTATGTCATAGATCTACTAATATGATATTTTTTCACAATCTGGTGGTATTCTTCCATGCATTTACAAGAAAAAAATATATAACATTGAAAAATATAATACTTGATTTTTTTCTTTTAATTATGACGATTAACTATTTCAGAAGATTACTAATTTAAGAATAATATTAAGAGGTTTTTTGTGAAAATAAACTTATTTAGGAAACATTTTGTTGTAATAACTTTTTTCCTTTGTGTTCACATAATAATACAGACTGGCAGAAAATATTGAATCCAACAATTTGAAAACCTACAATAATAATGCAATGTAATTGAATTCAAATAAATATTACTCTTATTAAGCGGGCAAAGCATTTTTTTTACCATGATTTAATATGGATTACAGTGAGAAATACTTTAAGAATAATAGGATAACAGATTTGTATACAGTGTAGACTTCCTCAGTCGCTCACAGCTAAAAAGTGATTGTATGACTGAGGAAGATCAATTTTATTCAATGTGATCCAAATTAAAACACGTCAAAATGCATCTTGTTTAATATTTAAAAAAATCCAAAGTGAACGGTAAAAATAATTTTAAGAACAATATTACTCTTATTTGTGTTTGTAAAACTAAATGTTTTCAGCATAATATTTGTCAAAAGAAAGATGCCTGTTTATAGGCAACAATTAGGTTGTGAGTGGAGCAATTACTCAGTTATGTGAGACAACTGCTTAGGTATCTATTTATTATGGCTGACGGGAGGAAAAAATACGACATCAAACATCATCAGTTGAATTAAAAATTCAAAAGATAAAAAAAAAATTAATTAATTCCCTGAAAATATATTAATATTCCTTTTTTTGAAGAAAGTTTGTAAATTAGAGTAGAAAATATTTTTTTTGCTGTTGCAACACTAAAGGGGTTTATTATATGAGTGTTATTATTTTTATTTACTGAAAATCTTTGAAATGATTTTCTAAATCAATTTATTTATTAATGGTTGTTACTGTCACAATAAACTAATGAAAAAAAACCTGAAAATTATTATTTATTAGAATCAATTGATTGGAATAAATTAAAAAAAAAACATTAATGGAAAACTTTAATTGAAAATAAATGGAAAAACACAATTTATTAGATCCACAAAAGAAGAATTATTAATCATTATGGGTAGTAAATACTTTTTTAAATCCTTTAAAAACATGAATTATTTTTGTAAATACAAGAAATATATTTAAATTTTATTATGACAATTATAAATTTCTTAGATTTTTTTTTTTGCAAAATAAGTATCATGCAACAAGACGGTTGAAAATTTATAGAAAATATTTAAAAATCATTCAAATGTATGAATTTTTTAATTGATTAACATCAAAACAAATGTGATGCAACTTTTTCATCTCTAAAGGATTAAAAAAAAAAAAATATTTTACACAGGGAGCAGCATAAAAAGCTGACGGTTTTAAATCAAAACAATGATGAAAATCATCAGCTTTTTTTGCCGCTGTATTTCTGGGAAAAATTTCAGTCAAAAGTCATTCAATACTATTTGGAAGAAACCTGATAATTAAAAATAATAATTTTGAATGCATTACATACACTTTAAGAACAAACTATTTATTTTCAATACAAATTATATTAATACAGTATTATATATTTTTTAAATTTCCACACATATGTATTTAAATCACTTTCCAAGACTCTTTTTGTAGTCTGGGTCATTCTTCACTCACGGGTGTGTGCGCTTTCTCACTGTTGTTCATTTCTACACAGGGTTGTGTGTCCCCTGCCCAGGGTGCCAACTGTATAAATGAGTGTGACTATAACAACATTTTTATAATTTTATAAAAGTGAAAGAAAACAAACAAATTTGGAACACAAGTAGGCAAACGATTGAATCTTTAATTATCAGGTTTCAAGCAGTCAACATTTCTTAGCAAAAAAATAACAAAAAATAATAACCGAATGGTTGATGTGGAAAGGTAATACTTGTTTATAGATAAATTTATACATGGCAAGGTAAGCGAGAAAGCTTAATTATTGAATACTTTACTTGGAATACTTTATATGCAGATAGTCTGGGACATTCCTATTAACATTCAAATTGTTAAGAAACAATTCTTGGTGAATTTGAATAATTATAAAAATTAAAAATATTCAGTTACGTTTCACAATTTATATTACAAAATGCTACAAATTTAAACAATTTTACAAAACAGTTTAAGTTTATTGCTTTTAAAACAAAATGTAAAAGCCGTCTAAATATTTTAAATTTTCATAATCAAACTAAATATATATTATTGTTAATTAATATATTACAATCCTGTTGTAGGCTCCTGATATACACATTTATATATTATATAAACATTAACTTTATCTATAATTCTCCTAACATATTGATATTACTATATAATGTATTAAACGAAACCTTTTATTTTTTCTAAGCAAAAATTATCGCGATTGCCTATTTTTGCACTATCTTTAATAACACTTGTATTTTAAATATTATTTTTATGCCAATTATTATTATTATCGTCAATCGTAAACTGAATCTCCCCGACTTTGAAATAATTATACATTTAGTAAATAACTAGTCGAGTTGTTTTTTTATACAAGATTAAACACACATCAAATTGTCTTGTCACGGTCACACACTGAACACTAATGTGTTTGTGTGTTTGATTCACACCAGCACAATGTATTTTCTTATTAACATACACAAATAATAGACACTCAGAGTAATAAGTCTTAAAAACTTCAATGGACCTCAGTCCGGGATGATGCACTCACTCATGTTATATAAAGTCGTAAGCATGTCATAAACAAGAGATGATTAAACAATAAATAATAATTAAATGTCAATTAAATGTTTTAATTAAATGGAAATACGTCAAGCAATATGTAATAATGTATAAAATAAAACAGTCAAGTTTTTGAAAATAAATATTTTTTTATAAACTTATATAACAATGTTTTTTTTTGTCGACTTCATGATTGGAGTAGGTAATATTTTCTATGATAATATGGTGAATATATCTTAATCTGAAGGAAACATAATCATTTTTTTGATTGGTTAAAGGTTATCAACTTGATCTGTTATTTATAACTCCATCAATTGATGAAATTGAGATATTATCAAAGTCACATTGATCGACTGAGTTATTTAAAGCACTCCAAATCTCTGCACAAATATTAGAATGCCTTTAGTTTTAAGATTTTGTTGGTAATAATACTGAATATTTTTTTTAAGGAGAAATTTTTCTATCAGTTGCTCTTTTACACAAGTTTAAAATAAAATGAAAATTATATGCGATCATTATTTTTGTATTGTTTTCATGCAAAGAAAAAATAATTGTATTTATCACAGAGATTAAGCAAAACTTTAATTAAAATTGATTTTGTTTACTTGATTAAAAAATAAAAAATAAAAAAGGATAAAGACGGAAATTTTATCAAAATATTCTCACATGCATTTTTTTTTAAATATAATTTTCAAATATCTAATATTTACAATATGAACGTGAGTGCTATTTTTTAATCACACCTGTTTGTTATATATATTACTTCTATAAATATTAAATATGCGTAGACACGTAGTAAGTAGAATAGTCTTCATATCCATCTATAAAACAATCTTACAACAGAAATGTCTACACCGACAGTGATTTATATGAAAATTTAAATATCAACAATGATACTGGCGAAAAAACTCTGCCAATTAAAACTGCAATGACACTCAAACATACAAACATAAAGTTCGTTATCAGTTATTAAGGAGTCTCGTTCACGCACTTGATAATATTTTCGCCTATTTTACAAGGTTGAGCTTTTTTTGCGAGAGAGAACGTTCATTTTCAAAGTCGATGTCTTCAACTGATGCGATATCAAAGAGATCAACGGCACAAACCATCAAACCTCCAATAAGATCTGCCATCAGCTTCATAGTCTTGATATCCCAAAAGCATTTTTTTTGCCTTTCATTCTGTGCAAAATCTAAGAACATCTCTCCTCCTGCGATGTTAGAACAATGCATATATTTTGAATTCCAGAAAAAGATGACTTGACGAGTTTTTGGCCACATATTTAAATTGGACTTGGTAAAGATTGTAATTATAATAACTCGTTTTTGATAGTGTCCTATTACATTTATTATTTATTGCAATCAGGCATGACTTTTGAGAATATTTTCATACTGGACAAAAAGCAATTTTTGAAAACATCAAATACATTTTTTTTATGTGAAACTTAATTGATGCAGAATCTTTGATAATTTCCATTTGAAATTAAGAAAAGCTGTCATAATTTTTGCATGAATCATGCGTCAATAAGCATATCTTTCAAGTCATCTCCCAAACTGAATGAAAACCTTTTTTTTTACGTCACATATCCTTTTTCTTACAGATTTCTGTATACATCAAGCGTGTTGTACAATTTTGAAAACATTGTCCTTATAAACTCCATCAAAGCCGCTACAACACCGCCCACACGAGATGTCACAAAACGAAACAGTCCAATTATCAGCTTTCTTCTAACATAAGCTTACACAGTCCAATACTTTCTACTCGAACGTCGTGCTTGTTTCATTAAACCTCTTTGACTGATCTTGATCTCGACGCACAAAGTGTTTATAGCACATCAAAGTGATTCACACGTGGAGTGGATTCTCTTGATCTTGAGATCACAGGTCGCGTCCTGGATGCTGGTCCCGGTGCTGGTCCTGGTTGGGCCCGGGACGGTCGGGGACTTCCCCAGAGGCCGGTCCATTACAATATGCAGCAGGACGCGGAGCAGCAACTGCTCGAGCCGCCTTTGCTCTTCTGCCGTTGATCTGAAAACAGTGGACAAAACAATTTAGTCATCGCAATTCTAACTTATAAAAAACTATATACTTAAAAAATACTATATACGAGGGTTATCCGTAATATAAGGTTCCCATGGTGCTTCAGTCCTGAAAAGCGCTGTTATGGTGATTCCCACAATTCTGTAGTGTTCCTTGGTTCATCAAAAAATCACTGGGAATCTTATTTTACGGATAACCCTCGTATATATTTAACCTCTAAATGCTTTAACTACGAGATGTCGGCATAACACTTTATGTCTTCCAACTATGATATGCCGATATATAGATTGGGCGATAATAGATAGATATTTACGATAGTTGTTTTATGTACATTTGCAAGTATTTTTTTATATATTTATACTTATTTATATTTTCATATTTTTACGTCAAATAATAAGTAAAACTATTTTGTACATATACAATATATAGGATACCATCAAAAAAATTTTTTTTTCTTTATAAAGATTTGTTATTATAATATTTTAAAGAAGATCGCATAATAAGTTATAAAGTGCGGCTCAACCTGACCAGCGACGTGCCTTTAGTAACATGCGGTGACCCATCCATGTTTTGTTCAGCGCCCAAAGTTGCTTAACTTCAACGAAAACCGTTTACATATGCTATTGTTGCCGTTCTTATCATAAAAAAATCATAATGTGAGGTTCGCATCATAAATCAATGAAGATAGACACCTAGTAAGGACCATCTCAGAGAGGCGATCGGTCACATCATGGCGCCACGATGGTCTTCTTGGTGACATTGTGAAAGTGATGGTTGAGGGTAGAGACTGCAGAGGGCGCCCTAGGCGGGAGTATTTGCAGCAAGTGTTCGAGGACATGAGTTGTAGCTCTTATGCTGAGCTAAAGAGGGTCGCAGAAGATCGAGAAGAGTGGAGATCGAGATGCAAGATTTTGTTGCCGCAAACCAATCCACCGGATTGGTACTACGAAGAAGAATAATACATGTTTGTAAATGTTCGCGTGTTTCGAAAGAGCGAAAAACGGAAATTATTATTTAAAGTTATGACGAGGAAAAAGCTCTGTCATGCTTCTATGGGCGTTAAAAAAATACATCCGGAACAATATTTAACGTCAAGCTTTAAAACAAAACCGAAACTTTTAATAAAGTCCCCCGGTGTTTTACGCACAGAGAGACAGAGAGAGAGAGAGAGAGAGAGAGAGAGAGAGAGAGAGAGAGAGAGAGAGAGAGAGAGAGAGAGAGAGAGAGAGAAAGAAAGAAAGCGATGGTCGGGGGTTCAAGTTTCCGGTAGAAGACAAAGTTTTGTGAAAATAAATATCCTGGTAGACAAAGTTGGTTAAGAATAAACTAGAGGAAAAACTGCCTCGGGGGCGAAAAAAATAAATACCTTGAAGAAAAAGGTCCGATGGTGCCGCACTAAGACACGCTTTATAGGGCGTAGTATTTTAAATTTATTTTAAGCTTCCGTAAGAAAAAAAAAACTAACGAAAAATCAGATAAAAGTAATTTAATTAATATTATAATTACGTTCACAGTGAGTCCCCGTAAAATTGGATGATGCGTGAATGCCGGAATATGGTGTATAACGTTGGCGGATCCCGGCACTTGGCACGAGTTAAGCCGTGTGTGGCGAATTTATTAATCTCTCCGATAATTCGATCGATACTGCAATGACGGTCGAAATATCGAAAGGAATGAAGAGATTCACTACACACGGCTCTCATCATCAAAAATCACAATTTCAAATCTGGCCGTGAAAACCGACGAAGTTATTTAAGCGTCACAGAATTACATATGAGTTATCTCCCAAAACCGTCTGTCGGTATTCTCTTGTATGTATTCAGATAAACGTGCCTATAACCCAAGAAACAAAAAAGTGAGTGAGTGAAAAATATTTAAATACTGTAATACTGACTGTCGCAAAAATGACTGTCATAGTCTATAAATCCCAATAATACTAAGACAAAAGTCACCTTGTGTAAAAATCGGGACCATCGGACAATTTAATAGTAAAAAATAAAACAAATAATAAACTGCTTCAGGTTGTTTACAAGAAGAATGTCATAATAAAGAAAAGCTCTAAAGAAATCAGGAAGTTGCTGTTAATTTTAAAACAATTAGCTCCGATCAAACACGAGAGAGAGAAAGCTCCGGGAACTTTCTAAAGGACCTGTGAGCTTTATTACTGGGCGAACATAAGCTGCTCTTTAAAAGTTGCAATTGACAATAACTTGATTTTAATCGAAACGGAAAATAGTTTAAAGAGTAATGACAAAGTGTAAGTGGAAGCATTGTTCGCGGAACTAATATTAATTAAAGTCCAGGTTTTTGTAATGCAGATACAGGGAGGGACTAAAAAAGCTAACGGTTTTCGTCGTTGTTTTGATTTAAAACCGTCAGATTTTTTTGCCCAACCATTTCGCACCTCAAATCTTAAGAAACGTGTCTGCAATCGGGTGTTAAGTTGGGTACCTTATGTCAAGGAATGCACACGGGCGATATAATGTACTCGGCGGAGTTCAAGGAGGCAGAGCTGATACGGGATGAGGCGATGACTATAGGGATTGATAAAACTTTGTAACGGTAGTTTTTGACGATCATATCATCTAGTAAGAGAGTGTATATTGCATTATATGAAGATGACTAGCAACTAGTAGATTTTGACGTCGCTGACACGAAGAGAATGATGCATTAAAAACTATTCTAAAAAAGTAGCAAAACGATATATCACTTCAACCGATGTCAACGGTCGGGGAATCTTATGACGGCATATGCCGACAACCGATGCGAAAGCCATGACATACTATCGTTGGAGATGGCTGTCGAGAACTATTTATACTCGTATTTAGTATGTTTTTGGGTGCAAAGATGATTTGGTATGATATAAGTATACCTTTTTTGTATACCTTGGAAGTACGATCACCTGGGATGGCAGAACAAAAAGAGAAGTTAACAGTCGAATACATCAAGCAAGGATAGCTTTCAATAAAAAAGCCAAAATTCTTGAGTCAAAGAATATTACTTTAGGGCTCCGCAAGCAACTTGCCAAAACACTTGTTTGGAGCATCTTAATGTACGGCTGTGAGACATGGTGCTTATCTGAAAGTGATAAAAAAAGACTAGAGGCCTTTGAGATGCGGTCATACAGAAGAATTCTTGGAATTTCCTGGAGAGACCACGTCACGAACAATGAGGTTCTCAGGATAATCAAGGAAGATAGGCACCTAATAAGAACCATCTCAGAGAGGCGAGACCGATATGATCGATCACATCATGCACCACGATGGTCTTCTTCACGACATTGTGGAGGGGATGGTTGAAGGTAGAAACTGTAGAGGGCGCCCTAGACGGGAGTATTTGCAGCAAGTGTTTGACGACATGAATTGTAGCTCTTATGCTGAACTGAAGAGGGTTGCGGAGGACCGAGAGGAATGGAGATCGAGATGCAAGATTCTGTTGCTGCAAACCAATCCACCGGATTGATACTACGAAGAAAGAAGGGCTGAAGTATGTGTGGTGTGTAGCGTGTGTAGTTGTACCGTGCGAGTTGGGCTCCGGCAGGTTCTCGCGCGGCACGAGGTGCATGACGGCCGTGCGCCCCGCGGGCAGCCCGAGGGCCCCCAGCGTCACGCTGCTGTGCAGGAAGCGGCCCTGGTAGATGAGCCGCAGGATCTCGGCCCGCGCCACCGCCTCGGCGTCCCAGTCCGCTGAAAGAAACAACAAAACATTAACATCACAAGACATTACCATCCGGGAGAAAATAAGCATGTCCCTCGAAAGGGTTTCAAGATGGGGTGGACCTCGACGTCGTCAAGCTTAACGTTTACGAAACCCACTTTCTTCACCAAGAAGAACTGCAACAGATTCCGTATTTAACAATTGATACACACCTACTGATATCAGCTTGATATAGCTCCTTTAGGCTGATGCCGTAAAGCCTCGAAAAACGATCTTTTGTATCTTATTTTTGTTCGCTCGCCTGACATGCACATCTAATAATGTTAGTTTTAATTAAATAATATTACGCAGGCGTTTGCATACGCCATTTTATTCGTTATGACAGTTGCTCCATTTCATGTTGGTGCAACTGACATCTTTGATTTGCTTTTTTGACGCGATCATTGGCGGCGCGGCATGTCAGTGTTCGGCAGTTGTCGGTTACGAGTTGGTCAGGCGAAAAAGCAAGTCTTTGATAAACGCGAATTGTGAACCAAAGACAAGTTCTTATGCTTGGTAATCTGCTCCTGCATCCTTCTCTACATGCAGCCACGTGACGAACCTGCGAAATGTCGTTCCTTTTAAAGACGGGAGATATCAATACAAATATCTTTTTTTATGACATTTATTTAATCAACAAATAGGAAAAATATAAACGAGAGACGCTGGGATTCGAACCACAAAACCTTGCAACCATGTTCGTTTCATTACTCAGTGCTGGTCCATAGCCATCTGCTCCGCTCACAATATCGAGAAATTAATACTATTGTATAGTATTGTTACGCATTATTTATAGATGGCATTTGTTGTAAACAAATGGTCATATATATGGGCCAGTAATAAAATGATGTAAGAATCTATCAACGAGAAGGAAATTATTGATAGAAAAGCATTAGCAATCCAGATTAGGGGTAGGGCTTGTAGGTAACAATCTCACATTGCAAAAAAAGTTTCAAAACCTTCTGGAAGCCAAAACACACTAAGGGTTGTGGCTTTACAGAAATTAATAAGCAAAGGGCACATCTAGATCGTTTCATCACCAAAATTTTCAACTCTTAGAAATAGTAAAACATCGTATCACCCATTAGATGGGAATAAACATTTGACAAGCAAATAAAACTGGTATGAGCAGCATTTGAAACAGTACATTTTTAAAGCGAAAATTCCGTGTCGTGGAATCTTATAGTAGGTTTTTACCCATAAAATTAAAGTCGCCTAACATTCTATGGAAAGATTCATGCTGATTATCTCTAAAATATAGAATCCGGAACGAGGATTTCCGAAGAAGAACTCGAGTAGTGGAGGCTACCGAAAGAATAGGCACACTCAAGTGGCAATGAGACATCTGTCGAAGAGACGACGGTCGATGGGGAAAAAAAGTGTTTTGAGTGACCCTCTGCGAGATGGACTGACGACATAAGAAGAATAGCGGGAGTAGCCTGGATGCGAAGGGCGGAGGATCGAAAACGATGTAAATCCATGCGGGAAGAATACGTTCAACAGTAGACGGGCAAAATTTGCTGATGACTTTAATAGTATTTTCCTCCTAAACGTGTTAACACAAAGATGCCCAGAACACACTGTGAATATGTGAAATATGTTATATAATATCTGGATGCGGAAGGCGGAGAATCGAAGAGGATGGAGACTCATGCGGGAGGCTTACGTTCAACAGCGGACGGATACAGGCTGATGATGATGATTATTATATATAATAAATAAATTATCTCATCTTTTTTTGCCTAGTCAAACTGATACTAGAATCTTGTTAGTTAGCAAATCCGTTGTGAAGTAGCTACCTGCCATCAGGGGTGGCGTGACGTTCTGCCTCTTGACCTGTTTCCGCCTCCTCCACTGCTGCACTCTTCAGAAGCTCTCGGCCTACTTTTCCTGATGCAAGACATAACACCACATATGAATATGTTCACACTCCAGAAAGTGACGTGAGAATACTCCGACGACGTTATTGCAGTTTTGAAACAGTTGTGTATCAGATATTAATAAAAGAAAAGTATCGTTTCTTCTATTCCGGTAGTACTTCTTTTTACAATTCTAAAGGTTTCTTAGTAGTCAGATGATTCAGTGCGCATTGATTTTTCCTCTCGTGGGAATTTCTCATTTGCCGTTAGTAACAAACAGCTTTTCCTGTGTGTTTTCTTCCTGACATATGATTGTGATTTTTATTAAAAATAATAACTTTATAGGTAAATAGAGGGTTTTTGGGGCATATGGACACCGCAAATTGCTGTTTCACAGTTCTGTAAGCTCATATTCTTTATGCCTTGTCCCAGAACACCTGTATCCCGGAGATTCACTTGAGAATATAGATAGTTCCTAGGAGCCTCCAGGACAAGAGACCGCGAACTTGATAAGACTGCAGCAGAGAAATATTTAGGTGTTTAATAATCAGTTTTTTAAAAGGATATCGGATGTTAGCCTGACGCTCCCGATAGGTACATTAATTACGTACTAAGGAAAAATAAAACAATAAAGACAAGCAACAGAAAGTCCCAATACTCATTAAACAGACGATTCTAACAAATTACTCCTCCAAACAAATTGTGGAGTTCGTGTCTGAACTGGGCCTACCTTGCGTGAAATATTTATATCAACATCCGAGACGATGTGGTTGGACACTCTGATCCCTCTTCCAAGAAGTATATTCTCTGACAAATTAGTGTTACTCTTTCAGGAGAACGAACAATCTGTCTTTCCTTATCCTCAGATAATTGTCAGGGACATACACAAACCAATTGAAATCAGTGTCTAACTGTATACATCTTCTTTGAAAATCTCAAAGTGCATTAATAATAAATTAATATCATTAATTAATAGTAAACGTCGCAGTATTAAGATCCTCTCGAAAGACGTCATTCAGGGTTCATCACGATTGCGCAGCCTATTTTTCCATCTCCATCCGAGTGTTTGCGCAAGATCAGCCAGCATCAGGCCCGGCATTGTCTAGTCTTCGGCATTCACTAGCAGTAATATCCATCTCGCTGTATCCCACCCAGTCATGATTGAATTCCTTTGTTACGACTCGATGATATCTCCGGGCGAGAATGAATGCTCCAGCCTCGCTGAATGTATCCATCAGTTGATATTGCTATTGATAAATATTATGTATTTATTCCGATCTAAGGATAAATGATACGCATATGTACAGGTGGACTAAAAAAGTAATGTTTAATTAAGCGATCGAGGCTATCAAATATTTTTTTGGCTTAGCAGTATACATTAGAGTTTAGACGTAAACCCTCCTACAACAGTCCTTTCTATGGTGTATGTTTTGGTTGAACCTCTTAGGACTAAATGGTCTAGGCCTCAGGAAAAACGGGCTTATCATCCGATCTTATAAAAACGCTATAAAAAAATTGAAATGTATGTATATGAAGAGAGCAAAATATTGCATAAGGTTTTTAGACGGACTTCTGTTTTATCAATTGTAAACCTATTTCGCTATCTATGCCTGTCTAATAATCTTGCCTTATATGTTCCATATATGTCAGTAGAATCGCCGTCACCAGAGATCGCTTCAAGTACTATTGCACCTATCAATGTGGGAGTCGAGCTGGCTCTATATAAGTAGACGACTATACGGACCAGATCTTTTCTCTATTCACTTCGACGCCTCCATAACCTGATCACTCATCAAGCCGCCCGTCAGAGAAATCACTGTGTTACGTGCCGATCTACGAACTTCAAGTCAATCTACCAGTAACATTACACTATTCCAAAAAATATTTCTAGAACTTGCCAATAAAATAGAATCTCATTTATCATTCAATTCAATCTAATATGAATATTCTGTAACTTTTCACCTTTAAAACTGTTTAAATATTAAGCTTACCTACTGACATTAAATTCCTCGTGACATTATACCGTGTTCTTAATTCTTTTCTTTCTTGTTCGGAATGTTTGAGTATTTCCAGTGATACCTTCCTAACACGCATAACAATTCCTTCTCAGCAATCCATAGATCATAAAACTTCTACGACAATCTCCCATTCCAACAGTTTTTTTATTGAATGCATGTAAATCTATGAAAATACTTATTTTTTTCAAGTTTTTTTTTATGTAAGCACATACAGGAGAATACCGAAAGATTATGGTCTCATCTGTGGAATTCTATGGCGCTTACCATGCTGCTAATATGGTTAAACGCTGCATGTGGAGTGTTGATCCCCCAATGTCAGTCATAGACTACAGCCCGAGATTCACGCATCATCCTTATTATTACAGGAATTTACTATAAATGGGTGGTCTTCACGGGACGACTTTCGTCTACCACCAATTTTAATTAATAGGCAATGACTTGCATTTTACGGATAAGTGATCAAATTGACACCAACCGTATTTTAGAGCTCTGAAATCGATTAAAAAACTTTTTTTTAATCTCCGTCGGGGATCGAACCCACGACTTTTGGCTTGCAAAGCAAACGCTTTGACCATTGAGCCATACCCGCCGGCAAGGTGCCTAAAATATAACTTGATAATGACAAGTTTCTAAAGAAAACGGTGAAGAAGAATATTACACGAGAGGTACGGTATACCGAGGGATGGAATGTTCAATACAAATATTACTATAATAATAATGATTAAATATATATATACATATATCAAAGTGTTTCGATCGTGATATCCACCCTGTAGTTGTAGGTAAATAAGCGGTACATTGACATTATCCATTTACGTTTTAAACAAGTGATAGATAATTACGTGAACGGGCTGCGTTGTTCAATGGAAATTTAAAGACTCTTTCACGGTTCTCATAGTGGGAGGTCTGGAGTTCAAGTGCCGTCTATATTTAGCTAACATAACCAATAACGTGACTTTACCAAATAACCTGACCTAACATAAACCAACCTAAGCCACAAATTTGTATTTTTTAACGTCTATCTTGACTTGATCATTTACCTTAGGGATTATGTTAGGTTTTGTTAGATTCGTTATAATAATTTCCACGTCCGCTCTCTGATAAGGAAATGTTTTACCACTGAGATCGGTGGAATACAAATTATACTGTCAATACGGCGTGAAGTTTTTAAACCGTTTTTTTGCTTAAAACTAGTATTTGAAGCATAAATGTACTTATCCGCCCTATAACAAACGTTCATTATGTAACTCCATACATGTGGTGGCATTGACACATGTGGTTTACAGAAAAATCGCTCATGTGACGAAACCTAACGATATTTATTTACATACTTAACAGATCCTGTAAAAAATACATGTAGGTTGACAAAGGGAATGGCTGCAGTTTCAAGTTCCTACCGCAAATGTCACAATGAGTACTGAAAGTAGCAAAACGATATATATCACGTCAACCGATGTCAACGGTCGGGGAATTTTTGACGGCATATAACGACAACCGATGCGAAAGTGTTGAAAACATGTTGTCGCATAAAATGAAAAAAATAAGTATGTAATAAAATTCACAACATAAAAAATCGTACATCAATTTGTTACATTCCTTTCTTCCCCGCCATCAATTAAGCAAATATCAAATTACGATTCGTATTTTCATATGTAATGTGCAGGTATTCAGAATATCTATCGCAATAAATAATATGAATATATAAAATATCATATTATAATCCATTGCACTAAGTCCGGTATCCAATATGCAGCGGTGGCAACAATGCTAAATCCCAAGCTATCACAAGTTGTTAGCATCAGTCTGTGGGACGTGATACAGAAGCAGGTCAGAAAGATACTCTACTACGGTAGTGGTTGATGTTAAGCAATGGTTCCCCAATCAAAAAACCATACAAAATTAATTAAAATTTAAAAGTTTAATTAATCTATGATGGATGATACGAAAAGAACAAAGAATAATATTCTCACTTTCATTACAGAGTTAAAAAATTTAAAAACGTGAAGATAGTTGAACTTTACAGCTTTATATTTTTTGATAATAATTTTTTTACAATTTATTCTACATAATTACATAAATATATAAAATAATAAGTACGTTTATACATGCGAAGAATTGACGACGCTATTATCGCGATCTTCGAGTATGACAACAGTGTAAACAAGGTGAAACATATAGTACATATAAATACACGGTTAATGTGTGCTAAACCAATAATAGGCAGTTCACAAAGTTCCATCCAAAATGTCACTCGTAAGCTCTGGAATGCTCTTCTAGCGTGTGTCTCGTCGCTTATACAATCTAGAACTCTTCAAGAAACAGATAAATATAAATTTTCAATTTCCCCATCCCACAAATAAATACAAACATAACACGCGTTTTCCGAGTGCACTGGTTTTAACCGGTTTTGCTCTCCTGCATACGATTGCATAAAAAAACATATTTACACATGTTTAATAATCATGTAATTCAATAAATGTTGACATCAGCATTATGTAGTCCTTGCTTACTGATACCGAAAACCTCGATATACGATCTTTCGTCTCTTTATTTCGGGTCGCTTATCGTGTATTTAGGTGCGCCGTGCTGTCATTTTGAACGGTTCCGCTAACGGGTGTGTTAGTTAAAAATACCACCGGTCGTGGCGCTAGCGGAAGCCGGGACATCGCGGAGATCAGCAGTCGGTCCCCACTCTTAGCGGGAGAAGGTTGTATTGCGGCTGCGCGGCATGTAATCCCGCGTGGTCGAAAGCTTGAAACGTTTTTAACGTAAATATAATCAATGTGCTTCTAAAAGAAAGTATTTGTCTGCGACGTAATAACACCTCTTTTTTGAGAGAGGAGGATGTTAATGTTTAAGTCTCTACGATACTGTCACAGTGATGTTTGTTTTGGTAGATCTTGCTCATTTGACAATGACCTAGATATCGTACACAACAATTCTGTAAAGAAAACCGCCTTTCGAGGCAACACTTTGGGATTCTTGGTCCTCAGAGGAGGTTATGAATAACTCATGTCGGGTTCAGGGCTCGCCATCTCGGGGTCCGCATCGGATTACTCTCGGAGAAAATCGCAATAAATATGCTAAGCACAATATTTTATGAATCATAAATTTACTTTCACAACCCCCCGCGAGCACTTTTTTTGCTGAAAAACTTTTTTTTCGTCCGCCAGAGCTCCGACACTTCAAGGCCGTGCGAGAATTAAAAGAAAATTCATTAAAATATTCATGAATTAATGCGATACCGGTCCTTGTAATAAGACTCTGTAACCTCCAAAATCCGCGTAATCCCCTTCCAGACATCTGAGCATCTCTGGTGATATCAGATCATTTCGTGAGAAAGAGTGTTTTTTTTAAATGTGACAAGACATTTAATTTTTCATTCTCCTGTCTTACCCAGACTTTGAAACAATATGTATAATATAGCTTAAATGTCACTGAAAACGGTTTTATTACTGAACTTTTTTTTAGTGCACAAAATTATGATACTGAGTGAAAATGGACAAAAATACATTTATTGGGCCAAGTACAAAGGATTACTGATCGATATCCTTACAATATATTTTGAAGAAAGACGAAGTGAGAGAGCGGAAAAGGCAGCCGTCCATACGACATTCGGTCAAGAGGCGAAGGTTTTTTTTTTAAATTTTCAATTTTTATGTAAACACATACAGGAGAATATCGACAGATGGTGATAGTATTTTTATTTTTTTATCTGTGGATCCTATGAAGCTAACCATTTTACAGATGGATAGGCGCTGCATGTGGAGTGTCGATCCGCCAGCGTCATAAACTACAGGCCGACATTCACAGATCATCCTACTTATTACAGGATTTTTTTATGAATGTGTGGTCTTCACGGGGTGACTTTCGTCTACCACCAATTTTGATTAATAGGCTATGACTGATATTTTACGCGTGAGGGATGAAATTCACACCAACCGGGGTATTTTAGAGCTCAGAAATCGATTAAATTTTTATTTTTTTAAATCTCCGTTATGGATCAAACCCACAACCTTTGGCTTGCAAAGCAAACGCTTTGACCATTGAGCTATACCCGCCGGCAGCATTGAGCTATATTCACCGGCAAAAGACTTGAAGAGTACAAAGGATTATCGGTTGATATTCTTACAAGACTTGTACAAGAAAAGACAAGAAAAATGACGACGTGAGAGAGCGGACAAGGCCCTCTTCATACTACAGTCGGTCAAGAGGCAAAGGTGGACCTGATTGGGTCATACTTTATTGAAATATGAATGTACTCGGTGGAAAAAACATTTTCTTCCACTGTACAAAAAACGGTATTAGCGGTCAACGTGTTAAGTTAGGAATGGTAAGGTAAAGTTAGGTGAGGTTAGGTTGTAAAAGTGGTTCAAGTTACCTTCTGGCCAGTTATCGTAGACATGTAACGCGATGTCTCCTGCTGAGTCGACAGGATTGAACAGAAACTCCTTAGTCTTCCCCGAAACAAGGATCAGCCGAAGATTTATCTGCAAAAAAAAATACAAAAATTAACAACATTATACAGGGTACAATTACTATCGACAATGAAAACTTACAGTCAGTCTTAAAAAATCGGTACACTTAAGTGTCTGTAATACTCGTAGTTCAATCTATAATTTTTGGTAGAATTCATTAAACATCAATGTATATTTTTTTAAAAAGATTATTAGTATTAATTGTATAATTTTATTTTTGACAAGTTTTGACTTGGTCGTGTATTTTAAATAGAGCGAATAGATTTTCAATCAGATACCCCCAACACCCAGACTAAAGTCGCGAAGCAGCTTTCTGAGATCCACACAACCTCTCACATCCGGCCCTGAAAATGAGAGACTCAGATTTCATTACTCCAAAAGAAGGCCTCCCAACTGGCAAGAACCTTGACTGGCGGACCTGGAAATCTCTGAACAGATAAAGAACCGGAGTTGGTAGAAAAAAGGACAACCTCGAGCGGTAGGGAATTCTTCGGCAGGGAGAGCCACTATTGCGCGACTGCGGAGACCTGAAGACCACCTCACACCTAAGATCCTGCTCCATGTGCCCAATAAGCTGCACATCTCAGGACCTAATGCCGGGCAACACACGGGCTATCGATGTTGCCAGATACTGGTCAAACATAATTTGACGTTGCTGACACGAAGAAGAAGAAGAATAGAATGAAAGCGTTGTTATATCAAGAAAATATATGATCCCTGTGCATTTACGTAAATAATTGATATTATTGATATGTTTACCATAAATAACTAATACCTTGTAACTTAACTACTTTCGCTAATTTTATATAGTTTAAATTTTACACAAGCCAAAATTATAATAAATTAAACTTAGGCCTGTATTTATGACTTACGTAACTAATTCAAGGTTTAAGCAGTAAATTAAATGAATTGGCAGTAAATTAAATAAACTGGTAGTAGATTAAATAAATTGGCAGGATCCACTGTGTCATTACGAATGTGGTCAGTTATAAAATTGAATTGTCAGTAATATACTCAACACTGCCAGTAATTAATGTACATAAATAAATCAAAAATTAGCACATAAAATGGAAACTTAATCTAACTTATTATTAATTACCATTCATTAACTAATAACTGCAGATTAAAAAAAATCTACAGCCAGTTTATTATTTTTACTAAGAATTTTTAATGTATTGTTTACTAAACATTTCTTTAATATTTACTGGCCATTAATTGAATTAAAAACTGTCAAAATAATTAGTTACCTAAAATTTATTTAGGGATCATACCATTTTTTGGAGTATAGTTACATTCCATATGTTAATTATCAAAATTAAATATTTTAATATCTACAAGAAGGCATTTACTTAGGATCGTTTTTAACGTGAAAGTTCCAAGACTTAATTTTTTTAAATTCATAATTTTGAATACGAATTTATGACGTATCTCGCAAACGTACATTAATAAACTAATACTCATTTAAAATATGAAATGTCAAAAGGACACAGGTAAGGTTTCACCTCCATGAAAAGCTTGGTGAACGATGTTAACAACTGCGTAAACTTTGCAAATTGTATGTATTTTTTATAAATTTTTATTAGAATATTATTTTATTATTTCAATATTCTAATCTACTTTTATAGATCATTTACTATATTATAATATTATTAATAATTAAATATACATATACTATACATAAAATTCTTTTTTCAACGCGTCAATCCAAACACAAAAATAACGGCAGAAGCGGGATGCGAACCGCGGACCTTGGAAACCATCTATGCCCAGGTATTCATACCGCTCAGCCGACGCGGTTCGCATCCCGCTTCTGCCGTTATTTTGTGTTTGGATTGACGCGTTGAAAAAGAATTTTATGTATAGTATATGTATATTTAATTATTAATAATATTATAATATAGTAAATGATCTATAAAAGTAGATTACAATATTGAAATAATAAATATTCTAATAAAATTAAAAATCCATATAATAATGTCTCCTTGAGACAATATCAAGAAGGTAAAATTATTAATCAGTAACACAGGTAAATGATTGGTTATAAAGTCCAAGTCGGAACTATAAGTAGTCGTTTCTCATCCATTCAGTCTATAGTTTGGTTCGAGACCCGAGTGGTACTTACTAAAATAAATAGACTGTCGGAAAGTAATAATATTAAGCTTGTGAATAAATGAAGACTGATTGAATAATAAAAAATAAAAATATACATACTTTGAATATATACTATAGCGACATCTATCATACGATGATAACAATGACATGAATACTAGTTTCAACGTGAGTCGGTCCAGGCACAGTAATAGCCCAGTCGGCTGAGCGGTATGAATACCTGGGCATAGTTGGTTTCCAAGGTCCGCGGTTCGCATCCCGCTTCTGCCGTTATTTTTGTGTTTGGATTGACGCGTTGAAAAAAGAATTTTATGTATAGTATATGTATATTTAATTATTTGCAAATTGTGTTTCTAAAGATCAATGGTTGAGGGTAGAAACTGCAGAGGGCGCCCTAGACGGGAGTATTTGCAGCAAGTGTTCGAGTACATGAGTTGTAGCTCTTATGCTGAGCTAAAAACACTGCAGAGGAGTGGAGATCAAGATGTAAGATTTTGTTGCTGCAAACCAATCCACCGGATTGATACGAAGGAGAGAATAATCGCGATCACTTGGGATTGCAATCCTCAAATTTGCGATTGACAAAGAACTATATGAACGCAATTTATTGCGAGTATTACATCACGCATCACTTAGTTATTGCATCTGTGTGATAATTGCAACATGAATGCGTCATCTATCGTCTCCAGCGCTCGTCCCCGGCTGTTATGTCGGCCCCACTTTGATGCACTTTACTGGACCACGTCATTATCTTTTAATGGTCGCTGCAGTTTTCAAAGCTCTACAAAATAATGCCACACTGCTGTGCTGCAGGCCAAGACATCCATTTGCTCTTGTCTTTTGAGAAGCGACTATCCTGGCAGTGTTCTTTGACAGTCTTCCCACGCATATCTGACGTCTCTACTACCCAAAGATATATTTTAACGTTTGCTATGCAATTATTCATGGAAAGAAAGGGCCGACTTGATAGTAACATCCTACTCTAACAAAAAAAAATATATTCCGTCGCGTGGTGGCAGGATAGGGAGCAGATTAATAACACAGACTTTTTCTGAAGCACATATATTTACGATAAACTTTACAAACTTATGGCCCGGACCTACCGCCGACGCGCGGCACACGGCTGGCGCGCCCGTGATGGGCTATCGCACAGCGCTACAAGTGACAATCTCCGTAACTAGTCCAAAATGCCAATATGGCGACACATGCATGTCGACAATCGAACAGAAATAAGAAACGAAAGATTTTATATCGAGGTTTTCAATAGCTTGAGGCTCATAATTGTCCATACATTATCCAGCGTAATTAATATATTGCATACATGTTGAAGAGCGAATTTTGGATTACAATACAAAGTTCTATTCTCGATGGAGTAAAGGTAAGCTTCAAATAATTCAAAGATAAGGATTTTTGACGGGATTCCATACGGAAAAATGTATTACGCACTTTATTAAACAATTGACGACCGTATGCAGAGAAATTACTTGATTTAAGGTAACAAACATTACATGCGTTTGCCGAGAGTTTCTTTAAATTTATAGTGAGTCAAGGGTGATGCTTCCTCACATTAATAATTCTAAAGGAAAGTAGATATTCTATTATAGTTTGGTTACTTAAAGAAATGTATTTCTAAATGGGTCTTAATTTCAATTTCTTTTTCACTTACAGAAACATTACAAATTAAAAAAAAAATCAAATCGTTACTGAAGTACAATCAAGATTAATATACAAATATAGGTACTTATGATTAAGTACTAAGAACAAAACAATAAAGACAAGCAACAGAAGTTCCCAATGTTCATCAAAAAGACGACGCCAATAAATCGTTCCTCCAAAGAAACACGTGGAGTTCATGCCTGAATTGGGCCTCCCTTACGTGAAATATATCAACATCCGAGGCGATTTGGTTGAACAGTCTGATTCCTCTCCCAAGAGGCATAGTCTCTGGCAGGTTAGCGATACTCTTTGGTAGATCAAACAATATGCCCATCCTTATGTTGGTTTTATTTAAGCTAAGGAATGACTATGCATACTAATGTAAGTATGTATAATTGGTGTCACTTTGATCTGTCGGTTTAGTAATTTTTCGTAAGTGTAAAGTGGCTTACACTGTTAGTGTAAGTCAATCGTTACTTACGCATCTCTAGGCCGCACTCAAAGTTTATTGTTTTTAATTTATGTGCAGCGTTTATTTAACAGACCATTAAAGTCTTCCTCCGCGGCGTTTCTGTTCCACGAGTTGAGTGTTTCTGTTCCATGTTGGAAAACATAAATCTCATCAGAGAAGAAGAGAGAGAGAAAAAAAAACTATTAACGGCCGAGCTGCGACAAAGCAAAAACAGGCGGAGTAAAATACATTAAATAAATAATAATAACAAAACTCTGAAAAGGTAAAATATTTCAGAATAGAAGTTGAATATACTATGTATAGTCTATCGATTTCTTTTATGTGTCCCTAATACAAAGGTACCTCAACATACGAGATTAATTCGTTCCGCAGCCTTGCTCGTATTTCAAATTACTCGTATCTCAAATCGCCAAAAATCACAAAACGCGAGACAACTTATCCAAGATGCTTTGACAGCGAGAGCACACTGATTTGTAAATAGTGATTATTTAAGTAGCGAAGGATTTACGAAGTGTACAGTGTGCACGAAAACTCGTCATCATCATTCCCATGTCCGCTATTGGGGCATATGGTCGTCACGAAATGCCGCCACGGTTTTTGCAAAATATCATGACAGCTCTGCGTCTTGGAGTTCGCCGTAGTTCCTGACGGCCTTCCATCCAGGACGACGAGAGCCCAGGGGTTTGAAAAAAGACAGCTGAAGTTTAAACTTCTTCTTCGTAGTATCAATCCGGTGGATTGGTTTGCAGCAACAGAATCTTGCATCTCGATCTCCATTCCTCTCGGTCCTCCGCAACCCTTTTCAGCTCAGCATAAGCGCTACAATTCATGTCCTCGAATACTTGCTGCAAATACTCCCGTCTAGGGCGCCCTCTACAGTTTCTACCCTCAACCATCCCCTCCACAATATCGTGAAGAAGACCATCGTGGCGCATGATGTGACCAATCCATCGGGCTCGCCTCTCTGAGATGGTTCTTATTAGTTGCCTATCTTCCTTGATTATTCTGAGAACCTCATTGTTCGTGACGTGGTCTCTCCAGGAAATTCCGAGAATTCTTCTGTACGACCACATCTCAAAGGCCTCTAGTCTTTTTTTTATCACTTTCAGATAAGCACCATGTCTCACAGCCGTACATTAAGATGCTCCAAACAAGTGTTTTGGCAAGTTCCTTGCGGAGCCCTAAAGAAATATTCTTTGACTCAAGAATTTTGGCTTTTTATTGAAAGCTAGCCTTGCTTGATGTATTCGACTGTTGACTTCTCTTTGTTCTGCCATCCCAGGTGATTGTACTTCCAAGGTATACAAATTCTTTGCATCTTTTAGGGTACTCCTAGCATTGATATGTTAATTTTCTGCTGCTCATTGCGGCTTACTCTCATGACTTTGGTTTTTGTGCTGTTTATCTTCATATTGTAGTTGGAATTAAATATGTTTTCCATGGATGTCAGTGCTTCCGTGAGTTCATCTTCAGTTTCAGCAATCAGAGCAATGTCGTCAGCAAACCTTATCATATCAATCTTTTGGCCATGTATTTTAACCCCCTCTCTATGGCCCATTTTTTCCCTGATGTTAATAATTGCATTTTGTATCTATACGTTGAAGAGTACAGGCGACAGAGAGCATCCTTGTCTCACCCCTTGGCGTATTTTTGCTTCCTTTTGGACATTTCCAAATGATATTATGGCAGCTTCTTCTTTGTAAAGTGAAAATATGAGTCTTCGTTCCTTGTATTTGACTTCAATTTCTTTCATAATATCGAAGAGCCTCTCCCAATCTACTTTATCAAATGCCTTTTCAATGTCCACGAAGGCAATATATGTATCTTAGTTTAAACTATGGATCTCATATACGAGGTTAACAGTTGCTCAACGTGATCCATCGTGAAACGATATGTACTACAGCTGCCTTTTTTTCAAGCCCTCGGGCTCGCGCTGCCCTGAAAAACCGTCGGGAATTATACGTAGAATGTACTCGGCGGAGCTGCGGGACGCAGAGCTGACATGGGATGAGGCGAAGACTTTAGCTGCTGACATAGCTTTGTGGCAGCAGTTCGTAAATGCCATGTGCTCTAGTTGTGGGAGAGAGAGGACATGATGATGATGATGATGATGGAACTATAATATCAGTATCTATTTCATATTTATTTATTTATTTATATACAGAATCGAAATTCCAATTTTTTTTACAAATATTTAGAAACATAGAGTATACATAAATGTACAATAAATAGAGAAAATAATAAAAATAAAAATAACACAAAAGAATAAGAAGATGACACGCGTCAAAGATCACAGAGATCAAGTAGAACAATACCATCGACAAAAGAGGAAAAGGATGTAAGAAAAGGATCGAGGTGTGCTGGTAGGCCATTTAGGAGCGACATTGCCGTTGTACCAAATTGAGTGCTTGAAGCTCCACAAGCATCGACTGGGATCAAAAACAATGGATGGCTACGAGCACGGGTATAAATATATAAAGTATACCTCAAAATAAATAATTATTGAATGTCGTAAAACACGAAATCTTTAGATCAATTAAATAATTTCTTCCATTAGTGCTCTTAAATAATACAGGTAATTTTGTGTTAACAAAAGCGCACTGTAATCATCTAAATGTTAAGAACACAGAACGTTCAGTGCTATTTTTATCAAATAGCATCTCTTGCACTTTCGTAAACATAAAGGGGTGGTAAAGACTGTTAATGCTCGGTAGTTAGCCGCCCCTAGCCGGTGAGATGCAAGACTGCGCAAATGTGTACTCGCAAGTTAGGAGGTGCGGTTCAGCAGCCCCGGGGGCGGCAAAGTGGGCGGGAGTAACCGCCCACCAGGATGAGGGCTGCTCCTAGCCGAGGGCGGGAGAATCTCTTACTTGAAGCAGTGATGCAGAACTTGAGAGTGATACTAGAAAGCTTGATGGTCATCGATGTGTTCGATCACTTGAGCACGCAAACATGAATACTTCATAGATAATCACTTTTCTTTTACTTGATTCACGTTGAACTGTTAATCCAAGCTCCATGCCTCTCCCCACCTTTTCCTTCTACAGAACACATAACAGATGTTATTTATCTAGCACATCAATAAGCTTTTGCAAGGGAAAAGTTGTAATATCCTGTTTATTTTACGACACGTGGTCGACAGATGAGGAGCAGATGAGCGACACGCAGACTTTTTCCGAAGCACATATATTTTCGATAAACTTGACAAACTTTCGGCCCGGGCGGAGTTACATGCTTTCAGGCACCGGGCCGATCACAACACGCTACTGGTCGCGGTCGGGGGACAACTGATTACTCGCCACCGGGCGCCCGTGGGCGGTGACACTAATAGATATATAGTACGATGAATAGTACAGAAACTTATGGCGCACCAATGACAGACAGCCATGTACAATACTATTGATACACCCGTAACCGGACTTGTCAAAAAACCAATATGGCGACACACACATGTCCGACGAGCAAACAAATAAGAGACGAAAGATGTTATATAGAGGTTTTCGGCACCAGCCTGCAAGGGCAATATCGAGTTGATCTCAGCTGAGAAACACTTTCTTTTCGTAGTATCAATCCGGTGGATTGGTTTGCAGCAATAAAATATTGCATCTCGATCTCCACTCGTCAAGATCCTCTGCAATTCTCTTAAGCTCAGCATAAGAGCTACAACTCATGTCCACGAACACTTGCTGCAAATACTGCCGTCTAGGACGCCCTCTGTAGTTTATATTTCAGGACAAACACTATTGAGTGTGAAATCACGGTCTTCATGTCTGTGATTAACAGTGCTCAGGGTGATCCATGTTAAAGCGATTTAACAAGTAATTATTTTTATAATATTAGAAAAGTCACTAACGAAAAGTAAATAGATTTCCGTTTTTTTTAAACAAGTGAGTAAAATTAACTTAGATTTACCTACTTATTAATAAAATATAATATTTATTTTATGTGAAAAGCGAATTTTAGCATAGGAATAATATTTTTAAGGCACTTAGAAAAATTTAGGAAATAGCACCTATAGTTTTCAACTCAAATACTTAAGATAATGTATTGAGTAATTTATTAATTTAATTTGAATTATTTCAACACTACGAGTTGATGTAAAAAAAAATGTAAAACGATGACGACTACGATTGTATAAATCACCCGCGATGGAAGGGTTAATTGCGTTTAAAAGCTGCATAAAAGCTTTACTCTCCAAGTAGCCTTCTTCAGCATGCACTTACGCAGGAAGTCGCCTGGTTCCCGAGCACTGCCTAAGTAAAGGTTCCCATCTAGCACTGAGGTGGTGACCCCGGTCGTCCGCGGGAACTTTTTTCATTCCCCCTCCCAGAGGATTACTCATTTTTTGCACTTTGTCGAGCTTTAATGTACCGTACCACCGTGGTGTGGTAGAAAGATTTAATGGTCTGAAATAATTGTTACTTTTATATTTTTAAGTATATATAATAATAAACAAAGTTACTAGAACTATAAGCTGTTCGTGTAGCTAACGATCGAATTTCTCCATATTTCAGAATAATTTTCCGATCGACTTGTTTGGATGACAATAATTAAAAAACTAAAGAAACTTGCTATTTATATTGAGTTACTTATTTCGTTAAGCGGGATGCGAACCGCGAGCCTTGGAAACACCTTTGCTCAGGTCTTTATACACCGCCTAGCCCTCTCCACTATTTCTC
This sequence comes from Glossosoma conforme, assembly GCA_022606575.1. Taxonomy (NCBI): domain Eukaryota; kingdom Metazoa; phylum Arthropoda; class Insecta; order Trichoptera; family Glossosomatidae; genus Glossosoma; species Glossosoma conforme. Next base: position 2,387,790 of record JAGTXR010000011.1, on the reverse strand, counting down.
TGCCTGAGCTGACACGCGTTAGAAGATGTATTAATACCATTGTTATCATCGTATAACGATGGCTCGCGGTTCGCATCCCGCTTCTGCCGATATTTTTCTGAATGAATTGATGCGTATAAAGAATTTGATGTATAGTATGTGTATATTTAATTACTAATAATATTGTAATATAGTCAATGATCCATAAACGAAGATTAGAATATTGAAAAAAATAAAATAATATTCTAGTAAATATTTAAATACATTTTCTACGTAAATTAAAAATCAATAGATACACTTTTTTTCACCTGCCAGCTCTTCTTAACTGAAAGCGTTTTCTGTATTACACATTACCGTACTAAATTGTTTCTGATACGATGTATAACCATTTTTTTATATCATCGCTTAGGGTAGTATTTTTGTGGTTTATCCCTATGGTGGCCTTAGATGAGGTAATAATGTTGTACTCTCTCTGGATTTTTGGAGTCTATTCGTATGATGGTTTTAGATGAGGTCATTATCATGTACGATCTCTAGATTATGGCTGATTTACGCATCTACGAGGGCTGAATGTCTTTCAAGGAAGAGCCGAGATTTAGTGTTTTCAATGAGGGATGAATGCATAAAAGTGCAGTTAGACTCGGATGTTATGGGGCAGTTAGCCGGGGATAAAGATGCTGGGGAGATATAAAATGCGGCTTCGTATAAGTGTCATTGTAAATATTTATACGCGCATTGCGAATGGTGAACCGAGGAGTGCAAAATGCATTATGAAACAAGTGGAAAGTGACTTATAGCATACGAGTATATACAATTCAGCTTTGTGAAATTTTGTCGTTTTTTCGCTTTTAAAACATTTATGGTGTTATACGAGATACTTGCTATAGATAGATGTGAATTATACGTCTATGTCAGCAAAATGATAGTCGATATTTTGATGTTTTACTTTTCTATCGTTGATAATTGTTTGTTAATTTTTTTCCATCGATATAACATCCCCTTTACTTAAGGAAAAGACGACTTCACGTCGCCAGGATCGTTATTAGGACACGTGGTGGACAGATGAGGAGCAGATGAGCAACACAAAGACTTTTTCAGAAGCACGTATATTTTCGATAAACTTGACAAACTTTCGGCCCGGGCGTGTGATACACGCTTTCAGGCACCGGGCCGATCACAAAACGCTACTGGTCGCGGTCGGGAGACAACTGACTACTGGGCACCGGGCGCCAAAGTTGTGGTCGGTGACACCCAGCGCCAAAATTCATTCAGTGGCGATCCACAGAACTAGTCCTGCCAACGGCCTGTCAAATAATTACATTAATATCTTGTTCAACCCCTTAAATCTAGACTAAGACGGACACCTTTTATGTATGCGAGTCACACGAGCGAACAAAAATAAGAGGCGAAAGATTGGACATCGAGGTTTTCGGCATCAGCTTGCAAGGGCTATATCGAGCTGATATCAAATTGTTTACATTGAATGTTTAACTGAAATAGTGAACTCAATACGTAATAAAATACAGTTTATTATGAATGTATCGGTTGTTTAATCAATTGTGTTTTAAAATTCATTAGATTCATTACATTCTCGTATATCGATAGTTCATCATTTCTTTAAGCTATTTATTTCAGCTATTAAAAATACCATGCGATGAAATATATGATACACTATTTATAAACACGCTAAGGTTTATATTTAATAGACTTTTTCCATTCTCCTCATTTTTAGAGCTTAAAATAGATCCAAATTAAGAGCAGCAGTCTTTAATAAAATATTGCTCGGCTTACGTCATGGACTGAAGGGCATTTTACTTCGTATAATAACGTCATTATTTTACTACGATAGTTACGCATGTACGAGTATATCGCTAGTAGACCTGAAACTATACTAACTGAAAACTTTAAAATCAGTTTTCAGTTTTTTTGACTATATTTTAGTTAGCTACGCAAATAGCTTATAGTACTACTTACTTTATTTAGTATTATGTATACTAAAAAATATAAATTATTTCAGACGATTGAATCTTTCTTCCACACCACGGTGGCACGGTACATTAAAGCTCGACAAAGTGCAAAAAATGAGTAATCTTCTTGGAGGGTAATGACACACCCGTGACCGGACTTGTCAAAAAAAACCAATATGACGACACATACTTGTCCGACGAGCGAACAAAAAGACGAAAGCCCGGTGCCTAAACCGATATGCGATTTTGGCACCAGACTGCAAGGGCCTGATATCGAGCTGATATCGAAAGTGTTTGAATCTCATTCAATACAGTTCGAAACATGAAATTCGACAAAAGATACTTCAACAGTTTGTTTCCTCGCGGTGAATTTAAAGCGCATTAAAACTAATTTCAAGCCATTACCTACGATGCAGAGAAAAGAGGGCACGATAAAAAAAACTAATTACCCTTGATTGCTTAATGGTGATTAGCACTCTGCTAAAAGCCGAGCGATTCAGAAGGCTAATGACAATTAATTAATGTTGTAATATTTTTTCCTGAAGGGGTTTAAATATTGCCCGCTTCGGCCCCGGGCACTAAAATCCCTGCAAACTCATAGTCTATATTCTCTAGGGAGGGAATACTTAAATGCAGGGACGTAACTGGAATAATAAATTGAGGGACGTTTAAAAAAATTAATTACAGGAGAATCGAAACGTATATTTTTTGTATAAACAATGGAGTATTCCGACAACGATAAAAAAAAACGTAAGACGTTGTAAAGATTAGTACTACGCTTAACAAAGTGAACTGATCAAAAGGACAAAACGGACAATTTGGACAGTGGAGTTTCTAAGGAAGACAGACTTAAAAACTCAATATACGAGTAATAGAATACACAACAATACTTTACTATATCAGAACCGTAATGCTGAAACCAAATGTTTAAAAAATGCAGTAAAGTTCTTCCTTATTCTTCGTGTTAGCGAGGTCAAATTATTTCTGTCCAATATAAGGCAACATTGTTAGCCCGTTTGTTGCCCAGCATAAGGTCTTGGGATGTGCAGCTTGTTGGGCACATGGGGCAGGATCTTAGGTGTGAGGCGGTCTGCAGGTCTCCACAGTCACCAATGACAGACAGTCATGTACATAACTAATGTCACACCCGTGACCGGATTTGTCAAAAAATCAATACCGACGAGCGAACAAAGATAAGAGACGAAAGATCGCATATCGAGGTTTTCGGCACTAGCCTGCAAGGGCTATATCAAGCTGATATCAATAAACTGTTATTTTAATTTTTAAATAAGGATCACGTTGAGTAAATGAAACTATAGTTTTGTACAATCTATGCACTTTCTTTCTTTTCTTAATCTTAGTCTTTCAAAAATTATTCGATATACGCATACCGCACACCGCTAATTGGGTATTATCAAACACCACCCTACAGCCCGGACTAAAGCCCCAAGTGACTACTATTTTTCCCTGACATGAAGAAATACCTGTGTGGAAAGCATTTCGGCGTGGCTTGGCGGCAGATTTTTTGACTTGGGCATTCAAAAGCTCGTATACCGCATGCAAAAAGGCATTGACCTCAGTGGCGACTATGTAGAAAAATTAGTAAAGTGTGAACTTTCCAAAAATGTACGCATTCGAGGAATCAAACATGTTTTAGACTGTGAAAAATCTCTGGGAATCTTATTTTACGGATAACCCTCGTATGTATTTATAAACATATACAGGTATGTATATACGAGTAATTATTATAACTTGTAAAATATATATACTTGTACTTGTAAATAATCAGTCGATGATACAGTGTTTATTCCATTGACAAGCAGTTGTGCTGCTAACTGAAATCAATAACCATTTTGAAGAAAACTCTTATTTTGACTAGTTTCCCGTAAAACTAAAAAAAAACAAATAAAAACTCAGGTTTCGAACCTTGTTCCGTTACTGGAAAAGTGGGAGGTACTGCTTGAAGATTTATCGAGCAGTTTGATAAGCGAAGGGTGAATTTCTCCGGAGGAGCTCAGAGGAGGAGGGAGGTCTGTTTTTTCCATCGCTCCAACGTTCATGTATTTTTAATGGGTGACTACTTTATGAGAATTTTCATGTTGGCCGTGTAGCTGTTAGTGAAACGACGCTCCGATATCAAAAGATAATACGACGTCCGATATTTCATGAATATTAAACGAGAGTTTCTTTTATATGAATTTATTTATTCGCAAAATATGTTTTAATCGCTTATACAGAATAATATACCTACTATAATCCCTGCTAGAGGAGTTAAGCATAAATAAGTAATGGTCATTTCAGTATAAAAAATATGAATCATAAAATGAAAACCCATGCAGGTAAGCATCACACAAGATTTATGACCATATAAAGTGGTTTCTACCTGTATGTCAAAATGAACTTAAAATATTATTTAGAAATTATTCCACATTTTTTTATTACAGGACGGCATGCTTCGACTACGTAGGGTAGCCATTGTGAATTCAGTAGCATTGTTAAGTCAAGTAGTGGGTTCTATGTCATTCAATAAAGTCTTTTGGACGATGTAGTAAAAGTGTAAATCTATTGATTAATTGAAGATATCCAAAGTGATAATTATCATATTCATAATTAAATATATATTTTGAATTTAAAACACTTATATTTATTTCAATTTGTCATTCGAAAACCTTGTATTCATATATGTTTATAAGAACAACAAGTGATGATATTATATAATGTTTTAATTATTTCGTTTTTTCAACTATTCAATTATGATAAGAATAATAAGGTTTTCAGCATAATCAAGGAAGATAGGCATCTAGTAAGAACCATCCCAGAGAGGCGATCGGTCACATCATGCGTCACGGTGGTCTTCTTCACGACATTGTGGAAGTGATGGTTGAAGGTAGAAACTTCAGAGGGCGCCCTAGACGGGAGTATTTGCAGCAAGTGTTCGAGGACACGAGTTGTAGCTCTTATACTGAGCTAAAGAGGGTTGCAGAAGATCGAGAAGAGTGGAGATCGAGATGCAACATTTTGTTGCAGCAAACCAATCCACCGGATTGATACCTGCTGAACTGATTAGCTTTTACAAAATATTTTTATTCAAAAAATTAAAAATATTTTTATTTAACTTTTTTATTTAGAAAATTGAACGCGTTTCGGTTCCAATGGGAAAGTTTTAAAAATTAAACTTATGTTTATAAATTTAAAAAAAAATACAGTTAATTCGAGTACCTTAACATCACTGAATATTCGTATGAAGCGTTAATTTTATGCCTCTATTGTTGAGATCATTTACAGATGCCCGTATACTACTACTAGTATAATTTTATAACATTAACCCTCAATGTTTATCAATTATTATGTTTAAAAAACGACGTGAAATATATGATTTATGTGACAGTAACGTATTTATGGGAAAAGAAGTGGCATGACCAATGCAAAATTGGCAAACAATGAACTGGCTAGGGGTTGTTCCTCACCCCTTGAGTAATGGAAAATGGTGCAACGGAGGGCAATCGGTCGGCTGTAATCTCCCTAGGGGTCGCGGTGACGTCACGCTAGACACGTGGGTACTGGGGTTAGGGATAGTCAGATAGAGGAAGAGTAAATCTCTGCTGGCATTATACGATTTATTTGCTAGAAGATGTACTGAAAGGTAGAAATATAATAAATATTTTAATACTATTTTTTTCAAGGAAAAATTACTGTTTAATTATAATCGTACATTTTTAAAATAACATAATATATTTAAACATGGAATTTTGCACTCCTCATTATTTGCGACTAGATGGTCGTTTAGTCTAATTGCATAAATAATATATTTGGAGTAAATCTAGAATGAGGTACTCAATTATGAGGTATGTGTTGAGAAACTCAATCGTGTCCCTCGAAGAGAATTTTGTTGTTATTAAAATATGCCAAATTAGATGTACAGAAAACACCTTTATCTGCACCTGGAGACTTCTTTATACTGCCGAATTGTTTATCTTTTTGCGAGTCTGCTTCATACGTTACGTAAAACGCTAACTAATCTAGTATCACTCCCGAGCATCTGACACCATAATCCTTTCTTATTGATAATCGCTCGCCAATTGGAGTAAATGGTCGTCACAAATCGCCTTCTCCTATGTCAAATCTGCATCAAGAAGTTTCGCGGAGCATATGCTACGAATAATTATGGTGTTATGAAAAAAAACGCTGTAGTAAAAGAGGCAAATAAATTACTTTTATATATTGAATATTCAAGTACTAGCTGTAAGCAATACGTAACATATTTTTTGGTCTCATTTTGATATAAAAGATTTTTAAATCTCGACCCTCTTTGCTCCAACTATAAACTGATATTGAAATTCAGTCCACTCAAGTAGCCGCTGAGTAATGTAACGTCCGGCCATTGAAGTGGGATTACGACAAGACTTAAGCACTAAATTCTTCCGATCAACTTGTACCATGAGAAGTGTATAGAGTGTATAGTTTATTCTATATTTTCCATACATGATGACTAATACTTGGCGGTACAAAACATCAGCTAGATTTATGCATTAATAGAGAACCTACAGAGATAATGTGGTGGGAGGCATGTTATAAGTGATTTTTAATTGTTTTTTAAGAAGGTAGAATGATTAGCTCGACGCTCTGACTTTAGCCATTTGGTCCTAAGGAGCAGATCCCACTTACCAGCGACTTGTAACTGGTAGTGAACCGTCCACGTTCTAGTTCGCGTCCAATGTTGCTTAACTTCTGTGATCTAAAGAGAAAGATGTGCCTTTATCTCTGGACTATCGCATTGTACTTAATAAGTGGTCGAATCCATTTTATGTAGGACAGGGGGTAGAAGGTGATTCTAACAAGGAATGATTCCCTGATAGGGGGTGTCTCCTGATAGACACATCCCTAGCCACTATCTCCTACAAGGGATGGATTGAGGAAGGCTACAAGTTAGACAAAACTGCAGTCTAAGCAATGTATATGGATCCTTAATTGAATGCTGAAAACATTGAAAAAAATATGATGATGATTACAGATTCAGTTACTGTATTTCAATATATTATTTATTTCTTGTGACATCAGCACGATGTAGTCCTTGCTAACTGGTACCGAAAACCTCGATAAACAATCTTTCGTCTTGTATTTTTGTCGCTTGCCATACCTTTATGTATGTGGCCACATTGGGGCTAGTTACATAGTTTTGCTACCGGCGGCGCTGGTGACCGAGCACGGGCCGCGGAAGCGCGGGTCCACACGGCAGTCGGTCACCACTCTTTGGCTTGGCAAGGTCGCATTGTGGCCACGCGGTATGTCGACCGACGTGGTCGAAAGCTTGTAATGTTTTTAAAGTAAATATAATCTGTGCTTCTAAAAGAAAGTGTTTGTCTGCTGTCCTGCTCCTCATCCTGCCTCACGCGACTTAATGACGCCTCTCTTTTTGAGAAAAAGAGGATGTTACTTGGTTACCACAAATTCGTTCACACAAATTCGTTCAGCCCTTCACACAAACCATCATCCGCCCCATTGCAGATTATGCAAGCGGCCGTGTGTTATTAGATAAAAAGGCTGAAATTGAAAGCGTATTGGAGCGCGGCGAAGTGCTGCGGTTCAACTGAGGAAAAAGAGAGAGAAAAGCCGGGAGCAGAACGTGGGCGGATAATGGACGCATTATCTACTGTTGCTGGGCGGTCTTTGTTTCAGACTTCACCGGGAATTTCAGTGAGAAGAGCGCTATTAATAAAAAGTGGCTTTTCTCATTTTTCAGCCGCCGAAACGCGAAGTTTCATACAGAAAGCGAATATGATATTTTCTGCTGGTTTTCGCTTTTGATAAAATTAAGTTCGGATGAAATGGGTAAAAGCTCAGTATTACTGCATAACTATGAAGTTACTCATATATTAATATCACTTCATTATAGTAATATATGGACTGTAATAATAGAAAAATTTACATCTACCGATTCTACAAATTCGAATTGTTTCTCAACAAGAACAATAATCTTTTAAAGCCAAGTCAACGAGAATCACATATTATATGTTTTTTTATGTAAACATATACAGGAGAATACCGACAGATGGTGATAGTAATTTTGAAGTCTCATCTGTGGAATTCTATGACGCTTATTATCATAGTGCACATGCCAATGCGCTGTATGTCGAGTATTAATCCGTCAACGTCATAGACTACAGCCCGAGATTCTCGCATCATCCTTATTATTACAGGAATTTAGTATGAATGGGCGGTCTTCACGGGACGACTTTCGTCTACCGCCAATTTTAATTAATAGGCTATGACTGGCACTTTACGGGAGAGGGATCAAATTCACACTAACCGGGGGTATTTTAGAGCTCAGAAATCGTTTTTTTTTTTTTTAATCTCCGTCTGGGATCGAACCCACGACCTTTGGCTTGCAAAGCAAACGCTATGAACATTGAGCTATACCCGCCGGCATATTGTATGTAGTACAACATCAGGTTAATAACAGTAGCAAATTAGCTGATTCGAAAAGAGTTCAAAAAACTGTCAACTAAAAACTATGGTAAAAATGTTAAATATGTTTAAATAATAAAACAATGCTTCTAACCTTTATATTTCGGCGCAATTTAGTTGATACAATGATTGTATGTGAATTTGAAAATTAATTCGATTTACACCTAAGGGAAGGGCAAATATTTACACACTGTTGGATAATCAATTTACGAGGCCAGTAGTTGTCGGGTTGTTGGAGGGCGTGGGAAGGTTGTACACGTCACCGATTTCAATTAGAATTGCTTCAGTCGAGAGATGAGTAACTACAGAGTGATCCCCCTACTAATCGCAAACAGTTTAGTGTTTAGACGTTGCGAGGTTGGCGCTTCAACCGCTTTCAGAACCCACTGAAAATGGTCGAAATTCAAAAACACATACAAAACATAATTATATATATAATCGTGTTGGAAACAACAGGGTCAGATCCTGTCTACCCAGAAGTGGGGGACGTCGATGGCGTTACTCCCGGCCATTATCAGATCTTTCTGGGTGCAGCTACTCGGACACAGCGTACACTCCAGAAGGAGTGACAGGGTCTGCTCCGCGCCGCATCATATTCAGTCGGTCCGCTGTAAAACTGCCAGGCTTTCATTTGTGTCCAGGTCCGAAGTCTGTTAAGGGACCTCCATATATTCCACCCCTGGCCATGTCCAGGGGCTAGGTCCTCTTTCGGGGAAATCCAAGTATTCTCCTTGGCTTCTCCACATGTTCAGCCGCAGGGTGGCCTCAGGTATCACCAGTTCCGTTGTCGACTGTAGGAAACTTATTCTTGATTTGAGCCATGTGGTTATCTTTTGATACCCAAACATAGGATGGAGTGTGTCGTGGGTTGCTTTAGTGAGCTCCTTCTTGGTGGTGACTTCTCGCCGTAAGTTTGGTGGGGCGATGCCCGAGAGTTGATATAGCTAGTAGTAGAGAGTAGATAAAGCATAATTGTTAGGAGTCGATAGATTCCCTAATATGTTTTGCTATTGCCAAATGAGCATCCATGATAAAAAGATTCAACAAGTATTCTCTTGTACAACTAACAAAGAAGATCACCTACATTATTTGGAACATAAACTGTTTTAATAATTCCTTAATTAATCATCTCTGGTAGTATTGTCGATATATTTTACCCATCTTGCTGCCGTCGTCTTAAATTTAATATGCCTTCCAAGTGTGCAGGCTTTACTTACATCTTGCCTGCGCAAACCTTTTTGTATTTAGAAGCCGGAGTGTGTAAATGAGAACACTATTACTAAGCTTTATTAAGTGTAAACGTATGCCATTTTTTTTTGTTTGTACTGATATCAGCTTGATATAGCTCCTTTAGGCTGATGCCATAAAGCCTCGAAAACCGATCTTTTGTCACTTATTTTTGTTCGCTCGCCTGACATGCACATCTAATGTTAGTTTTAATTATTTAATACACGGTGTTTGCCTACGCCAATTTATTTGTTGTCAGTTGGCCCATTTCCTGTTGGTACCACTGTATTCTTGAATTCGCTTTTTCTGCAGCGACGGTTGGCAGCGCGAGATGAGAGCGCGCCGTCAGTTGGCAACTCGCTCGCGACAGAGCAAAATCGCGAAAAAGCAAGTGTTTGACAAATAAACGCGAATTGTGAAACAAAAACAAGTTCTTTGTATTGTGAACCTGATCCTGCATCATCTTCTTCGTAGTATCAATCCGGTGGATTGGTTTGCAGCAACAGAATCTTGCATCTCGATCTCCATTCCTCTCGGTCCTCCGCAACCCTTTTCAGCTCAGCATAAGCGCTACAATTCATGTCCTCGAATACTTGCTGTAAATACTCCCGTCTAGGGCGCCCTCTACAGTTTCTACCCTCAACCATCCCCTCCACAATATCGTGAAGAAGACCATCGTGGCGCATGATGTGGCCAATCCATCGGGCTCGCCTCTCTGAGATGGTTCTTATTAGGTGCCTATCTTCCTTGATTATCCTGAGAACCTCATTGTTCGTGACGTGGTCTCTCCAGGAAATTCCGAGAATTCTTCTGTACGACCACATCTCAAAGGCCTCTAGTCTTTTTTATCACTTTCAGATAAGCACCATGTCTCACAGCCGTACATTAAGATGCTCCAAACAAGTGTTTTGGCAAGTTGCTGACTCAAGAATTTTGGCTTTTTATTGAAAGCTAGCCTTGCTTGATGTATTCGACTGTTGACTTCTCTTTTTGTTCTGGCATCCCAGGTAATCGTACTTCCAAGGTATACAAATTCTTTTGCATCTTTTAGGGGTACTCCTAGCATTGATATGTTAATTTTCTGCTGCTCATTGCGGCTTAGTCTCATGACTTTGGTTTTTGTGCTGTTTATCTTCATATTGTAGTTGGAATTAAATATGTTTTCCATGGATGTCAGCGCTTCAGTGAGTTCATCTTCAGTTTCAGCAATCAGAGCAATGTCGTCAGCAAACCTTATCATATCAATCTTTTGGCCATGTATTTTAACCCCTCTATGGCCCATTTTTCCCTGATGTTATTAATTGCATTTTGTATGTATACGTTGAAGAGTACAGGCGACAGAGAGCATCCTTGTCTCACCCCTTGACGTATTTTTGCTTCCTTTTGGACATTTCCAAGTGATATTATGGCAGCTTCTTCTTTGTAAAGTGAAAATATGAGTCTTCGTTCTTTGTATTTGACTCCAATTTCTTTCATAATATCGAAGAGCTTCTCCCAATCTACTTTATCAAATGCTTTTTCAATGTCCACGAAGGCAATATATGTATCTTGGTCTACTTTTATCCTCTTTTCCAAGATCATACGCAGGGATAAGATTGCTTCTCTGGTTCCCATTCTTTTTCTGAATAATGGTCATCCAGTAAATCGATATCAAACTATGAGAGGAGGATATCAGTACATACCATTTTACACGGTATTGGTAGCTCGTATGAAAGGCAGGACTTAAGATACATTTTATGAAATTTTAAAATGCACGAAGACCTGCAGCAGGGGCGAGTTTTAAGGGGGGTAGTGCGTGTGTTTAAGGGCGAGGGTGCAAAGCTGCCCTGAAGCTGCTGCAGTAGAGTGCTCTCAAATGGTGCAATAGAATGCCGTTTACGACTCAGAATAGGATATGAAGGTGGAAGTGGCGCCGAGTGAGCTTTTGTCAAGAAGCACAATCTAGTGGTAAAACTCGTGACTGTCATGCAAGCAGTCCCAAGATAGGAATCACGTTAAGAGATAATCGATTCTTATTTGATTATTCCGAGAGACACAAATAATAATTGTGCCCGTAATTACTTAAGTCCCATAAGTCTTGTTTTTTTGTTTTAAAAAGTTACCATTGAAATTTCGCTTGTGTTGCCGGGCTAGGGTATATTAATGTTAACTAAGCTACATTGTACATATATTAAAAAGCATGAAAAACAGTATCAAAATTATAAATAGAAACATATATACGAGTATTCTATATCGACCAAAATGACTGGAAAGTATGTATCTTATACAGCGTAAATATCATGTAATCCACAGATGAGATCATACTGCGTTCTCTAGCGGTGTACTTCTGTGTGTGTTTACATAATGGTACGCGGGAATGACGTTTACGACCCGGAATGGGGGTGGAACTGGATGTGGCGCCACATTTCTAAGTAGAAAGGAATAAAATGGGTGGGGGTAAGAAAGTGTGATCGATGCGATTACAGTCGTTGTGTGAAACGGCACTCCGATAAGAATATGATAGCTCTGGGTGCATTTTTGATGCATTTCAGTTTCATTTTATTTAGACTATTGCACCATTCGATTGTTTTTGTGACATTACAAACTAACGGGTCCGCCATCTAAAGTTTTTTTTTCAACTAGTGCTTATTTCGTGAATGGTAACACTTAGCTCATGTCTGATTTGACAGATAATTAGTTTTATCCTTCCGCTGAACGAATATGGTTGTGTATACGCTTGAACAACGCTGGGAAATATTGCGATATTACTTTGAAAATCATGCTATTGTCCACCATCTAACGTTTTTTCCCAACTAGTGCTTATTTCGTGAATGGTAACACTTAGCTCATGTCTGATTTGACAGATAATTAGTTTTATCATTCCGCTGAACGAATATGGTTGTGTATACGCTTGAACAACGCTGGGAAATATTGCGACATTACTTTGAAAATCAGGCCATTTTTCTTCGAAAATGAGCAAGGAGTGGCCGTTACAGTAAATGGCGATCGTTATCGGGCCATTTTGTTCACAAAAAATTGAAGAGGAGGATATTGGCAACATTTGGTTTCAACAGGACGGCGCTACGTGCCACACAGCCGAAGCTACATTCGATGTTTTGCGCCCTATTTTCAAAAAAAAAAAAGTTGTTTGGCGGACCCTTTATAAACTATACAATTATTTACAGCCAAGGCTATACGATATACACATTACACACTAGTAAAGTGGCAAATAATATTACTGAATTAAATTATCAAATATATGACTAGTCACGAAATGCTTTTCAAACATTTTCAATTGATCCTGTATGCACCTATACATCATCGCCGGATCCGTGAAAATAAACGTCTCAAATAAATACGTATAGTGTCTCCAGGTCCTTCATTAACATAATTTTTAAGCTTCAGAATGCATTTGAGTTTTCAACCTAACACAATTTGAATTTTTCGAAAACATATTAATAAACAAGAACAATCTATTGAACCCCTACACGCAAATGACTACTACACAATCTTAATAGAGTTTTATTTTTATTTTATAGATTTTTTCGATCGATAATTCTTGGTGGAATTCCATAAAAAATAAAACTAAAATATTATTAAAAATTATTCCACATTTTTATTATAAGTCCAACGTCACCGAAAGATGTAATTTTTTTTATCATACAACATCCTCATCTCTAAGTTTGTTATCGAATTGCGTGGTTTCAGGATGAGGAGCAGATTAACAACACAAAGATTTTTTCTGAAGCACATTGACAAATGTATTTCGATAACTTTACAAACTTCCGGCCCGGACCACAGCATTCAGGGCGGGCCACAATATGATCTCGCCTCCGTCGGCACACAAGTGATTGCCCCGGGCGCCGCGCTCGGTGACACCCAGCGCCGCAAATGGCGATATACATAACTACGACAAGCGAACAGAATAAGAGACGAAAGATTTTATTTCGAGGTTTTCGGTGCCAGTCAGCAAGGGCTATATCATGCCGATGTCACATATCGAGCTCAATATTCGGAGTATATCGACACCGTAAATTTTTGTTTCACAATTCTATAAGCTCTGATTGTCTATGCCTTGACCCAGAACACATGTACACTCCCGGAGATCCACATGTGAACATAGATGGTTCCTGGGAGTTTTCAGCTAAAAAACCCGCGATCTTTTATAGACTGTGGCGTAGTACCATAGAATAAAAGAGCCATATCGGAAGGTCAAAACCTCGCCACGGAATAACTAAAGCTAAGAAAACAAAAAACGCTGTATTTTAATATGAATCACGTTGACTTATTATTATTAGATTCTTCTTCGTAGTATCAATCCGGTGGATTGGTTTGCAGCAACAGAATCTTGCATCTCGATCTCCATTCTTCTCGGTCCTCCGCAACCCTTTTCAGCTCAGCATAAGCGCTACAATTCATGTCCTCGAATACTTGCTGCAAATACTTCCGTCTAGGGCGCCCTCTACAGTTTCTACCCTCAACCATCCCCTCCACAATATCGTGAAGAAGACCATCGTGGCGCATGATGTGACCAATCCATCGGGCTCGCCTCTCTGAGATGGTTCTTATAAGTTGTCAATCTTCATTTAGATTATAAAAGTCAAAATCATAGCAAATATGCTGTTGCTACGCAAAATGTTTTTTTTTTTTTAAATGCATCGCGAAATTCATGCATCTAAAAATAGCTGAAATTGATGATTCGGCATCGCAATTTGATGGATAATGCATTCACGTGCTCTGTAACTAGAAGCCTCCGTGCAAACAAGGCTGATCCAGGCTCATCCAGTACACTCAGACACGAAGATATCCCGTGCAATGCAATATTATGCAGCAGTGAATATTGCACCGAATGCTACTAGACACAGCAGCGGATCGAGTAAACGTGGAGCCCAACACATTTTAAATATAAGGCACCCCAATTTTTTTAACCAAACTTTAAAAAAAAAACGATCATACTGCCCCCATACGACAAATAATGCTGTGTTATTTGTGTGTCAACCATGATATACTTCACATCATCATCAGCCTGAGTCCGTCCACTGTTGAACGTAGGCCTCCCGCATGAGTCTCCATCCTCTTCGATCCTCCGCCTTCCGCATCCAGGTCACTCCCGCTATTCTTCTTATACCGTCAGTCCATCTTGTAGGGGGTCGGCCAATGCTTCGTTTGCCAGTTCTTGGGCGCCATTCCAGTACTTTTCTTCCCCATCTACCGTCCTCTCTTCGACAGATATGTCCTGCCCATTGCCACTTGAGTGTGCCTATTCGATGGGTAGCATCCACTACTTGAGTTCTTCTGTGTATTTCCTCGTTTTGGATTCTATCTTTTAGCGACACTCGTGTGCGGATCACGAGCGTGGATCTGTCCATAGCACGCTGGGTGACTTTTATTTTATGGGTAAGACTTGCTGTCAGATTCCACGTCTCTGCGCCATAAGTTAATACAGGGAGGATGCATTGGTTAAACGCCTTAGTTTTAAGGCATTGCGGAATTTTCAACCATGATATACTTATGACATGGTTATTGTTGTCACACATCCTAACTATTTGCGCTGCGTATTCCGACATTTGTTCTGAGTGTGAGGTCATTGACACTAAATGTGTCAATACATTTACATCATCGCACTTACGTTAGTACTTCAATAACGAATTAAAATTCTATATATTTTGTAATGTCATTGAAGGAAAAGAAATAAAAAAATTAAATTGAAAAAAAATAGTCCACGCCTCGGGAACGTCAGGTTTATCACCCGCTTTCCAATAAATCATCCAAAAATATGCCTCGCGGATACTTTTAGTACTCGGACTTCTGCTGTGGAGGTTGCAGAGTACCGAATATGATCCCAAGTAGACCTTCAAGTGCAGATATGTCCTAGAACGAGAAATAAACAATGGCAGAACTAAGTGGCGGTAATTAGTGGTGACCATATGTTTCATATATGGAACGGATACAGAAAGATATATAATATAATCATCATGACTATGTCTTCTTCCGTAAATAGCGTATTTGGTCGTTACAAATTGCCGCAGTTCCACCGAGATGTATACATTCTATGTATAGATTCCAGCCTTTTTTAGAACACCCATTTTTTATTCAAAGTTACCTTGTCTACATTTTTTTTACATTCTCGAGCCCTTAATGTGCCATCTCATGGCTTCATATTTTTTCTGGCTTTTCTGCTGCCCCCTTCAATGTCTCATGCTCCAAAAAAGGGACGTTACTTAGACGAGAATCTATGATCTAAAAGGCGAAAAATATACCTTGTTTGTTTTTCGAAAATTGGTCACTAACTGGCCCCGTAATACGATGCTCCTGTTGCTTCATTTCCGAAAATTATAAAATAAAGACAATGAATTAAATTAAATTTATTTAAAAAATATATGGTAATTGTAATATTTAAAGCGCAGAGATTCATTTTGGCGCCCCCTAAATTTCGTAGCCCCAAGCGCTCGCTTATTTTCAATGAATGATAATCCGCAGCTGGCTAGACAACCAACTAACTACTCGCGTCATAGCTGCTGTACATGTACGAATAAAGTACACTACGCGATGGTAACGTTGTATGTTAAATCAATGCGGTTAACCATTACTGTTTGATTGAATTAATTTCAGGAGCAAATGGAAAGCTTTAAACAGTCAATTCAGTAGAAAAATATTTAGTTGGGATATTTTCTTTCCAGAAAGATAAGATATTAAAATTAAATTAAAAACTACAGTAATTTTATTGATCCATGGTCGAGCTGGAAATCAGCAACACTACTGACGTTGAAAAATATTTATAATATTTTAAAAACATTTAAATATACATATATAAAAGGAAAGGGATTCGTGATTGTTTGTTTAATCCTTTTTTGGTACCGGTAACACATAATATAATCTAAAAGAATGAATAAATGTCACAACGATTTTTTTTCCATTATTATTTGTATTCACTGGAGACAAGACTTGGGTGCACTACCTCACACTACACCGAAATCAAAGAACAGTCTAAACAATGGAAGCACCTAGAGTCACCGACAGAAAACGGATCACCGAGCGCAGCTCACACCTGGCGGGCGAAGCGAGGGGAAGATTCATCACGTAAGGCTGCCAATCCAAGACTGAGCAGGCAGCTCGCTAGGGAAGGGATTTGGAGTGGGAAACCAAGGTACACTACAGAATCGCGGGATCCACCATAACAGCACTTTTCAGGACTGTAGCGCCATGGAAACTTATTTTACGGATAACCCTCATAAAATATACAACTCGTATTGCTTTTAAGACATGCAAAAAAGCTTATTCGCGTTAGTTTTTCTGTACAAGGTTTAAAAAAGTGTATGTGTGGTGTGGCTTTCAAAGGCTTTCAGCAAACTGAGATATTGTCACAGATCTAGTTATATTCATAATATTTCCTCCCTGTGAAATGCGCAGAAATTTTTGAGGACTTATTTTTTGCGGGACATGTTATATGTGCGCCATTTATCCACAGGAGGCTTTCGAAGAAAAACTCCTTTGTAGAGATTTTTGTATTTTGACAATGTTAATTCAATCCATTCAAATAAAAATAACGTAAAATCATCCTGTTAAAGTCTTCGTATAACTAACTATTTTTCAGTGAAAAATTGACAACTGTAAACTCTAATCACTATAAATAATTGTATGACTTTTTAATGTATAAGTACTAAATACATTCGATTTATTTTTAACTATTTAATATTGGTTTCTACTGTTACTATGGCTCTCTTTTCTTCAAGCCACCGGGCTCTTGCCGTCTAGGAAAACCGTCGAGAACTAAATACAAAATGTACTCGGCGAAGCTAAGGGGTCGAAGCTGACATGGAATGAGGCAAGGACAAAGGCGGCTGACAGAGCTTTATGGCCGCGTGTCGTGATGTTCATATGCTCCAGTTGAGGGGATCGGACATGGACAAATGAAATGAATTTATTATTAAAAATAGATAACATTTAATTTGTTCACATAATCCATGCTACAAAATGTAATATGAAAAGTAATATAAAAAACAAATTACCATAAAAAAAATGATTTTTTTGCATTTCTTAAAAGAATATAAAAAAATACTAAAAAATAAATTGTTTTTTTAATAAATTATTAGTAATTACGATACCCTATCTTCGATGATCATTTTTAAGGTTGATTATGAATTCAGCTTTTTCTGTATACCTGAAAAAATGAAAAAATATATTAATTTACGAGTGATTTGTCAAATAATATTCTATAATATACAAAGCTAGTGAATAAATGTTGACTGATTGAATAATAAAAATAATAATATACATACTCTGAATATATACTATAAAGATATCTATCGTTATAAGATGGTAACAATGGTATAAATACATCATTTATCGCGTTTACGTTCAGGCGGAGAAATATTTGAGTGGACTGCGCGGTGTAAAAGAATAGAGCAAAGGTTGCAAGGCTCGTGGTTCGAATCCCGCGTCTGCCGATATTTTTTTTTAATGAATTGATGCGTATAAAATTTGATGTATAATTGTATGTGTGTATTTAATTACTAATAATATTCTAGGCAGATTTCTTCCACTTAAAAGATAATATATGAAAGCAAAATAAATAAATATAGTTAAATGAAGAGAATATCGATCAAAAAAATTCAAACAAGACAATCAAAAAAAATAATTTAAAAGTAAACGATATTTCTTCCTGATGAAATCCTATAATAACAAATTCATTGTTAAAATGCCATTCAATGTTGAAATATTTCAGTTAAAAATGTATCAGTATTGGATGAATTCGCTTGCTCTCTTGCCTATTAATTCATTAAAATTACCTTTGCAAAAACCGCTATCCTCTCGAGTAGATAGAGAGACTAATGGCCGAGCAATTTGTCGCCTCTTCCCAATCCGAGCCTCCGAATCTGAATCTAGGTCCCCATACATTATTACTGAGCAACGTAGAGTCTTCTCGGAAAAACGTCACACACGTAGATTATTTATTCACCGTGCAGCGGTATCGAACTGAAAACGTAGCATCTTTACAGGATATAAAAAATCAGAGAATCGCACCTAGTATGTATAGAGAAAAAAATGATATTATCCGCAGCAAAAGAGTAAGGACTTATTGATGAATTGCTCCTAAACTGCTGTCTATTACATCTTTGCACTTAGGGGTATACAAGGGAACATATGTTTGCCGACGGTCTTCAAGGCAAAAGCTTTCGGCCGTAAGGAGACGGCATCTGTAGTATGAAAGGCACGTTTTGTTCGTTTGTTTATCAACATTTTTGAAAATCAATAATATATAATAAGAATAACACATTATTAGCGAGAAGCTTCCGCGTCCAGAGCCGTTTGATCAACACTATACAGTCCGATTACACAACATGCGTGTAATCGCCAGGACGAACGTTAAAGACGGGTCATACAACATGTGTGTCAACGCCTATGCGTTGGCGGAACGACGACACACACGATTATAAACAGCTTGTGTTATGTTTTTTCTAACGCTTTATTGGACGATCACACAACATATGTGTTGTTTTAACTTTCTTAATTTATTATTAGGACTTATTGATAAATTGCTGCTAAACTGCTGTCTATACCTTTTTTCCACTGAGAAGTCTACTAAGGAGACGGCTGGTTTGTTAATCACTAATCAGCATTTCAGGAAATCGGCAACATAATACAATAAGAATAACGCATAAAGCGTTCGGCGTTTTTTGATCCGTTTGATCCTAAGGAACAGTTCAACTCTACCAACGATAGAAGCAGCAGGCGGTAACCATCCATGTTTTGCTCCGCTTCCAAAAACACCTAACTAAAATAATCGAATTAAAATCGCGTTTAAAATCGACTATCGACATTGACCAATGAGTTAATTGATAAGTATTTAATATCTTGTTTTAACATGGATCACACTGAACACTGTTTCACTCGATGGACGACTGCAGTTTCGCAATCTATGAACGCTTCTGCAGTCTTACAGCAAGTGAAACAGTGCTCAGTGTAATCCATGCTAAAACCATGTATGAAATACTTGTCTATTCGATTTTGAAATGCATCTCAAAGTGAATGCTAAAAATATAAATAACATTGACTAATGATAATCAATAAGAGTTAATTTATTCTTAGCTATTTCTTATTGGATACTTCTCCTTTACGTGATAATTTAATGGCAATTTTGGTAATTATATCTTTCAGGTCACCTGAAAAAGCTGCATGAAAGACTTTCAATATTAAAGGCTTCGCGTGTCGGCTGTTGTGAACCCCGGGCCTCGGTCTCAGGTCCCCAGGAGGGTCGGCACCGCGGTATCTGTCCCCGATACATTCCCAGTGACACTTTGCAAAGCGAATGCAAACTTTTGCGAAATTACCGCAATTTGTAAAAACCGCAATGTTATGTTTCGCGCGCCCCCCGCGTTTGTTATTGTATCGCGTTTGATTGATTGGGAAACGTAAACCGAAATTTGTCCGCAACTGCTTTTGTTATATAATTTTTGCTATGTTACATATGAAATTATGTTGTTTTAAATTACAGCAGTTATATTTTTATTTAAGACTTGATTCGTCCGACCTATACATGACGTTTCGCCGGCCGGACAGGGACTTGACTGACGACTAACCGCGCTCGTAATGGGCCGTCGCCCAGCGCCGCAAGTGTCGGTCTACAGAATTAATGGCGCACCAATGACAACAGATATGTACATAACTAACGCCACAGCCGTGACCGGACTTGTCTAAAATGTCAATATGGCGATACATACATGTACGACAAGCGAACAGAAATAAGAGACGAAAGAATGCATATCGAGGTTTTCGGTACCAGTCGGCAAGGGCAATATCATGCTGATGTCAATATTTAAAATCACTGAAAAATAGTACAAGCTAATTATTTATTAAGAGCAAATATGTGAAACTTTAAAATTCTAATAAATATCAATTAATATGATAAACGCTCAGGATCATAATGTATTACTTATTGGAGAATACCGACAGATGGTGAAAGTAATTCTGAAGTCTCATCTGTGGAATTCTATGACGCTTACCATAGTGCATATGGCTATGCGCTGCATGTGGAGTGTTGATCCGCCAACGTCACAGAGATTCATGCATCATCATTATTATTACAGGAATTTACTATGAATAAGTGGTCTTCACGGGACGACTTTCGTCTACCACAACTTTTAATTAATATGCTATGACTGGCATTTTACAGAAGGATGCTTCTGCTTTAAGCTCTCTTATGCTTTCCGGTAGCGAGTTCCAGGCCATTGGTGCCGCGTAGCTGAAAGCCCGATTGCCAAAGACCGTGCTAGAACTACCTACCGTCAGCTGCAGGGTGCTTCTATTTGCTCTAGCTGATCTGAGTGTCTCTCCACGCGCGTTTATTTTTGAAGGCTTGATAAGTTCTGTCAAATAGCCCGGTGCAGTACCGTTGAGTGCCTTGTAAGTTAAGAGGCAAAATTTGTACTGGATTCTAGCCGAAACTCTCAACCAATGCAGTCGGTGTAGTATTGTATAGTATCTAAGCTTTCTATAATATCTTTCTGATGCGATTAATGTCATTTTTAGTCGGTAATTAAAACTGAATAAAAAATCACACTATTTTAGTACTATCTATTCTACTTGTCATGCTACGTATTAACACAATAATTTATACGTAGTTGACTATACTATTTATGATGTCTATACTTTACTAAGGTCTAAGGACAAAGGTCATACTATAATATAGCTGCAATCTATGAGGTCGTAAAATGACGTTGCATCGATAGTTTGTTATTATTACATACTACGAAAATACATCAGGGAGAAAGCTTCGAAGCTCGGGTTTACATTATGTACTTAACTGGCAATGTTAACTTCGGACTTAACCAAGCTACTTATTTAAGCCGAGAAACATTAAACGTATACGGAAGCTAGAGTCCGGTTTGAAGGCTATAGTTATTGAGCGGGTGCAGGCAGGATGAATGAGTCTGTTCGAGCTATGAAGGATAATAAAAAATATATAGTAGTTGCTATATTTTTCAATTTATAGTAAGATTATTGTCGATTGGGTGAAAAAGAAATTTTTCCAAACAGTCATATTATCATCAAAGAGGACATTTTATATTTTAAAAATGTATTATAACGAAATTAAAAGTTGGGTTTATATTCCTGATATGTGTCGGACCGGGCGGCTAATCCAGTGGCAAAAGCGTTGGTTTGTTATTTAGACGCCGTCGGTTCAAAATCCTACCAAGCTTGATTTTTAAAAATTGATTTAATCAATCTAAGCTCTATATATGCCCCCGGTAGGGTAGGGCAACGTCTTAAGGATAAGACAAAATTGTTTGATTATCCCAACGGGAGCGTTGGGATAATCATAAGATACAAACATTTCTCTGCTACAGTCGCAGTCTCTGCAAGTTTGCGGGCTCTTGTACTGGAGGATCCCGGGAACCATATGTTTCCATGTCCTCTGGGTATACAGGTGTTCTTGGACAAAGCATATAAAGGGTCCGCCATCTAACGTTTTTTTTTCAACTAGTGCTTATTTCGTGAATGGTAACACTTAGCTCATGTCTGATTTGACAGATAATTAGTTTTATCCTTCCGCTGAACGAATATGGTTGTGTATACGCTTGAAGAACGCTGGGAAATATTGCGACATTACTTTGAAAATCATGGTAATGTTGCAGAATGTGTGCGAAAATTGCGTACGGATTTTGGAAGAAGAGAATCACCGTCAGCTCCGTATGTTCGTTATCTTGTGAAAAAAGTGAAAGAAACTGGCATCCTCATCGATAAACCAAAGCGTGAAAAGCCAAAAACAGTGCGTACACCCGAGAATATTGCTGCTGTGGCAGAAAGTGTGCGTGAAGCGCCATCAACATCAATTCACCGTCGTTCTCAACAATAGAACGAATTTTTGTTCACAAAAATTGAAGAGGAGGATATTGGCAACATTTGGTTTAAACAGGACGGCGCTACGTGCCACACAGCCGAAGCTACACTCGATGTTTTGCGCCCTTTTACAAAAAAAAAAAGTTATTTGGCGGACCCTATACAATCTGAGCAGGGGGCATCCCTGTAGGGTTGACATAAATGACAAAAAAGGCTAGACCTCGGAAGCGTCGGGCAAAGCATCCTGTGAAATAAGTATTATTATTATAGGAACTGGTTTGATATTTATAGGAATTGGTTTGATATTTATCATCACATATGACGTTTATGATTATTCATTATTTTTAAAAGACACCGTAGTACTATCTAAGCAATCTCACAAAAAAAAGGTAATTTCGTGTATATTTTTTACCAGAAAATTCTTGTTAAAACTGTAAAAAAATATTACCTTTCTTGATGTTTCCGCAACATTTATTACTGAAATACTACATAATTTGCTAACAGTAGGAACATATTTTGAAACAATTTATACGGATACATTACTACTATACTCGTACTTGTACTGAAATATCGCGTGGTATGTATTTAAATCTCTCTATTACCTGTACTCCCGTAATTACATATAACAATGTACTTAAGCATACACAGATTCATCACCAAAGCTCATACTCTATTACATACAAAATATAATCCGCTTATCTTGCCCACTCAGTCAGACCAGCTCGATATTACATACAAGGAACTGACCATTGAAATATTAATTCAGCATTAAATATACGAATTTACATATCTCTTAGGGGCATTGTGGAATTGAATATATCCTACTTTTATTGATACTGATATCAGCTTGATATAGCTCTTTTAAGCTGATGCCGAAAAGCCTCGAAAATCGATCTTTTGTCTCTTATTTTGGTTCACTCGCCTGACATTCACTTTTTCATCACTCATTTTAATTTTATATAATATTACACGGCGTTTGCATACGTCATCTTATTTGTTATGAAAGTTGGTCTATTTTAATGTTTGTGCAACTGTCATATTTAATTTGCTTTTTTGCCGTGATTGTCTTGGCGGCGCTGCATGTCACAGTGTTCCGGCAGACGTCAGTTAGGCCTCGTCCGGCCCGGCATCATGTAAGGTCGGACGAGGGAATCAAGTTTTACTAAAAATTCTTCTTTTTCGAACCCGCGACTTGTTGTTTTTTTAAAGACGGGGGATGTCAATACTTACAATGCATGGTGGGTTATTTTATAAACCACCTAATAAAAATTAAACTTTACAAGCACAGCAGTATAAAATTTACCCTACAATCCGAAATTACTTAGCTCATACTTCCAAGAACTTCTTTTGTAATACCTTTTTATTTTGTAAATTTAGATCCAGAAAATAGTTGCGTAACCATTTAAAAAAAAATTAATAAAAAACTCAGTGCAACTTGGGTATATTTTTCCACCAAAAATCCTGTGCCTCAAAGGGATATTCGATGATAATATTAATACATCTTGACTGGCCAGAAAGGCAATGATTAAATTCTAGTGGTGCATTCCCCCTTTCCCGGTTTTATTGTCACATAAAACGGACGGATTATGTCGGGGATTCCCCCTGGGAACCGCCCCTCTGATAATGCAAATTTAATCTGCAGTCAGTGGGATGCACCCCTGCACTGACGTCATCCATGTACAACGTGGATCATAGACTGCCGTCAAATTTTACGACAGCAAAAATGAACGTTTCGCATTTTAATAAAAACTAAAATTTGCGTGGTCATAAAAAATGTTGCGCTGTGTTGATGGTGATATAAATTTATAGTGGAGAGGTAAGAGTAACTAGGACCGTTTCGCTTTTAAAATGGCAATACACAGTTCTTGAAATTATTCCTATTATAATGCCATCAGTATGATATAGCCCTTGGTGTCTGGTACCGAAAACCTCGATATACAATCTTTCGTCTCTTATTTCTGTTCGCTTGTCGTACATTTATGTATCGCAATATATTGGTATTTTGGACAAGTCCAGTCACGGGTGTGACGTTAGTTATGTACTTGGCTGCTGTCATTGGTGCGCCATTAATTCTGTAGCTCGCCACTTGCGGCGCTGGGCAACAGCCAGTCGTCAGTCAAGTCCCTGTCCAGCCGGAGAAACGTCATGTATAGGTCAAGCGGGGAAATCAAGTCTTAAATAAAAATAAATGCGAATTGCGCATCAAAAACAAGTTATTTTGCTTTGTGATCTGCTCCTGCATCCTTCTTCCACGCGGCCACTTGACGAACCCGCGAGTCTGCCTAACTAGGTATAACCTATTTTAAAGCAAGCTCTATTTCAACAAACAAAAAACAGTATTTATTCAGATATTAAATTTATAATTATTTCATAATATTCTCCAACACCACTTTTAACATTTTCTTACTTATTCCCATTTAATTAAATAATTTTTAACATAGTTGGATTGCGGTCTAGACGCGCGTTTAACGTGACGAAACGCCGACGGTGAAGATTTGAAATAATTCAAATAATTCCGCCGGCCCCACGTGGTACGTGGACGTAGGTACGTGGCACGTAATACGTGGGCGAGCGCGCTCGCTAAAAGCGTCCATTACGCTAATGCTTTTGCACGCAAACCGGAGTGGATTGTCAACTGCAGTCCGCGCTACGAGTACCCGAGTCCAATCGTTAAAACCACTCTGTCAAACCAACAACTTGCGAATACTTTCATTTTATTATCTCCGTGCTGATGCGAACAATGCTCAACTCTTTTCGCAAATCTTATGGAATTATTTAAAGACGAATGAAAAAAAAAATGTACGAGAGATGCAACTAAGTTAATAAAACTCTTAAAGATAACGTTATTTATATATTTTTAGTATTCAATTTTTGATGCATTTCAAAATTTGAAAAGATACTTACCTTTTACCTTGCTAGAAGCTTATGGTTTCGATTTCATTGAAAGTTTCGTCAGTTCTCCATTTTTATAAATATGCTGGTATTCCAGCAAGTGAATGAAACAGTGCTTAACATGATCCATGTAAAAGGAAAGAAATAAATGATTTCTTTTCCTTTTTTTTCAACATTTTACTGACTTGCAACTTTTTTTTAATGTAAACACATACAGGAGAATACCGACAGATGGTGATAGTAATTCTGAAGTCTCATCTGTGGAATTCTATGACGTTTACATGGTGCATATGGTTAGGTTTATGTTATACGACTTCACGTCGCCGGGATAATTATCGGATCGCGTGGTGGAAGCATGGGGAGCAGATCACAAAGCAAAGAATTTATTTTTGAAGCACCTATTCGCATCTATTTTTATTAAATACTTAATTTCCCTGTCCGACATATACATGACGTTTCGCCGGCCGGACAGGGAAAGCCGCGCTACACGAGTCGCCCTCAGACCGGGGCACTGTGACATGCAGCGCCGCCAAGATAATCACGTAAATAAAAAATAAAATATGGTTTTTCGAGGCTTTTCGGCATCAGCCTAAAACAGCTATATCAAACTGACGTGTTGTAAGTAAAGAAGGTAAAATGTTGCCATATTAATTCTACCAAATAATGTACTTGGATATACTCTACACTCTACAGAGTGTATCAAACTAGACTTGCCACTCTATGTAGAGAATTGTATCTCTTAATTAAGATATAAACACGGTCTTGCTGTATTTCAATTAGGAATCCAACGGTGGGCAACATTGAGAGCAATGCAGCTTAAGCGAAATGGGGCAACTTAGAGATTGGGGAAGGGATACAAACATGCAAATTGAATAAATATAATCAGAACATGTGTAAGCATATCATGGAATATATTGTAGTTTAAGCAAGATGTTGGTGCTAGAGATACAATATTTGATTTATATCTTTTTGGGCATTAGACCTCACCAATTGTTAGCATTTTACTTGTACTCCTCGGTAACTCTAATCAAGGCATTGTTTTTCAGAGAACTTTCTCATTAAGCGAGTGACAAAATATGGTGAGCAATACCCGACCGCTGCATAGCGTTTCGCCGGTCGGACGAGACTTGACTGACGACAGCCGAAACACAGTGACACGCAGCACCGCCAATCACGGCAAAAAAAAAAACAAATTAAAGATGACAGTTGCAACAACATGAAATGCAGCATCTGTCATAACAAGTAAAATGGCGTATGCAAACACCGTGTATTATAATATAATTAAAACTAACATTTTTAGATATGCATGACAGGCGCGAGAACAAAAATAAGAGGCGAAAGATCGTTTTCTCGAGGCTTTACCAAGTATGTAGTTTTTCAAAATGTGACTCACTAACCTCATTTCATCTAATGTTATATGTACAGCGCACAGGCCGGTAGCTCTTGACGTAAAGGTAATTAAGAAAAGCGTACATTAGTCTTGAGATAACGACAATAATTAGAGTAGTCACGTTAATTTTACAAACGTTCCAATTACACGAATGCGAAAGTAGTCGAGACCTTTCCATGTTTGAGGTCAACAGAGGAAAAAAAATGTATGAATAAACGAAGATGATGATGACCGCAAAAAGACAAGTCCTAATGATACAGAATTGACACTCTTTGTGCAAAAGGCAGACGATTGAAATATTTGAATATAAACGAATACATTACAAGTTGTTAGAAATACATTATATATAGTTTAACCCTTTCATTACTGCTCGGTGGAATACAAATTATACTGTCAATTATAAAACTAGTATTTAAAACATAAATGTACTTATCTGGTATATTTTCATATATCACATTGGTTCTTGTATCCTTTAGCTATCCAGATGATGCATAAAAAACTATTCTAAGAAAGTAGCAAAACGATATATCACGGCTACATATGTCAACGGCAAGGGAATCTTTGACGGCATATATCGGGTACCGATCCGAACAGCTTAAAAGACGATCGGCGGGTATAGTTCAATGGTCAAAGCTCTTTGCTTTGCAAGCCAAAGGTCGTGGGTTTTCGAATGCCGACGGAGATAAAAAAAAATAGGATTTTTAATCGATATCTGAGCTCTAAAATAACCCCCGGTTGGTGAGAATTTGATCCCTCACCCGTAAAATGCCAGTCGTAGCCTATTAATTAAAATTGGTGGTAGACGAAAGTCGTCCTGTGAAGACTATCCATTCACAGTATATTCCTGTAATAATAAGAATGATGCGTGAATCTCGGGCTGTAGTCTATGAAGTTGGTGGATCAACACTTCACATGCAGCGCTTAGCCATATGTATCATGGTAAGCGTCATAGAATTCCATAGATAAGACTCCAGAATTACTATCAACATCTATCGGTATTCTCCTGTATGTGTTTATTTACAAAAACTGAAAAAAATGTCGCCGGGATAGTCATCAGGACGCGTGGTCAAGGGATGAGGAGCAGATAGGCAACACAAATAAATTTTTGAGAAGCACATTAAAATATATTTAAGTAAAAGATTGACAAACTTCCGTTATTCTGCCCGGGTCAAAAACAAGGATGTGTCTCACACCCCGGGCAGACTCGGACTGACGACTGGCCAACGAGCGCCCGTATTTAGGTGAAAGCCCAGCGGCGAAATGAATACTGTGGTCATTTACAGAGCCTGTCAAATAAACCAAAGAGAGGACCTGTCAAATAAACCAAAATGGCAGCAGAGCACCAAATTTTTATCTCCTTAAAACTAGACTTAGCCTAACAACTTTTATGTTATATACTAAATAATTATTTACATACAAAATGCAATTAATAACATCAGGGAAAAAATGGGGCATAGAGAGGGGGTTAAAATACATGACCAAAAGATTGATATGATAAGGTTTGCTGACGACATTGCTCTGATTGCTGAAACTGAAGATGAACTCACTGAAGCGCTGACATCCATGGAAAACATATTTAATTCCAACTACAATATGAAGATAAACAGCACAAAAACCAAAGTCATGAGAGTAAGCCGCAATGAGCAGCAGAAAATTAACATATCAATGCTAGAGTGCCCCTAAAAGATGCAAAAGAATTTGTATACCTTGGAAGTACGATCACCTGGGATGGCAGAACAAAAGAGAAGTCAACAGTCGAATACATCAAGCAAGGCTAGCTTTCAATAAAAAGCCAAAATTCTTGAGTCAAAGAATATTACTTTAGGGCTCCGCAAGCAACTTGTCAAAACACTTGTTTGGAGCATCTTAATGTACGGCTGTGAGACATGGTGCTTATCTGAAAGTGATAAAAAAAGACTAGAGGCCTTTGAGATGTGGTCGTACAGAAGAATTCTCGGAATTTCCTGGAGAGACCACGTCACGAACAATGAGGTTCTCAGGATAATCAAGGAAGATAGGCACCTAATAAGAACCATCTCAGAGAGGCGAGCCCGATGGATTGGTCACATCATGCGACACGATGGTCTTCTTCACGATATTGTGGAGGGGATGGTTGAGGGTAGAAACTGTAGAGGGCGCCCTAGACGGGAGTATTTACAGCAAGTATTCGAGGACATGAATTGTAGCGCCTATGCTGAGCTGAAAAGGGTTGCGGAGGACCGAGAGGAATGGAGATCGAGATGCAAGATTCTGTTGGCTGCAAACCAATCCACCGGATTGATACTACGAAGAAGACTAAATAATCAAGCTTTATGTTCTTGATTATAGTTAATATGTGTATAGTGCACCTAAAAGGTCTTAATTATAAATTAATTAAATATTAACAACAAGTAGAGCTGAATAGTAAGTAGAAAATATCTACAAAAAACAGTTCACAAGTACAAACACAAAAGCTCAACAAAAGCAGTTAATTTTAATTAGAGCTTTTCCACTCTAAACGGGACGATAATGCGGCTGAAGTGTGCGATTTTAAACTCAACGATGGTCTCGAGTCTAGACTGCAAGCAGAGTCAGTCAGTTAAAATATATATGAAATGAAAAAAGCTCGCAGTGAAAAGGGCTGAAAACGGCGAAGTGGAGAGATAGACGCAGACGAAGGAGTCCTTCAGAAGAAGATTTTCATAAAAAAAGTTGTAGAGTCGTCCTTTGACGTCCCGGGCAGGTCGAGCGTTTAAAAGAGCGGCGCCGGATGTGGATGGAGGCTCTCCTTCTTCTTCCTGCCTTCCCCCGGGAACCGGAAGCGAGACAGACTCGATATAATGCAAAAAATAATGAGATATTTCCTACGTCGTTGCTGCCTACTTCAGAGTGCAACGTTGAATGGAAATGACGTATACTTAAGTAGTTGTTCTGTCTGGAATAACGACGTTACCAAGCGATGCAATCTTGAGTATATATATATATAAATATATATAGGGTCCGCCATCTAACTTTTTTTTTTCAACTAGTGCTTATTTCGTGAATGGTAACACTTAGCTCATGTCTGATTTGACAGATAATTAGTTTTATCCTTCCGCTGAACGAATATGGTTGTGTATACGCTTGAACAACGCTGGGAAATATTGCGACATTACTTTGAAAATCATGGTAATGTTGCAGAATGTGTGCGAAAATTGCGTACGGATTTTGGAAGAAGAGAATCACCGTCAGCTCCGTATTGTTGTTATCTTGTGAAAAAAGTGAAAGAAACTGGCATCCTCATCGATAAACCAAAGCGTGAAAAGCCAAAAACAGTGCGTACACCCGAGAATATTGCTGCTGTGGCAGAAAGTGTGCGTGAAGCGCCATCAATGGCAATTCACCGTCGTTCTCAACAATAGAACGAATTTTTGTTCACAAAAATTGAAGAGGAGGATATTGGAAACATTTGGTTTCAACAGTACGGCGCTACGTGCCACACAGCCGAAGCTACACTCGATGTTTTGCGCCCTGTTTAAAAAAAAAAAGTTATTTGGCGTACCCTTTATATATTTATTAAATTAGATGATTTTCAGTATTATAGTAAATTGTAAAAAAAAAGTACGCACTAAAAATATTTATTTGTGGGAGAAGGATGGTTTCACTAGGATGGCGAAGCGAGGAGGAGATCCATCACATACGGCTGCCAAGCCAAGACTGAGCTCCGCAGGAAGCTCGCTAGAGAAGGAATTTGGAGTCGGGGAACCAAGGTACCCTACGGAATCGCGGGATCCACCATAACAGTGCTTTTCAAGAGTGTAGCGTCATGGGAATCTTATATAACGGATCGCCTTCGTAATATTTATATAAATTATATCCAAAGGCATATTACGGTTCACATTATGAATTATTAAGTTAGTAAAAAGTGGCCGGTATTAAAAGAAAACTTTCTTCGAATTTTCCATCTAATTATTCAGATTGGCTGAATTTTGACGAAACTGATGGCGAAAGTGTACCTTTCGGATGAATAATAAATGCGAAATATGAAAGGAAAAGGGACAGGTGGGCGTGGTTCGAGAGCGTCTTTTAAGCCAGGGCCGAAACAGGGAATAAATTATGAGAAAAAGGTAATGATTAAGACAGTCAATGGCGCTTTAAATATCATCTGCTTTCAAAACCCGATGGACTTTTGATGAGATGCCCAGATTCACAGCCGTAAAGAAGAATGGCGACTATATATTGACATCTCCGTTTACAAAAAGGCGACACCATGTCGCCGGGATTGTCATCAGGACGCGATGGGGTAGGAATGAGGAGCAGATGCGCAACACAAAGAACTTTCGAAAAGCATATTGAAATTTATTTAACACAAAAGATTAATACAAACTTCGGTATTCGGCCTGGGCCACAAACAATGAACGAACTACCTCCGTCGAGACCCGAGCCGAAAGTGACTTCGACTGTGCCGTAACACTCGCGGAACCCTTCTTTCACCTTTCAGTCCCTTGACGAACTATCCGCTGTCACGAAAATCAAAATGGTGAAGTAACGATTTTCCTTATATTACTAACATTTTAATATATGCGTGTCCAAAGAGCGAATAAGAGACGAAATATCAATTGTCGAAGCATTTAGCTCCTTTCCTACGGCTCGGTTTGAATACAAATTATACTGTCAATTATAAAACTAGTATTTGAAGCATACCTGTAAATGTACTTATCTGGTCTATTTTCATATATCACATTGGTTCTTGTAT
Source organism: Glossosoma conforme (assembly GCA_022606575.1). Taxonomy (NCBI): domain Eukaryota; kingdom Metazoa; phylum Arthropoda; class Insecta; order Trichoptera; family Glossosomatidae; genus Glossosoma; species Glossosoma conforme. Next base: position 2,356,337 of record JAGTXR010000011.1, on the reverse strand, counting down.
CCTTTAGCTATCAGATGATGGGTAAAAAATTATTCCAAGTAAGTAGCAAAACGATATATCACGTCAACCGATGTCAACGGTCGGAGAATCTTATGACGGCATATGCCGACAACCGATGCGAAAGGGTTAGGCACCAGCCTGCAAGGGCTATATAGAGTTGATGTCAATATTGACACGATTGGCTATTCCTTGAGAGTTTAAACATCAATAATAAAGTGACTTTCCCTGGTTCTGAAGTTCTGCACTGCAGTTCAAGAGTCACGAAGCCTAGATGCCAATTGTAAAATGATTAAGCCTGAAAATGACGTCCCTTTTGATATTTTATTTGACATGAAATACGAGACAAATTCTCTTCTGAACGGGATAGTTCACATCGGGAAAAGGAAAAAAAATAAAGATTGCTAGCCTTTGTAATATTCATAATTTTTATGTATTTTTATCATTTTCTCAATGAGACACATGTTACCTGAGGCCTGTCATGTTTTAGCCGATATTCGTGGGGCTATTTATAAAATCCACCTGGCGGTCTGAATTAAATGACTGTCAAAAACATTTAAATAAAAATAAAACGAAAGCACGATAGAGGGCAGTTATGTCTGTCTCTATAAATAAAATGGCATGTTTTCGTGAAGTGAATACTCATTATTTTTAAGTTATTACGATAAATATATTATAAGACATATTAATAACTGTAATACAACATGTGAACTACATAAAGAATAAAACAAGTATGTAAAACAGTAAATGAAACCACTGATTTTTTAATAAATCACTTTACCGGTTTCGGTGACATGGGACCATCATCAGGAGCTACTTACTAAAACTAAACCTAAATACAGTATAGTTAATTAAGGTTACAAAGAGAAGTAGAGGGAAGAGGTGTAGTGTTTGACACATATGTTGACGAAACTGTTGAACACAGCGAATGTATTGGAAACATTAAGAACCGGATTATACGTTAAAACTAATTGATTATTAAGGATCTTTATTTTTATTATTGCTGATAAATTTGTTTCATGTTTTTTAAGCTTCAAGATTTGTCATCATAAAAATTGACCATGCGTTAATAACGTTAAACTTTTGTTAAATATTTAACTTCATTCAAGCCTAGGTAGAGTGATTATTAATTAAAACTAAGTGATTTCTCTGAAATTTTGATAAATATGATTTTCTAAATGTGAAAATTTTCACATTTAGACAATATTGTCCAAATACAAAAATAATTTTTACAGCTTCCTTAAATATTTTAACGAAAATGTATTCGTAAGCGTAATGAACGTTACTCTAGTTATTATGTAGCTACATTGTAAGAAGTACCGAGTATTTCAGCGACGTTATACAAGCGATGCGCACGTTTCAGGCCTTTGCGAAATTCTGATGTAACGTCACACAGTCGGGTGTGGGGGTGAAGGGGTTAAGGTTGTGGCGCATAGGCGTAAGAGGCCAACGAGCAACGGCAACAGTTATACTTTAACAACATTATACTTTACCATATCCGTTCCATATCTGGAACATATGTTCACTATAAATTCACACTTAGTTCTCAATTTTTATTTTATTTCTTTCAGAAACATTACAAATTTTATTTAATACGATCCTGAAATAAAATGTGATACAAAAATTTATAAATATAGGTATTTATGATTATTAACAACAATTATTATTAATTATAAAGTCCCGAAGCTCGCTAAACAGAAGACTCCACGAAGTTACTTTGATAAATAAATTCGTGGAGCCCATGTCGAAACTGGGCTTCTCTCAAGTGGAATATATCAATATTCGAGGCGATATGGATGAACACTCTACCAAGAGGTATAGTCTCTGGCAGGTTACTATTACTTCTAGGAAGAACAAACAATCTGTGCCTCCTTATCCTTAAATTAGTTCTGTCAGTTGCCACAGTCCATAGGTAGTCTCAATCCATCTCACCTGGAAACATGCATGGTTCCTAACCACCAAGACAGAAGAAGCCAGAGAACGAGAAACAGAAGAGACGGCTGCTATAATATCCGAGGCATATTTTTGGGTGATTAGTTAATCGGAATTTTTTTCAGGAAGCTCCCAAGGCCTGAACCAATTGGTCCTAAGGATCGGATTAACCCGGCTAGCCACACGCATTTAATGATGCTTAACTTTGTTGATCTAACGATAATTGCTCTAATGATGTGCTATTGTGCCAGTGATATAGTCAGTGATGACCAATATCTGTGTTTCTTACTTTATACAGTGTGGATATCTCCAAGAAACAGATACACTTGCAATATCTTCAAGCCCGCACATAAACACAACACACGTTTTCCGAATGCAGCGTCCAGGCGACTTGAATGAGCAGGGTCCACTGAAATGTGCTCTTCTGCATGGAGTTTCATAAAAAAATAATCATATCTACTATTTATTTGCGATTCCGCAGGACTACAAAAACAACAAACTTTTTCTCTCTCTGATGATCTGGGGTCGGCTCTCCTTGTGAACATTCGCCATGTCTGTTTGTCCTGCGTTGCATTCTAAGTCAAGCCCACAGTTTTCAGATCCTTGTCTACAGTTTCAGTCCAGGTTATCTGTGGTCTTCCAGGTCTTCTTCTCAGCGTGGGTATGTTGAGAGCTTTCTTCACCATGTGGTCCTTATCTCTCCGTGTCGCATGCCCATACCATCTTTGGCGGTTTTCCTTTATCGTTTCAGGTATGGGGGCCACCCGAAATGAACTCAGAATAAGCTATTTCGAAAACAACTAACTTTACATTGAAAATTTAAGTTTTGAGCTTTTTTAGTTGAATGAAAATACCAAAGTACAGGTGATAACATGCTTGAGTTAGTTCAAAGCCTCGGAAGCGTCGACTTATCTTCCTATGTTGTAAAATATTCGATTAAAAATCATTCCAAATATGCCTTGAATATCTAGCTGTCGTTTTTTCTTCGGGCTGGAACCATAAACGTTCCTGGGTAGACCTTTGGATGCAGAGATATCTTGGGACAAAGTATAGACAAATGCCAACTGAAAACTAAGTGGCGGCAATTTTTAGCTCCTATGTAATCCAGCTTGTTGAAGCGGCTATCAAATTTAAATAATATAATTTTACTTTTAAACATTTTGCAAGTAAAACATCACAAAGTATTTTAAGGGCAGTTTCGCTTCTTTCGTAGAGTTCGCAGCAAATTCGCAAAGTGTGTTCTTGCAGTCCCTCCACGTCCGTATTCCCAAGAGGCTCACGTTGGGAGGTGGGCGGATGGGCGGGGGATGCTCCAGTTAGGCGGGGCGACCCAGATAATCCACCTTGACCCGCACAGCGCGCCCGCCCACCTGCACTGCCGCGCTGGAAGACGTTAAACACATACAAATCTCAGAAAACTAAATTTGCGCTAAGTGATTGATCATCATGTTAGCGCGGTAGTTGCTCGGTGTTATTGAAATGTTAGAAATATACAATTTGTCAGCCGATTTCAAAAAGATAAAGTTTTTACTTCTAAAATATTATGGTGGATATGCACTGTGTGAATTCGTATGTCTCGTACGATTCGATTTAACTCAGAATCACAATATATGTTTGTCATATGGAGAAAAAAAATGTAGAAAATGTGACTGCATGCGGGAAACATATGTTGTCTTTGTATGTAGGTTGGGGAGATTGCAAAGGTGCATTTATGTGTTCCTTAAAAATATCGAGATTGTATGAAGGTGGAAACGCAGACCTTGGAAGACGAAAGAAAAAGAACTTTAAAAAAACAGCCAGTTTTTGGTCGACACACATTAACTGTTAACATCCTCCTCTATAAAAATATGTTATTCAATCGCGTGGTGGCAGGATGAGGAGCAGATTAACAACACAAAGACTTTTTCTGAAGCACATTAACATATATATTTCGATAACTTTACAAACTTTTGGCCCGGACCTACTCACAGCATTCAGGCCGGGTCAACTTCAATCGGACCCTCGTCACGGTCGGGGGACAACTGACTGACTCGGCACTGCGACGTGGTCGGTAACACCCAGCGCTGCAAGTGGCGATCTCTATAACTAACGTCACTCCCGTGACCGGACTTGACAATATGGCGACACATACATGTACGACAAGCAAACAGAAATAAGAGACGGAAGATTGTATATCGAGGTTTTCGGTACCAGTTAGCAAGGGCTACATCGTGCTGAGGTCAAGTAGTATTGCGATGTTCCAGTGCCCGGTGTGCATATCTAGATCGGTGAGGTAGGTCAGCGCCTGCGGTAATATTCTCTCAGAACATAGAAGCGTCGTTAACAGTTCCTGTCTTCTGAAGGTCTGACATCTTCCTTGTGCACACAAGAAGCCGAGACCTCAGCGGACGTGAGTCGCAGCTAGTGACCTACATCGAAAGATAATCTTTTTGAACACAGAATAACGATCGTATTTTTCTTTTGTAACATTACTGGATAAAATAATACTTTTAGTAAAATAATACTAAATTAACCCTTTCAACGCGGCAAGCGAAATTAAAAAGTTGATTTGAAAAATACAAATTTTCCGTGAAAAATAAAGTATTCTATAAAATTATTTTTACTTCTATTTTGAGAATATCATGATTAAATACACAAAAAAATAGTCGTCAGGTTATATTTTGGGGGCAGGGGGGCTCGAAAAATTAAATTTAAATATATAAAAAAAAAAACGTAAAAAATCGATAGTGATTATAAAATTATTAGTCATTATTTATGATTTTGAATGGAGGGAATGTCATAATACCCAACCCTTTCTATGTTTATGACATAACAGGGCTGTCAAAAAAGATGAAGAAGGATGAAGAGGCAAAAAAGTTAAAAAAAAAATTTAAAAAACTATAATTATATTTATTAGTAACAAAATTATATTAATTTACTAAAATATACTATAACAAACTTTTATACTGATGTATAAAAATCTTTTATGGAAATATTTTAAAAATAACAGAAAAACTGAAAAATATAACGTGGAGTATATGTCATATATTATAGTCATGAAATAATACTTATATGGGGGTGCCGATCCATTCCATCAAATGTGAATTCTGAATGTTCAGCGTCAACACAAACATATTATAAAAAATAATATTGCTCTCTATAATGATGAAAGAGAGGCATGTTTGGCCTCTCTTTCCCCCACTACTGCGCAATAATTGCGTAGCAAAAAAAGTTCTGTATATTACAGACGATGTCGTTAATGCGAGGCGACAAAAATCAACTACCGCGTCCAAAGGGAACGTTTTTTACAAGCCATGGACTATAGTCGATTTACGCGTCGAGGAGGAATAAAATTCGGGCGACTATAGTCGCTTTCCGCGTCCAAAGGTTAAGATTAATTTAAGTATTCAGACACTTACGAACAAAGTACAGAAACATATAAACACACACAGAAAAATAACAAAATAAATTATTAACTCGTAATGCTCTACGCACTCTTCATATGCCGGGCATAGCTTAGTGGTTAAAGCGTTTGCTTGCCAAAACGAAGGCAGTGGTTTCTATACCCGACGGATATTAAAAAATAAAAATATTTTAATTCGGTTTATGAGCTCTATAAATATGATGGTTGGTGTGAATTTGATTCTTCACACTCGTAAAATGCCAGTCATACGCTATTAATCAAAATTGGTGGTAGACTAAAGTCGTCCCGTTAAGACCATCCATTCAAAGTAATAATAAGGATGATGCGTGAATCTCGGGCTGTAGTCTATGAAGTTGGCGGATCAACACATATGCAGCATGGTAAGCGTCATAGAATTCCACAGATGAGAATTACTATCACCATGTGTCAGTATTTTCCTGTATGTGTTTACATATTTTTTTTTATATATAAATAAAAATTCGATTCAGCTAAGTAACGTATTACTCTACTGAATTTCGAATGGTTTTCTATTGTATATGACAATGAATACAAAACGGTCAAATATTTTACGTATTTTTTTTACGTAATTTAGGTTAAATATCTTTTGTATCGCAAATAATCCTATGATTTAAATATGTGGACGGTGGATCCATTAAAGCTGAAAAGTTAAATCTCAGAGCTTGGCACATTTATGAAAACAAAGTAAAAACTATAAAGCTTTGAAATATGAGAATACGGCTAGACAGAGAGATTAGCGCATTATGGGGATTATAATACGCCGAGAGATGGATTGTATGGAATAATAAAATGTTATACTAGCGGCTATTGTAGTCAAAAATGTATCTATTATTCAATTAAACAAAGAATCGTGTATTGTAAGCGCGTGTAAAGACTTCAAAGGTCGTAGTAATCTCGGTTCTTTCGAATTAAATTGTAATTTCAAAAATATTGTTTTAAAATGTATGATGCCGATTAATTTTATCGTAGAGAATAAAATTACGATGCTTTGTTTATTTCTATTTTTTCAGGTAAGTATTCGTACTGGTTGATTTCAGCTGGATATTGTTTTTGGCACAAGCCCTTGCAGGTAAATCTCACTCGTTTAAAAAAAAAGTCTGCTTAGTTTTCGTTACTAATTACATATTATAATATTATAAAAATAATTACTTGTTAAATTGCTTTAACATGGATCACCCTGAGCACTGTTGATTACAGACATGAAGATCGCTATTTCGCACTCAATAGTGTTTGTCAGCTGATATCAACTCGATATAGCCCTTGCAAGCTGGTGCCGAAAACCTCGATATGCGATCTTTCGTCTCTTTTTGTTCGCTCGTCGGACATGTATGTTTCGCCATATTGGCTAAATTCCTTTCAGCTTTTATTCATAACTGGATTTGAACAGTTTTTACCCAACGGATTTCAGTCATTTTTATCGTAAAACTGCCATTTCTTCAGTATAAATAGAACCGATAATACCTATGATATTTGCATTAAAAATCGAAATTTTGTAAAAAATAAGACACACTTAAAGTAGACATCTTATTTCAAAAAGCGATGTCTATTTTTCAGCACTATTCTGTTCAGATCGATAAAAGGAACTGCCACACAATGGCAATATACTCGTACCTAATGTGGGTGAAATTTCCCTTAAGGGAGTCATTAAGCGCTTAACTAAAGCACTCGGAAACGCTGCGCAAAAGCGGATGATGTAACTCCATTTTTAATTAGGACGTATCTTACAAATTAAGGCCGGAGTTTAAGAAACGAGTAATGGATATCGTGATATCCTATTGATATCAGCTCAAATAGCCATGATGATGAGTCACCTGTGCCTGTGACTAACCAGGAGGCAAAAAAATGTATGGCCGTGTTACAGCGTTATTTTATGCAGGAAGGAAATGAAGAGCCCTACATCCGCACTGAATATCTGTGCTGATTTTGTAGAAGTGAAATGTTACAAAAACTTTTGGTGTGCCCCAATTAAGCGGAATCGACTATATATGTTTAGATTTAAGGATCATATGACATACCGCTCGCAGGCGCCATCTTGTTTGTTTTGAAAAGCCGCTACCTGTCATGTGACGGCAGATAGTTCGTCAAATGGTTCACATATCGGGCGCTACTACTGTTACTGCGCGGTCCAAATCACTTTCTGTCCGGGCACCGCCAGGCACACATCGTTGTTAGTGGCCCAAGCAGAATATCCATGTACAAGTCGGTAGCGTTACATGACAGGTAGCTGTCACGTGAAGCGGCATATTCTTTAGTGAGACTTGGGAGAGACTGCCACTTCCACCGTTTCTGTCTCTGCCCGGGTGTCTTGGAATAAGCAGAATGTTCTGTCCCGAACAGAGGTCCGAATTTTGTCAACCTTCTTTGACGTAAAATAAATGTCAAAGTGCTTCTCGACGAGCTCTTTGCTTAAGCGACCTGTTCCTCATCCATCCACCACGCGTCTTGATGACGATCCCGGAGATCGCTTTGATTAGACTGGGGATATCAGTATACTAAATGAAGAGTCACTCGATTACATACATTATAAACACTCGCATTTTCAATTAATTAAACGGCTGCCTTTTATTCAAGCCCCCAGGTTTTTGCCGCCTTGGAAGGCTCTCGGAAACTATATACAGAATGTATTTGGCGGAGTTACGGGAGGCGGAGCTGACATGGTATGAAGCGAAGACCAAGGCGGCCGAGAGCTTTATGGCGGCGGCTCGTGATGTCCATATGATCCAGTTGAGGGATCGGACATATACAAAGGAATGAATGGATAAAATCTATGAATCATTTTTTGATCAATAAATGTAATTTATTTTAGTATTTTTTCATCAACTGATATCTTTCAATATATATATATATATGTACTGGTACTATGTGCACATCAAAAGTCCTTTAGTGAAAATGAGCACGAAGCGGTAGCGCACTTAGTGGGTTAAAAAACGTCCGGAAAAATCGCGCACGGCGGCGCTAAAACCCACTAAAACCTACTTACAAATCACCTAATTTGATATAACGGGGGATTCTAGGGACGGGGCCGGCAAGTACGTGCGCTGACCATCGCTCTGCGGGACAAAGGAATCGGCGGGCACGATTTGAGTGACCATTAAACAGGACGGATCCGGGAAAAACAGGAAAAATTATACGCTCAAAGCATGCGGATTGTAGGAAAACGCCAGTTCCACAAAATATATATTTTTTTCGTGCTGGTTAAAGACAAAAATAATCCCGTGAATACCACCCATTTACATTGATTTTTCATCAAAATGGACGATTACGAATTACGTCGGCGGATAAAATGGCAAGCGAAATATAAATCTATTAGTTACATTTCTCCGTCAACGTCTTTAGGTACTCTTCTATGTGTGATTACATAAAAAAAACAGTAGTACAACATTAGAACTGATGAAGCTTTAATAGAACGCGAAACTGCGGTCTTACATCACACTAAACAGTGCTCAGTGTGATTCATGTTAAAACAAGGTATGAAATTCTTATATAATTGAATAATAAAATGGATCTTCAATTCTAAAAATATAAATAAGTTTTCTAATCTATTAAAAAATTATCTTTTGGTATTATCAAAAATTAGGTAAATGATGGATACACAAATTCCTTGACATCAATGATTATAATACGATAAACTCATGACGAGTTTGTCAGTAACCTCTAAAATTTCAGTATATTTTGTGTACATGTTACAGTTCAATATTCGAGTTTTAATATTTAGTAGAATACTCGCAGAATTTAATTTTTAAATTTGAATTATGCACTCTTTTATCAAATTATTTTATTCGATGTGATCGAACGCAATTCGAACCAATCTTTGATTAAAAGAAACATAAAATTATAATTATGTCAGTTTCGACAATAATTGCTTGTAGTTAGCGTATACGAGTACTTGTCTTACGATATTGGCGTTCTTCAAAATTATTATTTTTCAGGATACAATATAATTTAAAATTAATTTTAATTGAAAAGTTAACAAATTAAAAATATTCAGTTTTGATTCACATTTATTTTTAAGTGATTACATGTTTCGGACTCCATAGAGTGGCATCTTCAATAATGACAATGAGGGAGTCCGAAACATGTATTCGTTTAAATAATTGTGACTCAAAACTAAATATTTAAATATTTTAATTAAAATAAATTTAAAATTATACCTGTAATTATGCAGTTTCACCAAGTATTGTCAGTTTATAACCTTAATGTTATTGAAAATGCTAGTATACTACATAATATTTCATTAAAAATGTAATTATTATATAACTAACATACAACACTTAAAATGTGTATAAAGACAATTAACTCACTTACGTAAAATTATTACGACACCTGCAATTTAATTATTAAAATAACCAGGGTAGGTGCCCCCTCCCTCCCACCGGTCGCATAAAATTTAACTAAAAACGTGAAATATTATTAATTCATTTGAATCCCATTGTTTAAAAGAGGCGGCTCAACGTAAAGTTTCGATGAAATATTCAAAAGTCTCTCAAAGGGAGGCTCGCTCGATGTCGTTAAGTATTAAAGGAGGTAATATCTCAACTTTTCCAACGCAATAACTCAATTACAAGATCCCGGTCGCTATTAATAAAGCCGTAATGCAAAATATCTATATAACAAAGAGCTTCGACACAAGCGAGACAGAGCTGTATAAGCATTTACCGGTGGGTATAGCTCAATGGTCAAAGCGTTTACTTTGCTAGCCAAAGGTCGTGAGTTCTCGATTCCCGACAGAGTTGAAAAAAAGGATTTTTAATCGATTTCTGAGCTCTAAAATACCCCGGTTGGTGTGAATTTGACCCCTCACACGTACATAAAATGACAGTCATAGCCTAATAATTAAAATTGGTGGTAGACGAAAGTCGTCCCGTGAAGACCACCCATTTATATTAAATTCCTGTAATAATAAGGATGATGCGTGAATCCCGGGCTGTAGTCTATGACGCTGGCGGACCAACACTCCACATGCAGCGCTTAGCCATATGCACCATGGTAAGCGTCATAGATTTCTACAGATAATACTTTGGAATTACTATCACCATCTGTCGGTATTCTCGTGTATGTGTTTACAAAAAAATAAATATTCGAAGAGTAAAAATTAAATTATTATTTTTCTAAATATGGCAGTAATCTATATATATATATAAATGAATGTCTGTCTGTCTGTCTGTCCTTTATGCATTCCTACACCATTAATCCGATTGCGATGAAACTTTGTCGAATTATTGCTTCGACTAGCGGGAAGAAGATAGGATACTCAAAATTTGATTTGATTACAAAAATTAATTGAATATTTACGTAAAACATGTTTTCGTACAAGACTATTGCAATACAGAACTGCCATTTTGGTCAAGTTTAGGTAAGAAAAACATAACCTAAGTTTATATATATAACCTAAACTTCTGATTGGCTTCGGCCTTGCCTCAATTCCGACTTATCCAATCGAAAGGCGAGAGGCTCCCGACGAGGCGCTTTCATAAACTCGCGGTTTCTTTTTTTTGAGTGGCATTGCTCGGCCTGGCGCCCAACGGCGACGGTCGCCTCTCGAGTGAACTCCGGGTTTTTGTCATAATTTTCTTCATTCTCTAGATTCAAAAGTGAAGGAGTCTATCCAGATGGTTTCTGAAACATGTGCTCTTAACTTGTAGTGCTCTCAATCTCCGTTCGGAATTCTGTGTGCTGCGTTTTGTGGTTTTGTGATTTTGTGACAGTTGCGTTTTCTGTCGAAGTGTCCGCTGAGTAGTGGAATCGCTTGAACGTGACATTTGGGAGGGAAGGCCGCGGACAGCACCCGTGTTTTGAACTTTGATAACAGATGGACTCGTGAATCCTGTCCGCTATCTTGCTCTATATCTTTTTCCAGTTGTTCTTAACCTCTGTGTATTGTCTTTCAACAAAGTCTGACGTTTGGCAGTGTCCGCCATTTTCTGACGCGTCACGTGACCAAAGTGCATAGACAAAACACCATCTGTGTGATCACTTTGAAACTACTTAACTGTCATTTTTGTAATTGATATCTGTCTTCGAATCTGACGTTTAAAGTACTTTTATTGTGTTGTTTACGTGTGAACTGTCATTGTTGGACTTGTGTTAAAGCGGAGGCATCCTTCAGAAGCAGACTCAAGACCCACCTTTTTACTCAGAGAGGCAAAGAAGCGCTTTTGGAATGATCATTCGGTCATAAAAGAGCGCTATACAAATACTAATATAATAATAATAATTGCAACGCATGCCGGGTACACGCTAGTATCAAATATAATATACAAGTACATTTATAATGTATTTGAAATGCGGAATTGATTTGGGATAAAGTTAAGGATATGGCAGTCGAGTTTTGTCCTAGCGGCAAAGTGTGGTGGCCCTATGTTCTTAAAACTAATTAGGCTACGACAGACAAATAATTCAGCTTGAATGGTTTTCCCACAGCAAGAAGGTCAGCCCTTGTAAGGCTGTGGTCGTTAAAGTTGTTACTACCGCAGTCACAGTCGCATCACGATCCATTAATGGGATATTAGGAGAGCTGCGATGCGAATGGGACGAGGAACCGAATTAAAAGAGCGGATTTTACATTAGAAAATTACAGGATCCCAATATAAATGTACTGAAAAGGAAATGGAAACTGAACTGAACGTTCATTTCGATATTGAACGCATAATATTAATTGATTATTTTTTTTATTCCTATTTAAAGCTTTTTGCACGAAAAGTAAAATTGTGGAAAGACTTTAGTTTTTTTTTATGTGAACACATACAGGAGAATACCGACAGATGGTGATAGTAATTCTGAAGTCTCATCTGTGGAATTTTATGACGCTTACTATAATAGTGCATATGGCTAAGCGCTGCATGTGGAGTGTTGATCCGCCAACGTCATAGACTACAGCCCGAGATTCACGCATCATCCTTTATTATTACAGGAATTTACTACGAATGGGTGGTCTTCACGGGACCACCAATATTGATTCAATGGATGGATCAAATTCACACCAAACGGGGTATTTTTAGAGCTCAGAAATCCATTAAGAATCCTATTTATTTTTTTAATCTCCGTCGGGGATCGAAACCACGATCTTTGACTTGCAAAGCAAACGCTTTGACCATTGAGCTATACCCGCCGGCGTTGTCAGTGTTACTCCCAAATAATAATATTTCAGTTACTTTATTAAACATAAAAACGAGTTCCTATTGGTGAAATAGTCGAGTAGAGCCACACTTTAGGTCCGCGTAGTAAATGGCATCAATAGAATATAACTAAAAACCGCAAATCTTTAAAGAAAAAAAAACGATTAACAAATGCTCATATATGCTTCGGATACTATAGATGTCATTTATTTAACCCTTTCATTACGGCTCGGTTTGAATACAAATCATACTGTCAATTATAAAACTAGTATTTGAAACATAAATGTACTCATCTGGTCTTTATCACATTGGTTCTTGTATCCATTAGCTATCAGATTATGCATAAAAAACTATTCTAAGAAAGTAGCAAAACGATATATCACTTCAACCGATGTCAACGGTCGGGGAATCTTATGACGGCATATGCCGACAACCGATGCGAAAGCCATGACATACTATCGTTGGAGATGGCTGTCGAGAACTATTTATACTCGTATTTAGTATGTTTTTGGGTGCAAAGATGATTTGGTATGATATAAGTATACCTTTTTTGTATACCTTGGAAGTACGATCACCTGGGATGGCAGAACAAAAAGAGAAGTCAACAGTCGAATACATCAAGCAAGGCTAGCTTTCAATAAAAAGGCCAAAATTTTTGAGTCAAAGAATATTACTTTAGGGCTCCGCAAGCAACTTGCCAAAACACTTGTTTGGAGCATCTTAATGTACGGCTGTGAGACATGGTGCTTATCTGAAAGTGATAAAAAAAGACTAGAGGCCTTTGAGATGTGGTCGCACAGAAGAATTCTCGGAATTTCCTGGAGAGACCACGTCACGAACAATGAGGTTCTCAGGATAATCAAGGAAGATAGGCACCTAATAAGAACCATCTCAGAGAGGCGAGCCCGATGGATTGGTCACATCATGCGCCACGATGGTCTTCTTCACGATATTGTGGAGGGGATGGTTGAGGGTAGAAACTGTAGAGGGCGCCCTAGACGGGAGTATTTACAGCAAGTATTCGAGGACATGAATTGTAGCGCTTATGCTGAGCTGAAAAGGGTTGCGGAGGACCGAGAGGAATGGAGATCGAGATGCAAGATTCTGTTGCTGCAAACCAATCCACCGGATTGATACTACGAAGAAGAAGTATCATAGCAGGTGAAATATTTTTTCACAGTAATTTATGGCGACAATATGGCTCCTGCCAGGGAGCGAATATAGAAGAAGAAACTATCAAAAATATAAGTGTATTAAAAATGAATAAATAATTTAATTTGAATTTCATCTCAAATAAAGCATTCCACCAACAAAGTTTTTGTTTGACCGTAAAATCAAACAAACGAAGAAATTCAAAAGCTATTAAAATACGAGTATACTTATTAAACTAGGAATAATGGTTGGATATGAACTCTAAACATCTCTTAAACCATCGTTTTTCAAACAAATACTTTACATTTCGAAACCTAAATTGTAAGTTAGTATTCAGGATTAAAAAAATATGATTATCTATGCGAGTATGTACAGTTAAATTTGCTGAAAAAATTAAAAGCGCTGTTTTGAAATATTCGCAATGAACAAAAATAAAGTAAAATAAAAATATCACAATACCATATTATCTTTGTCGTTTATCTTCTTTTACAGGTGACTTAATAGTGGCGTTTCTTATTCTGCCTTATTAGCGAGCGTGACATCATACCTGAAACAAAAAAAACGTATTCAGGTATTAAAATAGATGCATAGAATACGCCCATTCATGTGACCATAATGAGGTGTGACTCACGAGTTCGAGACTAACCGCTTCGCCGCAATATACTAGCATAATCGTCAAATTGTTAAAATATTAGAAAATTTAATTATTATATGCAAAATAAAAATCTGCAACAGATGCTACAAAATAATAGTAGTAATTTTTTTTTATGTAATCGCATCCAGGAGAGCACAGCCGGTCAAGACCGGTGCGCTCTATGACGCTCAGCCAGGGAGGCTGGACGCTGCATGCGGAAAACGTGTGTTGTGTTCGTATTCGTGGGGAGATTGCAAGTGTATATTTATCTGTTTCTTGAAGAGATCCAGATTGTAGTGAGGAGGAAACACAGACGCTGGAAGAGCATTACAAAGCTTGCCGGTGGCATTTAGGAAGGAACTTTGGAAACTGCCAGTTCTTGGTCAACACACATTAACCGTGTATGGATGTTCGGCAAGTGTAAGACGAGTTTGTCGGTTGTGGGTGGGTGCAGGAGGAGTTAGTTCTTTAAGTTCCGAAGAGCAGCGACCGTGGTAATAGCGGTAGAAAAGACTAAGAGAACCAATTTTACGCCTGTGTTACATTGATTGCAGGTTAGACGTAAGAGTTTCATTGTTTGTGTCGGATTTGTCCTTTATATAGAAGAAGAAGTTGTTTATCGTTGAAATACTGACGAGATCTATATAATAACACCTAACTTTTTGGAAGCGAGACCGGCTTTATACTTAATTGACTCGTAATATTTGTCATTATTCGAGATTGATACTCCACATTGTTAATCCTTAGTAGAAGGTTTTGAATTGTGGAGATAAACATCATTTAATTGTAGCATGTGTCTCATTTTTTATTATTACTCATTATAATAAAATATTACATTTACTTATCGAGAAATAAGTTCCATACTCATTGCATGTATTTATTTTGATATGATAGAGCTAAGAGCCATTCTCGTAGTAATTGGCTTTGATTCACGATTTATATCAACAACTCCCGCTCGGAAATTGTTTACTCTGAGCCGCCCGCCCTCGGGGAAGCAATGATAATTATTGTTTGTTGATTTTTCATTAGCGATTCGTTCAGACCGTTTTAAAACAGTCGGCAGGTCTTCATTTTAACAACATTAAAAACATCATTAATGTAAATGAAAAAAAAACATTGACCAAATTAGAAAGTTCACTATAAGAATAAATTAACTCTTATATAAAAAATATAAGTTTATTTAACAAAGTAAGCAATAGAGAGGGAGCGGCAAAAAGAGCTGACAGTTTTCGTTGTTGTTTTGATTTAAAACTGTAAGTTTTTTTTTCGCTCCCTGTACTTCCACAGAATAAAGGTTTATAAACATGAAATGTTTTATACACCTACATTATACACTCGTACACTCGTATCAATGAATTTATGTTGATATCAGCATGATATAGCTCTTTTAGGCCAATACCGAAAAGCCTCGAAAAACGATCTTTTGTCTCTTATTTTTGTTCGCTCGCCTGACATGCACATCTAATAATGATAGTTTTAATTATATATAAAATTATACGGCGTTTACATACGTCATTTTATTTGTTATGACAGTTGCTCCATTTCATGTTGGTTCAACTGTCCTCTATAATTTGTTTTTTTGACGTGATTCTCACACAATGTTCCGGAGTCGTCAGCCAAGCCCCGTTCGACCGCGACGGAAGTAACGTCATGTTACGGTCGAACGGGGAAATCAAGTCTTTATTCAAAATAAATGCGAATTGTGATCTGCTCCTGCATCCTTCCTCCACGCGGCCACGTGACGAACCCGCGATTTGTCGTTTTTTTAAAGACGTAAAGATATTATATATTTTTCCTAATCCGTTGTATACTTGGAACTCAGTAAAGTCAGTTACCATTATACATGCCTTGTCCCAAGACAACTCTGCATCTAAAGCACCACATGGGTACAAACAAGGTTCCCAAAGGGTTTCAGAGCGAGAGCTCGAAACATGACTACACACACGTTAGATTCTGAAACATAGTTGGGCGTTCGATGATCAACTTGTTGCTCCCAAGCCCTGGACATTTTATTAGTCCTAAAGGGCGGTTTGACACAACCAGCGATACGCCGCGGTGTACCATCCAAGAACGTTCAACTTCTAATGTTGTTGCATTAGGCATAAGATTGAAGAAAATATAAAAACAGATAATAATAAAAGGGCACTCTCAAATCAAATAGACGACTGTATCGTAGGATCCTAATTTTTTGTCTAGAAAAATCGATAAAATGTCACATTAAATGTTATGTATGGTAAGGAATAAAAAAGATAACGTAATTGTTATAAAATAAAAAAACCTTTGTACACGCAATCCCTTTTTAAATGATAAATGTGCGATAATTGATTCCACAAAGTTGAGCGTAAAAAAACTATATTTTCATGTAATTCAATGAATCGGTTCCAAAAATCAAAATATCGTTATTTATTTTTTTAGCATTTACTCTGAGATCCACTTCAATATTAAACAGT
Source organism: Glossosoma conforme (assembly GCA_022606575.1). Taxonomy (NCBI): domain Eukaryota; kingdom Metazoa; phylum Arthropoda; class Insecta; order Trichoptera; family Glossosomatidae; genus Glossosoma; species Glossosoma conforme. Next base: position 2,339,636 of record JAGTXR010000011.1, on the reverse strand, counting down.
CGAAACTGAAGTCTTCCAGCAAGTGATTAAACAGTACTCAGTGTGATTCATCACAAGACACGAAATATTTATCGATTTAATATTTTAAATAAAAAAATCGCTTCAAAATTAAGCAAATAAATCGCGTAAAAAAGAAATGGTACCGTCCAAAATGATCGCGTAAAAGTGAAAAAGCTTTATGTTCAGGAACCGAATGGTAGCGGTCCCGAAATTACAGCATCAGCTTATATGGTGATGCCGGAATACCAAGTATCCGGCACTGAGGATAAATCCAAAGACCGGATACTAATTTATTTAATGCGAGTCCCCCTTTTATACCCTAATTTACAACATGAGTAAGCAGTTAAAAATAATATTAATACATTTGAATGTCATACGCTGCACATTGTTCGATACGGTTTCTGGACCTTGATCCCTCCAATCCACATAGTGGCAGATTATTGGGATCGTCCATGCTCCGTATCGATGCGTAAGCATTCCTTATTAATATTACTAATACATAGACTGGTCCACCGCAAATTCCTCGATACTAGTTGTTTTAGACTTTGATCCCCGAATTGTCAGATAAAGAGTTTGATTATAACAATTACTTTGGAGGTTTAATACAAATACATAGTTATACATAAAATAACGTTTTGAACACTTTAAATAAGTCACATAAAAAAGAACTGGGTGTAATACTTGTCTATAGATTAAAAAAACAATTAAAAGGAAGAAATAGTTAAAAAATATCAACTGTACTGTGTTTCTCAACAGACAGTTATATCGTCAATGATAAAAAGCTGATATAAATAACGTTTTCGGAGAAGTCAGTGGTATAGTTCTTGCATCGAAAGTACCGTTCACATTGGCACAGTTTACGTGGTTTTTGTATTGCAGAGCAGAGCGCTACCTCATCTAACGGTCCAGCAGATCTTGCGCCTAAGCCTACCAAGAGTACTAACGGCGCGGCTGGTGCGCTACAGCTGTTACTGTAAAATCGCAATAACTGACCGACAAAGTCATTAGTCAAGTCAAGAAAAATTTTGCATATAAAGCTATTAGAGAATTTAAAATTTTTAAATTATTTGAATTGAGACTCTGCTGCTTTATCATCGCCATAATATGCTGACATCAGTATGATATAGCCGTTGCTGACTGGTACCGAAAACCACGATATACAATCTTTCGTCTCTTATTTCTGTTCGCTTGTCGCACATGTATGTGTCGCCATATTGGCATTTTGGACAAGTCCGGTCACGGGTGTGACGTTAGTTACATAGATCCCGCTTGTGGCGCTGGGCGACAGCCCATCACGAGCGAGCTCAGTCGTGTAACGACCGTGAAAAAAGTCGTATTGTGGCCCGGCCTGAATGCTGTGAGTAGGTCCGGGCCATAAGTTTGTAAAGTTATCGATATATATATGTCAATGTGCTTCAGAAAAAGTCTGTGTTATTTGCCCCCACGCGACGGAGTAACAGCTTTTTAAAGAGAGGAAGATGTTAATGCGTTCACTGAAACTGTATAATGACTCCAAAAGATATACTCTTGTAGTTAGTTCTCATAAATCACAATTGATGATACACGATAAAGATGAAGAATACTGCACATGCGCAGAAGCAAATATCGATCTATATTTTGTACTGCGCATGCGCAGCACGCAATATTGATTAATATTATTGATCGTGTATATTCCTCCTTAGTGGCATATATACAAAATAAAATCAATCAGTCAATTTAGCAAGCATATTTAAAACAAATTATGAAATTTGATCAAAGTAACTAATGCAACACGTACGAGACTGCATTGCTTAACCGACTTGTTATTAACTACAATATTATATATTTTAATTAAACATAAAATAATAGTTATTAAATTTACCTTCCTAAGCCGTTCGACAGCTAAAATTCATACTTGTTAAAAACCCTTTAATGTGAGTAGAGCAAAAATTTTTTTTCAGACTCCACCCGAAAAATGTTTTTAAATCGATTTCAAATCCCTATAAATGTTCTCGGTTGTTGAGAATTTTATCCCTCACTCGTAAAAAGTCAGTCAAAGGCTATTAATTCAAATTGGCGGTAGACGAAAGTCTTCCCGTAAACACCAGTCATTCTTAATAAATTCCTGTTTAAAATGGATTATGTGTGAGTTGGAGGATCAACATTACACATGCAGCGTTTTACCAAATGTAAAATGGCCGACATAAGTTGTATAATCTACAGTTGAGATTTCTCCATTATCATCTGTCGGTATACTCTTGTAAGTGATTACGTGAAAAAATGCTTGGGTAATCTTGGGAATACTCTTCAGGCAACTTGGTTTCCTCCAATATACATTATTTCCGCATGCAGCATTCGGTTGCTTTGAATGTTCGATATAGCTTATTTGAACAGGCTATGCTCTCCTGCATGCGCTTTCATAAAATAAATACAATGAAACTAATACTTCTTTAATTATCACACTAAGGTTATCCAAGTAAACGTGCAATTTTTCATGTTTGTCTCTGTACTGTATTACATTACCTTATTTTATCTTTGCATTATTTTTAATTATTTGTCTTTCTGAAATCCACACAACCTCTCACATCCGGCCCTGAAAATGAGAGACTCCAACTCTGGCAACAAATCGCACCAGAGGATTTCATTACTCCAAAGGAAGGCCTCCCAACTGGCAAGAGCCTTGACTGGCCGACCTGGAAATCCCTAAACAGATTAAGAACCGGAGTTGGTAGAACAAAGGACAACCTCGAGCGGTGGGGAATGCTTCGGCAGGGAGAGACACTATTGTGCGACTGTGGAGACCTGCAGACCGCCTCACACCTACGATGCTGCTCCATGTGCCCAACAAGTTGCACATCTCAGGACCTAATGCTGGGCAACACACGAGCTATCGATGTTGCCAGATATTGGGAAAAAAAATTTGACGTCGCTGACACGAAGAAGAAGAATTATTTGTCATGTCATATCTATATTTTTTTAATGCTTGTACTGTAGTCCATAAATTTGGAAGATCTGTTGAAATAAATAAATTAAATATACCAATATACGAATGTACTTACACGCATAGCAATATAATTAAACTTGACCAATTTTAAATGAAGATGAATCACAAACTTTGCATGATTCGGAGGAGGAAACACGTCAACTGGGGACGAGTTCCTTAACCTGCATGTTATTTATCGACTTGCTGGATCCAGTTTCAAGCGAGCCGGGAATGGCAAAGTGAATATCTGCATAATTAATGCATTACGCGGATGGCGGCGCGTCATACTGTGTGTGCAATGTCTTCATCCAGCCTCCAGCTCCGAGCAATAATCCGAGAACACCAACGGAGGAGAGCGTTGCGCTTCATATACAGACGATTCGCCGCTGTCGGGACATAAGTGAGAAGCCAGGGTACATCTGCGATTCTTCTTCTTCTTCGTTTCAGCGACGTCAATTTATTTTTTCACAGTATCTGGCAACATCGATAGCTCGCGTGTTGTCCGGCATTAGGTCCTGAGGTGTGCAGCTTGTTGGGCACATGGAGCAGGATCTTGGGTGTGAGGCGGTCTGCAGGTCTTCGCAGTCGCACAATAGTGTAATATTTTAATGTTTTCTCCGATATTTCGTCCATCATTGTAGGGATCATCTTTAGAGTTGATGATTTATGATGAGTTGGTGCCTTCAGGCAGGATGACGCTCGAATTTTAGCCGATAGCTAAACTACTTGAAGATACCAACACATTAACCCTGAGATGACCCCATTAAAACGAACGAAATCGGAAAAAAAAAATGAAATTCGCCACATATTATACTACTTAATTCAAAATCCACAATTCGAGTATTACCGTGAAAACCTACAAATGTTTTATACTTTTTGTTATTATGATTTGATGTAGGTCCCTTAACAGACTTCGGACCGGAGTATGCAAGACGAGGACACAAAAGAAAGCATGGCAGTTTTACAGCGGACCGACTGAATGTGACTGCGGCGTGGAGCAGACCCTGTCACACCTTCTGGAGTGTGCGCTGTGTCCGAATAGCTGCACCCAAGAAGAACTGATGATGACCGGGAGTAACGCCATCGACGTCGCCCACTTCTGGCCAGACAGGATCTGACCCTGTTGTTTCCGACACGATTATATATATATATATATATATATATATATATATATATATATATATATATATATATATATATATATATATATCGCTGGGTCAAGTGTATCGAACTAAAAGGAGACTATGTTGAGAAATAAATCGCCACTTTAACAAAAATTTCTTTTGTAGGAAGAACTTATTGGACCACCTTCGGACAAATTGTTCCATATTTGTCGTAACATCCGCAATCATATCAATATAGCCAAAGTACTACAATCGATTGATTTTAAGCTTCCAAATTATGTGTACAGGTATACCCTGTTGTTTCCGACACGATTATATTATATTTGATAAGAATTTCACATTTATATGTAGTCGCTAGTCTCTCGCACTCTGGCATCGCGCTACGTTGTTGACTACTGTACCATATGCAATAACGATCAGCGCTCCAGGAGACGGGAAGTCTGAGACTCGCCGCGGAAGTGTTGCCCCCGGAGGCCCATTGTCTCCTGCGCTGGTGCGGAATTCCGCGATCCGCTTCTTGGCTGCAGCCGCTACTAGACACACTGGAGTACCCAACTGCCACTGCTGCTGAACACTACAGCAACGGCGGTGAACCTTTGACACGGGAACCGATTATGCAGCGGCACGACTCGGGTACGACACACCCAAAGTGTAGAAATCTAGCCGGCGGTCATAGCTCAATGGTCAAAGCGTTTGCTTTGCAAGCCAAAGGTCGTGGGTTCGATCCCCGACGGAGATAAAAAAATAAGATTTTTAATCGATTTATGAGCTGTAAAATACTTCCGGTTGGTGTGAATTTGATCCATCACCCGTAAAATGCCAGTCATAGCCTATTAATTAAAATTGGTGGTAGACGAAAGTCGTCCCGTGAATACCACCCATTCATAGTAAATTCCTTTAATAATAAGGATGATGCGTGAATCTCGGGCTGTAGTATATGACGTTGGCGGATCAACACTCCACATGCAGCGGTTAGCCATATGCACTATAGTTAGCGTCATAAAATTCCACAGATGACACTTCAGAATTACTATCACCATCTGTCGGTATTCTCCTGTATGTGTTTACATAAAAAAGTCCTAGCACGGTCTTTGGCAATCGTGCTTTCAGTTTTGCAGTACGTACGGCTTGGAACTCGCTAGTATGAAAATGCTGAAACGGTGGAAACCTTCAATGAAAGAATCAATACTCAATTTTTTGCCTGAAGGGAGGCAAAAAAAGCGCTTTTACAATGATCGTTTGGTCATTTTTTTTAGCATTGTTTCCAAGTCTTATTGATACTCGCATTTTGCATTTCGCCATGTTCGGTGTGAAAAAATGTTTCGTATCGCTGCACTACGCGCCTTAGACCAGACAAAGAAAACGTGATTTTCTCAACTGACAAAGGCTGCGTTCGTAACTCACGACGATGAAAACGTAAAATGGAATAACGTAGATTGTAGTGCTCGCAAGTACGAGGGACTGAACAGTTAGCATTCCAAGCAAGACGAACGACTCCCCGACAACTACATATAATATGTATACATTATTCCACTTTTAGAAATTGATTCTTGATTCAACTTGTTAAAAAATCTGTCACAAAAATATACTATGATAAAAATAGTATGTACGTACACGTCGGAACTGATGAAGCCTTCATATATCACGAAACTGCAATTAATATTGAAATGATCTCTAAGGAAATGCTAAAAATTAAAATAACAAACTTTTTAGTTTACTTTGTAAGGTCAAATGATTACGCCCTATAAAAAATGCTTTAATTTATGAAAAAATATTGATAACAGTAAAAATAAATGAATTTATAAAACTGCAATGAATATTTGTTGCTGTTTTATTACTATATTCCAGAAATATAGCATGATGTCCGAGTATTTACGTAAATAATTGATAATTATTACAATTTTTAATGTTTCACACGTTTGCCCCAAATAATTAATAGCTTTTACCTAATTTCAGTGATTTTAGGTACTTAGGAGTATATTACGAGCCCGGATCATATCAAATAAAATGTATTTACTCTAATTGTAGAAGTAGTGGATTATACTAAATATTTGAGTTTAACTTATTTGATGTATCTTCAATACGAGTATGTTGCCGGCTGGTATAGCTCAATGGTCAAAGCGTTTGCTTTGCAAGCTAAAGGACGTGGGTTCGATCCCCGACGGATATTAAAAGAAAAGGATTTTTAATCGATTTATGAGCTCTAAAATACCCCTGGTTGGTGTGAATTTGATCCCTCACCCGTAAAATGCCAGTCATAGCTATTAATTAAAATTGGTGGTAGACGAAAGTCGTCCCGCGAAGACCACCCATTCATAGTAAATTATTGTATAATAATAATAAAGATGATGCGTGAATCTCGGGTTATAGTCTATGAAGTTGGCGGATCAACACTCCACATGCAGCTCTTAGCCATATGCACAATGTTAAGCGTCATAGAATTCCACAGATGAAAATTTCAGAATTACTATCACTATCTGTCGGTTATCTCATTATACATAAAAAAATATGTTAAAAATAACTAATTTTTAAAATGATTTTTGAAGTTGACATTAAAGAGTTTTGTGTAAGTGATATTTTATACACTTGCAAATCAATTACTAGTGCTCGTCAAAAGACTAGAGGCCTTTGAGATGTAAACATACTGAAGAATTCTCGGAATTTCCTGGAGAGACCACGTCACGAACAATAAGATTCTCAGGATAATCAAGGAAGATAGGCACCTAGTAAGAACCACATCAGAGAGGCGAGCCCGATAGATCGGTCACATCATGCGCCACGATGGTCTTCTTCACGACATCGTGGAGAGGTTGGTTGAGGGTAGAAACTGTACAGGGCGCCCTAGACGGGAGTATTTGCAGCAAGTATTCGAGGACATGAGTTGTAGCTCTTATTCTGAGCTAAAGAGGATTGCAGAGGATCGAAAATAGTGGAGATCGAGATGCAAGATTTTGTTGCTGCAAACCAATCCACCGGATTGATACTACGAAGAAAAATAAAATATTTTCATATTACGAATGCCATGGATAAAAACGATCTAAATGAAATATACACAAGTACATACAATATAATATACCTAACCCACAAAAAAACGTCCATAAGAGTGGGCAATATCCGCTTCATAAAACTATATGCAGTAAGAGAAAGACAGGGGTGGAGCAATAAAACTTTACGCCCCATCAACATGGGTGACATACGACCTTCAAGCGCCGAATTGCGGTGACCCTTTACGGCCGCCATGACATATCGGAGGAAAATAAAAAAAAAAACGCGAAGAGAACATAAAACATAACGCGTCGAAGGGTTGCTGGATTATTTTCATTTATATTTTTCTCTGAATATAAAGCGGTAATAAGTTTAATGCAGATAGGACAAGAATATATTGAAAAAAAAAATGTTGTATTTAAATTCAAGTTTTCCCAAGTATTTTAAAAATAAATACTCGTAAATATACAGTGGTACCTTGACATAGATTTTAATTCGTTCCGCAACCTTGCTCGTATTTCAAATTACTCCCAACTCAAAGCAAATTTCCCTATTGAAATAAAATTGCACTGCAAAGATGCTTTGACAGCGACAGCACACTGATGATATCTGTTTCTCTGACCGTGGCCGGGGGATTCACGCGAAGGAGTGACGCGCGTTTCGCGTACATCCGGCGGACCCGCTAAGCCGATTGCTCGTATCTCAAATTTTGCTTGTATTTCAAAGCAAAAAATCGCTCGATCGACGGCTCGTATCTAATAAAACTCATATGTTGGGGCATTCTTATGTCAAGGTATCACTGTATTCAACGCACTCCACCCTATGTTTGGGTACCAAAAGATAACCACACGGCTCAAATCAAGAAGAAGTTTCCTACAGTCGACAACGGAACTGGTGATACCTGAGGCCACCCTGCGGCTGAACATGTGGAGAAGCGCAACTGAGGGGAATACTTGGATTGCCCCGAAAGAGGATCTAGCCCCTGGACATGACCAAGGGTGGAATATATGGAGGTCCCTTAACAGACTTCGGACCGGAGTATGCAAGACGAGGACACAAATGAGGGCCTGGCAGTTTTACAGCGGACCGACTGAATGTGACTGCGGCGTGGAGCAGACCCTGTCACACCTTCTGGAGTGTGCGCTGTGCACGAATAGCTGCACCCAGAAAGACCTGATGATGGCCGGGAGTAGCGCCATTGACTTCGCCCACTTCTGGGAAAACAGGATCTGACCCTGTTGTTTCCGACACGATTATATATATATATATATATATATGAAAAACGAAATTTAGTAAGCTCGATGCGTCAATATTTAGATAAATATTTAAATAATTTTGTGATTAAGCACATTTACCGAGTGTGACGTCTATAGTGGTCATCATCGATTTTGAAGCATCGTATATTTTTTTAACTTACATACTTATGCGTGTACGCAACGTCCAACTACTATCTCACACTTTGCATTATACCGGTATCCTTCTGTAAGTGTTGATATCAGCTTGATATAACTCCTTTAGGCTGATGCCGTAAAGCCTCGAAAAACGATCTTTTGTCTCATATTTTTGTTCGCTCGCCTGACATGCACATCTAATGTTAATTGTGTTAACTAACATTAATTGTAATTGTTGCACGGTGTTTGCATACGCCAAAATATTTGTTATGACAGTGGGCCCATTTCCTGTTGGTACCACTGCCATATTGAATTCGCTTTTTTCGTCAGCGACAGTTGGCACCGCCGAGATGTGAGAGCGCAAAGTGAACTGTCAGTTGGACAACGCTCGCAACCGTTATGGGCACGCCTATATGGCGTGTGCCGAATGTGAAGTGCTTGGCAAATAAACGTGTATAGCGAAACAAAAACAAGTTCTTTATATTGTGAACCTGATCCTGCATCCTTCATCAAGTAAATCGATGTCCTAAATATGAGAGGAGGATGTCAATGTTAACACAAAAAAGATAGAAATAACATTAAGGAAGTTCATACCTGTATGTAGGTAATAAATGATTTGCTGTACATTTTACAACTTCGCGTTTAATCATTTTTAAAGATGGCATGGCAACAGGGTGTCAAATAATAAAATTGTCATTTTCACCTCTCAATATTGTCAGAGACGTAATAAAATTCGCAACAGGGTGGATAATAATAGCGTCCGGGACTAGGATGTCGCTCCCGATGAAAATAAAATAACGAGGCTTTCACAATTTTATTAGGGCAGGAAAAGAAATGATGTACTTTCACCCAGTGCTCTCTCTCTCACAGTTGACAAAAGTTTAAATGAGAGACTACGGCGACAAGGTCCCAACTCATAACATTATAACGAGGTCGGAAATAGTTCTAGGAGACTAATAGGACACGAATTCTATGAAAAGTAACAAAATATGAATATAGAATACAAGTTACATATTATTAAGGGAAATATGTAGCAGTACGTTATATTATATTGAAGCTAGCTCCCAAATGAGCAATATACGCGATAATATTTCGCTTTTCGATAGACGCGTAACGCTAAGAGATACGATAGCCAATGAATTGCGCAATATTTGAGAAAGAGATGACAAAATGTCTGTTTTTTCGTTTACAAGTCGCTAATAGCGTGTGAGACAGAGATGTAAAGATGTGGTTTTCTCGTTTTTTGAAAAAATATAAATGTTTTTGCGACTACATTACTCGAAAGTGGTCGGAATTGAGGGTTCTCTTCAGAACCCTCATCCTGGCCGTGTAATGACATTTTGAAGGTTTTTCCCTAATAAAACGTTTTTAGGTGTTTAGTACTTTAATTCATTTTATGTAGACATAATTAAATTAGGTTAAATTTGGGTTATCGCTATTATGGATATAAATATTTTTTTAATACAGAAATGTTGTGTCTTTCTTATTGTCATCAATATATTTTGATATCAGAAGTCGAGTCGTGGGTGTGTCATCAGCGCCCCATTAGTTCTCTAAATCGCCACTTGCGGCACTGGGTGTCATCGACCACGGGCGCCCGGTGGTCAGTAAGCAGTTGTGCCCCGACCGCGACCAGTAGCGTGTTGTGATCCGGCTGGGGTCTGAAAGCATACGCACTGCCCCGAACCGAAAGTTTGTCAAGTTACCGAAATATGTCACTGTGCGTCTAAAAAAGATTTTGTGTTTACCATTTGCTCCTCATTCCTCCACCACGCGTTAAAATAACGATCCCGGCGACGTGAAGTCGTCTTCCTTAAGTAAAGGGGATGGTAATTTCTATTTTTAAATATAAAAAAGTGCCAAAAAATCAGTGTATCATAAAATGATGTTTTAAAATAATTCACCGACGTAAGCATGAATCATCAATTACAAGTGATTCAAACAAAACACGTGTATGTGAATAACATACCACAGGTACACAGGTACATGACTAGTACAATGTAGATTGATCCACAGATGCTGCGTCTCTCATCTCGGCAATGTACGAGAGTATGCACATTTCATATACGGCTACACGTGTACGATTAGATTACCTGTAATCGAGTAGATTGATGTGCAAGTACCTCAGCTCGGTACACGTTCACTATCGGTTATTTAAATCCAATATACAGCCAATGCGAATATTAAGCAAGTACATTACACTAGAGTAGCGGAAACTTCGATTCAATTAAGCACATCGATATTTAATGAACCAGTGCCGGTTTTAGGCGGTGGCGAAGTGGGTTGGTACCCCAGGGCGTTGCATAAGCTAAGGGTGCTGAGGGCAACTGATCCTTCTTAGATTTTTTATAAATATATGAGACGCTAGAAAAAAATTCTCTAGGGCGCCGCAGGGTCTAAAGCCGGTACTGTAATGAACATACCGCATCGTTTCATGTTATATTTTAGTGATAACGCGAATGATATGACGAGAGATTTTAAAAGGTTAAATTACACCAAGAAATACCTTACAGCTGACGAGAGATAGTCCTAGGACGCTCTTTGGCAAATGGTGCTTTCAGTTTTTTGAAAACGGAGGCATCCTTTAGAAACAGACACGAGACCTACCTTTTTTGCCTAACAGGAGGCAAAAAGCGCTTTTCATATGATTATTTGGTCATAAAAAATGCTCAATAAATGCTGATAAAAGAAAACAGCTAAAAACTAAATTATAAAGTTGAATAAAACAAACGTTTTTGATCCCCTGTTGATGACAAATAGTTAATTAACCTGTCATATATTCGTCTATGATACTTCTTAAAAAAAATTTACTTTCTGGATTGCATTTTATGAATTTGTATGTCTTGTGGACGTAGCATGCGGAAAATATATTTTGTTGATGATTATATTTTAAGAAGGCGAAAAAGGGCATACGTGTGTAGCGGGATGAGGCTGCACGCGAAAGGCGGAGGTTTGAAATGGATGGAGATTCATACGCGGACTGACACACTATGGTAATGATGATTATGTGTTCCTAAACGTGCTAATTTAAAGCCGTATTTCCATCAATATTCCATTGTACTGGGAGGCTGACATTAATAAAGGCTGAACTATATTAAATTTAACTTTGCCAAAGCATTTGTTTACAGCATCTTGGTGTACGGCTGTGAGACATGGTGTTTATCTGAAAGTGATAAAAAAAGACTAGAGGCCTTTGAGATGTGGTCATACAGAAGAATTCTCGGAATTTCCTGGAGAGACCACGTCACGAACAATGAGGTTCTCAGCATAATCAAGGAGGATAGGCACCTAGTAAGAATCATCTCAGAGTGGCGAGCCCGATGGATCGGTCACATCATGCGCCACGATGGTTTGCTTCACGACATTGCGGAAGGGTTGGTTGAGGGTAGAAACTGCAGGCGCCATAGACGGGAGTATTTGCAGCAGGTGTTCGAGGACATGAGTTGTAGCTCTTATGCTGAGCTAAAGAGGATTGCAGAGGATCGAGAAGAGTGGAGATCGAGACGCAAGATTTTGTTGCTGCAAACCAATCCACCGGATCTATACTACGAAGAAGACTGGGAGGCTGACATTAATAAGGGCTGAACTATAATGCAAGGATAACGTGGGACAAGACATCATGACATATATATATATAACATTTTATATTAGCTTTAGAGCGGCTAAATGTTTCAGTCAGGTATCAGATGCACAAAAAGAAGAAGTATATATTCCAATTAATATATTATAAATCAGACGTAAGGGTGTATTCGTAGGAAAACATGGTTCTTGCAATGTAATACATGTACTAGTACATCGCATACTACTTGCTAGTCGAATTGATGAATTAACAGTAAATCAGTAAGTACTTGTATGTAATGTACACTCCTTAGACATCAATTCAGTCAAGTGAGTGAATTCCCCGTCAGTCTCAATGGAGTTTCTTTACGTATCAATTAGTTGATTGAAATCAATACGCATTTAAATTAAATTCCGTGAAAATGATTCCCTGATTTTGGATTATTTACCGTGTGTTACTACGAGAATGTACGAGCAAATGGAAAAAATATTAGATACTACCTAGAGTTGTGAAAATAATATCGTTTAAAAAATTGGGCAGAATATTAGAGTGCAATGAAAACCTTCAAAGTAAAAGGTTCAGTTTGTTGGAATATGAGTTTTTTGGTTTTTTTTTTGGGATGATTAGCTGTTGACATCTCCCTTCTAACAAAAGCGATTACAAACCGCCGGGATTGTCATCGAGATGCGTGGTGGATGGATGAGGAGCAGGTAAACAACTCGAGAAGCACATGGACATTTATTTTGGGTAAAAGAACTGATGAAACTCGGTCGACTGTCCGGGACAGACAATGCTGTGTGAGGTACAGCTATGAGGTAAAGCTCCCCGGACGGATTCTGACTGCGACGGCCGGCAGCAGTGACTGCGCCGAAATTAACATAGCGGCCATTAATGGAACTAGCTGCCCCACACGACAGGGCTGGCTTTCAAAACACAACAAAAAAATGGCACCTGCAAGCCGCGTCTGAACTATTTAACTCTAAAATGTATACTTACATTTTTCTATGATTGTGTCAGACGAGTGAATAAAAATAAGATCGCATATCGAGGTTTTTCCCTACCAGCCTGCAAGGGATATATCGAGTTGATATCACTTTTATTCTTCATAGGTATACTTATAGGATCCAGATACGATAATACGAGTATATTAGTTGTTGTAGCAAATATTAAAGGAAAATCGTTTTTAATATAATATTTACATTGACATCAGCATGATATAGCCCTTGCTGACTGGTACCGAAAACTTATATAGAAAATAAACCTATATAGAAAATAAACCTAAATAGAAACCATTTTTTTTACTGAATACCTACAGATGGTGATAGTAATTCTGAAGTCTCATCTGTGGAATTCTATGACGCTTACCATAGTGCACATGGCTAAACGCTGCATGTGGAGTGTTGATCCGCCAACGTCATAGACTACAGCCCGAGATTCACGCATCATCCTTTATTATTACAGGAATTTACTATGAATGAATGGTCTTCACGGGACGACTTTCGTCTACCACCCATTTTAATTGATAGGCTATGACTGATATTTCACGGGTGATAGATCAAATTCACACCAACTATTTTAGAGCACAGAAATCGATTAAAAATCCTCTTTTTTTTCTTTTTTTTTTAATCTCCGTCGGGGATCAAATTCACGATCTTTGGCTTGCGAAGCAAACGCTTTGACCATTGAGGTATGAACGCCGACTATATAAAAAAAATATAATTAAATTTGAGAGTTTAAAAAAACTAAAACAAAAAATGACACATAATACCGGAAAGGTAAAACTTCTTTGGAATGCATAAAAGAACACATTATGATATCATGTGCACAGCAACGATTTTAGTCTCCGCTGTAATCCCTCTGGCTATTAAGGGAAATTAAAAGTTAGTAAATACTTTATAAAGTTGCGGCATGTCGTGACGGCGGTGCGATACACTGCAAGATTACTTTCCAGGGTAAGAGTATGGCAAAGTTCCAATCGCACCCCAAGGTCCTTATTATCACAACTGCTATTTTTAGCAAATGTATGAAAAAAACTAAGATATTAAATGCGATTTTAAAATGGAGTAAAAATTGTAAAATAATTCCTAAACCACATAATGTTATTTATTTTATAAAATATATTTATAAAATGTTATACATATATATATAGTTTTTTTAAATAACTTTGATTTACTTACATAGGCTACACACACAGCCCCACTAATAAACTCAATCTATCTCCATACTTAATCTCTAACTGATTTCTTTCTTTATTAGAAAATATTAATATACATACTTACATAGACTCCACCCATAATACCCATTCCTAAACTCGACCCAATCATATATCGTATTTTTTAAATAAAGAAACTTTGATTTACTTACATAGACTCCACCCATAATTCCTATTCCTAAACCCCACCCAATCATCTATCTACCCTCTAGTATTTTTTTTTCTTTATTAATTAATATTTATTTACAAGTCAGTACGTTTGTGCACGTTGTAACTAATGAAGATTTCATATGTCGCGAAACTGCAGTATTCCATCAAATGAAAACTTGCTCAGTGTGATCCATGTTAAAACAAATATGAAAATCTTATCTATGTAAAAAAAAGTCCGAAGTTTTTAAATTTATTTTTTAAATATATATTATAATAGAAAAAAGTTGTAAGGTTAACAACGAATAAAAGGAGGCGTATAGTTGATATAGCTTTGATATTGGGGTAGGTTTTAGGCACCCCGTAACCACCCAGGACGTTTCATTCAGAGCAATATCCACTTTCTTGGTATGGGGAGACCTCTCCCATACCAAGACATACTTGGATTGCCCCGAAAGAGGACATAGCCCCTGGACACAACCAGGGCTGGAATATATGGAGGTCGCTTAACAGACCTCGGACCAGAGTATGCAAGACGAGGATACAAATGAAAGCCTGGCAGTTTTACAGCGGACCGACTGAATGTCACTGCACCTACTGGAGTGTGCTCTGTGTCCGAGTAGCTGCACCCAGGAAGACCTTATGATGGCCGAGAGTAACGCCATCGACGTCGCCCGCTTCTGGGCAGATAGTATCTGACCCTGTTGTTTCCGACACGATTATATATATAAATTCATAAACAACAGTAAAACAAATTAATTTACAATTAATAAAAAAATATATTACTTTATAAGTTGTGTCCTATTGCAGGGGTGCGATTTACAGTAAGATTACTCTCGCGGTCTGAAGTCTGGCGTAGCAGTGTCGCTCCCCGGGGCTCCGACTGCCACAGCTGCGGTAAAGCTACAGGATTGCACTGCTGCTGGGATGCAATTTTTTGCACTGTACCGACCCGGCGCATTGTCGGATGTCATTGTATAGAATATGTGCAAGCTATTCGGAATTATTCAGAGTATTCATCTAGCTATTTGATTCACAGAACAGTGATATACACAAGTCTATTATTTTGCATGTTTTGTGTGGGGTTATGCGGCATTATCGCACCGCCACTACAATATGCAATATCTTGAAATATATAATTTTATTAATTTACTAAAATCAAAATGAGAACATTATCAACATTGTATTGATATCAGCTTGATATAGCTCTTTTAGGCCGAAACCGAAAAGCCTGGAAAAACGATATTTTGTCTCTTATTTTTGTTCGCTCGCCTGATAATGCACATCTAATAATTTTAGTTTTAATTTAATATAAAATTACACGGTGTTTGCATACGCCATTTTATTTGTTACGGCAGTTGCTCCATTTTATGTTGCTTAAGCTGTCATCTTTAATTTGTTATTTTGCCGTGATTCTCTTGGCGGCGGCGCATGTCACAGTGTTTTGGCAGTAGCCAGTCAATCCGCGTTCGACCGAGACGAAAGTAACGCCATGCTACGGTCGAACGGGGAAATCAAGTTTTTATTCAAAATATATGTCAATGTGCTTCGGGAAAAGTCTGTGTTCCGTTAATCTGCTCCTCATACATCCACCACGCGATCCGATAATTATCTCGGCGACGTGAAGTCATTTCTCCCATACAGATGAGGATGTCATTATCTACATGTCTGCTTTTCTCCTTTTCTCAATGCTTTGGATAGTATTGCCAACCAGTGAGGGCGAGTTCAATTAGAGAGGAAAATAAGTTTTATATGTATGTAGTGTAAATGTTTCCCGTTTCCCTTCAACGCCATCAACAGAATGTCCTCTTACCTGACATATTATATATAAATATACATACGAGTATCTAACGTAACTAAAAAAAATAACTAAAAACAGTCGAAATGTGCATCCGAATTGGGAGGAATAACTCTACACGCGCGGCCACCGTCGACGCGGCCGGAAAATAATTGCAAGCGACGGACTCGCGATTTTATTTGCGACATTTTCGCACAATTTACGAGCAATTTGGCGCAGTAACAAGGCAATTTGGGGACGGTACAGGCGCGCGTAAACTGTGCGAGAGATCGCGAGCGCAGTTGTCCGCTGCAGGCCGGCGATAAAAACGCACCGCCGCGTGACTTAATTGAGCATGCATTTTTTTTGTGCGCGGCACTAGTATAAAAGGATCAGCGCGAAAAATAATTTCGACGGATCGCGAAAGCCATTTCGAAACGGTAAATTTTAAAGTCGAATATTCGCAGGTGATAACGGTGAATAAATAAATTACACAAATGAAAACTCGGATCGCATATATATGTTCAACTGTACATTATTGATATATTTCACGTAAGGGAGGCCCAATTCAGACATGAACTCCACGAGTTTCTTTGGAGGAATAATTTGTTGGCGTCGTCTGTTTGATGAGCATTGGGACCTTCTGTTGCTTGTCTTTATTGCTTTGTTCTTAGTACTTAATCATAAGTACCTATATTTGTACATATTGTATTTTATTATTTTAGGATAAATTCTTATTGTACTTCAGAAATGAATTGAGTTGTTCAAATTTGTAATGTTTCTGTAAGGGAAAAAAATCAATTAAAATTGAATAAATTGAATAAAATTAGTCTTCCATAACCGCTCGCTAGTTGGAGCATATGGTTAAACAATTCTGTCAGCTGTTATGATCTTTGCCTAATTACAACTCTTAATTACACTCGATACACCACAATATGTATACTTCGTGCAGGTCTCGATGGTTTTACAAAACGCCTAAGATTCTGAGGACTTAAAGGTAGATGAAGTACCCGAAACATATGTAGGCCGACATCCACCGTAAGCGACTACGCTTCGCAGGGATCGTCATTGGGACGCATGGTGGAGGGATGAGGTGCAGGTCACCAGCACAAAGAACTTTTCTTGAAGTACATTGGCGTTTATTTTTAAATAACAGAAGACTGACAAAATTCGCTAGCCGTTGCCCGAAACTGCCCGTGTAGGGAGTCACTGTGTACGCCTAGTGACCACTTTGCGAACTATGGCGCTTCACATGATAGTACTTCAAAATAATCAAAATAGCGACGCAAGCGCCTTGTCTTATGTTACTAACATTTTTATATATACGTGTCTGACGAGCGATCAAAAGTAAGAGACGAAAGAACGTATTTCGAGGCTTTTCGGCAACATCCTGCAAGGACTATATCGATCTGATATCAGTTACAACATAATTTTTCAGAAATGTAATTTATTATCCAAGTTGTTAAATTTCAATACATCGTGATCAATACACGCTACGTAACTCATATGGCTGATTTATTTTCTTCTGCCTGGTAACCCCAGCACTCAAATTCACCCTTGAGCATACCAAAACGAATTCGATATCAAACTAACAAAAGGCCGCTTAAGTAAAATTTTCCTCAGATACATTACAAATACAAATATATTTAATACGATCCAGAAATAAGATATAATACAAACAATATAAAAATATAGGTATTTATGATTATTAACAATAATAAATAAAAAGTCCCGGAGCTCGCTAAACAGAAGACTCCACGAAATTACTTTGATAAATAAATTCGTGGAGCTCATGTCGAAACTGGGCTTCTCTCAAGTAGATCAATATTTGAGGCAATATGGTTGAAAGGCATAGTCTCTGGCAGGTTAGTATTACCTCTAGGAAGAACAATCTGTGCCTCCTTATCCTTAAATAATTGTAAAGGACGACTATGGTAATTTTTTTTTTAATAAATGATATAGAAGAAAATGTCAAAATGTATTTCATTTACCGTTATATACTAGATTTTCAAGATAATAATATAATTGTATGAAAAGTTTCGAATACAATTGAAGTACGTAAATATTAATTTAAACTTCAAGACATAAATAAGCGCTGAAAATTAAAGTTAGAGCTTCGTTTAATAAAAGTTACACAACTGACTGAAACAATTAATAATGGCTTGTTTAAAACACCAAATATATATATATAAATTGAATCCAATAAACAAGGCCGTTACAAGTTTCAAGTGGCGATTAATTCAAAATGAATTCGATAAGTGCGCCCCACGAGCGGATCATAAAAATAACAATGGGAAAATATTATTGAAACGAATGAAAAAAAAAACAACCGTGTTACAATATAAAAACGGTCGGGTAATATTCAGAGCGATTCTCACGCGATATTCGCAATTCTAGGCGAAAAAATTGTTGACTTGATTATGAGGGAAATATACGTGTCCGGAAAAAAAGGTCGCGAAAATATTTTTTTTTGTGTATGAAATGTTATAATGTTAAGGAACAATGTGCATAAAGAGAATTTAAAATTACTTAAAAACAGTTAAGGCTTAGTGCCTGTATGTGATTTTTAGTGAATTCAAATTCCTGTCAATAAAACGTGTCATAATTTAATATACATATATACATTACATAGCGACTTGCATCGGAATATGTCAATACAACTAACGTACCATATGCTTGTAATTTTTGGTTTATTTTATCAGGATAGGCAATGTTTTCATTCAGTCAACATTTCTGTGGAGTGACGCAGTTATAAAAATGGAATATTTTAATATGGGATTAAAAACATTAAAATACTGGTTCAAATCATCCATCTAATAGATTGGCTCTAGAAGTACATTTTAAGAGCAAATCGTAATATTCTTGAGTGCATTTTTTATTGGGAAACAGCATGTATACCGACTATAGCTTTAGGTGACTGTGTTAAAAAACTACTTACCTTATACCTGGTATAAGATAAGGGAATTGATATTATACCTACATTGGACAAAAATCTGAAAGACGCGCCTTAGAAAAACTGGAGATAAATAAATTTAAAAAATTATTAATTAAATACACATATACTATACATAAAATTCTTTTTTCAACGCGTCAATTCAAGCACAAAAATAACGGCAGAAGCGGGATGCGAACCGCGGACCTTGGAAACCAACTATGCCCAGGTATTCATACCGCTCAGCCGACTTGGCTATTGCTATGCCTAGACCGACTGACGTTGAAACTAGTATTTATGTCATTGTTATCATCGTATGATAGATGTCGCTATAGTATATATTCAAAGTAAATATAATGATTACGGAACGCGATTAGTCATAATAAATAAATAAATATTTTAAATTTATTTGATTAAATTTACTAATGCATATATTTTTAACGTTCGCGAATTTGAAATATTTTCTGAAAGCTCACAATGAACCATCACTAATTCATGAGCTTTTCATAAAGAGTAACTCGCATCAAAATGTACCCATTTCCATCGAAAACACGGAAACATGGAAAAGTCGGGGGTCAACATGGAAATGAGGGTCCGCCCAGCGTGATTTTACTTTGAAACTAATTACAGCAACCCTTTCAGAACTTTCAAGGGCGGTATTGTGCGGACACGGGGACTCGTACGTAAAGTTGTGGACATGACCGACAGTACATTTCCGGTAAACCCCCCCCCCACACACACAACCCCTTTTAATCACATATCGTAATTGGGTTAAGTGGACGGCAGTTTGTGTTCGGATGTCATTTTTAAAAAATATATATTTACGAGGACAATTTCTGCTGACAGAATTTCGGCGGAATTTTTGACAACCATATTCTCCAGTAGTATGCTCCACTACCCCCAATACCTTGAATGAAGTCGCGAAGCAGATTTCTAAGATCCACACAACCTCTCACATCCGGCCTTGAAACTGAGAGACTCAAACTCTGGCAGGAAATCGTAACGCTACGAGTAGATTTTATTACTCCAAAGGAAAGTCTTCCAACTGGCAAGAACCTTGTGTGCCGGACCTGAAAATCCCGGAACAGATTAAGCATCGGAGTCGTCAGAACAAATAACAATTTTAAGCGGTGGGAGAAGCTTCGATAGGGAGTCACTGTTGTTGTTACTGTGGAGACCGCCTCACACCTAAGATCCTACCCCATGTGCATGACAAGCTGCAAATATCAATACTTAATGCTCGTCAGCACACGGGACATTGATATTGACAGATATTGAACGGAAACAATTTGACGTCGCTGACACAAAGAAGAAGCTCCACCAAACATGGTGGTGATTATGATCACTAAGCAAAGTCATCAATGGTCAATTATATTGGAGAGTATCATGGCGGCTGAGAGAACATTTCGGGGGAAAGTCGTGACAACAATTTTTATATCAGTTTGTGGATATGCTTTTCTCAAATTCTGGAGTGCCTCAAGGCTACATTCTGGGTCCCTTTTAATATATACTATGTACTCAACCGTCGTAACGACAAGTCATTATCAAAGTCTCATTTTTTAACGCTTATGTTTAATAAATATCATACTTTTTAACACGGAGCAAATTAAAGTTATTATGACAATTATTATAAGCCATAAATTGCTTTATATTATAATATAAGAGATTTTAGGAACAGTTTCTTTATAACGTCGGCTGAAAAGAGTCACTTCAAAAGCTTATAAAATCTGCCTTGAGATGTGTCTCAAAAGAGCCGCGTCCTCTAAGGAACATCTTATAAGTTATTCTGATAGATATTACGCAAAGAGGACTTGGATAGACAGGCGAACTTTAAGCTTTCTCTGCTCGGCGTATGATAAAAAGCTCAGCGGAGAAGACTGAGCTTCTGAACGTTTTTCTTCATAAAAGCTTTCGTCCTCTGAGATAATAACTTATTGAATGAAAACTTTAATGGCGTGCACTTGCGGTTTGCTACATAAGATCAGATGATGGCTAAAAGTCTTCAATTAGAAACCAAAAAAAAAAACATACTTTCTAGGCAGTCTTTAAAATTTCATTTTTTTTATTCGCTTACAGAAACATTACAAGTTTGAACAACTCAATTCGTTTCTGAAGTACAATAATAATTAATCATAAAATAAAGAAATACAATATATACAAATATAGGTACTTATAATTAAGTACTAAGAACAAAGCAATAAAGACAAGCAACAGAGGGTCCCAATGCTCATCAAACAGACGACTCCAACAAATTATTCCTCCAAAGAAACTCGTGGAGTTCATGTGTGAATTGGGCCTCCCTTACGTGAAATATATCAACAACCGAGGCGATTTGCTTAAACAGTCTGATTCCTCTCGCAAGAGGCATACTCATTTATAACATATAGTAAAAAGCTCTAATAGAGTCCATATAAAAAGCCCCATTCATGATTCAAAAACCATGCTTTTAGAATAATTTCTTTCAACTGCCAAATAAATATCATTAGCGAATAAAGCCGGACAAAACGACCTACTTCAACAGGACATATAACTTATTCTACGAATCAAAACTAAAATAAAAACATAATTTTTAGTTTCTTTACGTTTTTATGTAATCTGCGCGCTCGAGCGAAAAAGCTACACTCTAAGATAAAAGTTTTAAAGTAGACATTTTATAATACAAAAGGTTAAACGATGTCTGGACGCAGAGGTTGATGGAAATGGGTGGAATGGTCAGGATTGGCAGACAACGTGGGCGAAGAGATATTTTCTTGGAAAGGGAAGATTCTCGGAGGACTCGCGGGCGGGGTGGGAAAAACCTCTTCAATTTCTGGACAAGAGAAAACGAAGGTCTTATGAAAACCAATTTTCTTTTAAAATAATAGAACAGGGATATCAAACAATTGAACTTGAAAGAATTGGGACTCGCGAAGGACCTTTGACAGTCATCAAAAAGTCATTAATTTTCATTCATTTTTTCGTTTCAACTCTCTCACCTCTGCCTCCTGTTTTCGATGACCTTCCGGGACGGTAAAAGTCTTAATGTAATGTTCTTAATGTTCTCCTGCGGCATTTGGAAAACATGTCCTAGCCAGTTCCACCGTCGTCTATTGACCAACAGTAGTATGTAAGGCTGTCTTGTCCGTTCTCTCATCTCGTCATTCTTCACAAAGTCAAACCATCACACTCTCAGTATACTACGCAGACATTTGTTCGAAATATATTAAACGGTTGCCTCGGCTTTTGTAGAGATGCCAAGATTTACAGCCTTCAAGAAGTAAAATCGTAAGCAGTCAATAAACGAGTATTTTTCATGAACTACCTCATCGAAAGTAGACTTTTAATTTAAACTGAAACAGCATTTTGTTTCAGCAAAACCAGTTCTTCAGCGAAAGCTTGTCGATACTAAAATTTGGCCAGTAACTACTTTGAGATGATTCCTTATTCGTAGCAACTTATTTTAAAAATATTCTTTTAGAACATATTTCTTGCATTCTAGTTGTATACTACTGAAGTAAAGGCTTGTTTGTTTTGTTTTCTTCTCTCATTACTGGTCCAGAGTATCAAGGCTATTCAGAAAAGTTGACGTAAAGAGCTTGTCTTTCAAACTAAACGCCGAAAGTCACATTTGATTGAAAAAGATATTGTATTTTGTATTTTCATAAAATAAGCCTGATATTACTTTTAGAGCCGCGAAAACCTAATTTTTTGAAGTAGCGTTAGAATGTCGTAGTTGTCAATGTGTTTTTGTAAATTTTAAATTAAAAATACTAATTAACAATCAGCAAATTGGGTGTTATTTATTTAATGAAATGAACAAACAAAAAACACAAGAAAAAACTTTGTTAATGATTGTTTCCCTTTATAACTAAAATATATATTCAAGTATTCTTCTTCTTCCTCATATCCGTCTCATATGTAAAACATATTACCGCCACTTAGTTGTGGAAGTTGCCGCCACTGTCTGTAGATCCACTTGGGAACATATAGGGTCTCCGACAACCTCCAGAGCAGTCTTGAAGAGGAGCTTATCAAATATAAATATTAACTTATAAATAAGCGAGCTGGCAAACGAAGCATTGGCCGACCCCCTGCAAGATGAACAGACGACATAAGAAGAATAGCGGGAGTGACCTGCATGCGGAAGGCGGAGGATCGAAGAGGATGGAGACTCATGCGGGAGGCCTACGTTCAACAGTGGACGGATACAGGCTGATGATGATGATGACTTATAAATATATTCAGATGAATTGTGGTTATTGTAATTTTAACACAGCCTGCTTCCACTGTCGTATCTGTGAAATTAAAATTAAAAAAATCAAGTCTTTTTACCCATTTAAAAGATTGTTTAATTTCACTCAATCGATTTGTATAGAGTTTCACTTTGATGGGGAGTTCATTGTGAAATGCATAGTATGATAAAAAGTCAAAATATGAATAATAAAAGACAACATTTTTATTTTTTTTAATGGTATTGATAAAAATAAGTATATTGGATAGTGGTCGTACATGTTTCGGACCAATCCAGGTCCATTTCCAACAATGGGTATACTCTAATGCGATTACCAATACATGAACTTCCCTCACCTATATAATGGGCAATCTTTGAAGACTTTACCCATACATAATACCAATGGGTAAATTGACTTGAGATAACTCTCGTTTATTAAAAAATATATACAAAATTAGACTTAATACTAAAGCACGTCTTAATGTTAATGCCGAGCGGGTAGGTACCCGACTGACTGACAAAACCGCGTGGGAGAAGTACCTCCTTTTGCCGCCGTCTATGTCGAGGGCGCCACCGCGGAACAATGTTGCTTTCGTCTACCAGCAACAAATGGTGGTGCTGTTGCGGCAAAATGCCAGTCGTCGTAACAATATGACGACGACCGTTGTCAATTTATGAATACTAACAAATTTAATTGTCAGATAGTTAAATTACCATCACATAAAAGATAATATATTTAATGCAAGGATCATTTATAATTATCATCATTAACACAAGAGCACAATGTGACGAGCGACTGTTTTTTCTCACTAAGTCGTATACGTTCGTGCTATGTATACCGTTTCGTATTTGTTCCATAATCGTGGGCAATTTTTCCACCTCAATAGGTAATATAATGCCTGTTTACCTTTGACAATAAATAACGATTCTAATTACCGAGAACGCCACACGGCCTTACGTTTTTCCCCGACAACGGCCCGTAATAAATCATCCCACATTCGCGGCATTTGTCAAAGAGCAGCGCGCCGCGAAAATTCCAAAGCCAATAATGGCGGAATTTGCGTCACGTAATGCAAAAAATGCGTCAAAAGGCGAATTCCACAAATATCATTTGACACGTATGTACATTAAAAGTGAGGCTATTAAAAAAGTGTCCTTACAACAGCAATAATAGTGCTCGTGTTATATAAAAACGAGTCTGGCTTCACAACTTCATTCCAACTTTAAATATACCTGTAGACTTGTTTCAGAGTTATATTTATGCAATAAGCATATACTCGTTTATCAGCTCGAAATATCCCTTGCCTTGAAAAGCCTTGATATCCGATCTTTTGTCTCATATTTTTGTTCGCTCGTCTGACACGCAATATAAAAATGTTAGTCTAAGTTTTATTTTGATTTACGTAACTATGAGACGCGGCGTTACATTTCTTCTTCGTAGTATCAATGCGGTGGATTGGTTTGCAGCAACAGAATCATGCATCTCGATCTCCATTCCTCTTGGTCCTCCGCATCCCTTTTCAGCTCAGCATAGGCGCTACAATTCATGTCCTCGAATACTTGCTGCAAATACTCCCGTCTATGGCGCCCTCTACAGTTTCTACCGTCAACCATCCCCTCCACAATATCGTAAAGAAGACCATCGTGGCGCATGATGTGACCGATCCATTGGGCTCGCCTCTCTGAGATGGTTCTTATTAGGTGCCTATCTTCCTTGATTATCCTGAGAACCTCATTGTTCGTGACGTGGCCTCTCCAGGAAATTCCGAGAATTTTTCTGTATGACCCTACAGTTTCTACCGTCAACCATCCCCTCCACAATATCGTACAGAAGACCATCGTGGCGCATGATGTGACCGATCCATCGGGCTCGCCTCTCTGAGATGGTTCTTATTAGGTGCCTATCTTCCTTGATTATCCTGAGAACCTCATTGTTCGTGACGTGGCCTCTCCAGGAAATTCCGAGAATTCTTCTGTATGACCACATCTCAAAGGCTAACGATTTATTGAGTATAAATCCGAATAAGTCGGTAAAACATAGTTTTTTTTAAATTATTTTTACTCCTCTAATTAGTTTTAAATTTAGACAGAAAAACAGCGTCAATAATACATTTATAAAAAAGTGAAGGCGATATTTGTATAATAGTCACGTCACAATGCGCAGATGGTGTAAGAGCTTAGCGACATTGGATGAAAAAAGCTCTACCACGTCAGCGCCGCAGGTGAAATTCAAAAGCTCGTGGCCTGAAGGAGAGAGGGGTGGAGCTTTCGTTGTTAAAGCACAAAATTCGTTGCGACCCGCGGATTCACGGTTCCTCTATATGTCAAGGTCGCCAGTCGCGCATTGCGATACACTTACTTGCCAGAAAGGTTCAATGCCAATATATATAAATATATTATTGGATTAATACAGTGCCTGCATTACTCTTCCTATACGACAACAGCCAATGCAGACATACTCGTATAAAGACATTTGATAGAAAGTGTTTACTTAGAATAAAACTGGGGTTATGATAGTTTGACTCATTGAGGAATGACGAGATGAGAAGCGTCAGCATTGTAATCACTTGAACAATTGGTGCATGTACTGCCTGCTCGTATCTAGCAATCTAGTCGAAACCTTCTGGAGAGGACATTAAAACCAGGATAAATTTTATATCTAGGATGCTTAAGAAACTACAGGTCTACAGGCCGTTTCTTCAAGTCTCCAGACTTTTTGCCTTGGAGGTCGTCGGAAACCATATATTTTCAGAAGTTTTCCAGGTAAAGAGGAAATGTTTGTGCGCATGGATAGTGGCAACTGAACTAAATGGCGGCAGTTTATAGTGACCATAGGTTACAGATATGGAACGAATACAAAAAGATTTTTTAATTGGTTTTGTGAGCAGGTGTACTTCTGCTTTGGGATCGTCGGGAACTATATATTTTCAGAGGTTTTTCGGATACAGAGATGTGTATGACATGGACAGTGACATTTAACGAAATTAAGTGGCTGCAATTTGAGATGAGCATATGTTCCAGATATGCAACGGATAAGGGAAAAAAAGGTTTTGCGAGCAGGTGTTTGCGCATAAGACCGGGGAAACGATGGTTTTTATAACACATTTTCCGTTGGTTTTTTGAATGTCCAAACGATCATTTAAGAATCTATATAAAAGTTCACACGTTATAAAGATTAGTATTGTATTTTTAACACGAAAAAATACAATTAAATGATTTGTTTAAGTTAAATCAGATAAAACTATTACAGTTGATAATAAAATACATAAGAAACTATGCTGATAAATGTTAAATGAATTAATAATATAACTATTGTTGTCATGCTGATATTATTCTTTATTCTATACACCAAGGAAATTGAGGAGATTGCTGAGAGATGGGAAATAAAAGTACACTGCTACGCAGATAACTGCCAGCTCTACTCTTCTTGTGGACCCGAGGAAATTGGCAACATGAAAGAAAGGATGGTCGGCTGTATAGAGGAGATCGGACAGTGGATGTCAGCAAATAGGCTCGCTCTTAATCCGGAAAAGACGGAAATACTCTTTATGGCCACAGCTCGAAGACAACATCTATTGGACTTACAACCCTTGGCCATATGTGGTAATGATGTCATCCCTTCTACAAGCGTCAAGCTGCTGGGAGTAGAAATTGACCAGTTCCTCAACCTTTGCGGTAATATCACAAAAACGGTGAAATCTGGATTTTTTAATCTGCGGCAGATACGGTCGGTAAAAAGATGCTTACCCAGAGACGCTACAAAGAGTTTGGTAAATGCCTCTATAGTCTCCAAAATGGACTACTGCAACGCACTGCACGCAGGCCAGCCAGCCAAACAATTAAATCGATTGCAGTCGTTACAAAACGTAGCGGCACGGCTAGTCTACAACGCGCCCAAATTGTGTCACATTACTCCAATACTACACCGACTGCACTGGTTGAGAGTTTCGGCTAGAATCCACTATAAATTATGCCTCTTAGCTTACAAGGCACTCAACGGAACTGCACCGGGCTATCTGACAGAACTTATCAAGCCTTCAGAAATAAGCGCGCGTGGAGAGACACTCAGATCGGCTAGAGCAAATAGAAGCACCCTGCAGCTGACGGGAGGTAGTCCTAGCACGGTCTTTGGCAATCGGGCTTTCAGTTACGCTGCACCAATGGCCTGGAACTCACTACCGGAAAGCATAAGAGAGCTTAAAGCGGAGGCATCCTTCAGAAGCAGACTCAAGACCCACCTTTTTACTCAGAGAGGCAAAGAAGCGCTTTTGGAATGATCATTCGGTCATAAAAGAGCGCTATACAAATACTAATATAATAATAATAATAATTATGTTTTAATTTACTGAAAACTCAACAGCTATTTTTCGCTTGCCTCGCCAGACTAATACTCGATTACTTACGTTGAAAAGTACATTAACAAGTTATTATGCTAGCGGTTTCAGCAAAAATTTAAAAAGCCATTTGCAAATTAATGTTAACTAACTAACGCGAGAGCCCGCAGGCCATGGCGTGGCTTTTTGCTTGGGAGTGCTGTTTCAGGCATACTGGCGAGTCGTTCGTTTCAGGGATTTTTTTCATGTAATTTGCACGCTGAAGAAACGCCCGTAAAGCAGGTGACGGGATCACGATTGATCGGACGAATAAAAGCACAACCTTCTCGGCGCGATTAAATCGCAACTAATAACGAATGCTGAAAATGTCTCACGGTCCAAAAACGATACATAAAACTTGTGATTATACGAGGGTTATCCGTAATATAACATTCCCATGGCGCTACAGTCCTGAAAAACGCTGTTATGGTGATCACTCGATTCCGCAGTGTACCTTGGTTCCCCCACTCCAAATCCCTTCCCTAGCGAGCTGCTTCCGGAGCTCTGTCTTTGCTTGGCAGCCGTACGTGATGGATCTCTCCCTCGCTTCGCCCGCCAGGTGTGAGCTGCGCTCAGTGGTCTCTCACCACTTTGAAGCCTCCATAACCTGAGCAATCAGCAAGCCGCCCGCCAGAGAAATCACTGTGTTCCGTGCCGCTCTACGAGTCAACTTACCAACAGTAAAATTGCACTATTACAAAAATCATTTCTAGAACTTGTCGACAAAAAAGAATCTCGTTAATCATTCAATTCAATGTAACGTAGATATTCTTTAACTTTGTATCTTTAAAACTGTTTTAATATTAAGCATACTTACTGAGAATAAATTCCCGTGACAATATATCGTTATCTTTCTTGTTCGGAATGTTCGAGTATTTCCAGTGATCCCTTCCTAGCACGCATAACAATTCCTTCTCAGAAATCTACAGATCACAACACACTTCCACTACACAATCCCACATTCCGACAAGTATTAAGTCGAACGAATATAGCATTTAACACACTTGTTTTTTTTTAAATGAATTATTTTGGTAATCTAGAATTGCATTCAAGGCCAAAAAAATAACAATTAAATCATATGAAATAAAAACAGTGCAAAAAATAAAACAAGTGTCAAAAACAATGAAAAAATTATTAATTTAATTACAAAAAAATATTTCCTGAAAATTTAGGCAAATGTTACTTGACGCCTTCCAGCTTTGGTGTACATATAATCAAAAGACTATACATTAATTAGAAAGAAAGTGTATTTTATACATATAAATAATGTAGCATAAATACAGACTGAAGATATCTTCATTCGTTTCGATACGTTGAATGTTCACAGCCCGAAACTAACTATACTTGCAAAAACTAGAGACTCCGTATTTAAACAACAACCTAAAACCATCTGTAAACTTGAAGACGATGCTGTAAGAGTTGTGGTGTGAGAAGTGATGAAAGGGGGGTGTTTCCAGTATTCTCATTGTCACGGCCGATGTTAGAGCGCCTGCGCCGAGTACGTACAAGAGTATCGAACACGCCCGGAGCGTAGAAGTGAATGAAGTGAGGCGATTCGTTTTTTTCGAACAGTTATAATATAAAGTATCGCTTGGTGAAAAGCCTCCCTGCCCCATCCTGTTTTTGAAGTTCCAGAAGACCCGTTACTGGTAGCACGCAAGAAGTTACTTGTTAGAGAGTGGGTGAAGGCCTTCCCGTGATTCTAGGTGCATCAGTTAATTGTCAAATAGACCTCAGTGTAAGGCTGCGAAATTAGTATACTACAGCGAGTCTCGAATTGCTTTCTTTAACTTCTAACCACAAAATACGTTGGAATAATTATAGAATAATGAGCAATGTTTATTTTTTCGTCATCATCATACCACGTCTGCTCCCCTAACTGGAGCATATGGCATTCACGAACTCAGCGTCAACGTCAGCCGCCATAATCTTCGCCTCATCCCATGTTAGCTGTGCTTCGCACAGCTCCACAGAGTACAGTCTATGTATGGATATTTTTAATTATTAGAATATTATTTTATCATTTCAATATTCTAATCTACTTTTATAGATCATTGACTATATTACAATATTATAAGCAATTAAATATACATATACTATACATAAAAATCCTTAAACGAGTCAATTCATTCAGAAAAAATATCGGCGGGAGCGGGATGCGAACCGCGGACCTTTGGAACCAACATTTTGCCCAGGTAATTATACCGCTCGGCCACCGGGCCAATTTCTTCCACCTGAGATGACTAGTCTCTGATCTTCTATATAAGTTATCATCGTATGATAGATGTCGCTATAGTATATATTCAAAGTAAGTATATTTTTATTTTTTATTATTCAATCAGAATGCATTTATTCACAAGCTTAATATTATTACTTTCCGACAGTCTATTTATTTTAGTATGTACTGAAAATACGAGCAAAAATTGATATTCGTGGAATTTTTTTTTAATGGCTACAAAGTCTGCATGCCCGATAGGGCCGAGGCCATTCCCTCGATTGTCTTGATACTATATAAATACGTTATTGAACTCTTTTTTTTGTAATGCAACGATTTCCTTATAAATGGATTGCATAAAATTGCCTATAAATTCAAAGCTGAGAACGAGCATGACGATATTTTTGCTTGTCAAAAACACTGTACATAAAAACGTAAAAAATACTTTACTTGACGTTTTCAGCCGGATTTTTTTTTCAGATTTTCTCTAGAATGTGATTTTCGTGAGTTATACCTGATAAAGATAAAGATAAAATACTATTAATAAAATTAAAGTATTTGCGACAGCAAAAAAGATGTTTATTGTTAATTATTTATCAAAGTTATTATTTATCAAACGGTCAGTAATAAATAGCTAAAAATGTAAGCAAAAAAATATCGTGGCGGTAGAAAAATATCAACCAGTAGTAGTAAAATAATAAATTAGCAGGAAATAATTAATGACTGGTAATTAATAATAGGTAAGGTTTGGTTAAGTTTACTATTTTTTTAATTAATTATACATTAATTTAAAATAAATTTTTACCAATTGATGAACATATTACTGCTACTTTTTGCTTTATATAGAGCCAACAAAAATTTAACTAATTGACTTGAAAATGGCCATCCGACCTGGCTGAAACATGTAGTCCAAAAAAAAATATATGTGGAATAAATTCTAAAGAATCTTTTATTTTAAATCTGATATTACTGCCATTTTAATTATATAACTGACCACATTCATATTGACATAGTGGATACTGCCAATTATTTAGTTTTCTACTGATTATTTTATTGGCAGCCAATTGATTTAACTTATTGCCATAACATTGAATTAGTTACGGAACAAAGAAATAAAGGCCTATAAATTATTGTGAATATTTAGACAGATGATATCCTAGGAACGTCATACTAATTACATAGCGTGTTCTAAAGGTGAATATCCCATTAAAAACCATTGTAATCAGACAACCCCAACAACCAGACTCAAGTCGCGAAACAGCTTTCTGAGATCCACACAACCTCTCACATCCAACCCTGAAAATGAGAGACTCCAGCTCTGGCAACAAGTCGCATCAGAGGATTTCATTATTTCAAAGAAAGACCTCCCAACTGGCAAGAACCTTGACTGGCGGACCTGCAAATCCCTGAATAGATTAAGAACCGGAGTTGGTAGAACAAAGAACAAGTCAGAGCGGTGGGCAATGCTTCAGAAGGGAAGGTCACTGTTGTGCGACTGTGGAGACCTGCAGATCGCCTCACACCTAAGATCCTGCTCCATGTGCCCAATAAGCTGCATATCTCAAGACCTAATGCTGGGCAACACACGGGCTATCGATGTTGATAGATACTGGGCAAAAATAATTTGACGTCGCTGACACGAAGAAAAATATGAACAATCTCAACAGCATTAAATTCACAATTTAAAGTATCCTTACCATTAATTTTTTTTTTTCAATTTTAAAATATAAATGATGTAACTGTTAAAGTAAAAGAATATCGATCGTTCGAATAATTTTATATTCGACGGCAAAACACCGAAAGCTCTCCCTGTGATTAATTTCGTTTGGAGTTAGTCTGTATTCCAAAATTAATATTTTGCGAAGACCCTCGTCCCGTTCCCTTCCACGTTACCTCGGGCCACGCCTCGATGTTTAATCAAGCATTATATTTGCGCCGGTCGAATGCTTCATTAACTTCTAGGCAACAGAAATATCTCAGAAAAGTTCAAGAGCTGGGCATCTATAAGACACATAAACACAACCTATTACGTACTAACATCCTCCTCTCTTTGATAAGGTTGTTAATCAGTCGCGTGGTGGCAGGACGGGGAGCAGATTAATAGCACACAGACTTTTTCTGAAGCACATTGACATATAAATTTCGATAACTTTACAAACTTATGACCCGACCTAGTCACAACATTCAGGCAGGGCCACAATACAATATGATCTCACCGACGTCGGCACACGCCCAGCGCCCAAGTGTCGATCTATGTAACTAGTCCAAAATGCCAATATGGCGACACATACATGTACGACAAGCAAACAGAAATAAGAGACGAAAGAATGTATATCGAGGTTTTCGGTACCAGTCAGCAAGGGCTATATCATGCTGATGTCAGTACGATTATTATTATTTATATATATTTTTGTAAGCACATACAGGATAATACCGACAGATTGTGATAGTGATTTCCGAGCTCTAAAATACTCCCGGTTGGCGTGAATTTGATCCATCACCCGTAAAATGCCAGTTATATCCTATTAATTAAAATTGGTGTTAGGCGAAAAGTCGTCCCGTGAAAACCACCCATTCATAGTAAATTCCTGTAATAATAAGGATGATGCGTGAATCTCGGGCTGTAGTCTATGACGTTCGAAACACTTCACATACAGCGCTTAGCCATATGCACCATGGTAAGCGTGATAGAATTCTACAGATGAGACTTAAGAATTACTATCACCATATGTCGGTATTCTCCTGTATGTGTTGAATTATTGTAAAAATGTCAACTCTGACTCCCGAAATTCCTGAGTAAAAAAGCCACAATATCAAATCTGGCCGTGAAAACCTAAGAATTTATTCCTCCGAGTATATTTTCGCTCTTTGACAGCATGCTATTTTATACGTTAGCATAATAAAATGAAGTAGATCGGGGAGTAGATCTGAACGTGGGGATGCTATATGTACTAGTATAGGAAACACTAGAAACTTGTAAACAAAGGATTTGGGAATGAGCCAAAATTTGTGTTATTTTTTTGGCTTATTGATCCGGTGCAAGAGTTCAACTTTTTATTGTTATGTAAACGAAAGGAAAGAAATAATATCGATGTAAGAATGAAAATAACGGGAAAATGGAGCAAAAGTTTTCGAATAAAGCCAATGTAAGAAATAAATATTGGAATCCCCCGTCTTTAAAAAGACGACAAGTCGCGTGTTTGTCACGTGGCCGCGTGGAGGAAGGATGCAGGAGCAGATTAACAACACAAATAACTTGTTTTTGAAGCACAATTCGCGTTTGTTTTTAATAAAGTGTTGATTTCCTTATGGCGTTTCGCCATACCGGTCGAGAGTAAACCGACAACTGCGGAACACTGTGACATCTGGCGCCGCCAAGACAATCGCGGCAAAAAAGCAAATTAAAGATGACAGTTGCACCAATATGAAATGGAGCAACTGTCATAACAAATAAAATGGCGTATGATAACGCTGTGTAAGATTATATAATTAAAACCAACATTATTAGACGTGCCTTTGATGGATATACGGGAGATAGACGGGGGATGTCAATTTACGTAATCTATCATAATAAAATACTTTCGTTTAAGTACACGCATTAATTGTAATCATAGCATGTGGCATAGCATAAAATGTATGCCGGCGGGTAAGGCTCAATGGTCAAAGCGTTTGCCTTGCAAGCCAAAGGTCGTAGGTTCGATCCGCGACGAAGGTTTAAAAAAAAAAAGATTTTTTATCAATTTCTGAGCTCTAAAACATCCCCGGTTGGTATGAATTTGATCCCTCACCCGTAAAATGCCAGTCATAGCCTATTAATCAAAATTGATGGTAGACGAAAGTCGTCCCGTGAAGACCACCCATTTACAGTAAATTTCTGTAATAATAAAGTATGATGCGAGAATCTCAGGCTGTAGTCTATGACGTTGGCGCATCAACACTCCACATGCAGCGCTTAGTCATATGCACCATGTTAAGCGTCATAGAATTCCACAGATGAGACTTCAGAATTACTATCACCATCTGTCGGTATTATTCTGTATGTGTTCACATAAAATAACGAAATATAATTGAGAACCCCGTAAGGAATTTGGTTTTTCCCTTTACGTTTATATCAATTGTAGCTTGATCAGACCTACGTATCATACTCGTAAATAATGATAGCTTAATTCAAAGAGAAAGCTTTTGTTACAAAAGCGAAATTTTCAGAATCGGTAAAATGAAAAATTCTTCTTCTGAAAAATTTGGAATATGAAAATGGAAATGCGTGAAGGTTTGAAGGAAAGATATTGCGAAGATGTTTGTTTACTCGAAAATTCTTCTCCCCCATTTGATAATGACGAAATGTTTTTCCTTTTCTGATGTTTGTAACGGTATTACAGTAAGTAGCTGAAGTAAAAAAACAACAACTCCTAATGGACGTAATGGATGCAGCACAAATAATGATAAATAATAACCGAAAAATATACACAGATAACAGACTTTATTTACGAAAATTCGGGTAATAGTAATTGAGAATCAGTGGTCGTGAACTGAATTTTTTAACCCTTTCGCATCGGTTGTCGATATATTCCGTCAAAGATTCCCCTACCGTTGACACCAGGAGCCGTGATGTATCGTTTTGCTACGTTAATTACTCATCGTGACATCTACGGTAGGAACTTGGAACTGCAGTCATTCCCTTTATCAAGCTACATGTATTATTTACACGACTCTGTAAATCGTGTACATAAATATCGTTAGGTTTCGTCACAGAAGCGATTTTGCTGTAAGCCACATGTGTCAATGCCACTACATGTATGGAGTTATATAATGAACGTTTGATAAAATATAATAGTTTTTTATGCATCATCTGATAGCTAAAGGATACAATAACCAATGTGATATATGAAAATAGGTCAGATAAGTACATTTATGCTTCAAATACTACTTTTAAGCAAAAAAAAAATTCACGCCGTATTGACGGTATAATTTGTATTCCACCGAGCAGTAACAAAAGGGTTAAAACTATGTACGACTATGTGGTGAGCTTTTTATGTACACAAAAAATTGTACAAAATGCTAAAAAAAAAATCAAAGCAAACATCATCATCATCGAAAATATGATTTTTCTGTGAATTTGTACGTATATCAGTTTTTTTTCAAAAATCAGTAAGGTTTGTACGTATTAACAATATGACTATCTACATTTCAACTTTACATTAATATCGACTATAATGTCTGTTTTCGAATATACCATTTTTTAGCGATAAAAATAATTGCACAAAATATCCCACAACAGAAAAAAAAATTAAAAAATACAATTTTGATATTTTAAAATTAAATCTCCATTTTTCTTTGTTTATCTAGTGCACTCGGGCGCCGACCATCCAAACGCGGGCCGCGAGAAGTTATGCCTTCCCGAGCCCCCTCGAAACCTTCCGCCAACAGCCCGAGGCTCACTTCCTCCGTTTCCTTTGTTGGTTTTTCATTTGCGTTATTATTCGGTTTCCGAAAACTCTCCAATCTCCAAATAGCAAACAAATCATATTTTTCACCCGCCGGAACTGGAGCAATAATATATTTACATATCTGTACCAATTTTATTTTCAATTTATTACCGTAAAGTACACGTACCTACCTACAGTATTGATGTTATGCAAATTTCTCGATTGTTGTGAAAACATGTATACTTTTAATTTGCTAAATAACCATATGTTGTTTGTCCGGCGATCATAGCTCAATGGCCAAAGCGTTTGCTTTGCAAACGAAAGGTCGTGGGTTCGATCCCCGACGGAGATTAAATAAAAAAAAAGGATTTTTGATCGATTTAAGAGCTCTAAAATACCCCCGGTTGGTGTGAATTTGATCCATCACCCGTAAAATGCCAGTCATAGCCTATTAATTAAAATTGGTGGTAGACGAAAGTCGTCCCCTGAAGACCACCCATTCATAGTAAATTCCTGTAATAATAAAGGATGATGCGTGAATCTCGGGCTGTAATCTATGACGTTGGCGGATTAACACTCCACATACAGCGTTTAGCCATGTACACCATGGTATGCGTCGTAGAATTCCCCAGATGAAACTTCAGAATTACTATCACCATCGGTCGGTATTCTCCTGTATGTGTTGACATAAAAAAATGTATGTACTGCAGTGATGTGTTACGTCATTATTATTTAATATTAAAAAAAATATATATATAATATTTTTTTAAATAAACCTTAATAATATATTGTCATTATATATGTATTTTATTAATACGACATTTCGATTACATATATATATATATATTTCAATAACTGTAAAACAATTGAAAAATTAAGATTGACGTGGAGTGCATATAATGCATTTTAAAGCCTACATATTAACATCCTCCTCTCTCAAAAAGGGTGTTATTCCGTCGCGTTAGGGCATGATGGGGAGCAGGTTAGCAAAACAAAGACTTTTTCAGAAGCACATTGCCATATATTTACGATAAAACGTTACAAATTTAGGGCTCGACCTAGGCACAGGCCGAGCCGCAATACAATATGCTCTCGCCGACGGGCGGGGGGCGACTGATCGCGCTCGTCGGCACTGCCGCACCGGCGCCCTGAGCGACGGTCTACATAAAATAACTAGTGCCAACTGCCAATATGGCGGACACATTCATGTACGACAAACGAACATAAAATAAGAGACGAAATATTGTATATCGAGGTTTTCGGTACCAGTCAGCAAGGGCTACATCATGCTGATTTTTTGATGTAATTAACTTATCAGTGTAGTGATCGTACTAGAGACTCCAGCTCTGGCAACAAATTGCTTCAGAAGATTTCATTACTCGAAAGAAAAACTTCCCCACTGGCAAGAATCCAGACTGGTGGACCTGGAAACCCTGAACAGATTAAGAACCGGAGTCGGTAGAATAAAAGGCAACCACGAGCAGTGGGGGCATACTTTAGCAGGGAGAATCACTGCGGAGACCTGCAGACCGCAGTGATCACACCTAATATCCTGCCACATGTGCTTGACTAGCTGCACATCCCGAGACTTAGTCATAATGCTGGGCAGCACACGGGCCATCAATGTTGCAAGATATTGAGCGGAAAAAATTTGAGTCGCTGACACGAAGAAGAAGCAGATCAGAAGAATAGGTTGAGTAGCCAGGATACATAAGGCGGAGGAACGAAAATGATGGAGATTCATACAGGAGGTCTACGTTCAAGAGTGGACGGACATATGCTGATGATGAATGTACGAAAAAAGTCTAGCCCGATGCTCTTTTAAGTATAACAATAAATATTTTTCAATTATATTGATATATTTATTACACGTCCTCATACTTGGTGAAACTGCATAATTATAATTTTAAATTATTTTATTATATATTATGTATATTAGGCCGAAACATGTAATCAGTTAAAATAAATGTGAATCAAAACTAAATGTTTTTAATTATATATTTTTTTAATTAAAATTATTTAAAAATTATAATGCAGTGATATATTCCACTAACAATAGTATTATTGCCAAGTCGAGCAAAGTACAAGAACTTAGCAATTCAAGTAGTGGCTGTATTAAAGGTTTTCTTATTTACCTTGTTTTTACATGGATAACGTAAGATCTTACGTGATCGATGTAAAAACAATGTAAGTAAATAAATATTTATAATGGATCTCAAAGTGAATGCTGAAAACATTGAAAAAAAAGTTTACATTTAAAATTTAAATTGAAATGTAAAATTAAATTTATCAACAAAAGAAAGTGCTTTAAATTTTACGTACACACGAAAAGATTTATTTATGTAGTAGTACATAATATATATAGGTTGCTAAAACTTTTTATCCTACGTAATAGCTATCCGAGATGAATAAATCCTTATATATCGAACTCGGTAAACAATGTTACGCCCTATAAAGTTAAAAAAGGCCATTATTGATAATAAAGTTTGATAATTTGAAAATATAAAGGCAACTTTTTTTCGGAAACAAGTAAGACCTTTTGTACTTTCGCCATTTGAGTTGACTCGCAGATTTCCGCTAACGACAAAACTTGCTCAGAAAATTGGACGTGCGTCATAAAAAGCGCGATCCGCTTCAAACACATACCACCATAAATCTATATAATTTTATTACCGTGTTTAATGTAATAACTTTAACACTATTATTGAAACATCAGACATAGTATAGCTTCTTTTCATATTAATGAAAATGTCATACCCGTGACCGGACTTGTAAAAAAAACAATATGGCGACACATATTTGTCTGACGAGCGAACAAGAAGAGACGAAAGATCGCATATCGAGGTTTTCGGCAACAGCTCGCAAGGGCTATATCAAGCTGATAACATCTATTCAATATTTAAATTATAATTTTCAAAAATGGTAAATATATAAATAATATGACAATGCAAAATAATAAGTTAGTTTGTAAATTTTAATAAGGTCCTCTTTCTTCGTCATAAGCCTCAATTTATTCTCATAACATAATATCAATTGTAAGCAATCTCATGGACATACAAAAACAGAAAAAAAAAAGTGAAAAATGCTCGAGACATACCAGAATAACACACTGACATATTATATAACAAAGAAATTATGACATGAAAATGCCTAACTGCAAGAGTTAATCATAAAAACTAGCTTAATAATTATGTAATTTATGTATATATTTAAACGTAGTGTATATGGTATATGCAATCCATATATTCAAAGCCTTCAAGCGGGTGTTTGCCGTAACCTTCATAGCGGCAAATTTGGTGCCAAATTGTTTTTGGAAAATTGCCACAAGTCGCTGCACGCGGACAGCCTCAGAGTATTATTTCCTTTCAAAGGAGGAGTGTATTTACAACTAAGAGAATATATAATAATGCATAATGGCATTCAGTGTTTATTTATTAAGTTCTTATGCCCCGTGACTCCATAAAGGTGAAGGATAGCGAAAAACCATAAAGGTGATAAAGTAAACAGAATACTGCATTGCTACACTGAAGGTAAAAGCTACGTTATAATTATTATTATTATATTAGTATTGTATAGCGCTCTTTTATGACCGAATGATCATTCTAAAAGCGTTTCTTTGCCTCTCTGAGTAAAAAGATGGGTCTTGAGTCTGCTTCTGAAGGATGCCTCCGCTTTAAGCTCTGTGCTTTCCGGTAGCGAGTTCCAGGCCATTGGTGCCGCGTAGCTGAAAGCCCGATTGCCAAAAACCGTGCTAGGAGTAACCGTACGTTATTTACTGTGAAAACGACCTTTTCCTTGCCAATATATTTTTTTATGTAATCGCATACAGGAGAGCACACCCGGTCAAGACCAGTGCACTCTATGACGCTCAGCCAGGAAGGCTGGACGCTGCATGCGGGAAACGTGTGTTGTGTTCGTGTTTGTGTGTGGGTTGGGGAGATTGCAAGTGTATATTTATCTGTTTCATAAAGTGATCCAGATTGTCGAAAGAAGAAAACACAGACGCTGGAAGAGCATTCCATAGCTTACCGGTGGCATTAAGGAAGGAACTTTGGAATCTGCCAGTTCTTGGTCGACACACATTAACCGTGTATGGATGTTCGGCAAGTGTAAGACGAGTTTGTCGGTTGTGGGTGGGTGCAGGAATAATTAGTACTTTAAGTTCCGAAGAGCAGTGTCCGTGGTAATAACAGTAGAAAAGACTAAGAGAACCAATCTTACGCCTGTATTCCATTGATTGCAGGTTAGACGTAAGAGTGTCGTTGTTTATCAAACGAACTGCTCATCTTTAAACTGAATCAATTAAGTTTAAGAAGGTATTTAGAATTAGAAGATCTTTCATTTTCTCTCATTACCAAATGTTTCCAAGCAGTTTTCGTGAAGGTCGTCACCTAATTTTCTCGCACCTAATAAAATACTTCCAAATATAGCTTGGAAACTAAAGATATTTTAATTCTTCAATCCCTGGACCTCCCTCGGTAACCGTTGAAAACTATGCATCGTATGAGGAGCTTCGATATGAAGGGGTGATAACTTGAAACTAGAAGAGTATCATGTCAAGAAATAATAAGCAACGAAAATGAAAGAAAACAAACATATTTTTAGCTGAATCCATATTGCGTTAGAAGAGTAAATTTAAAGTTGAATTATTGTTAAAGTTAAAGTGTTAACAAAACTGTAAAGATCTAGAGATTGATTATGTTCATGATCCATTTTTTAGTAAAATGTGTTTGGAACTATAAAGGCTTTTAAAGCTTTTTACATCATGTAACATAAGATCACCAAACTTTACCACAAATTGCTGCCATGCAGTCAGTTGCCACTGTTCAAGCTTTTTCCCAAGAAATCCTCTGTGTACGCGTAGCTCATTTATGTCATATCTAATTCTAATTTACTTAGTTGCCAAAAATATTAAATACAGTACAGTGGAACCTCTTATAACGAGCATAATTCGTTCCAGAATTTTGCTCGTTATGTGAAACGCTCGTTAAGCGAAACTAATTTTCCGATTTAAATCAATGTAAAACACGATAATGCGTTCCATGCGAAATATTTTTTTAACGTTTATTAAAAAAAAAATACATGCGTATAAAATGTTAAGGATCGCAACAACTGTAGAAAAACCTTTTTAAAAATCGAAAACATCTTATTATTTATTTATTAGTGACAAATAATTTATTATTTTTTACTAGAAAGCTGTTTTAGCCGACTCTATAAAATATGGTGAAAATGTGACACAGCATTATCATTGAATAAGTTTGTAGCACGCATAGCCACCTCCTTATTAGGATGATGCTCCTCAGTGTTCGATGAAACAGTTTCCCACGCTTTCAGCATTTCTCGTATTGCGTCAGAAGATTGTTGCTCTGCTACTCCCTCTTCCTCCAAACTCTCCTTCATAACTTCTTGCTGTGAAATACGATCCAAC
This sequence comes from Glossosoma conforme, assembly GCA_022606575.1. Taxonomy (NCBI): domain Eukaryota; kingdom Metazoa; phylum Arthropoda; class Insecta; order Trichoptera; family Glossosomatidae; genus Glossosoma; species Glossosoma conforme. Next base: position 2,298,895 of record JAGTXR010000011.1, on the reverse strand, counting down.
TCCATTAGTTCTTCAGTGGTCATCTCTTGATTGTGCCCTTCCATAAGCTCTTCAAAATGTGCGACACTAATGCGCTAACGGTACGCAAGTGCGGCATGCGTTATGTGACTTCGCCTTTCTGCTTCACTCGTTATGCGAAATATCGCTCGTTAAGAGAGCAATATTTTCACATTTTAATATGCTCGTTATGCGAAGTACTCGTTATGAGAGTTGCTCGTTAAGAGAGGTTCCAATGTAATTTAATATTGATGCCAGGCAGTAGGTAGAATAATACTAATAATATCGGCAAACACAAAATAAAAAAGCCATTAAAACAATAATTCTTAATTGTGGTATGAGTTTGCAATAAAAGAGTCACATAGCTGTATACAGCCTCCTTAGCAATGCGTCACAATAGGCAGCCACCGGCACGTCCACAGTGTGACATAAAAAGCCTCAATTCGGCGCAAGGTTGTTGCAGATTGTGGTTGGCAGAGTGCCAGCTAGGGCGGCGGGCTGACTCGGCTGAGCCGCCCAAAACCCGCGCAACCCGCCCCCGCCCACACTGAGAATATCAAGTAGATGTGGCTGCTATCGATACTAAAGGTCACACACACAGGAAGAGAAGGAAGTCATTTTTTTTTACGTAAATTTACACCAAACGAAGAAAAAACTATGTCAATGCTCAGATGACTGCACTTCACCCCTCCACTTCCTTTTCCCTTTTCCCTTTTTTTAATATATCCACTCCATATTTAAAAATGGATAAACATCGCAACTTGATGTACGGCTGTGAGACATGGTGCTTATCTGAAAGTGATAAAAAAATACTAGAAGCCTTTGAGATGTGGTCATACAGAAGAATTCTCGGAATTTCCTGGAGAGACCACGTCACGAACAATGAGATTCTTAGGATAATCAAGGAAGATAGGCACCTAGTAAGAACCATCTCAGAGAGGCGAGCCCGATGGATCGGTCACATCATGCGCCACGATGGTCTTCTTCACGACAATGTGAAGGGGATGGTTAAGGGTAGAAACTGTAGAGGGTGCCCTAGACGGGAGTATTTGCAGCAAGTGTTTGAGCACATGAGTTGTAGCTCTTATGCTGAGCTGAAGAGGGTTGCGGAGGACCGAGAGGAGTGGAGATTGAGATGCAAGATTCTGTTGCTGCAAACCAATCCACCGGATTGATACGACGAAGAAGAAACATCGCAAATAGTCTCGAATCATTGTAAGCTCAGATTGCCATGTCCATGAACACCTGTATACCTGAAGGTCTACATGAGAACATACTATATATGATTAAATAACTTCTTGGGTTTTCACGGCCAGATTTGATGTTATACTATATATGGTTCTCTAGAGCCTCCAGGGCAAGAGCCTGCGAACTTAGACATGGGCTGTATTACTCGTATCAGAAAATATTTTTGTGTTCAATAAACAGTTTTTTTTTTAAATATCTTATGATAAACCCGACGCTCCCGAGTCCTGCACAATTTTCGTTTTGTCGTTAAAGGGTAGCTAAACCATACCGGAGGCATTATTAGAACTTAGATTTGATTGAAAGAATTTAAAAAAATCAAGCTTAGTCTAGTTTTGAACCGAGTCTCGGTGATAAATAAACGCTTTTACCACTGGGCTAAGCCACCCCGCATCTCTCTCTACTATTGATTAACAGTTCTATAATTATGTTAGTTTTATGTTTGTCCTGAGGAGGAAGATTTATATCTGAAACCGGTAGATCAATAAAAATTTAAAGTCAGTGTTTAACAAAGTGTTTTATTTTTTCCTTAATATAACTAGAGCGCAAACAATAATGTAAATACACAAAATGGTTTTTTTTGGGTGATTTTTTAATCGGATTTTATTAAGGAGATTGGATGATATATTTCACGTAACGGAGGCCCAATTCAGAAATGAACTCCAAGAGTTTCTTTGGAGGAATAATTTGTTGGCGTCGTCTGTTTGATGAGCATTAGGACCTTCTGTTGCTTGTCTTTATTGCTTTGTTCTTAGTACTTAATCAAAAGTACCTATATTTGTATGTATTATATTTTTTATTTTAGGGTAATTTATTATTGTACTTCAGCAATGAATTGAGTTGTTCAAATTTGTAATGTTTTTGTAAGCGAAAAAAATAAATAAAAATGAAAATTAAAAATGACAAGACCCGACGCTCCCGAGGTCTGAACCATTTCGTACTAAAGGTCGGGTCAAACCGGTACTTTTACTGAAAGCGCTTTCAGCATCACGTACTCATAAAAACATTCGTAATATCTTTCCGATTTTAATGCTAACGCACACAACTTAGTCCTTCCCACAAGAAATGTCTAAATGTCAAAGAGTCTATTGGAATAAATAAATGCTTTCTCGGGGCTCTCCTACAAGTGGTAAGAAAACGTATACTGAAACAAACATCTAACGGAATGGGAAATCGAAAATAGATCATATTAGTTTGTCGCATCGAGTGCAAATCATCCTGTATAATTACTCGAATACGTCATACAAACAGACGTATACAGGGGACATAAAAAGTCTGTCGCAAGGTTGTTGCAGGCTGTGGTTGGCAGGATGCCAACCGGCCGAATAATATGGGTAAGTGGTTAAAGAACCCGACTGTCATACAAGGGTTCTCGGACTAGAATTTCAACAGTAATCATACTTCATAAATATGTCAAATAACGTTTTTTATGCAATCGCATGCATGAGAGCACAGCCGGACGAGACCAGTGTTCTATATGACGTTCAGCCAGAGCGGCTGGAAGATGCATGCGGAAACATGCGTTGTCTTCGTGTTTGCGTGTGGATTGGGGAGATTGCAAATGTATATTTGTCTGTTTCTTGAAACGATCCAGGTTGTATGAATGATGAAACACAGATGCCGAAAGAGTATTCCTAAGCTCAGCACTGGAATTTAGGATGGAATACATGAACCGTGTATGGATGTTTGGCAAGTGTACGACGAGTTTGTCGGCTGTTGGGTGGATGCTAGATGAATAATTTATATAAGTTTAGAAGAGCAACGACAGTGGCAGCAAATCGCATCAGAAGATTTCTTTAACCCAAAGGAAAGCCTTCCAACTGGCAAGAACCTTGACTGGCAAGCCTGGAAATCTCTGAACAGACTAAGAACCGGAGTCAGCAGAACAAAGGACAACCTCGAGCGATGGGCAGTCCTTTTGGCAGAGAGAATCACTACTGTGTGACTGGAAGTACCTGCAGAACGCCTCACACCTATGATCCTGTCCCATGTGCCCGACTAGCTGCACATCAAGACCTAATGCTGGGCAGCACACAGGCCAGATATGTTGCCAGATATTCAAAGATTCCAGCTCTGACAGCTTTGGGAGGGAGAGTCACTGCTGTGTGAGTGTAAATACTTGTAGAATGCCTCATACCTAAGATCCTACGCTATGTGTCCGACAAGGTGCACATCAAGACGTAATGCTGCGCAACACACGAGCTATCGATGTTAGCAGATATTGTGTCTAAACAATTTGACGTCGCTAATACGAAGAAGAAGAAGATCTCGAGGTACCACTGTATTCCTTTACAAAGTGACTGTAACAGGACATCATAAACAAAAGACGGTTTCCGCTATAAAGACCGCTTCTCTTCACCCTTCAGAGGTAGCCTCTTGCACGTGCTACGCCCACCCCCGTCCACTCCACCCACTGGGCTGGCCGCCTATCGATCGCGCATTACGGGGGCCGCGTCACTGGGTCACGAGCGCCGCCGCCCAAACCAGGGACGGATGGATCACCTGACACATTGATAACTGCTGACCGATGGATGTTTTAAAGAAATACACGAGCAAATATACAATATATTAACATCCTCCTTTCTCAAAGAGGGGCGTTATTACGTCGCGTGAGGACAGGATACGGAGAAGGTCAGCAGACAAACACTTTCTTTTAGAAACAGATTATATTTACGTTTAAAACATTACATTTGACCACGCGGAATGATATGCCGCGCGGCCGCGACGCGGACCTTGCTTCGCCAAAGGGTGGGGACCAATTGCCGGCCGTCGGCACTTCCGCGGCCCGTGTTCGGTCACCAGCGCCGGCGGTGGCAAAACTATGTAACTAGTCCCAATGTTGCCATACATAGAGGTTTGACAAGCGATAAAAATACAAGACGAAAGATTGCATATCGAGGTTTTCGGTACCGGTTAGCAAGAGTCAATATAAAGTAGAGAAAGGTGCAAAAGGCATTTATTATTAGGAATTATATATGTATATTAATACCAAGGAGTAAATTGACTGTAAAGTAATGAAACTTTAAACAAAAAATAAAAAAATGGATTTGAAACGGCAGACTGAGGGTCGCGTGGAGAATGGTACCTCGCTCGTTTTTGATTGGCACTACATCGACTGTCCTGTCACCCGCTAGCCACCGGTTAGTAGGGGCGTCGATGGTTAGATGATGGCGACGAACGGAATCAATATATAGGACTAACGGCATCAGAAGAATAGCGAGAGTAGTCTGGTTGCGGAGGACGGAGTATCGAGAAGAGTGGAGACGCGTGCGGGAGGCCTACGTTCAACAATGAGCAAACACAGAATGGCTATTTCTAATTATATATTCGTTAGAGGATCTCATGAATGTGTCTTTTACGTGTTCTGGAGTACTTCATTCATTAAGTACGAAGAGAGGTTAATACTACGAAGAGACTTGTGATAGCTGGCGACATTGATGGTCGACGATTCACATAAAAATAACACTATATGATTCAATCTGCTCTGCTGAGTGACCTGAATGGTGAAAAAGAATAGAGGTAGAAAGTATATATAAAAAGTGCAAAAAGGCGGGCGCAAACCTAGATGTTACATGAGATAAAAATCGGAAGCGTAATGCTTATTTAATTATCTAATATCCTTAAAAAAAAACTTTCGATCGGCTTTGCATGAATCATTATTCAATTGCGATGTATTTTATTTAATCATGCCACAAAATACCTAGGCATTTCATCAATATCAACAGGGATCGCGGGATAGTTGTAAGAGTGAAAGATTCATATACGCAGCATACTCTAAAGAAGATAGATTAAAGAGAAGATACTCAACATTGCTCGACGTTTGAGAAGACATGATATCAAATATTCTTAGAAAATGGTCACATTTATCACTGCTGTTAAAAAATATCATGTCCGTAGCATTTATCAAATATCTTGGACCCATAAACATGCAAGCATATAACCGATAAACACAAAAATTCACAGCAATGCCCGTTTTATATGACAATTCTCTCATCAATAAATCGGATAAAATTAAACGATAGATGCGGGGATTCGAACCACGAACTTTTAAAAGTATGTTCAATTATTTACCCAAAGCAGGAGTTCGGTCGTCTATCGAGAAATTAACACATTGTATTATTGATGTCTATTATTTATAGATAGCGCTTCTTCTAAGCTGTATGTATATTTATCAACAATCAATGAATTCATTTACCCAAGGCCAAGATATTTTTTATTTAATTTGTATATAATTGCCGGCAGGTATAGCTCAATGGCTAAAGCGTTTGCTTTGCAAGCCAAAGGTCGTGGGTTCGATCCCCGATGGAGATTAAATTTTTTTTTTTTAATCGATTTCTGACTTCTAAAATACCCTCGTTTGGTGTGAATTTGATCCGTCAAATCACCCGTAAGCTACCAGTCATAGCCTAATAATTAAAATTGGTGGTAGACGAAAGTCGTCCCGTGAATACCACCCATTCATAGTAAATTCCTGTAATAATAAGAATGATGCGTGAATCTCGGGCTGTAGTCTATGACATTGGCGGATCAACACTCCACATGCAGCGCTTAGTCATATGCACCATGGTAAACGTCATAGAATTCCAGCTGTCAAGAACCTTGACTGGTGGGCCTGAAAATCTCTCAACAGAGTAAGAACCGGAGTCAGCAGAACAAAGGACAACCTTGAGCGATGGGGCTTTCGGCCGGGAGAGTCACTGCTGTGTGACTGTAAGTACCTGTAGAACGCCTCACACCTATGATCCTGCCCCATGTGCCCGACTAGCTGCACATCAAAACCTATATGAGACATCAAAATTACTATTACCATCTGTCGGTATTCTTCTGCATGTGTCTACATAAAAAAAAGACAATGCAGCTCTGCTCTCGACGTATTGGATGTATTAGATATTATATTGGTACAGCGATACTCAAGATGAACGGTATGACATAATCGTAAATGATACGAGGGTCTCGCCCATCCAGCATGAGGTAGGTGCAGAGCTAAGGTCAAAGACGAAACGTGAAGATCGGAAGAACGCTATAATAGTATCAGTCATAAAAGGATGTACGTAGGTGGATGGATGGAACATATGAACCATCACCGATGTAATCATAAATTAACTATTCACCTGGCGCATACGAAACGGACAAGGCCATTCGATTGCACTGAGACCTCCAAGACCCAATCAATTTTCATTTTTCCTTCCTATAGAAAAAAAACAACACAAAAAGGTATAAAAAAACAGCCACCTATAGTGGTTGCCGCCTTAAGTATTAAATTATATTAGTTTATTAAATTATAACATGTTAATGATATACATTAATATATTCGGCAACTCTAGTTACTGCTGCTCATAACAGTCTTCACAGTTTACTGCTAAGTATGCTGGTGTCTTCAAACTAAGGCGATTAACCAATGCATCCTCCCTGTATTAACTTATGGCGCAGAGACGTGGAATCTAACAGCAAGTCTTACCTATAAAATAAAAGTCTCCCATCCAAGCGTGCTATGGAGAGATCTATGCTCGGAGTGTCGCTAAAAGATACAATCCGAAACGAGGAAATACGCAGAAGAACTCAAGTAGTGGATGCTACCCAACGATAGGCACACAAGTGGCAATGGGCAGGACATATCTGTCGAAGAGACGACGGTAGATGGGGAAGAAAAGTACTGGAATGGCGCCCAAGAACTGGCAAACGAAGCATTGGCCGACCCCCTGCAAGTTGGGCTGACGACATAAGAAGATTAACGGGAGTGACCTGGATGCGGAAGGCGGAGGATCGAAGAGGATGGAGATTCATGCGGGAGGCTTACGTTCAACAGTGGACGGATACAGGCTGATGATGAATGCTGGTGTCACATAAATCACTATTAAAGAATCAATCAAAACGAAGGTATTTTTTTTAAATTTGTTGTAAAAATGTTCTAGTACTTAGTAATTATCAACCTTTAGTATGATTGCCCAATAGCCGAAAATCCACTTTATGAAATGAATGAATAAAAAGTGAGTTACAGCGCTCGCTCTGTGTAATTTGGCGGCGAATGAAAAGCTCATGAAAAAAACATAAACGCTGTGGTCGACCTCGGGGAAGGGCCATCGATTGCTTGGGTTCTTGGACCGCGGTGAAAAATTTATACGGAATTATATCTACGAGACGAAGAGAATGGGATGTTCTAGAAAATGTAACAACGATGTTGCGAAATGCCAAAAACTACTTTTAAAAAAAGTGAAAAATTATATGAAAAAGCACAGTGTAGTGGCGGATTGATTGATTGTACACTTTCTGTTATATATGACTTGCTGTTAAATATAATCGTGTACGAAACAACAGGGTCAGATCTTGTCTGCCCAGAAGTGGGCGACATCGATCAGGTCTTCCTGGGTGCAGCTACTCAGACACAGCGCACACTCCAGAAGGTGTGACAGGTGTGCCGCAGTCACATGCAGTCGATCCGCTGTAAAACTGCCAGGCTTTCATTTGTGTCCTCGTCTTGCATACTCCGGTCCGAAGTCTATTAAGGGACCTCCGTATACTTGCTATTAATGTTTTGTATTATATGTCCAATATATGTCGACTAATCACAAGTAAATGATGCCTTGTGTGAGTGAGCGGCTGACAGAGAGGGCCCTATATAAGGAGGAGAACCACATTGGACCAGTCCTTTATGTACGCATCGTCAACAGCACTCTCCGATCTTCGGATACCGCTCGCTAGACAACCGCTGCCGATCACTGCCCGGCTTCACTATTAGACTACCAACGTAACTTCGCGACAAAGACTGTTTGAATGGAAGTACTGCAAAGTCTGTAGTGAATAAAGGGAGAAACCACCGGGGATTGCAGTAATTATCTCAAACATCGTGCATTCATTGGCTAGCGTGTTTCGTACCGTTTTTAGTCTATTGCGCGAGTTAAATGCTAGCTTTTCGCGCACTTTTCGGTGGGCTGGTTGCCCGGCTTCACTGTTAAGACTACCGACGTAACTTCACGACTCACCGTCAAACACTGTTTGAATCGAAGTACTGGAGTGAATAAAGAAATAAACCGCCTGGGAACGCAGTAATTATCTCAATCGTCGTGCGTTCATTGGCTAGCGTGTTTCGTACCGTCCTTAGTCTATCGCGCGAAGTTGGATGCTAGCTTTCGCGCACTTTTCGGTGGGCTGGTATCATTATATATAAAACATATATTTTTTTGCTTTGTTTTAACGTGGATCACGTTAAGCAGCAAATCGCATAAATGATCGTGTTGGGAGAAAAATGTAAGATTTTATGTTTTTAGTCGTGTATTTTTTCAAGCAAAAAGATGACCCTCGTGAGTCCCAAATTTATTTAGATAAAAATAAATATCGACTACTAAATGGAGAAATAATACGTCGTGGGAATTCATTCAGCTGCATGTGACAAAAATAGAATACTGATGTTAAAATATGATTCGAAGTCTAATAAAATATTTGTTTTTCGACAAAACTCAATGTCATCCAAAGGACATTGGACTTTTTTTTGGAGGGTTAGAATATATTATAATATTCATATATATTGATATCAGCTTGATATAGCTCCTTAAGGCTGATGCCGTAAAGCCTCGACAAACGATCTTTTGTCTATTATTTTTATTCGCTTGCCTGTTAGTTTAATTATATAATGTTAAGCGGTGTTTGCATACGCCAAAAATAATTGTTATGACAGTTGGCCCATTGTCTGTTGGTACAACAGTCATCTTGGCGGTTGGTACCGCCGAAATGTGAGAGCGGGCAAGTAGTCGCAACTCGCCCGTCATCGTTATACGACCGCCCTTAAGGGCGGCCCCTTTAACGGGCGACGTTATTGACAAATAAACGTGTACGTGAAACAGAAACAAGTTGTTTATAATGTGAACCTGATCCTGCATCCTTCATCCAGTTAATCGATGTCCTAAATGGTAGAGGAGGATATCAATATATTAACACTTTAAAAACCACACGAGATTTTTACTAACTAATTTACATGCAAATTTAGAGTTAATACGATTACCATTTTATATGAAATTTCTAACATCAATAAATAGAAGAATGATAAATGGTGAATGCTGAGAATTCAACCACGAGTCCTTTATACACCAATAACATCAGCACAATATAACCCCTTGCAGGATTGTGCCGAAAAACCTCGATATACGATGCTTCGTCTCTTATTTTTGTTCGCTCTTCGAACACGCATATGTAAGTAATATAAGAAAAGGCGTTGCATCGCCATTTTGCCTGTTGTGACAGTAGAAATGATTCGTCAAAGTGCCGAACGGCGATCGGAGGGCGCTGCATGTGTTACAGCACGTGACTTTCGGCTCGGGTCTCAACGGAGGTAGATCGTTCATTGTTGGTGGCCCGAGCTGAATACCGAAGTTGTTAATAATTGTCTTAAATATATTACAATGTGTTTTAAAAAAAAGTTATTGTAGTTTGTGACTCGTGCAGCATCCTTCCCCACTATCGCGGCAACGTGAAGTCGTTTTTTTTATATATATAATCGTGTCTGAAATAACAGGGTCACATCATGTCTGCCCAGAAGTAGGCGACGTCGATGGCGTTACTCCCGGCCATCATAAGGTCTTCCTGGGTGCAGCTACTCGCACAAAGCGCACACTCCAGAAGGTGTGACAGGGTCTGCTCCGCGCCGCAGTCACATTCAGTCGGTCTGCTGAAAAACTGCCAGGCTTTCATTTGTCTCCCCGTCTTGCATACTGCGGTCCGAAGTCTGTTAAGGGACCTCCACATATTCTACCGCTGGTCATGTCCAGGGGGCTATTTGTCGTTTCTTTGAATAACGGGGATGTCACCATGTTCAATTATTTACCCAACATTCACCACTCGGCTACTTTTGCCGCTCATCGAGTCGAGAAATTAACATATATTGTTATATTATTAATAAAATACTAGTTTAAAACAGCGTGTATATTTACGAGTACTAAGGTTCATTGAGTTAATTTATTCACAGGTATTCTTTAACGACAGTCTATTTCGGAGGAGTAATATAAATATTTTACCTTTGTTAGCATATAAATTTGGTAAATTATTTCTCAACAATAGCGTAGATACAGCCAATAATACATAATATATGTTAGGCGGTAATACCTTGAAGCGTAATTTTAGAATGCTCCGTAGAAATGTGTATCGCCCAGGTGGGCGAGTCCGACAACCCATCCATAGAATGCCAACAATGACTTGGAAAGGTGGACGTTTCAATTAAAATAACTCAACATCCGATGGAATATTGTTGCCGTACATAGACTGTACACTACGTACTGGTATCACCAGTTATACTTACTCTAAATATGTTGATGCCGTATAAAATGTGTAAATCTAGGAACATTGCATATAGTCTGCAGTAACGGATTTATTTAGTAAATTATGTTTAAAAGGCTTTCTACAATGAAAAGAATAGTATCTTACTAAGATTGTTCCTTAATAGAGTTGTTAATTGTAATATTTACAATAAAAAAATCGGTTCCACGATTATCAGTGAAAATACCTCGATAAAGCTCTCAGGCTGATGCCGAAAAGCCTCGATAAGCGATCTTTTGACTATAACATTAACTGACAATACTTGGTGAAACTGCATAATTATAATTTTAAATTCATTTTAATTAAAAAATAAATAAATTAATAATATTTAATTTTGATTCACATTATTTAAACTGATTACATGTTTCGGCCTCCCTGGAGACCATCTTCAATAACATCTAAAATAAATGTGACTCAAAACTAAATATTTTGAATTGATTATTTATTAAATTAAAATTATGATCTTTTGAGTCTTATTTTTGTTCGCTCGCACGTATAAAAATGTTAGTCTAATTTTTAGATTTACACTAAATAGCTGATAATTCCGGCGATCTGGGGTCGCTTTGATTAAACAATGGATGTCAGTATACATCGCAGGCATTTGATGAAAAGGAATGTTGAAATTACAACTCTGTGGAGTGATTGTATTAGATTATAAGTGATATGATCTAACCTAACTTTACCTTTGACGAAATAACTTCTCAATAGAAATCGACAGGCGTATACAACTGGGATGGGCAGCATTTGGAAAAGTAAAGTACATTTTTAAAACGAAAATTTCATTATGAACGGAGTACGGGTTTTTATGTCCGATTACGGCAGCAAAACGAGTGATAATTGTATTGTATGAGTTGGTTACGTGAATAAGTAAGTGGGAATTGATGAATTCGTGCAGTGGGTGTCACCCCAAAGCTCGAGGTCGGTAACGAAAATAACAACAATATACGGAATATTTGTTATACTCGTATAAGTTATCGATTTACAAATTCGGCTAATGGACGTATGTACAACAATATATCAGATTACATAAATAGTTGCTTCAAAAGAGCCGTTGACAAAAATGTAACATCGTTTTCCAATTGCATTTATAACGTTTATCAAGACATATTAAGGTCACAACAAGGTTGTAATAGTTATTTAAATTTCGCACTTATTTTCAAAGAATTGGACGAACAATTATTATATTTAAGTTTACATGCGAAAGTATCAGACTAAAATACTTCTGCGACATATACATGTACTAAAAAAAATTAGCATGATTCCATCTGTATTAAAGAAAGAAATTGATATTTATATATATATATATATATATTTATGTACACACATACAGGAGAATACCGACAGATAGTGATAGTAATTCTGAAGTCTCATCTGTGGAATTCTCTGACCCTAACCATGGTGCATATGGCTAAGCGCTGCATGAGGAGTGTTGATCCGCCAACGTCATAGACTACAGCCCGAGATTCAGGCATCATCTTTATTATTACAGGAATTTACTATGAATGGGTGGTCTTCACGGGACGACTTTCGTCTACCACCAATTTTAATTAATAGGCTATGACTGGCATTTTTCGGGTGACGGATCAAATTCATACCAACCGGTGGTATTTTAGAGCTCAGAAATCGATTGAAAATCCTTTTTTTTAAATCTCCGTCGAGGATCGAATCCACGAACTTCGGCTTGCAAAGCAAACGCTTTGAACATTGAGCTATTACCGCCGGCGAATTGATATCAGTTCGATATAGCCCTTGGAGGCTGGTGCCGAAAAGCCTCGATAAACGATCATAAGTCTCTTATTTTTATTCGCTCGTCTGACACGCATACATCAAAGTGTTAGGCTAAGTCTAGATTTAAGGAGTCAAAAGACGCTTGCAGACACTATTTAGTTTCATTCCACCTATCACATATGTTATGGTGACAGCAGATTCATAAAATGGCTGACATGTTTTGAGGGCAAGTGTTACAGCGCGCTCCGCGGCACTTTCGGCTCGGCTCCCGACGGAGATAGATCGTTCATTGTTTGTGGCTAGGGCAGAATACCGAAGTTTGTCAATCTTTTGTCTAAAATTAACTTCAATGTGCTTCTAGAAAAGTTATTTTTGTTCGCGACTTGCTCTTCATCCCTTCACTATCATCATCTATCGGTATTCGCTTGTATGTGTTAACATCCTCCTCTCTCTCAAAAGGGGGCGTTAATACGTCGCGTGATGGCAAGATGAGGAGCAGGTCAGCAAGCGAAGACTTTATTGTTAGAAGCACATTGATTATATTTATGTTAAAACTTTACAAGCTTCCGGTCAAGCGGAAACATACCACTGGCCGTAACGCAACCTTGTCTCGCTAAAGGGTGGAGACCGACTACCGATCTCCGCGCTCAGTCTCGGCTTTAGACCGCGCCACGAGCGGTGACGTTTATAACTAACACACCGGTTAGCGAAACCGTCCAAAATGACAACGTGGTGTACATAAATGCACGTCAAGCGACCAGGAATAAGAGACGAAAGATTGTATATCGAGGTTTTCGGTAACAGTCAGCAAGGACTACATCATGCTGATGTCAATATAAAAAATACATATAATGTATAATACTTTTCGGAGCTTCGGGAGGCAGAGCTGATAGACATGAGACGAGGACAATAGCGGCCGATAGAGTTTTGTGGCGTTTATGTTACAATTATGAAACATAAGCAATAGACTTCACTGTCCTTGGAATGCTTTAAGACCGGGTGAAGAACCGGCCTTGAAGCATGATCGTCGATGGTATACCAGAGATCGTCCAGCACGTTTTTACTGCAGCGAAGGTCGCGCGCCCGAAGGCATTTTGTCTGGCCTCGGTCCATCGATGGATCGATGACCTCTTCTTCGTACAAGAGTCTGGGCGCTGTTAATCATCAGATGACTTTCTGTTTCTTTTGCGTGAGCTTATCCCACGATGCATAAAAATATGAAGAGAATCACCGATCGGTTACAAAAACTAGATTGCAATGCGAGAAATATCCAGTTTGGAAACCGTCGAAGCTTAAAAATTTATTAGTAGATGTCAAAATTAAACGTACTAAAACTATCCAGTCCGCGCGTTACGCGTTTAAACTTACGCCGGAGGCAGACTGTTTTTTTAAAGGATTACTTACAAAAAAAAACGTGTAATATTTATTTGTTTATACTGATATCAGCTTGATATAGCTCCTTAAGGCCGATGCCGTAAAGCCTCAACAAGCGATCTTTTGTCTATTATTTTGGTTCGCTTGCGAGACATCTACATCGAATGTTAAGCGGTCTTTGCATACCCCAAAATAATTGTTATGACAGTTGGTCCATTGACAGTTGGTACAACTGTCCTCTTGGCGGGTGGTACCGCCGAAATGTGAGAGCGGGCAAGTAGTCGCAACTCGTCCGTTCTCGTGGTAGGACCGTCCCTCAGGGCGGCCCTTAACGGGCGACGTTATTGACAAATAAACATGTATCGTAAAACAGAAACAAGTTGTTTATAATGTGAACCTGATCCTGCATCCTTCATCCAGTTAATCGATGTCCTAAATGGAAGAGGAGGATATCAATACATATTATTTTGTTGTGACATCAATGAATTCCCTTATACATGAATGATTTCCTAAAACACATATAACTTATTACTTAAATGTACATATACTATACATAAAATTCTTTTTCAACGCGTCAATCCAAGCACAAAAATAACGGCAGAATGGATTGACGCGTTGAAAAAAGAATTTTATGTATAGTATATGTATATTTAAGTAATAATAATATTGTAATATAGTCAATGATCTATAAAAGTAGATTAGAATATTGAAATAATAAAATAATATTCTAATAAAAATTAAAAAATTAACACATATACCCATCACACAATTTATATCCACCTTTACACTTACTCTTTGCTTTATATAGAGCCAACACACATTTTACTAATTGACTTGAAAATGGCCATTCGACCGGGCTGAAACATGTCGTCAAAAAAATATATTGTGGAATAAATTCTAAAAAGTCTTTTATTTATATTTGATATATCCAACCCTTATCGTCGTCGCTGTCTTCGATCTCCTCGGCGTCATCGGGAATATCGGAAAAAGCATCAGCGTATATTGTCAACTTATTCTAACCAAAAATATATTCCATTGGAATTAAAAACAAATTAAAAAAGAAAAAAACAGTTTACATTTTGGGAAATAATTATTTTGCTAACAAACATACAAAATTTAAATGCATACAGTCGAAATATTGATCGACAGACGATCAACGTTTACCCAATTTAAAAATAATCATTACAACAAGCGAGATAAAGTCTAATCTCAATTATTGTTATTTTTTTACAAAAAATGCTCGTTTAATTTTTTTACCGTCATGTGTTCAAATAAAATTAAATATGACCCTCACTGAAAAGGTTTGAGATCTTTGAGTTACGGCCGAAAGTAAACACAACATATATGTTGTGTGATCGGTCACTAACGTTTGAAAAAACATAACACAAGCTGTGTATAGTCGGCCACTAAGCGTTGGCGGAATGATCGCACACATGTTGTGTGACCCGCCTTTAACGTTCGACCTGGTGATTACACACAAGTTGTGTAATCGGACTGGATAGTGTTTAGTTATATAAATCATTTATTTAAAAATTACTTTCACGAGCTTAAGTTATCTGCAGTAATTTAAAAAGTTAAAAATTGTCCGAGGAGCACTGAAATTCAGGCGTCTGTACAATTCCGAATAATTCTCGCTGAAAATAAATTCAGCGCGAAACACAGTCTGCAGAGGGAGGAATAAAAGTTTGTTTTTAAAATAATACATACAATGGCGTTCTTCTCTTCTGCGTTCGACAGTCCCGGGCGAAGTTCGAGAAGTTTACAGGCACCCTCGTCTTGAGAAAGGTGGACTGACTGCCATGATGTAGACGTGAAGAAGGAAATGACTTAATAAACACTTCGAAGAGAATAAACTTGGGAAGGATCATCGTCTCGGGGCTGATGTTCTGCTTCTGTTTCTGACTGGCCAATTTCAGAGGCATGCCTCTCGCAAAACTGCGAAAATTTAACGATGTACGAATATATGCTGAGAAGAAAGCGCGAGTAGGTAGTAGCTAACTGAAATGGTATTAAAGTTTTAGTCCTAAATAATGATACTTTACCAATTCAGTCAAACCTCTAATAACACGCTCTTTAATTGCGTGCCGAGCAGAAATTTTCGCCGCAATCACCAGAAATAGACGATTGGTCAGTTTCGGATTTTCCGCGAAAAAGAACCAAATCCATCTTTTGTATTAAATTCTCGTCCCAAACAACACGGTTTTCGAACAACACTGTCCCAACTTTTGTGTTATTTGAGGGGTTTGAGGTAAAGAGATTGATATATTATAACATAATATTAATCTAAAAAATATATCTACAATATAACGGGTCCGCCATCTAACGTTTTTTTTTCAACTAGTGCTTATTTCGTGAATGGTAACACTTAGCTCATGTCTGATTTGACAGATAATTAGTTTTATCCTTCCGCTGAACGAATATGGTTGTGTATACGCTTGAAAAACGCTGGGAAATATTGCGACATTACTTTGAAAATCATGCTATTATCCGCCATCTAACTTTTTTTTTTCAACTAGTGCTTATTTCGTGAATGGTAACACTTAGCTCATGTCTGATTTGGCAGATAATTAGTTTTATCTTTCCGCTGAACGAATATGGTTGTGTATACGCTTGAAAAACGCTGGGAAATATTGCGACATTACTTTGAAAATCATGCTATTATCAGCCATCTAACTTTTTTTTTTCAACTAGTACTTATTTCGTGAATGGTAACACTTAGCTCATGTCTGATTTGACAGATAATTAGTTTTATCTTTCCGCTAAGCGAATATGGTTGTGTATACGCTTGAACAACGCTGGGAAATATTGCGACATTACTTTGAAAATCAGGCCATTTTTCTTCGAAAATGAGCAAGGAGTGGCCGTTACAGTCAATAGCGATCGTTATCGGGTCATTTTTGTTCACAAAAATTGAAGAGGAGGATATTGGCAACATTTGGTTTCAACAGGACGGCGCTACGTGCCACACAGCCGAAGCTACACTCGATGTTTTGCGCCCCATTTTCAAAAAAAAAAAGTTATTTGGCAGATATATAAAAAATCAACGTAAAAAATAAAGACAACCTAATTAATAAGACTAAAAACAGTGATACGAGCATTTAAGATATTTTTATTTTAAGTGTAAAGACCAATTCATAGACATAGAAAAACTTAGAAAATATAAATTTACTTGAATTTTAATGTCCTTTATATTTGAGCATTGACATTGAGATCCATTGAAAGTAATGTAGAGATAATTATTTTAACGTGTATTAACGTGAATCATGTAAATAACTTCTAAGGTTTTCACGGCCAGAATGATATTGTGGCTTTTGGATTTAGCCGTGTGTGGCGAACTTCCTTCAACCAATATTTAGACCGCCATTGCAATAAATCATCAATCCTAAGAAGAAGACCCCTGCAATGGCAGTCGAAATATTGCTTGAAGGAAGTTCGCCACACACGGCTAAACTCAAAAACCACAATATCATGAATCATGTAAATTAACGGCTTCGGCACTAGAGGGCATTAAATTAATAAAAAAAGTATTATATCCGCACAACTGTAACAGTATATTGCCTATTTTAGAATGCCAACGACAAACAAAACATATTGGCAATATTTTCATCGACACGCCAACAAACTAACATAAAAAAGCTATTAAGAGTAGCTTAAACCATTTTCAACATTAAAACAACTATTCACGATCGTAGTTTAACAGTCGGGCTGTGCGAAAAACGGAATGGAAGTTTGCGAAATCACTGCGAAGGTCGAGCAAACAGAAAAGGCGCGGGAAGGAACAAGATGGATGGAGCTCAGATTGCGGATGTTATCCCCTGAAAAACGGGCCGAGGGTGAGCCCGGCAAGGGCGGCGGAATAGATAGGGATGCGAGGCGGCAAACAACGAGAGCAAATATAAGCAAGCAGGTAGGGCTAATCAATCGCAACACAAATAATACAAACGGCATATCTACAAGTACTTGCAATATTTAAACCTTTGTGGCGAGTCTAGACTCCCTTCTGGACCTTGTCTGCTATTACAGTTTCTGTCACATTATTTACTGCAATCTATATAAGTTAATAACATCCTCCTCTCTCTCAAAAAGGTTGTTGTCCCGTCGCATAAGGGCATGTTGAGGAGCAGGTTACCAAAACAAAGACTTTTTCTAAAGCACATTGACATATATTTACGATAAGCTTTACAAACTTCCGGCCAGGCGGAATGACATGCCGCCTGCCGTAATGCGACCTTCTCGGCCGTCAGCACACAACTGGCGCGATCTCGACCAGCGCCAAAAACGGCGGTTTATATAACTAGTCCCAAATATGGCGGACAGATAAATGTATGACAAGCGAAATAGAGACGAAAGATTGTATATCGAGGTTTTCGGTACCAGTCATCAGCAAGAGATATATCATGCTTATGTCAGTAAGAATGCATTCAATTCATTATTCGTTCTTGGCAGACGCTCTTCAAAATCACTAAATGCAAATACGATGTACCTTAAAAGCTTGACAAAAAATATATTTAATAAATGAAAAATACTTCATACCCTTTTTTTTATCATGCATCCCAATAAGAACCTTCTTACGCGGGTGATCCGTAAAATAAGTTTCCCATGGCGCTATAGTCCTGAAAAGCGCTGTTATGGTGGTTCCCTCAATTCTGTAATATACCTTGGTTCCCCCACTCCAAATTCCTTCCGTAGCGAGCTGCCTGCGGTGCTCAGTCTTGGCTTGGCAGCCGTGCGTGATGTATCTCCCCCTCGCTTCGCCAGGTGTTTTACGGATAACCCTCGTATAAAACTAGTGTTTAAGTGTGTAGTATTTTTAGAGTATGATAAGTGTTTTAATTTTATTGACATTTTAAATATTTGTGAAATAAAAAAATATTTTTCAAATACAGGTGGCGCAAAATACTCGCCCTATCGGAAGATGATATATTTTTTTCAATTGGTGTCTTAAGTCAATAATATATGATAATTTTGAACTAGACAGACAAGAGACTAAGCGCTATACTTCGCAAAAGCGTGGAATAATTGTGTCGATTATTTTTAACTATAATCGATCGATGGTGTTAGCGTAGCGTGAATTTGTACGTCGATTTCCTAATAGTGTCGCGCGAACAGGGCAAACATTCCGGTACTTCACAGCTCGACTCGAACAGACTGAAACCACACGAGACCTTCCAGGGCGTGGCCGCCACCGGACTGTTCGACTATTAGAACGAAGAAACATCAAGCAGACAACGGGCCACGCAATTAGGCATCACCAGACGGACCCTGCAGCGAATTTTATTGAAAAACTATCACATGTTCCCATAAAAGCGCAAACAGTGCATCAGTTAATGCCAGCTGACCGTCAGTCGCATGGATGAATTACACTATCCAGTCCGCGCGTTACGCGATTAAACTTACGCTGGAGGCCGACTGTTTTTTTAAAGAATTGCTAAATCTATCGTCATGTGTTCAAATAAAATTAATTATGACCCTCATTGAAAGGGCTTGAGATCTTTGAATTATGGTCGAATGTAATAACAACACATATGTTATATGATCGGCCACTAACGTTTGAAAAAACATCACAAGCTGTGTATAGTCGGCCACTAAGCGTTGGCGGAACGATCACACACATGTCGTTGTGACCCTCCTTTAACGTTCGGCCTGGTGATTACACACATATTGTGTAATCGGACTGGATAGTGTTCATTTTGCGCTAACATGTATGTAGTAAGTCATAAAATAGCTGTAAGATGGATTATTTTAGTCACAGTTGCTTACAGGTCATAATGTGATGGTTTTGAGTGACGTGTAGTTGAGCTACACGAAAATATGCGCACCTCTCGAGCGTCACATGTGTGTCACGTGAGATGCAATTTATCACAACGAGTTGACATGTTAAAACAAGGAAATGCTAATAACGCGAGTGCATGACGAAAATTAAAGTAGCGTCTTACACATAGGAATAACAATAGACGAAGTCACGGTTGAAACCGACTGAAAATAAACATTATAAGAGTAGATAATACGGGAATTGTTCATTATTTAAAAAATTATAGAAATATGACACGATGGTAAGACTTGTGAAATTGGGTTAAGCCGTCCCTCAGGACCAAATTCATTCTTTACATTCATTTCAACACATTTCCTTCACATTCATTTCTTCACATTCGACATTTCCAAAACCCAATCGTGTACTTTCTCCACCAAGAAGACTGCTATGGATCCCATATATTTCAACGGTTGTTCCCTTCCAAAAGCTCCATCAACATTCATGGATTATCAACCTCGAATAATGTCAAATATTACGAGTCAATTAAGTGTAAAGCCGGTCTCACATCCAAAAAACTAGATGTATTATATAGATCACGTCGGTATTTCAACGATAAATAACTTCTTCTTATATATAAAGGACAAATCCGACCTATCCTTGAATACGGTAGTCACCTTTGGATTGGAGCCCCAAAATACCTTCTACACTTAATTGACTCCGTTCAAAGAAGAAATTCGTTTGATAAACAATGACACTCTTACGTCTAACCTGCAATCAACGGAACACAGGCGTAAGATTGGTTCACTTAGTCTTTTCTACCGTTCTTACTACGTTCGCTGCTCTTCGGAACTTGAAGAACTAATTCCTCCTGCACCCACCCACAACCGACAAACTCGTCTTACACTTGCCGAACATCCATACACGGTTAATGAGTGTCGACCAAAAACTGGCAGTATCCAAAGTTTCTTCTTTAATGCCACCGGTAAGCTTTGGAATGCTCTTCCAGCGTCTGTGTTTTCTCCTTCCTACAATATGGATCTCTTCAAGAAACAGATAAATATACACTTGCAATCTCCCCAAACCACACACAAACACGAACATAACACACGTTTCCCGCATGCAGCATCCAGCCTCCCTGGCTGAGCGTCATAGAGTGCAATGGTCTTGACCGACTGTGCTCTCCTGCATGCGTTTACATAAAAAATAAATTTAAAAAATAACCTAATATTTACGTGTACGTTAGCTTTACTCGTAGTTTCAAATTGCTTTGTTGTTAGAAAATCAGCTCGTTATCTCGCATTCGTATCATTCCTCTTGGTCCCTGCATCACAATCACATCACGGAGCCATCTGCGATGCTTACTGCTAATTGTGCCGGTTATTGAAGCTTGAACTGGGTCAAAAAAACAATGCAAAGGTCGGCATCTAAAATAACACACTAGAGATCCGCCGACACTAGCGGACCGGAAAGAATGACCCACGGTTAGCGAGGTTTTGGGTTCCTTATCGTCTAAATCAGAGTCGGCTTAAGAGTTCCACTACTACAAATTATAATATTTAAGTACACGTACAAACACTGCAGTAACATAAATAACAGTAACGAATGTCTGTGGTGGAAACAAAGAACCCGATTTATGATAGAGTAACCATTTTTTGATTATTTTTAACGATTTCATTACGGCTCGGTGGAATACAAATAATAACTGATGAAAATAATAAAATAACTGTCAATACGGCGTGAATTTTTCAAACCAGATTTTTTGCTTAAAACTAGTATTTGAAGCATAAATGTACTTATCTGACCTATTTTCATATACCGTTGACATCTGTAGCTGAGATACATCGTTTTGCTACTTTCAGTACTTATTGTGACATCTACGGTAGGAACTGCAGTCACTCCCTTATCAACCTACATGTATTATTTACAGAAATCTGTAAAGCATGTAAATAAATATCGTTAGGTTTCGTCACAGGTGTGATTTTTCTGTAAAACATATGTGTCAATGCCACCACATGTATGGAGTTACATAATGAACGTTTGTTAAATATAATACTTTTTTATGCATCATCTGATAGCTAAAGGACACAAGAACCAATGCGATATATGAAAATAGACCAGATAAGTACATTTATGCTTCAAATACAAGTCTTATAATTGACAGTTTAATTTGTATTCAAACCGAGCCGTAATGAAAGGGTTAAGTATTTTGATTCAACAGTTCCAAAAAAAATGCGAGACGAATAGTCGTCCCACTTACTATGGTTAATTGCAAAATTCGTCGAGCGTAAAAATTAATTCTTCCATAGGTCTTTGCACATAACGGTGAGGTCGAATTTTCTCTTTGTTTTCGGTAATTATCCTCATCGTATATAAAGTGTCAGAGATGTTAGTCGAGAAGTAAAGAAAAAAGTTATTAGTGCGGCTAAAAGAAGCTGCTGGGATAATTATAGTAATTAGCTAAATAAATAAGCCGTGACATAGTATTAAAACGTAATATTTAAAAAAATGTAATGGAGAAAATTCATTGTCGTTTCAGTGGCGGTTGTTTCTTACCTAATGGGTTGATTGTCAGGAGACGTTTTAATTGACAGTGGACAGTGCATACCTGAAAAAGAAAGGAAAAATCTAAATTAATTACAATTCGCAAAGCACATAAATGAATCATTAAAGCATTTGAGATATCTTTTCAACTTTTATTATGATACTCATTACGACACATAAGTACTTTAATTTGGAAAACGTAATGTTTATATTTATTTTTCTAATGTCACAATAATATGGTTTTATTGGTAATTTAACACAGTATAAGTCGTCATAAATATACAGTTAATAATAAATATAATGGTCAACTCTAATTTAAAATGTTTAGTTTAATCAACTTGTTAATACCCAAAATGTGTCAGTAAATATTAACTGGTCAAATTCAGTCTGTAAAAAAATATTTCTTCTCCAAATAATATTAAAATACTACAAATGGGAATCGTTCAAGTATGATAAAGGTGGATTTTACTATTTTCCAAGCAAGCATGCTTTATCATGAATTTTAACAGTATTTCGGAAGTTTTTTTTTACTTACAACGGATTTAATAAGTTTTGATATCTTTCGACACAAATATTGCCTGATACCTGAGTATTTAACTAAATAATTTATATTTATAAGAAATATATATGTTTCATATTTTCCCACACTAGCCCCAAATAACTAATAGCTCGTAACTATTTTTTGTGATTATAACCTTTATGTAAGCCTGGATTCAAGTAAGAAATATTTATGTAGTTAAATTATTAGGGATCATGCTAAGTGCTCTTAGGTGTAATACATTTTTTAAAGGAGATCGGATGATCAGTCCGATGCTCCCGTGTATATATAATATATTTTTATTGCAGAGCACGAATTCTAGAGTATGTATCTCAAAAACGATTACAATTATGCATAATAATAACCCAGATAGACTGAGTGGGGCGCTAGATCGTTTGTCAGGGATTTTAGAGCACGAAACGCTGGGTAACTTTTACCCTTAGCCCGGGAAAGTCTCTCGTCGCTCTGGTCTAGCGACTAGTGACTAGGGACTAGTGACTAGCGAGTCTGTGATGATGATGATATAGCAGTGCACGAATCCAAGAGCATGTATCTCAAAAACCATCAATTAAGCATAATAATAACCCAGATATACCGTGTGAAGCGCTCGATCGTTTGTCAGGCATCGAAGAGCACGAAACGATGGGTAACTTTTACCCTTAGCCCGGGGCAGTCTCTCCTCTCTCTCCTCGCTCTGGTCTAGCGACTAGCGACTAGTGACTAGCGAGTCTGCGATGATGATGATCGGCGTTGATGACAACTTAATCACATTACGCGAGAAATTGCGTTACGCCTTTTGGCGGGGCGCGCGCAAACGAGTGATTGATGCTAATTTGCATCGAACAAAATGTTTACATCAGCGATATACAACCTTTTGAACAAGGTGGACCGCGACCCAAACATAGCATTGAAATTTTCGGTATTGTTTTATTAAAACTTTTGCTTCGTTGATAAACAAAAATTGTTGTATGTTGTATAATAAGTTGTCATGTCGTTGGTGTTCCCATGAATAATATTAGTTACGCGCACGACATAGTGTTTCTGAGTCCATCAGTGGGTGCATTGAGGAAATTAGTAAATATATGTGAGACTTATGCAGCTGCTCATGGGCTTAGATGCAACACAAAGAAAAGCGAATTGATGATATCCAAAGCAACATAATAAATGTCATTCTGCTACAGTGCCTTCAACGAATACTCTCTGTGGTACGCCGTTAAAACTTGTGGATAAATTTAAGTATCTGGGCTACTGGGTTAGAGAGGATCGCGAGTGATAGCGCTGATATTGAGAGGGAGCGGAGGGCTCTGTCAGTTCCATGCAATATGTTGATTCGTAGGTTTGCACGTTGTACTAAAAACGTTAAGCTGACGCTTTTTAAAGCCTTCTGGCAATCATTCTCCACGTGCGGCCTGTGGGCTGGCTATACTCGAGAAAGTCTACAGTGCACTCCGGGTCCAGTATAACAACGCCTTCCGAATGTTGTTGGGTCTGCCGCGATACTGCAGTGCCTCAGGCATGTTGACGGAGGCGCGATTGTATGGCTTCCGTGCCATAATAAGAAATCGTTGCGCTTCTCTGTGGGGACTACCGCGCGTTCACGGTAGTCCCAACGCAATGGTCGCTATGTGGGCGGATAGGTGGGACTCCCGGTTGGAGGGGCACTGGATGCGCCTTCAAATGGATAACCAGCGGTGATTCGGTGCTCCTATCATTGAGAGTTAGTAATTGTTAAAATTGTTAAATGTTATTTATTACCTTGTGTGTTATTTTTACATGTATGAAATTCTATATTTGTATGGCTCTGGTGGTATATGAATACATCAGAAGAAATCGTTTCGAAGGATTTTGAGGATATCATTGAGGACCTTTTCGGGCCCCAAAGAAAAGCCTTTTAATTTACTCATGGCCCGCGGGCCGTGTGTTGAACACTCATGTTTCGGAGCGGCTTTCCGTGTGGGGCTCGCTTTACGATGTTAGGCGAAAATTGAATTAAACGCCGTTGCCTAGTTGAGTTACTATCGCATAAATGACGCCCGGGTGTTCACACATTGTACAGCTATGTGCGCAGCTACGTACTACGGTATGATGATTGCAATCTACGTGCAATACGATACCAAACGATATGAGTCACAGGAAAACTAAATTCATTTTATTCGATATTTATTCTATCTCTTTAACCAAGCCATTTCTCATCATCTGGGGTCGGCTCTCCTTGTTCACATTCGCCATGTCTGTCTGTTCTGCGTTTTCAGATACTTGTTTACAGTTGCAGTCCAGGTTGCCTGCGGTCTTACAGGTCCTCTTCTCAGCGTGGTTATGTTGAGGGCTATCTTCACCATGTGGTCCTCATCTCTCAGTATCACATGCCCTTACCATCTTAGGCGGTTTTCCCTTATCTCTTATTGTCGGTCAAGAGATAAAGGTTGAGACGTATACTTCGGATGCAGCAGGAGAGCATTAAATACAGCTGCCTTTTCTTTAAGCTCTACATGCACGTCGGGAACAATACATAGAAGTATTCGGCAGAGCTGCGGGAGTCGCATCTGACACGGAATGACGCGAGGACCACGGGACTGAGAGAGCTTTAATGTGCCAGGCAGTTCGTGACGGCCATATAAATGCATTCATAAAGAAGTCCATTAAAAACGGAAAAACTTCTTCACGAAGAGGCAGATCATGTTAATTTTCGGGTGATACAAGTTGATATCCTCCTCTCTTATTTGGACATTGATTTACTGGACAAAGGATGCAGGATTAGGTTCACAATATAAAAAACTTGTTATCGTTTCACATATTATCACGGTTTATTTGTCAAAAACGTCGCCCATTATAGCAAACGCCTTTAGACGCGCGCGCTATAACGGTCGCGAGTCAAACTCCAACTGACAACTGACCGCGCGCCCTGACATCTCGTCGTTGCAGAAAAAAGAGAATTCAAGATGACAGTGGTACCAACAGGAAAATGGGCCCACTGTCATAACAAATATTTTGGCGTATGCAAACATTGTTTAACATTATAAAATTAAAACTAACATTAGATGTGCGTGTCAGGGAAGCGAACAAAAACAAGAGACAAACGATCGTTTTTCGAGGTTTTACGGCATCAGCCTAAAGGAGCTATATCAAGCTGATATCAATGTGATTGTACATGTTTCGGACTCCATCGAGGCCATCATAAGCAATGGCTACACTCTAAGCTAACTGTATTTTTTAGTCACCCTGTTATGCGTCACAGACTCTACGAACGTATTCAGGCAGATCGTTGGTAACCTCCGTGCACATGAACAGTACTCCCATTTCACAGGCGTGTGTGAAATTGGATTTGTTAGTGCTTTGCAGCACATATGCGGAATTACTGCGGGGATTCACTCGCAATGTCAGCTTGGGCGGTGGTCACCCGTCAACCCCGCCCATCACCAGCCCAGTTGATGGGCGGACTAGAGGTGTACGATCCGCCCCAACCGCGATGGGTCATACATTCATTCATTACCCGAGGCGGCCTGACGACATACTATACTACAAAGCGAAGCAATACTACGCTCCATAATCATCATCATCATCAGCCTGTGTCCGTCCACTGTTGAACGTAGGTCTCCCGCATGAGTCTCCATCCTCTTCGATCCTCCGCCTTCCGCATCCAGGTCACTCACGCTATTCTTCTTATTTCGTCAGTCCATCTTGTAGGGGGTCGGCCAATGCTTCGTTTGCCAGTTCTTGTGCGCCATTCTAGTTATTTTCTTCCCCATCGACTGTCGTTTCTTCGACAGATATGTCTTGTAATACTGCGCTTAAATGTTTATAATTCGCTCACAAAATGCCCATGATTTTATAATAACCTCATGGAGAGTGTTGCGTGTTCGAAGTGCTTGTAAAAAGTAGAATCCGAAACGATGATATCGGAAGAAGAAGTCGTGTCGTGAAAGAATAGGCACACTCAAGTGGAAATGTGCAGGCATACCTGTCAAAGAGACCTGGGGAGTCTATGGGGAAGAAAAGTGTTGGAGTGGCGTCCTAGAACTGGCAAGCGAAGCGTTGGCAATTTTACGTAAATATCAAGTTTAATTGGGAATTTATTTTTTTTCTAGTGAAAAAAAATACCTTTTTAGGTCTTTATTACTGACCATTTGCTAAATAATTATTGCTAAGTAATCGAATGAAATACTGACAGAAAAATTACATGCCATTCATCAATATTTGCCGGCGGCTATAGCTCAATCGCCAAAGCGTTTGCTTTGCAAGCCAAAGACCCCGAGATCGATCCCCCACAGAGATTAAAAAAAAGGATATTTAATCGATTTCTGAGCCGTAAAATACTCCCGGTTGGTGTGAATTTGATCCCTCACCCGTAAAATGCCAGTCACAGCCTGATAATCAAAAATTGGTGGTAGACGAAAGTCGTCCCGTGAAGACAACCCATTCATAGTAAATTCCTGTAACAATAAGGATGATGCGTGAAACCCGGGCTGTAGTCTAAGACGATGGCAGATCAACAGTCCACATGCAGCGCTTACTCATATGCAAAAAGGTAAGCGTCATAGAATTTTACATATTTACTACTTCAGAATTACTATCACCATATGTCGGTATTCTCCTGTATGTGTATACATATTTTTTTATAAATAATACATTTAATCTTATAAAATTTTGTGTAATCACACATCACGCTCAGTTAATATATTGTGAAACAGGAACTCTATTCATGCATATTTGACCTCATAAAAGTTCATTTCACTGATTAGGTCATCATTTGATAGGATTTATATTAAGACGAATCAGTTTATTGATGAATCTTGAATAGACGCTAAACAAACCCATTTAAATAAAATATTATTATTAATTTACCAAGAAATGTTTTGATAGCAAAAGGTCAAAGAAGACTCTTTGTCGGTTTGCCGGTTTCGATACACTCGAATGAATGAATAGGGTACATTGTGTTACAAGAACTGTGTACAATCTAAATTCTAAGCCATAGGTTCCTAAACTTATTTCTCTCGTAGACCCCTTGCCATGATTTCCGGTTTTAGGTAGACCCCCTCCTACTCACTTTGAAACATAAAAAAAAAAACAGTTATAAACCCCACTCCTTTGTCGGGCGTCATCCGACTCAGTTACTTGTTTATTACAACTGAAACGTTGAAAACTAGACAATGAGTCTAGAAACTGTGTTGTGTGCAGTAACAGAAAAAATCTAAGAATACGAGCCGGCAGAGAGATGCGATTCTCTTCGTAGACCCCCATTTTCATTTTATAGACCCCCAATTTTTTTCTTCTGTTGTCATAGACCCTTTGCAGGTCCTCATAGACCATTCCACTTTGGGAATCACTGTTCTACATCATAAAAATATAATATTAGTGATATCCATTAACCTACTCATTGGATGATAAACCGAGATACAATTTATGGAAGCAATTAAATCTCTTTTATTGCATTAGAGGGATATGACGGCTATAGCGTAATGGTTCAAGCGTAATGGTTCAAGCGTAATGGTTCAAGCGTATGCTTACCAAACCGAAGGTCGTGGGCTCAATGCCCGACAGAGATTAAAAAAAATCAATCGATTTCTAAGCTGTTAAAACAACCCCGGTTGGTGTGAATTTTTAATCCCTCACCTGTAAAATGCTAGTCATAGACTATTAATCAAAATTGGTGGTAGACGAAAGTCGTCCCGTGAATAAACCACCCATTCATAGTGAATTCCTGTAATAATTGGATTATGTGTGAATGTCGGACTGTGATCTGTGACGTTTGCGTATCAACACTCCACATGCAGGGCTTAACCATTTTTTACAGGATGCGTGATCATCTGCGAACACCGTATTATTGACAACTGCTTGCCGGCGGGTATAGCTCAATGGTTAATGCATTTGCTTTGCAAGCCAAAGGTCGTGGGTTCGATCACAGACGGAAATTAAAAATAAAAAAATGATTTGATGAAAAAAAATTAGATTTCTTAGCTCGGTTGCTGTGAATTTGATCCCTCACCCGTAAAATGCCAGCCATATATACATAGCATACATAGCCTATTAATTAAAATTGGTGGTAGACGAAAGTCGTCCCGTAAAGACCCCTGTTCATAGTAAATTCCTGTAATAATAAGGATGATGCGTGAATCTCGGGCTGGAGTCTATGAAGTTGGCGGATCAACACTTCACATGCAGCGCGTAGCCATATGCAACATGGTAAGCGTCATAGACTTCCACAGATGATACTTCAGAATTACAATCACCATCTGTCGGTATTCTTCTGAATGTGATTATATAAAAAAAAAAAAAACAAAAATATTCTACGTTCAAAAAAATATTGAACTCATTTCAAACATGTTCCTGAGCCTATAATTAGATCAAATACAAGAAATCAACAGATCAACTTAAATTAAAAATAGATTTTTACTACTTAGTAAGTTAACTCTCACCTTTAGCGAGACATAAAGCGAGTATATAAGAATATAAAGATAGGAGGATGGTAGAAGAAATGAGAAGATCGCTCAATGAACGATTTAAATATACTTTTCTTTATTTGATATTACACTACTCGGCCATTAGCTCCGGATCCCCTCCAGCAGGAAGGAAACTAATAAGGAAATTGAAAAACTTTGCTCTGCCGACCGAATCTAATTTTAAAAGTTCCAGGCGTCGAGAGCAATTGAAAGGCCCGAGGGCGAACGCGGCTCTAGATTTTAGAACCACTGGCATATAAGAGAGAGAGACGCGAGATACGATAATTTGATATGATAGCGTTAACGACGAAAGAAAGTGACTTAAAATATTAGTATTTAGTATATTTACTATTCGATCAAGGAACCTAGGCACTTAATATGAACCATCTTAGAGAGGCGAGCCCGATGGGTCACACCATGCGCCACAATGGTCTTCTTTACGACATTTTGGAAGGGATGGTTGAGGGTAGAAAGTACAGTGCGCCCTAGGCGTATTTGGAGCAAGTGTTCGAGGACATGAGTTGTAGCTCTTATGCTGAGCTGAAGAGGATTGCAGAGGATCTAGAGGAGTGGAGATCGAGATGCAAGATTTTGTTGCTGCAAACCAATCCATCGGATTGATGCTTCGAAGAAGTTATTTACTACTAGCAAAAAAGATAATTCACAACTTTTTCTTTGAAAAAAAAAAAAATGTGGCACAGTGGGCACGGTTATCTTTTAACTACACCAAGATGGGTATAGGAGTGTAAACATAATTAATCTAATCCAAAAATAAATCATTATATTCGGTTTGATTACTTGGAATTAACGCGGCGTGTGAGTGATACATTTAATAAGACAATTCGTTCAACTATTCATCGGTAACGACGTGGGGCGCACTGGACGTCTGGTGCACGGGACATTTGGTGCACAGGACAACTGGTGCACTGGATGTCTCGCTAACTTAACCAACCCAAGTTATTTCGTTAACGAAACCTATGGACCTGCGGACTCTACGATCACTTGACGAATCGATAGGTTAAGTTAGATTGGGTTAGGTTAGGTTAGATTCGGTTAGGTTAGTGTAACTTCTTCAGGGATGACGACAAAGTCGTCGAAATTACAGAAAAAAACATCAAATAATTCTTAGAACAGGTGTACACAAGCGTGAACGGTGGGCGGTAATGGGTTAAGTTGATAGGTAATGGTAAAAAATGTATGTTGTAAATGTAAGGATTTGATGTACTAGTACTTTGTCAGCAAAAGAGAGGGACATGAGTACCAACATAATGACACCCAAAAATAGAAAAGTCTAATATGCGTAGCCCACAAAAATTCAAAATAACCTTCTTTTTTGACCTTATCATTGATGAAAACAACAAAATAATATGTATGATTACATAGGCCATTAAAAACAATAAACATTTACATCAATAGGTTAATTGCACTTAAGTAAGAATTGTAGATAATTTTAACAAAATTTTGGTGGATAATCTAAAAGTAGATGGGGAAGGTACACAATTCTAAGTGGATATACCACTAACTGATGATACTGCTAATGGCGTTGGTAAGTCCGGGGAAATTCGAGCTGAAACAAAATGTACAGAGCAGTATCAACGTTTTATCGGGTACAAAAGAGGGGAAGTCGCAAATATAATTTGATCATTAATAAGGTTTATATTTGTGTCCAATTTGGCTCTATAAATCCCAACAACATTGCAAAATTGAAATTATAGATTACCACCAATTATTATCGTAAACTATAGGCAAACCTCAAAACGGAATACTCCGGATCATTAAAGTGTTTTTTACCGAATGAAAAAAAATATAAGTACTCTCACCGTTCAAGTATGACGCATACGAATGATTCAATGAAATGCGGGGTCCGGACACGTAAGTAAAAAAAAAAATCAATGACCTCAGGTAAGCTGCCGTAACCTGTGGGCGCCCGTTACTCGCAATTTCCTCATAGCGAAACAAAAACCATCGACATTTTGACTGTTAGAGGTCATTTCGCAACAATTTGCGATCAAAACACTCCTTAGTAAAGATATCCTCGACATCAGGATGCAGATATTCATGGCCAATCGTTTTATCAAGTTTTTTTTCACTCCGCAAGTGAATGAGGCTTTTCATTGTTGAGTGTTGTTTATTTATTTTTTGATACGAAACTAATCGTCATATTTCTTTGTATTGCGTTTTTTTATTATATCATATAAAATATACAACAATATGAAATGGCGGCACAATGGCGTTGGTGTAACTTATTTGAGAATGAATAGTAATCAAAGTAAGAACCATCTTAAAGACGAGAGCTAAACAGTTTTTTTTCAATGTCTTGAATTACGCCACTTTCATAATTATGGTCATAATTAACACCTAAATAAATGACAAAAATGACGATGAATTTTAAACGTACTTACAAAACTGTAAAAATTCCTCTTTGCTAATGTGATGGCAGTGAAATAAGTGTAAAATTTAAAAGAAACGTAAGTATTAAAGGTATGGAGCATCTTGATGAACGGCCGTGAGACATTGTGATTATCTTAAAGTGATAAGAATGACTTGTTTTTACATGGATCACGTAAGATAAGTTCTCTGTTTAGGAGAATGCCTTTCTCAATCCATCACTTGTTAAGATGTAACGGAGCTGCGATAGTACTTTAAAAGTGGTCAAACCCATTTTATGTAGGAGGGGGTAGGGGTGTGTCTATCAAGGAATGATAAGAGAGGGAGACAGATAGGGTTGCAAGGATGAACCATGTAAAAACAAGGTAAATAAATAAATATTAATAATTCATAATGGATCTCAAAGTGAATGCTGGAAACATTAAAAAGAAAACTCACAATTATACTCGTAATATGTGCACTTTCAACAGGAATTGACAGTTAATAACTTTAACATGATGTATTGAACTAAATTTTAGTTAAACTAAACGATTTAAATATGCTAAAAAATCTAGTTCAAAAACAAATGATAATTTCCGTAGCTAGATCAAAACTAATACGTATATTTATGAAACAATCTAACAGAATATATAACCCATATTATGAATTCAAAACAATAATAATAGTGTCAACTAGTTGCGTCGTTATTAAAGCTCCAAACGAGATTTATAGTGCAATAAAATTACGATCAATAACACGAATGAATAAACAATTCACGTCTGGAAACTTTCGCTAAAACCATGCTTAATAACGTGATAATATAAACGTGACCATTACAAATTTCAATAAAATCTATCACTAAGAAATCGATTACATAAAGTTATATAAATTGAAGTAATTTTAAAAGTGTGTATTTTTATATTATCAAATCAGAGTTTTCTTAAATAAACATCATTGCATATCCGTTGTGCAGGTGGCTAATGTATTGATTTTTATGTAAGGTAAAGCATATACATATACAAAATACTTGGAATGCAACAATCTCTTTGCTAAGAAGCAATCGGCATACAGAAAATACCACTCCACAGAAACGGGCCTAGTGCGACTTCTTTCAGACCTGATAACAACTATAGAAAAGGGAAATATCGCAATGATGACTCTTCTAGACATGAGTGCAGCGTTCGACACTGTAGACCATGCTATCCTTCTAAGGAAACTAAGAATACATTACGGTATATCTGGAAAGGCCCTAGACTGGTTTCAGTCATACCTAGAAAACCGTAAGCAAACCATCTGTCTACAGAATAAAATGTCGAGACCATCTACTCTATCATGTGGTGTCCCACAAGGCTCAGTTCTCGGCCCATTATTCTTTATTCTATACACCAAAGAAATTGAGGAGATTGCTGAGAGATGGGAAATAAAAGTACACTGCTACGCAGATGACTGCCAGCTCTACTCTTCTTGTGGACCCGAGGAAATTGGCAACATGAAAGAAAGGATGGTCGGCTGTATAGAGGAGATCGGACAGTGGATGTCAGCAAATAGGCTCGCTCTTAATCCGGAAAAGACGGAAATACTCTTTATGGCCACAGCTCGAAGACAACATCTATTGGACTTACAACCCTTGGCCATTTGTGGTAATGATGTCATCCCTTCTACAAGCGTCAAGCTGCTGGGAGTAGAAATTGACCAGTTCCTCAATCTTAGCGGTAATATTACAAAAACGGTGAAATCTGGATTTTTTAACCTGCAGCAGATACGGTCGGTAAAAAGATGCTTACCCAGAGACGCTACAAAGAGTTTGGTAAATGCGTTTATAGTCTCCAAAATGGACTACTGCAACGCACTGCACGCAGGCCAGATAACCAAACAATTAAATCGATTGCAGTCGTTACAAAACGCAGCGGCACGACTAGTCTACAACGCGCCCAAATTCTGTCACATTACTCCAATACTACACCGACTGCACTGGTTGAGAGTTTCGGCTAGAATCCAGTATAAATTATGCCTCTTAGCTTACAAGGCACTCAACGGAACTGCACCGGGCTATCTGACAGAACTTATTAAGCCTTCAGAAATAAGCACGCGTGGAGAGACACTCAGATCGGCTAGAGCAAATAGAAGCACCCTGCAGCTGACGGGAGGTAGTCCTAGCACGGTCTTTGGCAATCGGGCTTTCAGCTATGCTGCGCCAATGGCCTGGAACTCACTACCGGAAAGCATAAGAGAGCTTAAAGCAGAGGCATCCTTCAGAAGCAGACTCAAGACCCACCTTTTTACTCAGAGAGGCAAAGAAGCGCTTTTGGAATAATCATTCGGTCATAAAAGAGCGCTATACAAATACTAATATAATAATAATAATAATATAATAATATCAAAGCCATAATAAAGAGTTAGTACAGGTTTCTATTGTTATCAGATAATACCTGGTCTAAATACTAGTAAATATAGGGAAACCCAACTGATAAACATGCTGGATACGAATTCTGAGTATGAATTCATAAATTCCTTCACACTTTTCCATTAATTATCAATAAAAATTCCATAAATTTATAAATCTTCCCCATTTCGGTACTAATAATACATCATTTTTTGCTCAAACATTGGTAATATTAAAATTTGATACAATTAGGTATTGTGGCTTTTGGGTATTGTGGCTTTTGGGTATTGTGGCTTTTGGGTATTCTACTTAGACAATTCGTTCAACGACTCATCAGTAACGACGTGGGGTGCCTGGACGTCTGTTACACGTGACATTTGGTGCACGGGACAACTGGTGCACTGAATGTCTCGCTTACCTAACCTAACCTAGTTATTTCATTATCGAGACTTATAGATCTCTGGACTCTTGTCCGGTACGCCACATGTCCCGTGCACCAGACGTCCAGTGCGCCCCACGTCATTACCGACGAGTCTTTGAACGAATAGTCTGGGGACGATAGGTCGTGACACCTTAAGAATTATTTCACAATTTTTTATTGCACTTTTAGCCAAAACTAATCACCCCATAAAAAAATATTTCTAAATAATATTTTATTTGACTAACCATTTACTTCACTCGATAATGGCTACTCGACGTAGCCTAAGCATGTCGTCAATAAGTAAATAAAAATGTGAAATAATACTATAAATATATATATATATATAAATATATATATATATATATATATATATATATATATATATATATATATATTCATTTAATAATACTCGCAGTTGGAAATATAATAATAAAAAAATAAAAACGTCTCATTTCGGACGGCGAACGTAAACGGAGTTGCCATTCCGAAAATAGTACCACCCGAAAACCCAAACCTTTGTTGCCTGCCGCAGGAAAGTGAAATATATGAAGGGGTTTAGAGGAAAGGGTCTGAAATGAACCTGGAGATAGAACCGGAAGGGTGGTAACGTCCAGGTGGGTGAGGTAACAGGTGTTGGGGGGAGAAGGGGGACAATCAGGGACAGTCAGTTTCCCAGTGAAGGGTGGCCTACTATTACTGTGCTAGTGCTGGGGGACGTGCTTTATGGGGAGGTACACTTTGCTTGGAAATGTGGGTGCAAGCGATAAAAGAATATATGTCACTGTAGCGATGCGTATGTTCGGAAATGCTTTTATAGATTTTTATTAAAAAAAAACACGAGTAATGGTGAAATATTTCTTTGAACTACCCCTTAGGACAAACTGCTAGGCCTCCGGATAGTCGTGCTTATCATCCGATTAACAAATCACCCAAAAATATGCATCGGATACTACAGCTCCCCCTTTTGAGCACTTGGAGTTTTTTTTCTGAACGTTGTCGAGAATCTTACATGTTCCCAAGTAGACTTTCAGTGGCAGATATGGTCTAGAACAGTGATTCCCAAAGTGTAAATACCTTTTGGGATATCTTTAAAGTATAGCTAAAGTATAGTATTAGCAATCCATGATCTATTGATTTTTCGGACGGTAATGGAAAAACTCCAGTCCAGATTACAGGAGTGTAAAAAAAAAAGTTTATTTTACAAAGAAATCTTCAAAAAATAAAACCCTAATTTGTGTACTTTAAGACTCAATATACAGTTTTTGATATACACGGCGTGTTTAGTTTTTATGGACATTTTAAATATTAAGAGGTTATTGGTCCACCCCCTAAAAATGTTGCTGTGATTCTTAAGTTTTTTTGATGCGGCCCGCCGGCGTACTCAAAATACTTTATGCGGCCATTGAAGTATTATGAGATTAACACTATAGCTGCCTTCTCTAAAAGTCCCTCTTTTGCCCTTAAAGTCTCAGATGGATCTTCGGCTGTATAGATGACTTGGGACAAAAAGTACCGTAAGCGATGTCAGTAAAATTACTAGTTACTATTACTACTATGTGTGGTGGCAATTTAAAGCGAAAATATACAAAAGTGTCAGTATTCTACACAATATTCAAGAAAATTTAGCATGATCCCTGACTTTTAACTAAATAAATTATATTGAATAGAATCCGGAGTTGTAAAAGTTGAAATCACTGAATGGTGGAGCTGAAGAGATTTAAAGGAAGGGGAATATATTACAAATGGATCTCAAAGTGAATGAAAAAAAATATAAAAAACAAATATTATACCACAAAAAATGCAGGAAAATTAGGTTGTGTTTGGCGTTTCACGTGTACCACGTGTATAGATCGCGGCCATGCATCACGTGGGATCCCGAGGGACGGCTCTAAGTCCCCGATCCTTCCCGCTTACTGAGACGCCGGAAGCAGACTTGAGGGAATTATAAATGAAGGCAGAAGCGACCTACGTAATGAAAAGTTACGTCGTTACGTTGCGATTAATTGTTATATTACGTGGATTTTATGCAAGTTTTATTAATAAGAACACGGCGTACTGTGTTGAAAAACCCAAAGGAACTTTACGTAATATTTTTGTGCAATGTTAGTATTCGAAAATGATTATTACAAAGAATGAAATAATACACTTTGTAAAACCAAGGAGATTAAAAGGTTTCGGAGACAATTCTCCTTCATCAGGACAAACCTAAAACTAACATAAATACATAACAACTAATTAATGATAGATAGAGAAGTGGAGAGCAGGGGAGAATAGCCAGTTGAGCCATCTGTGCATTGACCGGTTGAACAGAGCGATTTGGGTATTAAGCAGAACAGAGTATATATATATAATCGTGTCGGAAACAACAGGGTCAGATCCTGTCTGCCCAGAAGTGGGCGACGTCGATGGCGTTACTTCTGGCCATCATCAGGTCTTCCTGGGTGCAGCCACTCGGGCACAGCGCACACTCCAGAAGGTGTGACAGGGTCTGCTCCACGCCGCAGTCACATTCAGTCGGTCCGCTGTAAAACTGCCAGGCCCTCATTTGTGTCCTCGTCTTGCATACTCCGGTCCGAAGTCTGTTAAGGGACCTCCATATATTCCACCCTTGGTCATGTCCAGGGGCTAGGTCCTCTTTCGGGGCAATCCAAGTATTCCCCTCAGTTGCGCTTCTCCACATGTTCAGCCGCAGGGTGGCCTCAGATATCTCCAGTTCCGTTGTCGACTGTAGGAAACTTCTTCTTGATTTGAGCCGTGTAGTTATCTTTTGGTACCCAAACATAGGGTGGAGTGCGTCGTGGGTTGCTTTGGTGAGTTCCTTCTTGGTAGTAACTTCTCGCCGTATGTTTGGTGGGGCAATGCCCGAGAGTTGATATAGCTTTGATATTGGGGTAGGTTTTAGGCACCCCGTAACCACCCGGCACGTTTCATTCAGAGCAATATCCACTTTCTTGGTATGGGCAGACCTCGCCCATACTGGCGCAGCATACTCGCCAGCAGAGAAACAGAGAGCTAGAGCACTTGTGCGGATCAGGTTTGGTTGGGCTCCCCACTTCGTACCTGCCACTTTTCGGAGTAGGTTGTTTCTGGTGGACACCTTTTGCTTAACAGACTGACAGTGTTTCTGATAAGTGAGGGTCCTATCCAGCTTGACCCCTAGGTATTTAGGTGTGTCGCAGTGCTCTAACACCAAGTCGTTCCAGGTGAAAACAGAACAGAGTGAAAATTGTATTATTTAATTATTTACTCATAATTTGACAAATCGAAATATTTCCTCGTTTTACGTATATGTACGAGTATTAATATAATATTTTATATATATATAAAAGGTCAGGTTTAAGTCCTACGTTAACATTCAGTCAGCTGTGAAAATCATGGCGATAGTCTTTTGGGACCCTGAAGGTATCCTGCTAATCGGTTACAAAGATAAGAGTGTTTTTATAATTGAAGAATACTAGGATTTAATCTTAGAT
The DNA here is from genome assembly GCA_022606575.1 of Glossosoma conforme. Lineage (NCBI taxonomy): Eukaryota > Metazoa > Arthropoda > Insecta > Trichoptera > Glossosomatidae > Glossosoma > Glossosoma conforme. The sequence goes on along the minus strand of JAGTXR010000011.1, from coordinate 2,261,336 downwards.
TGGTTAAAATAAGTCATTGGAGGAAAAATATGAAAAAATTGATAAATACACAAGAGTCTTGTTTCGATGGCTGCCCTGCAAAAACTCGACTTTAAAATTTTGGCTCACCTACTTTAAAAAATCTTGACATGGCTTGCAGCAATTATTATTGATACCCAAACATGGAAAAAGACTTCGTGGGAAGATGGAATGTGATAATGAAGTGAAGGATGCATTTTCAGCGTATTTTTTAGAGAATCATAAATATATATTTTTAACACTTTCGCATCGGTTGTCGGCATATGCAGTCCAAGATTCCCCGACCGTTGATATCGGTTGACGTGATATCGTTTTGCTACTTTCAGTACTCATTGTGACATCTACGGTAGAAAATTGGAAGTGCAGTCATTCCCTTTATCAACCTACATGTATTATTTACAGGAATCTGTAAAGCATGTAAATAAATATCGTTAGGTTTCGTCACGAGAGCGATTTTTTTGTAAACCACATGTGTCAATGTCACCACATGTATGGAGTTATATGCATCATCTGATAGATAAAGGATACAAGAACCGATGTGATATATGAAAATAGGTCAGATAAGTACATTTATGCTTCAAATACTAGTTTTAAGCAAAATAAATGGTATGATAAAATCACGCCGTATTGACAGTACAATTTGTATTCCATCGAGTCGTAACGAAAGGGTTAAAGGTATGTATACACAAGTTAATTGAAAAAACTAAAATATGTATTAAGGTAGCAAGTAAATATATCAAAAAGGAAGAAATAATTTGTATTTCTATTTCTACATTTTAAATTCGGCGAATATAGAAAATTCTCCTCGTATATACGAAACGAGAATATAAAAACTCGAAAACAAAGTGTAAAAAAAATATTAATTGGGATAAAAAATCAAAAGAAAATCACCCGAAAACCGCTTGATGGCATATTCGCTGGATTGGCAATAAAGCCCTCGTGTCTCTTCCAGTCGACGACTCTTTGATTCAGAACATAGAGTCGGGAATTAAGCCGAAGCTGCTAAAGAGTCGGAATTAATAATGCGGTCTGGCTCGCTTTGCGGTACAAGCAGTGTGGAGGATTTAGAGTAGGGAGGTATGTACTCGTAGTTAGTGTGCATAGAGGTGTTATGGTGTTGTTATTCGTTACAGTGCTACGTGCAAGTGTGTGTGAAAGGAAAGTTGTATCTAATCCCTCTTAGGGTGAGACGCTCTTTTAATTACGTCTGTTAGAAAACGCAATTACGTATTTCATAATCCCAGCTTATGAAATATGCATGCATTGTTCATTACTATTGTCACACAGGTTAATATGTTTAATTTAAAACGGAGGTTTTTTTAGAAACACTTGTATTTCTTTCAGTCAAATGTGTTATTTTCTATGTTGTGATTAAATATATGCCAATGTGCTTCTGAAAAAGTCTTCGTGTTGCTCATCTGCTCCTCATTCCACCAACACGCGTTCTAATAACGATCCCAACAAGTAAGGGGAAATTTAATGTAAGAATATGCATGGATTATGCTGTAAATTGCATACAATATTATACTATGCGATAGGAACGAAAAACGACGATATTCTCCATGTATTTCAATAGTCAGAACTAAGTATAAGGCATGGTATAATCTATATAAATTGACTTTATTATCACATTAATGCTGTTAACTGAGCCTTTTGTTAGCTGTTAAGTTTTTTCATCTCTGTTCACTTCTGTTTTGCATTAAAAAAACGTAAAAAAATACTTTTTATCCCTGACATCAGCAACTACGACCTTCACCCTTCTTTCAGATAGCATGCGGATTCCACGCTGGAAAAAGTCTTGGTCTTTTGAGGGAATCCAGTAATCGATCCATTTTTTGGTATAGTCATAATAAGAAAATCGCTGCTCAGCCAGGCCATGCGTCATCGACCAGAACAAATGGCAATCGGAGGGGGCAATATCCGGTGAATACAGCGGATGGGGTAGGACTTTACATTTGAGGTTCATTTAAGCATTAGATTCCAGAGATCTTTATATAACTATATAACTTAACTATAAATTATAAATTTTTTAAAATACTTCTTGTTAAATACATTAGAATCCAATTAAATTTGGTTGTGTGAAAAAGTGCACCCTCGCTAGTGATTCAGGAAATAGTTTTTTTTAATGAGATCAAATCTAACGTCCTGAAAATTTACCTGAAAAACTAAGTGGAAAAATACATCAATGAATAAAGCACTATTGTATATAAGAATAGAGGAAGCAAGGGACGATAAGAACACCAGACTCAATTATTTCTGCTTTTCTTTTCTTCGGTCTGTTTATCACCCGACTTTCGCTCGAGACACAGAACGGTGGGGCAGAGTTAAACAAACAAGGCCCGCGTTCTAAATCCGGTCTACAATGAATCATTGTTAGATCCTCAAATTAAATTTTTCACTTCATGTGGCAAATTTTCACTGTATTCTCAAAGTTACGACAGTAATCGGGATCACCATTTTGCACATATTATGAAGCTTTACCACAAAATTCATATGACCGTTGAACTGTAACACTAACAATAGTGAAACTCTTTCTTTATTGGTCATTTACTTACATAGATCCTAACTATATATCCCCACTTCTAAATACGTCAGTGCACATTGAAACTGATAAAGCTCTCATAGATCGCGAAATTGCAGGGGAGCATGAAAAGAACCTCCACGCGGCGCCCCCTGGAAACGGAATCTCGGACTCCCTCCTCCGGCCAATCTTTTCAATCCAGCGACAACAAAAGAAGATTTCATTGCTCCAAAGGAAGGCCTCCCAGCTGGCAAGAACCTTGACTGGCGGACCTGGAAATCCCCGAGCAGATTAAGAACCGGAGTTGGTAGAACAAAAGACAACCTCGAGCGGTGGGGAATTCTTCGGCAGGGAGAGCCACTATTGTACGACTGCGGAGATCTGCAGACTGTCTTACACCTGAGATCCTACTCCATGTGGCCAACAAGCTGCACACCTCAATACCTAATGCTAGATAACAAACACAGTTATCGATGTTGCCAGATACTGGGCAGAAATAATTTGACATCGCTGACACGAAGAAGAAGAGAAGTTTCCCGCTTCTGCCGTTATTTTTGTGCTTGGATTGATGCGTTGAAAAAAGAATTTTATGTATGGTATATGTATATTTAAGTAATAAGAAGAGAAGTGTTCCATCAAGTGAAACATTGCTCAGTGTGATCCATGTTAAAACAAGGTATGAAATTCTATTTAATATTAAAACGGATCTCAAAGTGAATGCTAAAAATATAAATAAGATTACAGGTGTAGTTTAGATTTTAGATGTTGTACACAATAACATCCTCCTCTCTTTCAAAAAAGGTGTTATTCCGTCGCGTTGAGGCAGGATGCGGAGCAGGTCAGCAAACAAAGACTTTAATAGAAGCACACGTATATTTAGGATAAAACTTTACAAGCTTGTGCCCCAGACCTAGGCGCAGCAGTAGGCCGAGCCACAGTACAATATGCTCTCGCCGAAGGGCGGTAGGCAACTGATTTCCGCGCTCGGTATGGGCTCTCGCCCACGAGCGACGGTGTGTATAACTAATGCCAATATGGCGGACACATCCCTATTTGATAAGGGAACAGAAATAGAGATGAAAGATTGTATATCGAGGTTTTCGGTACCAGTCAGCAAAGGCTATATCATGCTGATGTCAACAAATATTCAGGAGTTCTTGATTTGCAAAATTATAAAATATCAATAAAATGATATTTCGCTTATACCACGCAGATGTCTAAGTGCAGGACAGAATGTATTGCAGAAAAGCTGCTCCCGTATCGGGCGTAGTGCTAATCCGGGAAGCATTACTGAGGGCGAGTGCGAAAGAGCAATAAACCATTCGGCAGATTGCATCAACGGGCGGGACAGGCTGTGGCCTCTGAGGAAGGTAAAGACTTGAATTTAAGTGTTGAGCTTTGGAAAGCTTTACTTAACACTAATTCAAGGGTCGCAAAATGCATTATGCAGGTAAAGGTGCACTGTCTATGATGTATTTCAAAACGGAGCATTCATTGTAGAACCACATCAGTTGACAGTTTTTTATAAGATGACAAGTAAACACATTTAATTAAAATTTCTGCACATTCAATGCGATTAAATACTCAGTATTTTAGGAAAAGGTAGCTTTGGTGACCATCTATAACTACATAAATGGTTATAGATAACATATCCTAGATTACTAATCCCAAAGCCTTTCAACTGGTAAGAAGGCGGACCTCTAAATCCCTGAAAAGATTAAGAACCCGTAAAACAAAGGACAACCTCGAGCGCGGTGGGGAATGCTTCAGCAAAGAAAGTCACTGTTTTGCGACTGTGAAGACCTGCAGATCACCTCTCATGCACACCTAAGATCTTGCCTAATGTGCGTAACTAGCTGCACATCCTTAATACTGGGCAGCACACGGGACATCGATATTGGGTGGAAACAATTAGACATCGCTTACACGAAGAAAAAGAATTTAACACTGACGTTTTAAATAAAAATGTCATCGCAATTCAACAATTCGATTTGATGTTACTGTATTAACAATCATAAAATAATGTTAAATTGTATAAGATCGCTTTTGATGTACATAATATACATGGCTGTCACCTGCGTCATTCATCATCATCATCAGCCTGTATGCGTCGTCAGTCTATCTTGCTGGGGGTCGGCCAATGCTTCGTTTGCCAGTTCTTGAGCGCCACTACAGTACTTTTCTTCCCCATCGACCGTCGTCTCTTCGACAGATATGTCCTGCCCATTGCCACTCGAGTGTGCCTATTCGTTGGATAGCCTCCACTATTTGAGTTCTCCTGCGGATATCCTCGTTTCGGATTGTGGCGACATTTTTTTTAAGGGTAAGACTTGCTGTTAGATTCCATGTCTCTGCGCCATAAATTAATACAGGGTGGATGCACTGGTTACACGCTTTAGTTTTCCGACATTGCGGAATTTTCGCTATAAAAATGTACTTTAGTTTTCCAAATGCTGCCCATCCCAGTTGTATACGCCTAAAATACGTAAAATACTTACATATATAAGTTAGTATGAGCATAATCGTAACTAGTTGTGTTCCAGGCATCATTAAATACATCCATAAATAAATCTGACTACCCCTTTCCAAACAATGCTTTTGCACTCACACATGCGCTCATTTAGCCGGCGGTCATAGCTCAATGGTCAAAGCGTTTGCTTTGCAAGCCAAAAGTCGTGGGTTCGATCCCCGACGGAGATTAAAAAAAATAATATTTTCAATCGATTTATGAGCCCTAAAATAACCCCGGTTGATGTAAATTTGATCCACCACCCGTAAAATCTCAGTTATTAGCCTATTAATTAAAATTGGTGGTCGACGAAAGTCGTCCCGTGAAGACCACCCGTTCATAGTAAATTCCTGTAATAATAATCGCGTGAAGCTCGGGCTGTAGTCTATGACGTTGGCGGATCAACACTCCACATGCAGCGTTGAGCCATATACACCATGGTAATCGTCATAGAATTCCACATATGAGAATTCAGAATTACTATCACCATCTGTCGGTATTCTCCTGTATGTGTTTACATAAAAAATATATACTATTCGAATTAAATAAGGCTGTGTAAGGGGTGTTCCGATAATCAGAAAGGCATTACCGAGTGGTCATATGTGTGAAAATGCAATAAAACAAAGCGCAGATAGCATCGCTGCCGGGGGAAGGATAACAGCGCAAGTCGGGCGCGAGGGAATTATTGTTCGGGTTCCGCGACGGCACCCTGTATAATGCAATCATGTTATATGAACTCAGCAGTGCGCGGTGCATACATTTATGCATTGATGACTCTAAATGGAGATTCGCGATCAGTTTCGCAGGACAAAAATAAAAATAAAATAGGATACAAAAACAAAAAATAATATCAAAGTTACGAACCGCTTCATGAAAATATATATTCATAAAATAGATTTCTATTAACCGTTATCGAAATGATATGGCTTTAGCAATCACATAGGATAATGCTTATAAGGCAGAGACGCTACAAAGAGCTTGGTAAATGCATTTATAGTCTCCGAAATGAATGCACTGCACTTGGGCCAGCCAGACTAACAATTAAAGCGATTGCAGTCATTACAAAACGCAGCGGCACACGACTAAGTGTACAACGCGCCCAAATTCTGTCACATTACTCCGATACTACACCGACTGCATTGATTGAGAGTCCCGGCTAGAATCCAGTACAAACTATGCCTCTTAGCTTATAAGGCACTCAACGGAACTGCACCGGGCTATTTGGCAGAACTGATCAAGTCTTCGGAGATAAGTGTGCATGAAGAGACACTAAGATCAGACAGAGCAAATAGAAGCACCCTGCAGCTGACGGGAGGTAGTCCTAGCACGGTCTTTGGAAGTCGTGCTTTTGCTGGACAGGGAGGGTTTTCACCAAGCGGTTTAAATTTGCAGCTGTCAGATTTTTACTAAGAATGCAGTTACGTTTTTTTTACATAAAAAAATTATTTAATTATAATTTTAAAACTTACTTTATATTTTTATGTTTCAAACAAAGGTCGAATGCAAAAGCAGAGTAGGCAAAAACAACGTATGAAGTAATATAAATGTAAAAAAAAAACAAATTCTACCCTTATCGAAAGAGCGCAAAACGAAATAAAGGGTACATATCAAATAGCACCGAAAATAGTGGAAAAATAATAATTTCGACGTAGGGGTTTATTTACCCGATATTCGAACCCTTTCCCTTGTTTACATAACATTCGGGCTGGTTCGCTTGCCGGATTTATTATTAGAGTTGTGAAATTGAATATTCCTTTACAGTGCCCTCTATATTATTATACCAATTCAGACTACTGTAGAGCGTGTCCCAATTACGAATGCATGATTTAATTTTAAAGGTTCTGTTTAAGTTATCCGTGCATCTTGATATACGGCTTTGAGACATGGTGCTTATATGAAAGTGATGAGCTTATATGAAAAGACTAGAGGCCTTTGGGATGTGGTCATACAGAAGAATTCTTTGAATTTCCTGGAGAGACCACGTCACGAACAATGAGGTTCTCAGTATAATCAAGGAGGATAGGCACCTAGTAAGAACCATCTCAGAGAGGCGAGCCCGATGGATCGGTCACATCATGCGCCACGATGGTCTTTTTCACGACACTGTGGAAGGAATGGTTGAGGGTAGAAACTGTAGAGGACGCCCTAGACGGAAGTATTTGCAGCAAGTGTTCGAGGACATGAGTTGTAGCTCTTATGCTGAGCTGAAGGAGACTGCAGAGGATCAAGAAGAGTAGAGATCGAGATGCAAGATTTTGTTGCTGCAAACCAATCCACCGGATTGATACTACGAAGAAGTATAAGTAACCAGTTTATAAATTATTAAATAGATAGTAATCGTATACCTTGTTTTAACATGGATCACACTGAGCACTGTTTTACTTGAAAGAAAAATGCAGTTTCACGATTTATGAAAGCTTCATCAGTTCCGATGTTCACAAATGTATTGACGTGTAATAAAAAAATAAACTCTTATGTACATAAAGCTAGCTCGGTCGATAGAGCATGAAACGTCGTGGGTTCGAGTACCACGTTGGACGCCAAAATAACATCCCCTTTAGAAGAGAACTTCAGGTTACCGGGATGGTGGATAGATGAGAAGCAGATGAGCAACACAAAGACTTTTTCAGAAGCACATAGACATGTATTTTCGATAAACTTGACAAACTTTCGGTCCGAGCGGAACTACATGCTTTCAGGCGCCGGACCGATCCCAACACGCTCCTCGTCGCGGTCGGAACTGATTGTTGGCCACCGGGCGCCCGTGGTCATTGACAGTCAGCGCCGCATGTGGCAATTAACAGAACTTGCCCTGCCAACGGCCAGTCAAATAATTACAAAATGGCTACACATTACCATATCTGGTTTTACTACATAAATCTAACACCTTTTATGTTTGCAAGTCAGACGAGCGAACAAAAATAAGAGACGAAAGATCATATATCGAGGTCTTTGGCAGAAGCGTGCAAGGGCTATATCGAGCTGATATCAATGTATATATATGCTCGTATGTGGCCTAAAATAGGTCTAATAATACGTGTTGACATCCTCCTCTCTAATTTAGTTATTGAATTGCATGGTGGCAGGATGAGGAGCAGATTAACAACAAAAATACTTTTTGCTTGAAGCACATTGGTTTCCCCGATCGACCGTAACATGACGTTACTTTCACCTCGATCGATCGTGACTTAACTCACGACTGAGCGCGCTCGTGATAGGCTGTCGCCCAGTGCCGCAAGTAGCGATCTACGTAACTAATTCTCCTAACAGCATTACAAAATGACGACACATACTTGTACAAAAATCAAACCGAAATAAGAGACGAAAGATTGTACATCGAGGTTTTCGGTATCAGTCAGCAAGGGTTATATCATGCTGATATCGGTGTGAATAAGCAAATATTTTCGAATAATGAAATAAAGAGACATTAATTTTCATGAACAAGCGTAGAGTGTGAAGCTAATTAAAGAAACATCTCTTCTTGAATCGGCTTTTATATTGTAGATCTCCTCTTTATATATCTTTATCTACGGAAAAATCTGGTGCTTTCACTGTAACACACTTTACAAAGCGGGAGAAAGAAATTTTATTTAGTAGACATACATTATTGAACATTGTTCCGCCCTCTTTCGGGCAATTTGTTTGGAGGAGGGTATTTATTGGTCGTTATGTATCCGTTTGGCGGTGATGCATTGCGAATTTATCGACTCGTTTTTTTTGTTGTTGTTGCTGTTATCTTAACACATGCAAAAACCGCGGAATGAACACGCAAAGATAGATATCTAGGAAATGGTAAAAGAATGTAGGGAAATAACTTGTATTTAAGAAGATTTTATTAAAGATTCAATAAGACGGAAAGCACCATAAGGGGATAATCATACAATGGGATGTTGTAATGTTTGTTATTACATCGAACTGTTGACATTTTTTTAATGTAAGCACATACAGGAGAATACCGACGGATGGTGACAGTAATTCTGAAGTCTCGTTTGTGGAATTCTATGACGCTTACCTTGTTGCATATGGCTAAGCGCTGCATGTGGAGTGTTGATCCGCCAGCGTCATAGACTATAGCCCGAGATTCAGGAGTTTACTATGAATGCGTGGTCTTCACGGGACAAATTTCGTCTACTACCAATTTTAATTAATAGGCTTCGACTGTCATTTTTACAGGTGAGGGATCGAATTCGCACCGACCGGAGGTATTTTAGAGCTCAGAAATCGATTTAAAAAAAACCCACGACCTTTGGCTTGCAAAGCAAACGCTTTGACCATTGAGCTATACCCGCAGGCAAAACATATAATTATATAGTCGACAACAGTCGACGCCAAATAAATAAGTTATGATTCTTAAATAACTCATTGATTCGATTTACTTACAAAAAACAACTGAGAATATTTCTGCACTTGAAAGTAGTTTTCAGCATTTAAGCATACCTGCAATAAATAAAAAACGTAGAATTAGTAAAATTCACTAAAAAAATAATTAATAAATCACACTGTTTTTGTCATTAAAATTGTAATACTTTTAGTATTTCATTTAAATTCTGTTGAAAGTGATAACGGAATTTTCAACGTATCATAGATTAAATTAACCCTTTCGCTACGGCTCGGTGAAATACAAATTATACTGTCAATACGGCGTGAATTTTTCAAACCATTTTTTGGCTTAAAACAATTATATTTGAAGCATAAATTTACTTATCTGTCCTATTTTCATATATCACATTGGTTCTTTTATTATATAGCTATCAGATGATGCATAAAAAAACGATTATATTTAACAAACGTTCATTATGTAACTCCAAACATGTGGTGGCATTGACACATATGGTTAACAGAAAAATCGCTCTTGTGACGAAACATAACGATATTTATTTACGTGCTTTACAGATTCCTGTAAATAATACATGTAGGTTGATAAAGCGAATGACTGCACTTCCAATTCGCTACCGTAGATGTCACAATGAGTACTGAAAGTAGCAACACGATATATCAAGTCAATCGATGTCAACGGTCGGGGAATCTTGGACAGCATATGCCGACAACCGATGTGAAAGGGTTAAAGGATGATTAATATTTTCGTTGTAACGAAACATGTATGTACACTGTGCTTGCATACCAACAGTGTGTACTTTATTTTACGCAAGTACACTAAAATCATACGAGCGAATATTTTGCTCCATCAATTTTGTATCACAAACAAAAAGTATGCACCCAACTTTGGCTCCCTGCCACATTTAAAGCGAGTTGATATGATTTTATAGCCGTTCAGTTATTGCAGCTGAAATTACGCTGCATGTTTATTTTCGCGATTTGAATTCGCAATGAGCGTCAGCATTTTACACATTATACATGAATATGATACTAAACTATTTTTGTAATACGATGCAGGTAGACATGGACTAAAAATACACGTGGTTTTCGAATATGCGTCATAGAGTAATTTTTGCACCTATTTCATTAGCTTCTTGTACATATACAATATATATATTTTTTGGTGCTACTGTGTTACACAGTTTTATTTCGTAATTTAACTAGTTTAGGCGGTATACTATCGGAATTATTTCACTTTTAATTATTAATGACATGTATGTGCGCCATTTGTCTTAGCGTGTGGATATGATCAATTGTACTAAAGCCTTTCCTAAACCCAGCTTGCTCTCGAGGTTGGAATTCATCAAATCGACCCGTCAGCCTGTTTGTTAAAATTCTGGAGAATACTTTATACACATGGGAAAGAAGGGAAATGGGTCGGTAGTTTTTGAGCAGTGATTTATCCCCTTTTTTGTGGAACAATATCACAATACTCGTACTCCATGTCGACGGGGTTTCTCCATGTTCTATTACCTTGTTGAATAGTTTTTTAAGCTCTTTCAACAGAGGGGTTCCTCCTACTTTCAGAAGCTCAGATGTAATTCCGTCTTCTCCAGGGGCTTTGTTGTTCTTAAGTTGTTTTAGGGCCGATTTAATTTCGAATATACTTATATTTGGGATGTCTTCAGACCAGTGCTTTGTGAGAGTAGCCCTCTTGTCGTCCGCAGCTCTGTCATTAGGACCTGGCATCGTAGATGAATACAATAACCCGTAGAAATGTTCTATTTCCTTCAGTATATCATTAAGATTTGTTGTTATCTTCCCATCGTGTGTCTTTAATTTGATGATGATGATGATGATGATGATGATGTGCGCCATCCCCTGCAGGAATTTCGTATTTTTTACGTAAGCACATACAGGAGAATACCGACAGATGGTGATAGTAATTCTGAGGTCTGATCTGTGAAATTCTTTGAAGCTTACCATGGTGCATATGACTAAGCGCTGCATGTGAAGTGTTGATCCGCCAACGTCATATACTACAGCCCGAGATTCACGCATCATCCTTATTATTACAGGAATTTACTATGAATGGGTGGTCATCAAGGAACGACTTTCGTCTACCACCAATTTTAATTAATAGGCTATGACTGGCTTTTATACGTGAGGGATCAAATTCACACCAACCGAGGGGGTATTCTAGAGCTCAGAAATCGATTTAACTTTTAATCTCCATCGGGGATCGATCCCACGACCTTTGTCTTGCAAAGCAAACGCTTTGACCATTGAGCAATACCCGCAGGCACAATAAAAATGATTAAAATTACAATAGCTATAAAAAAAAAGTCAATATCAATGAAATCCAATAAAAAAATGGTATCACTCTTTCGTACATTTACGGCTACATACTTAATTTTCGCCCGCATCATTTCAGAAGTAAAACGAGTATATTGGGGTAAATCTCGCTGGATGACGTACACATCGCAATTAAAGTTATGCTGAATTTTAAACAATGAAAATCGCAGAGTTTTGCCGCGTCGCGAGCGCTAATTAAGCCGGCGGATGAATCTCTCCGCGGTCGGAGTCCTCGCCCCTGAAAGAGAAAGCTTTTTCAGCCCCCGGCGTGGGGCTCCATGGCGACCGACGGCCAGACAAAGACAGATCAAGTTTATCAAAGGCTTTCTCTAGGCGAGAAACACGTGCGAAGGAAAGCTGTGTATTGCGAGTCTGTTTTTTGATGTTACGCTCGTGGCGTCGACTTTCCTGCATTGATGAAAAAGTAAAAAATGCAACGAGATTCATATACTCGTACATTTTCATAGCATTTCAGAATTCATATATTTTTATCCTGTAGTAGTGAAGCAAAGGATTCGGAATAATTAAAAATGTTCTCAAACTATTTGGTCTCTATTCCTCTTACACTTGTCTATGTTATGATTTCTAAACACGCCGCGCACTAGCCGAAAGAAATGCATACTCAAGCACACATCTCTTCTAGTTCTCAAGTCATTGCATCCCAACATGCCCCGTATAAAGTTAGATGGATACAGCCACTGATAATATCCATACATACTTCATGTAAAGAAACCTCAAAAAATTCTTCTGAACTCTCTCCAACGTGAGGTCATATTTATACTCGTGGGGAGCCCAAATAATATATCCACTCTCAAGTATGCTACGAACCAATGAATTGTACAGTACGATCAGTACGTTAGTGCTCGAGAAAGTCCTGGCACTACGCAAAACAAATCATAACATTTTCAATGCCCTTCCACACACAGCATCAATGTGAGCATGAAACGTTAGCTTGATTTCAAAGGATATGCCAAATAAGGTCTCTGATGGATGATACTCGCGGGATGCCAATACCACCCATACTATACATATGGTGTACCATCTCATCTAATGGAATGTAACGTCCATGAAACCTTCTTCGTGTCAGTGATTTCAAATTGTTTTACCCCGATTTCTGGTAATATAGGTAACCAGTGTGCTGCCAAGCAGTAGTTGTTGAGATAGAAAGCAGTGACTTTCCTTGACAAAGCACTCCCCACCGCTCGAGGTTGTTCTTTGTTCTGCCGACTCCGGTTCTTAGTCTGTTCAGGGATTGCCGAGACCGCCAGTCAAGGTTCTTGGTAGTTCAGAGGCTTTTCTTTGAGGTAATGAATTATTCTGATGTAATTTACTGCCAGAGCGGGGAATCTCTCATTTTCAGGGCAAGACGGAAGCGTAAATAGAATTTCTGGAAACGGAACCTCGAACCTCCTGCCAATCTTTTCGATCCAGCGACGAAGAACCATTTTGTGACTATTTAGAATAAAAAAAGTAATACACCAGGTCCCGCGCTCCTCACCATATCCATGAAATAGAAAATACATCCTATGTTGCCCGATGGATCGGCCACATCATGCGCCACGATGGTCTTCTTCACGACATTGTGGAAGGGATGGTTGAGGGAAGAAACTGTAGAGAACGCCGGAGCTGAAGAGGGTTGCGGAGGACCAAGAGAATTGGAGATCGAGATGCAAGATTTTGTTGCTGCAAACCAACCCACCGGACTGATACTACGAAGAAGAAGAGATAAATGAGTCATAAATGTTATGATATCAGCTTGATATAACTCCTTAAGGCTGATGCCGTAAAGCCTCGAAAAACGATCTTTTGTCTCTTATTTTTGTTCGCTCGCCCGACCTGCACATCTAATGGTAATTAATATTCATTTTATAATGATGCACGGCGTTTGCATGCGCCATCTTGTTTGTTATGACAGCTGGTCCATTTCATGTTTACCACTATCATAATTACTACGCTAAATGTCAGAGCGGGCAGGTAGGTGCAACGCGCCCGCCATCGTTATAGGAGCGCCTCAGGGCGTCCCTATAACGGGCGACGTTATTGACAAATAAACGAGTAATATGTGAAACATAAACGAGTGTTTGTATTGTGAACCTGATCCTGCATTTTTCATCAAGTAAATCGATGTCCTAAATGGAAGAGGAGGATATCAGTTAAATATAATCATTTATTTTTATTATTATTATTATTTTACCATGGAATAGTCACTAAAGTGGCAGAAGGTTCGACAACACTCACTATACATACTATTATATCAGAGTTGGAGTGGATACAATTGTAAAGAACAAACATTTGTAGGCACCCGAGCCTGAAAATCACTTCACCGCACAACTGCCGTGTCAACACATCTATTCTTCCGAGCTTCTGTGTCCACAACGTACTTGTGCGACACTCGAGAGGGAAATCCCAAAACTTTCCGAAACACTTACGGCACTTCGGGACACGCGTATTGATTCAGTTCTCGTGAATATCGGAACAAAATGGCAGTTTCGTGTAACATATTTTTTACTACTGAATTTCACATCATAATATACACCACAACTGTGCCATTGAAAAAAAAATATACAAAAATCAATGACTGAAATGTAACAGTCTTCTTCTTATTCGTGACAGCGACGTCAAATTATTTTTACGCAGTACCTGACAACTTCGATAGCCCGTGTGTTGCCCATTATTAGGTCCTGAGATGTGCAGCTTGTTGGGCACATGGAGAAGAATCTTAGGTGTGAGGCGGTCTGCAGGTCTCCACAGTCACACAATAGTGACTCTCCCTGCCGAAACACATACAGGAGAATACCGACAGATGGTGATAGTAATTTTGAAGTATGATCTGTGGAATTCTATGACGCATACCATGATACTAAGCGCTGCATGTGCAGTGTTGATTCGCCATCGTCATAGACTACAGCCCAAAATTCACGTATCATCCTTTATTATTACAAGAATTTACTATGAATGGGTGGTCTTCACGGGAGGATTTTCGTCTGCCACCAATTTTAATTAATAGGCTATAACTGGTATTTAACAAGTGAGGGATCAAATTAACACCAACCGGGGGGGGGGGATTTTAGAGCTCAGAAATCGATTAATATATATATTTTTTAATCTCCGTCGGGGATCGAACCCACGACCTTTGGCTTGCAAAGCAAACGCTTTGACTGTTATAATTATTAAATAAGTATTAATAAATTTTGACGTAAAATCACAGGCAAATAACAACTGAACAAACAACAATCTGAATGAGCGCGTCATCAAGGAGACTTAACTGTGCTCCGGTGTGATGCGGGTGTGAGGCGGGTAAAGTGCAGTCCAGGCAAATAACATTTCTTTCGATCGATAAATTTTGATTATTTTTCTTGAAATGGTGTTTTAATCAGTCACTAGTAATAAATTTGGGAATCGCTCCACAGACACAAGTCTCGAGGAAGTAATTCCACCTCCGCGGAACAAAGGCGGGTAAACACCACACGGGGAGCAGACTCGCAGTCGCCAGGCAACCGGCGGTCCGTCGCCAGCGACTGCTAATGTGATTGTGCCGGTAGGAGGCGGAACTACGGTGACCATTTTATTAAATCACATATATACTAGAGCATTTACAAATGCCAACATATACATGAGAATACGGATAGATAGTATGTAAAGAAGAAATCTCATTAGTGTATTCTTAGAAAATTATTCATTTTAATGTTGACTAAGAAATGAACGTAAAGAAAATGATCCCTCGCAGGTAAATTGATAACCATACCTTGGTAACCAAATTAAGAGGTAGGCGAAAGTCATTCCGGGTGCACGAATGCCTGCGGGTATAGCTCAATGGTCAAAGCGGTTGCTTTGCAAGTCAAAAGGTCGTGGGTTCGATCCCCGACGAAGATTAAATAAAAAAATAAAAAAATCGATTTCTGAGCTCTAAAGAACCCGGTTGGTGTGAATTTGACCGCTCACCCGTAAAATGACAGTCATAGCCTATTAATTAAAATTGGTGGTAGTCGAAAGTCGTCCCGCGAAGACCACCCATTCATAGTAAATACCTGTAATAATAAGGATGATGCGTGAATCGCGGGGTGTGGTCTATGGCGTTGGCGGATCAACACTCCACATGCATCGCTTAGCCATATGAACTATGGTAAGCGTCGTAGCATTCCACAGATGAGAATTTAGAATTACTATCACCATCTGTCGGTATTATCCTGTATGTGTTTACATAAAAAATAAATACTATAGCATTTATATATGTCAGCAAATACACGATAATACGGATAAATAGTATGCAAAGAAGAAATATTATTTGTGTATTCTAAGAAAATAATTCATTTTAGTGTATTAGTATTCCTTTAAAAGACTAGAGGCCTTTGAGATGTGGTCGTACAGAAGAATTCTCGGAATTTCCTGGAGAGACCACGTCACGAACAATGAGGTTCTCAGAATAATCAAGGAAGATAGGCAACTAATAAGAACCATCTCAGAGAGGCGAGCACGATGGATCGGCCACATCATGCGCCACGATGGTCTTCTTCACGATATTGTGGAGGGGATGCCCTAGACGGGAGTATTTGCAGCAAGTATTCGAGGACATGAACTGTAGCGCTTATGCTGAGCTGAAAAGGGTTGCGGAAGACCGAGAGGAATGGAGATCGAGATGCAAGATTCTGTTGCTGCAAACCAATCCACCGGATTGATACTACGAAGAAGAAGTATTCCTTGGTATTCGCATCATGCGCCACGATGGTCTTCTCCACGACATTGTGGAGGGGCTGGTTGAGGGTAGAAACTGTAGAGGGCGCCCTAGACGGGAGTATTTGCAGCAAGCGCTCGAGGACGTGAATTGTAGCTCTTATGCTGAGCTGAAGAGGGTTGCGGAGGACCGAGAGGAATGTAGATCGAGATGCAAGATTCTGTTGCTGCAAATCAATCCACCGGATTGATACTACGAAGAAGAAGTATTCCTTGGCTTAATCAGTGGATACAAATTGTACCGTACAATTAATTTATAATTTTTCAGCTTTGTCGTAATGAGAGGCTTCATGAAATCTGCTGAAAGGTGTACGACCCGTGACACATTCGACCCACCGTGTTCACCCTTTCGATGTACGGGATGTGGGCGGGGGCAGCTGTCATCGTTTGTCATCGCCGCTGTCGGGATTGTCGGAATGCCGGGATTAATAAGATTTGAGCGGGCGGCGAAACCCGACGCGATATACATATCAAATATAATACATAATACATCCCTTGCCGACCCCCTAGGCGGAACAATCTGCATATTTACCTACGCGATGTTTGCTTTATGCCTACCGAAGCAGGGGTTTTAAGACAATTTAAATTAAAAATATTAGCTGAGCATTCCGACGTATTTCGTGGTTAGCAACGTGTTACCAAAGAAGGCAATTCGAGACTCGCTGTAGTATACAAACGTCGCAGCCTTAGACTGAGATTTATTTGAAAAATAACTGATGCACCTATAATCACGGGAAGGACTTCAGCCACTCTCTAACAAGTAGCTTTTTGCTTGCGTCCAGTAACGAATTAAAAATACTAGCTGAGCATTTCGACATATTTCGTGGTTAGCAACGTGTTACCAAAGAAGGCAATTCGAGACTCGCTGTAGTATACTAACATCGCAGCCTTAGACTGAGATTTATTTGACAAATATCTGATGCACCTAGAATCACGGGAAAGCCTTCAGCCACTCTCTAACAAGTAGCTTTATGCTTGCGTCCAGTAACGAATTAAAAATACTAGCTGAGCATTTCGACATATTTCGTGGTTAGCAACGTGTTACCAAAGAAGGCAATTCGAGACTCGCTGTAGTATACATACTAACATCGCAGCCTTAGACTGAGATTTATTTGACAAATATCTGATGCACCTAGAATCACGGGAAAGCCTTCAGCCACTCTCTAACAAGTAGCTTTTTGCTTGCGTCCAGTAACGAATTAAAAATACTAGCTGAGCATTTCGACATATTTCGTGGTTAGCAACGTGTTACCAAAGAAGGCAATTCGAGACTCGCTGTAGTATACATACTAACATCGCAGCCTTAGACTGAGATTTATTTGACAAATATCTGATGCACCTAGAATCACGGGAAAGCCTTCAGCCACTCTCTAACAAGTAGCTTTTTGCTTGTGTCCGGTAACGGGTCCCCTCCTGGGTCTCCAAAAACAGGACGGGACAGGGAGGGTTGTTACCAAACTGAGCATACATCCATTCCCACTAAGATCCTCCTCTCTTTAAAAGGTTGTTATTCAGTCGCATGGTGGCAGGATGAGGAGCAGATTGACAACACAAAGACTTTTTCTGATGCACATTGACATATATATTTCGATAACTTATGGCCCGGACCTAGTCACAGCATTCAACAGGCCGGGCCAACAACGATACGACCTTTTTCATTGTCGGCATACAACTGAGCGCGCTCGTGATGGGCTGTCACTCAGCGCCGCAAGTGGCGATCTATATAACTAACGTCACACCCGTGACCGGATTTGTCCAAAATGACAATATGGCGACACCTAAATGTACGACAAGCGAACAGAAATAAGAAACGAGAGATTGTATATCGGGGTTTTCGGTACCAGTCAGCAAGGGCTATTTCACGCTGATGTCAGCACATATTTTAGTGGTTGTGAACGTGTTACCAAAGAAGGCAATGCGAGAATCGCTGTAGTATACTAACTTCGCTGCCTTAGACTGAGGTCTATTTTACATATATCTGATGCACCTAGAATCACGGGAAGTCCTTCAGCCACTCTCTAACAAGTAGCTATTGCCTGCGTTCAGTATTGTGAAAGCCCTCCTTGTCCCGTCCTGTTTTTGTTGACCCAGATGGGGACCCGTTACTGGACGCACGCAAAAAGCTAATTTTTTCAATGTTTTTAGCACGAAATATACATGCACTTTACAAAATATACATGCAGCTCAGATAACTCTTGACAGTAACGGATTGAAGAAGACTACGAGGTAGTCGAAACTGCAGTCTCATAAACAGAGGTCATACTTAACGTGATAAATATAAAAACAAGGTAAATAAATAAATAATTATTATTTTATGGATTAAATATTTATTAGAAAATTATTTTATTTTTTAATATTCTAATCTTCTTTTGTATATCATTGACTATATTACAATAGTCGCATCCCACTTCTGCCGATATTTTTCTAAATGAATTGATGCGTATAAAGAATTTGATGTACAGTATGTGTATATTTAATTACTAATTATTATTTTAATATACTCTTACTCGTACTTG
This sequence comes from Glossosoma conforme, assembly GCA_022606575.1. Taxonomy (NCBI): domain Eukaryota; kingdom Metazoa; phylum Arthropoda; class Insecta; order Trichoptera; family Glossosomatidae; genus Glossosoma; species Glossosoma conforme. The sequence continues at coordinate 2,242,369 of JAGTXR010000011.1, read as the reverse complement.
AGTTGTAATCATTTTCTAGACGGGTCGTGTAATTCCCTTAGTCGGAAACATGAAGAAGAAAGTATAGACTAGAAGAAAAGGAGAAAATCCTTTGATGCGGAATCGTAGAGAAGAAGAGCGAAGACGATTTACATTTAAATAGGAAACGGCTGGGCAAAAACATAATGTTCGAGTGGAAGGTTCTCGTCTGTACGGGGAGCCGGTAACTAAAAAAGCCTCGTGAAATACTCGAGAAATCGAAGAACCTGAAAAAAAAATACAGCAGAGAGAAAATCGAGGAGATTGGAATTTTTTTAAAAACAAAAAAAAATATTACACTCCAATTCAGGAGTATATTATTAGACTATTTGATCATCAGAATAGAATATTATACAAGTTGGTTCATAAATTGTTGTTATCCTAAAATTCACAAAATTAACAATGAAACATTTTTTTTTATAATTTAATAGATAAGACTTTCAAAACTCGATATACAATCTTTCATCTATTTCTGTTCCCTTATCAAATAGGGATGTGTCCGCCATATTGGCATTAGTTATACACACCGTCGCTCGTGGGCGAGAGCCCATACCGAGCGCGGAAATCAGTTGCCTACCGCCCTTCGGCGAGAGAATATTGTACTGTGGCAAGGCCTACTGCTGCGCCTAGGTCCGGGCCACAAGCTTGTAAAGTTTTATCCTATAAATACGTGTGCTTCTGAAAAAGTCTTTGTTTGCTGACCTGCTCCGCATCCTGCCTCAACGCGACGGAATAACACCTTTTTTGAAAGAGAAGAGGATGTTATTGTGTACAACATCTAAAATCTAAACTACACCTGTAATCTTATTTAAATTTTTAGCATTCACTTTGAGATCCGTTTTAATATTTAATAGATAAGACTTTCATACCTTGTTTTAACATGGATCACAATGAACATTGTTTCACTTGATGGAAACAAGTTTTTTTAAGGAAATTCATATTTACTAATAAAGCTTAATAAAGTACTAATAGAGTTTCCTTAGAGATTAAGTAGAGAGATAGGTGGAGTCTATAAGTGGGGATTGTGGCCGTGGCCTTAGGTAAATCAAAATTACCTATATTAAAAAAGTATATATAATGTTTTCGTATAATTTAAAAAAAAAGTTATTGAAGTAACATCAAACGATGCTATAGTTAATTATTATGTACCCTATTATATTTATAATTAAAAGGTTATTTATTTAATGGAAAGTTCTTGAATATGGTGACAAAGGCATTAAATATGTTTGATTATTTAAAAGATCTTATTTAGTATTAATTGACTTATATACTTCGAGGTATATTAAGTTATTCACTTTATGAGGTCTATTTTTAACATGTAAAACATTATAGTGTTTTTTTGCCAAAATAATGGCGAATTCGGAAAAATTATTTCTATGTCAATCTATGCCTCCTTATCATAAAGATAATTGTATCTAAAAAAATGTTATCTAATTCGAATTTAATGCATAAATCAAGGTTAATTAGTAATTATTTTGAAAGGAAGATGTAACAATTAGATAATGAATTGATAAGCTCAATAATATTTACAGATATTGATACAAAAAATATTGAAAATACAATGAAATGTTTGACCTTTCTTATGAAAATAATTTTAAATTAATTTAAATAAAAAAATAAACAAAATAAAAATATTTAGTTTTGATTCACATTTATTTTAAACGATTACATGTTTCGGCCTCCCTGGATACCATCTTCAATAATGGTTAAATTATAATTATAAGCTGACAGTGTTTAGTTCCTACGTTAGTACACACATATTTACAGATTGTATATGTGTGCGGGTTAAGCCATTGAAAAAAGACATTATAAAATCAAGGGGTATGTGTTATCTTAACACTATCCAGTCCGATTACACAATATGTGTGTAATCGCCGGGCCGAACGTTAAAGGCGGCTCACACAACATGTGTGCAGTGCGTTCGTTCCGCCAACGCTTAGTGGCCGACTATACACAGCTTGTGTTGTTTTTTCAAACGTTAGTGGCCGATCACACAACATATTTGCTGTTTTTACTTTCGACCATAATTCAAAGATCTCAAACCTTTTTAGTGAGGGACATTTTCGTCGAAATTTTTTGTAAGCAATTCTTTAAAAAAACAGTCGGCCTCCAGAGTAAGTTAAATCGCGTAACGCGCGGACTGGATAGTGTTAATGCTTTGAACCATTATATAATATTATATTTTAGTATTCAATTTAAAAAAAAACTTGTATCTTTCTTATGAAGTGTACAGAACGTATGTAGTTCTAGAATTTATTACCAGACAAAGGAAAATATCTGATATCATTTACTTATCAACCTACAGACGGCTAGATATGCAGACAAAGAAAGTGGAGCTTGTAAACTGAAGAAGGTTATTTCTTTAGGACACGTATTGAAGAAACACGTACAACAGACAACAAAGAAAAGAATTCGGTCTTTTCAGAACATAACGAAATATTCTGACTCATGTCACGACGACGTATTGATAAATTTCCACAATCGTGACTATCATGACGAACATAATATGAATTTTAAATATGTGCAGTATTTTTAAATTATTATTATTGACAGCATACACTTACTGATCTATTAAAAAATAAATATATGTACTTTTAGCTCGAGATGTATTAAATCTACTACACAATGATGTTTGGCTTTTAATTCTTTATCTCTTGTCTTCTTTTATGAACGTTCTTCTTCTTGTTCTTCTTCTTCGTGTCAGCGACGTCAAACTATTTTTTCCCAGTATCTAGTACTAGTAACATCGATAGTCCGTGTGTTGCCCAGCATTAGGTCTTGGGATGTGCAGCTTGTGTGGGTCTCTGAACGCTGCTTCGCGACTTTAGTCTGGGTGTTGGGGGTATCTGATTAAACAAGCAGTGATTCTCATCTGTGTATTATATGAAGCTTACCGTGTTATATAAAGCATAGCTAAACGTCATAGACTGCTGCTCGACATTTACACATTACAGGAAGAATTTCAGTTACTGTGTACAGTAAAACAATAAGGAATTCGGCTTTTACGTTGCAAAACTTTCAAGGCACCAAAAGATCCCGTATTAAAACAAACGTAATGATGATAACACGTAACAGGCTATGCATTACTCGGCACTGAGCATCGAATAAAGCTTTCGAAGATTAAAACATTTACGATTTTCGAGCGGCGAGGCCGTTAAACGTTCTCACCTGACAGATTTATTCAATAACGAGCTTTTGGAGGCACCTTTGAAGCCGGAATAAAGCCACACAACGCTGCCACACATGTAAAGCTTACTGAAACATATTTCAAAACTACAGAACATACAAGTATTTCAGTCGGATCTTTGTTAACCCATCTCTGTACCAGGTATGGTATCGATTGATTGTATCATTTTACCTTTGAAATAATATGAAAATACGGAGAACTATGTGTGATTAAAATAGTTATCTGAGAATCATATAGGACTTGCCATTCTAATAAATAGGTCGATTTTACGACAAAGTTTTTACACTGTGACATCCCTCGTCTTTAAAAAGATCGAAAAGTAGGAAGGATACAGGAGCAGATTAACAACACAAAGAACTTGTTTTTGAAGCACAATTCGCATTTATTAATGCATCAAATCGCGTTTCGCCATGCCGGTCGAGAGTTAACTGCCAACTGCCGGAACACTGTGTCATGCGGCGCCACCAACCGGCGAAAAATCAAATTAATTATGACAGTTGCGCCAACATGAAATGGAGCAACTGTCATAACAAATAAAATGGCGTATACAAACGCCATGTTATTTTATATAATTAAAACATTATTACATGTGCATGTCAGGCGAGCGAACAAAAATAAGAGACAAAAGATCGTTTTTCGAGACTATTCGGCATCAGCCTAAAAGAGCTATATCAAGCTGATATCAATGTATTCGGGTAACGTGTAAATAAATAAAAAATAAGTTAGCATTTTTCTACAACTTCTTATCCCCCACTCCGCGAATATACAAACATCCCCTCGTATTTTAATTCACCATACTAAGCATAAAAGTGTCAACTTGTTTACATTCTTCATCCTTCATGACCACCCGCGAAAGGAATAATTAAAAATCCCGACAGCTCGAAATTTAAACCTTCTGCGAAGTAAGGAGCGAGTGACGGGAGTAGAAAAAATGTAAATAAAGTGAAGCTCGGGGGAGAGGAAGAAGATAATATCGTGACGGGTGAAAAGGGAAGCGAAAAAAAAAAGAGTGTTATATATACTTTTTTTGAAAAGGCCCGCATAAAGGATGCGTTAATCTCCAAAGATAAATAATTCGGTAGGCGTATTAGCATACAAGACACGAAAAGGGTGTGACTAATGGAATAAAATAATTAAATTATGTAAAAGAAGACGCGGAAGAAGAAGAAGAAGATTGCTGTGAGAATATTGTATATATTATATGCATTCTTTGTTGATTATTTTAGACGTACAATACTTTTAAAGAGTCATAGTTTATGTCCTTCTTGGGAAAAAACGATGAAATGATAAGTCACATGAATGAAAGAAATACAATTAACGACAAATTAGTTAACAATGAATTTTTTCAAATGTCGGTGTGTTATGACTACATATTTTTTAGTGCGCAGTATTCCTTACGAATTCGATGAATATCACATCACCGAAAATCATATAAATTAAGCTGCTCATTGTGACCTAATGGTCCTGTTCTTGGGATCGTTCGAATAATCAATATATCTGCTAGTAAGTGTTGATTAACAAAAACCTATATATGCCTCGAACACTACAGCAGCAGAATCTTTACAAAAAACTGGGAACTATTTATGTTTCCAAGTGGATCCCGAAAGCAGAGATTTCTTGAGACAGAGCAAGGGCAATGGCAACTGATAGGACTTATTGTTGTTACTATATAATGTCAAAATAAAAAGAAGCTAGAGTTTACACAGTAGTCATCGATATGAAGTATATTTTAACCAAGCTTAGATTGGCTAAGGCAATTACATACTCGGATATTGAAGATTTTATAAATGTTTTATAAACATATTTAAATTACAAATGAATACAGAGATTTTACACAAAGTTTTCAATGCCATGTTAATTCAAATTATTACGAATATTTGAAATAAATGAGTCTTCTATACTGCTTTCACCTGATTAGAAAATTATCCCCCATCGTCTAAATTCACTGTACAGTTACGGCTTCGAAATCTAATATTAATATTCAAGAGTTATGTATATCACGAGTATACAGTTCAGTACTGAAGTACACTATCCTAAGCATAACAGTAAAATCAAATCATGTATTCATTCGGTTAAGTGAGGAAGAAGGTGGTCGGTACAGAAATAGAAGATGGAAATTAATACGCCACGTTTACGTTCAGGAAGTCATATTGAATAATCACAACAATAATGAACTCATTGACGATTCAAACACCATTCTACAGTGTATGCATCCGCACAAAATATGTAGGGACTGTAACTCGATAAATAGTTTACGTCGACGATAGTTGAAAACTGTGTTAGACGATTATTTCTAAGTTCGTGTACATCTTCTGGATTCGATACCTCACAGTGTGTGGGACAATAAACATTAGGTTGTTAAGAATATAATTACATTTTGTAACAATCAATGAAAATTTTGTTAATTCGCTACTTTGAAACAATTTATTGTCATTATTGTATCACTATATACCTAACCTGATAAAACCCCACCTGTAATCAATGGAACACAGGCGTAAGATTGGTTCACTTTATTATTTTCTACCGTTATTAGCACGGTCGCTGCTCTTCGGAAGTTAAAGAACTATTCCTCCTGCACCCAACTATAACTGAGAAACTTATCTCAAACTTACCGAACATCTATAAACGGTTAACGTGTGTCGACCAGGAACTGGCAGTTTCCAAAGTTTCTTCCTTAATGCCACCGGTAAGCTTTTGAATGCTCTTCCAGAGTCTGTGTTTCCTCCTTCCTTCAATCGGGATCTCTTCAAGAAACAGATAAATATGCACTTGCAATCTCCCCAACCGTAGAAAAGACCGGTAGAAAAGACTAAGTGAACCAATCTTACGCCTGTGTTCCATTGATTACAGGTTAGACGTAAGAGTGAAACAGTGCTATTATCGTTTATGTATTCTCTGAAAATATAATTTCTTTGAAATCCTAATGGACACGCATATTTCAGCGTTCAACACACGTAAAAACGCAATAAAGTGATGACAATCAAATATAAACAATGCATTTTATATCGCCTTATACAGACTAAAGACGTGAGATGTTGTTTAAGAATGCTGTTGTTGTTAATACTTCGATAATGTCATCGGTACTCATATCATGTATTGTCGAATCGTGTTGTGCTTTTAAATGTAAGTTATAAGTTTTATGAATTACCATATATATACATAGATTCTCCGACTTATTTGATTCGCTATATATTTTTCAAAGTACATCTGTACTCCATTCTAAATACGGATAAGCGCTGCATGTAAAGTATTGATGCGCCAACATCATAGACTACAGCCCGACATTCATGCATCATCCTTATTATTACAGGAATTTGCTATGAATGGGTGGTCTTCACGGGACGACATTTGTCTACCACCAATTTTGATTAATAGGCTATGACTGTCATTTTACGGATGAGGGATCAAACTTACACCAACCGTCGGTATTTATAGAGCTTAGATTTTTTTTTTTTTTAATTTTCTTTCTCCTTAAGGGATCGATCCCACGACCTTCGATTTGGCAAACAAACGATTTTACCACTAAACACTGCCTGCCAGCATATCTTAGTGTTTATTGTCAGTGGTGCGTATTCAACAGCGTTTTGTTTCCTCAAATCAGAGAACAATATATTTTCCCATTTTAAGATATATATACTTATCCTGCACATCATCCAAAACAAGTGCCCGAGGGTTGGAGAGAAGACACATTTAGTATATGAAGAATATTCGAAAGTTCGTTCAAACATCATCATTTATAAGGAGGATGCATGAAGAGCTCGACATTTCCAAAGCCTGCTCCATTTGTTACTGAGGAACGGCTCAATCCAAAGAAGACGAATACACTAGATATTACATAAATTATTGATATGAATAGATTTTTTGCTAAGGAATATTATAAGCTATGCCGATACAATATTTGATTCATTATATCAGATCTGTAAAACCCCTTTTCCTTACATAATGTAACAAAAACACACGGTACAATAAAAATGAGCGTTTTCCACACTACAGGATGTGCCACTTTAAATTATGATGCGGGAGTACTGCACTTGAGAGTGCAACTGAGAGAGGGGGCCTTTATCTATACTCCAAGAGCAATAACCAAAATAAACCTCTCTTCTAGTTCTTCAAAAACCATTGTTTCATGTCTCCCATGCTGTGTGGTCTGTTTAATTAACTTTGTGAAGTGTATTGATGATGAATGTAAAATTACCACTTAATTATTAATAACGTTATATGTATTGATATCAGCTTCATATAGCTCTTTTAGGCTGGCGCAGAAAACCTAGATATGCGATCTTTCGTTCCTTATTTTTGTTCGCTCGTCCGACACGCATGTGTTGTCATTTTGTAATTATTTGGCAGGCCGTTAGCATGACTAGTTCTATAGATCGCCACTTTTTTTAGTAAGTTTTGTTCAGTTTTTTATACCATCATTACTATACAACCTGGATCTCTTCAAAAAACGTATCAATATACAATTGCAGTTTTCCCAACCTGCACACAAGCACAAAAAAAAGAACTGAATGCAGCATCCGGTCGTCCTGGATAAGCGTCTTAGAGCCCACTGTTTTCGAACTGTTGTGCTCTCCTGTATGTAATTTTATATGAAAATGCAATTCAATTGATTTAATAATGGACTTAGTAGTTGGCAATAAGAATATGACAATAAATATGACAAGAATAAGAGAGAAAAGGATGAAAAGCTATAACCACCTGTCATAAGTGTCTCTAGATGGTCCTCCTAAAGCAGCGGTCGGGGAACTTTTTTAACCATTACCCCAAAATATTTTTGCGTAATTCGATATTACCCCAAAATATTTCTGAGTAAGTCGATATTACCCCTTCTCTCCATTTCAAAAAGAAGACAATCAATGTATATTGAAATAAACATTATTTATTGAATTAATTTACCCGGAAAATAACAAAAAAGTTACATGAAAATAGTAAGTTTTATGAAATAGCAAACTTGAAAAATATCCTTATTACCAAAAAAAAACATATTTTTACCCCATTTGGGGTAATTTACCCCGATTCCCCGACCGCTGTCCTAAAGCAAGCAACAGACCAAAGTAGTCAAAAAACAAAACTGGCGATTATGTTAGGTGGTATGCTCCAAATTGGAGCGTTTACGTTATATTTATGTACGTTATATAGTCCAAAGCCATTTTGGCAATTTTATAAATAAATAATTGAAATTCCAACTACCTGTGTTAAAATGAACACGGTCAGAAAATAAAAAAGAAATTGGCAAACTATTTTTTCACATATTCATTCGAGGAGACTAATTTAGGTCTCCCAAACAGATCTTCCCCTTAAGTGGTCTTGCTAATAAAGAATTGTTTTATTTTTGGGAGGACCGAGCTGCAGGCAGGGATACCTTTGTAGAGTAAGGGTCCATTTACATCTGTAGTAACCCAATCTAACTACAAATACGAGTAAACTTAAAAAACAAGTCCGCTTTATTTGAAAGAAAAGGAGATTTATACAACAATAACTCGGTAAAATAAGTACAAAACGTTTTACTTTTTTAAAAAATTCCATTCGGTAAATGAGTATTACCTACAAATAAAAAAGTTATTCGATAAAATACATCACTTCGAAAGCGTTTGACTATTAGTAATTTTTTTTAAAAAACCATGGCACTTGGAACCGGAATATCCTACTAAAATTGCCGATGGGTATGACATAGATAAGCATTTGCTTACCAAACCGAAGGTCGTGAAGTTCCTCTAAATACCCCCGGTTGGTGTGCATTTCACATCTCACACGTGAAATGACACTCATTACATATTAATTAAAATCGGTGGTAGGCGATAGTCGCCCCGTGAAAACCACCCATTCATAGTGAATACGTGTAATAAATGTATTGACATCCCCCGTCTTTAAAAAGACACAACAACAAGTCTCGGGTTCATTGTGGAAGGATGCAGCAGCAGGTCGCCAAGCAAAGAACTTGTTTTTGAAGCACAATTTATTTTTATTAAATACTTGATTTACTCGCCCGACCTTTACATGACGTTTTCGTCGGCCGGGCGAGACTAACTGACAACTAAGCGCGCTCGTCCTGGGCTGTCGCCCAGCGCCGCAAGTGGCAATCTACAGAACTAATGGCGCACCAATCACAGCAGCCATAAACATAACTAACACCCGTAACCGGGCTTGTCAACATGCCAATATGGCGACGCATACATGTCCGACAAACGAACAGAAATAAGAGACAGATTGAATTTATATACGAGGTTTTAGGCACCAGTCAGCAAGGACTATATCATGCTAATGTCAGTATGATGCGTGAATGTCGGGCTGTATCCGATGACGTTGGCGAATCAAATATCCAAATACAGCGCTTAGTGTAACATGAGCGTCATAGAACGCTCAGATGAGTTTTCGGCATCACTATCTGTTGGTCTTATTCTTCGTGTCAGCGACGGCAAATTATTTCTGCCCAGTATCTGGCAACATCGATAGCCCTTGTGCTGCCTAGCATTAGGTCTTGAGGTGTGCAGCTTGATGGGCACATGGAGCAGGATCTTAGGTGTGAGGCGGTCTGCAGGCGCACAATAATGACTCTCCCTGTCAAAGCATTCCCCACCGCTTGGGATTTCCAGGATCGCCAGTCAAGGTTCTTGCCAGTTAGGAGAATCATCTGTTGGTATTCTCTTGTATGTTTTTACTTAAAAAATATACCTCTACCCCAGCTGCTTCAGTCGTCGATTTTTAATGTATTACGTTTAAATTTTTGGAACGCTTTAGCAAAAGAAGAAACATGTAAACGGGTCTTTACAAGCGCGGGTGGATACACACATCGGGAGTGGCCGCTACGGGCTATTCGAGTCGGAATAACGAGAATTAAAGAAGGGCTAACAAAACGAAGGACGAGATGGAAAAGAAAGAAAAACGACCAGACAAAGAAGGGAATGGCGGAGAGAGAGTGGCATCCGAGGCACGCTCAGGTAGACAAAAAACTGGACACGCGACCGTCGAAATGCTGAGAGCGGCCGCGAGGAAATTGATTGAGAAACGAGCCCAGAGGGTTGGCAGTAGAAAATATTTAAAATATTATTTAATTACATGAAATTATAGCTAACTTGTACACGTATATTAAAGATATACATACTTTGCACCTTTTTTAATATGGATCACTTTGCGCACTATCGATTCACTACTGAAAGACGGCGGTTTCGCTTTCAGTGAAATATTTTCACAAACAAGGTAAATAAATAAATATTTATAAATATTTTCAGTTCATAAGGTAAGGAAGGAGGGGTGGGTGGACACCCATCCTATAATTGTATTAAACATATTAGTTTTCACTTACATACAGTGAAATGATAAACATCGTATGAAGCCAGGCGTGGAAATAGATTTTTACCTGAAACAAAGAAATTCAAACATTTAATTAGTTATCATAAAGTATTTAATAACACATGATTACGACGTTAAGCAAAATCGGAAGCTGACCTAATTTTGGATGGATCATTGCCTGTTGCTAACCGCATGTTATTCAAAGCAAATGGCCATTAAAACATCAAAAATTTTCCTCAGTTACTACAGCTGGTGTATGTTCAAGTCCTCGTCTTTTCTGCTCTGGAAGTCGATGCGAATCATATATGATCCAAGGTTGACTGTTGATGACACCTTGCATTATACATATAAAAGCGCACACTACTTTGCTTAATTGACTCGACAGTGACAACCCGATATAGTCGAAACATGTCGACACAAAAAAAAAGTGGTATAATTTCTCAATAACCTTTCATTTTTACACGCAATTAAGAACTGTAAGTAGACAATTGATAGTGACAATATTCTCAAAATGTGAAACGGATGGGAATATAAATTATTTTAGGATTTACTATTGACATGAGCATGTGATAGCCCTTGCTGACTGGTACCGAAAACCTCGATATACAATCTTTCGTCTCTTATTTTTGTGCGCTTGTCGTACATGTATGTGTCGCCATATTGGCCTTTTGGACAAGTCTGGTCACGGGTGTGACGTTAGTTATATATTTAGATCACCACTTATGGCCGCCCCGGCATATTATTCCGCTTGGGCCGGAAGATTGTAAAGTTATCGGAATATATGTGCTTGTAAAAAGTCTTTGTGTTGTTAATCTGGTCCTCATCCTGCCACCACGCGACTGAATAACTACCTTTTAAAGAGGAGAGGATGTTTTTATAAATATATGTAAAAATGACAGCTATGTAGTTATTAATTCTCTCATGACTATTCCAATGTTTGATGTTACAATGAAGCACTCTTTTCAAAATATCGCAAAGCTGCTTAAAAAAAAGCTCGTGTGTAATCATCGTGATGTACCTGTCGTTCGCTGACTCGATAAATTGTCTGGACCGCGGTGCCGCACGTGTCGCACATTCTCTGCGACTTTTTGCACGAAGCAATTAACTGCACAGGTACCGCGGCGCCCCCACCTTCTTTCCACCAGGTATTGGTCAGCACAGGAGACCAAACCAAGTTTTTTTTGCCCCTGCGAATTTTTCGCCACCGAATTGCCGCGTGCAGTGATGCCCGTGAACAAGTCTTTACAAATAAATACAAAAATAAAAACTAAAACCCATTATTTTCATTGTTAATTAGATTTGTTTGCCAATGTACATGGTTAGAAACTTCAGCTATTTTTTGATGCTCGATGACTTTCCGCATTCGAAAGATGAATTTATGTATTCCCTCCACGAACCAGTTGGCGCTTTCCGTAGAATGTAAGATACTGCTTCTTGAGCTTCCTCGTCGTTCGCGAATTTTTGCCCTTTCATACTTAAAAATCCTAGAAAATTTTGGGTTGAGCCGCACCAAATTACGGTTGGACCGTGTAGCTCACTAAATTCTCAAGAGGCGGAGTATTAGTCTTCAAAAAGTCATCATCATCAGCCTGTATCCGTCCACTGTTGAACGTTAGCCTCCCGCATGAGTCTCCATCCTCTTCGATCCTCCGCCTTCCGCATCCAGGTCACTTCCGATATTCTTCTTATGTCGTCAGTCCATCTTGCAGTGGGTCGCCCAATGCTTCGTTTGCCAGTTCTTGGGCGCCATTCCAATACTTTTCTTCCCCATCGACCGTCGTCTCTTCGACAGATATGTCCTGCCCATTGCCAATTGAGTGTGCCTATTCGTTGGGTAGCATCCACTACCTGAGTTTTTCTGCGTATTTCCTCGTTTCGGATTCTATCTTTTAGCAAAATTCCGAGCATGGATCTCTACATAGCACGCTGGGCGACCTTTATTTTATGGGTTAAGACTTGCTGTCTAAATGCTGCCCATCCCAGTTGAATACGCCTGTCGATTCGAAAAGTATTCAATGGTAAAACGAAGCAATTACGATTACCAATAGTCATTTTAGTTTAGTAAATACTGTTTATTTTATTCCAAATAATTTTCTCATATTATGAATTTCCACTGATTACGAAAACATTTCACACAAATTAAATACACACATAAGACATGTTGAGCACTCTTTTTTAGTCCCTGAACAGATTAAGAACCAGAGTTGGTAGAACAAAGGACAACCTCGAGCGGTGGGGAATTCTTCGGCAGGGAGAGTAACTATTGTGCGACTGCGGAGACCTGCAGACCGCCACACACCTAAGATCCTGCTCCATGTGCCCAACAAGCTGCACACCTCAATAACTTATGCTAGGCAACACACGGGCCATCGATGTTGCCAGATACTGGGCAGAAATAATTTGACGTCGCTGACACGACGAAGAAGAAGACTATTTTTAAATATAAGCACATTTTTTCATTAAGAAAAGCCTCGCATATCGATATTTACATTTGAAAGCAAAAAAACATCGATTCACCGGAAAGGAAACAAATAAAATCATCGAATGGGAAAAAATATGAATTATTCAGATCTTGATCTGCGGGATTGAATAAAATTTCGCAGCTTCCAGAAGACTTGTACCATCGAGACATACACATTGATAATATATTTATGCGAACGGATGCTGCAGAATGCCGACGGATGCAAAGCGCCTAATATTTATTTATTTATGGCAGCCATGTATGTAAATTATGTGCTATAACTGGAGATATGGCGGATATGGCGTAAGAATAAATGAACACGATAGCTGAGTTATATGTATTTTAGCTTGTTCTTCTTCGTAGTATCAATCCGGTGGATTGGTTTGCAGCAACAGAATCTTGCATCTCGATCTGCATTCCTTTTGGTCCTCCGCAACCCTTTTCAGCTCAGCATAAGCTCTACAATTCATGTCCTCGAATACTTGCTGCAAATACTCCCGTTTAAGGCGCCCTCAACAGCTTCTACCCTCAACCATTCCCTCCACAATATCGTGAAGAAGACCATCGTGGCGCATGATGTGACCAATCCATCGGGCCATTTAGCTTGTTAGATGTAGTTATATGTACTAAAATATAGACTAGAGAAACGTGTTGTTACATGTGCTTAAAGCAAATAGAATTAACTATCCAAGATACCATTCGAAATCTCTGAAAGTGAGAGACAAACCATAAAGATAATAAATAATAATAACCTTACCATTTCCTTATCCATTCACACGTATTTCGTGGTTAGCAACGTGTTACCAAAGATGGCAATTCGAGACTCGCTGTAGTATACTAACTTCGCAGCCTTAGACTGAGGTCTATTTGACATCTAACTGATGCACCTAGAATCACGGGAAGGCCTTCAGCCACTCTCTAACATCTAGGTCTCCAAAAACAGGACGGGACAGGGAGGGTTTACACCAACCTTGTTTTACCATGGATCGCACTGAGCACCAAACACACGTTGGAACTGATGATGGATTCATTGAGGGCGAAACTGCAGTCTTCCAGCTAGAGATTAACCAGTGCTCAGTGTGATCCATGTCAAAACAAGGTGCGGAATATTTATCAATTTAATATTGAAATGGATATCAATGTGAATGCTAAAAATATAAATAAGATAAACAGTATTCAACTGTATTTGAGTACTTTGTTAAACCATGCCTTTGAACAAAATGGTCCAAACTTTGAAGCGTCGTGCTAATCGCCCAACCCAATGAAATATTTCGATTAGAAAATCATCCAAAAATATACCTCGGAAACTACAACAGTCGTCGATTCAATTCTTCGAACTCTAGCCCTGGATGTCGTTATATACCATATATTTTCGGAGAGATGTTTTGGTATAAGGAATAGACAATGGTAACATGACTGAACTGAAAGGTTACAATTAGTGGTGGCCATATTTTTCAGTTTTTTTTTATTCCACCCTTGGTCGTCATGGCTAGGAGAGCACAGCTGGTCAAGACCAGGATGCACTCCATGACGCTCAGCCAGAGACGGTTGGATGCTGCATGCGGGCAAAGTGTGTTTGTGTTCGTGTTTGTGTGTGGGTTGGGGAGATTGCAAGTGTATATTTATCTGTTTCTTGAAGAGTTCCAGATTGTAGAAAGGAGGAAACACAGACTCTGGAAGAGCATTCCAAAGCTTACCGTTGGCATTAAGGAACTTTGAAAACTGCCAGTTCTTGGTCGACACACAATAACCGTGTATGGATGTTTAGCGAGTGTAAGACGAGTTTGTCGGTTGTGGGCGGGTGCAAGAAGAATTAGTTCTTTAAGTTCCGAAGAGCAGCGACCGTGGTAATAACGGTAGAAAAGACCAAGTGAACCAATCTTACGGTTGTGCTCCATTGATTTCATGTTAGAAGTAAGAGTGTCATTGTTTATAAAACGAATTGCTCTTCTTTGAACTGAATCGATTCAGTTTAGAAGGTATTTTGGGGCTCCAATCCAAAGGTGACTGCCGTATTCAAGATACGGAACGGATATGGGAATACATATATATTTTTGTTATAAACGGCCATAGGAGTCTTAAAGCTGTCACAAAATGGATCGTGACGGTTGGATGAAGGATACTAAAAAATAAAATAATACAAAAATTTCCTGCAGGGGTCTGACGAGGGGCAGCCTCCGTGGTGGACCCTAAAAAAGAAAAACACGACTCGGAGATCCACAAAGGCTAAGATCTTCAGGAGATCAGAATGCGCTGGGGAATTCATTTGCGTTGTTCATACGATCCTCAATGTCGTGCCAAATTATTTATCATGCATCATAAAGCGGAGAAAAAAAACATTTTTATTTAATTAAATGCAGGTGAATACCGGTAATAACGACGGTCGATGGGGAAGAAAAGTATTGGAATGGCGCCCAAGAACTGGCAAACGAATTGGCCGACCCCTACAAGAACCGACGATTTGAAGAATAGTTCATACGACCTGGATGCGGAAGGCGGAGGATCGAAGAGGATGGAGACTCATGCGGGAGGACTACGTTCAACAGTGGACGGACACAGGCTGATGATGATGATGATGAATACCGGTAATACAATTAAGGTGAATAATATAAGATATATATGCAAGAATAATATATGCTCCTCTCTAAGGTGGATATCGAATTACTGTGCGACAGGATGCAGGAGCAGATTGACAATACAAAGAACTTGTTTTCGGTTCACAATTCGCGTTTATTAGATACTTTCGTCTACCCAGTTCGCCATGCCGGTCGCGAGCGAGCTGCCAACTGCCGGAGCCTCTGAAATCTAGCGCTCCAAGACGCGGCAAAAAAGCAAATTAAAGATGACAGTTGCACCAATATGAAATGGAGCAACTGTCGCAACAAAAATAAAATGGCATATGCAAACTTCATCAATATATATTGTTGATGTACATTTTTAGAATATCTGCAAGACTATATTCAATTATGATCAATGTCTGGGACCTTTGCGTTGGTAATCAATCACCATGGAGATTTTGCTGCTTTGATCTAGTATTTTTATAAAGATTTCAATGAAAAAAATTAATCAGAGTAATTTCCCGCCGCCATCTCAAAAACAGCTATTTCAATATAATTATTTAAATCGCAAGAAAACGTCCATGGCGTTTTTTTCTTCTTCGTGGCTTCGATATTTTTTTTCACTTCGCGAAAAATAAATACTTTTTATATAAAACACACTGTGCTTCTTACAAAAACAGATTAATTCATTTTGAAAGAGAATATTATAATATCGCTTGCTTTGCGAGACATGGCGATGCCGAGACATAAATTAAGGAAAAAAACTTTGCTTTCAGGGGATGTTGCTGCCTGAAAGGTCAAATTTTGTCAAATGATTGCCTGAAAAATACGTTTTTATTTGTATAAAAAATATGTAAAATCCAGATGCTAATAATAAATCGAGAACTTAATCAAGTACCATTTTTTTCTTTCTAAAGAATCACAATTTTATAATATTTATTTTTCATATTTTTTTAGAGTTTTTATAATAGAGACATTGAATATTGCTTATAAATTTTCTTGCAAGGTTTCACGTGAGCCTTGAACCAAGTTGTCAATGTAGAGAGAAAATCAGTAATTTCTTTCAATCAAAAGACACAAACGAAATTAATGGTCAGAATTTAAATCAACTTTTGGTCAGATTTTCTATTTTTTTTATTTTAGATACGTTTAGTATAAGCGAGGTTAGTTAGTTAAGGTTAGTTATAATTTTAAATTAATTTATATTAAAAAATATATATATTTAGTTTTTATTCACATTTACTTAAACTGATTACATGTTTCTAAAGATGGTCTCCAGGGAGGCCGAAACATGTAATCAGTTATGATAAATATGAACCAAAACTAAATATTTTTAATTTATTGATGTTTTAATTAAAATTTATTTAAAATTAGAATTATGCAGTTTCACCAAGTATTTTCAGTTGATAACCTTAATGTTATAAAAGTTAAGGTTAGGTTAACTTCGATAAATATAACTATGTATTTGTATTTGTTGTGATTTGGATGGAAAAATGTCCGTTTAAAACACTTCAATTTGTTTTTTCGAAAAGCCTCCGAGAGCAAACTGCGATACTTGTTTGCGCCTTGCGAGGCTTTGTGAGTGGACCAAACCTGCAACCGAGAGACCTCCGAGTCCAGGGCATGAGATACAACAAAAACAAAATACATGGACACTGGATCAGTTTCAGCGATGAGAAAGAACTAGGAGGGCACAGTATAAAAGATAGCTATCTTTGAAATGGTTTACGATAGTTCATTCACCGGTCGATATAAATGAGTGAAGATTTCAAGGCAGTTAAAATAAGTGACTTCTTTGAGCTGCTTTCATGTACAGAAAAAAAATCACGTTATTTCAGCATATCTTCGTGGACTGAAGGATTTAGTTGTTTTTGGAATTAAATACTATGAAATTTAATAGAAAAACGAAACGATTAATATCTTTTTAAAACAAGTATTTTTTGTAGGTACAAAGATAATTTGATATATTTATTTATATTAAATATTTTTACATAGTTTAAATAAAAAATCTAAGTCCGAGCGAAGCCATTGGAAAGCTTAACGTAGCCGTGTAACAAACACTTGTTTAGTAATAAATTTAAATAATTTGAACATTACAACACTAGGTTGTAAATATGAAAGTTATCCGTATAATAACGTTCCCATGGCGATACAGTCCTGAAAAGCGCTGTTATGGTGGATCCCTGCGATTCTGTAGTGTACCTTGGTTCCCCCACTTCAAATCCCTTCCCTAGCTAGCTGTCTGCGGAGCTCAGTCTTGGCTTGGCAGCCGTACGTGATGGATCTCCTCCTCGCTTCGCCCGCCAGGTGTGAGTGATCCTTTTCTGTCTGCAAAAATCATTGCACCGGTAGAAATCCATTCCCAACTATGCGAAATCTATGGAGACAAGTGTATGAGCGTACAACACGTGCGCAAATGGTGCAGAGAGTTCAAGAACGGGCGTACTGACATCCATGATGAGGAGCGTTCCGTTAATCACTGGGAACCTTATTTTACGGATAATATGAGATTGAAATCTCAGACGTATTACGCGGTGATAGAGTTCAATGTACAACATAGTTCGTCAATATATATATAACTTAATCTAGGTTTGCAAATGAAATAAGAATTTCATTTCGTGCAGATCGTGTTCATTTTAAATTCAAAATTTATTAAACGAATAAATAAATAACACTGATCGAAACGCCATGATGAACGATTTGTTTTTTTTTCAACCACTAATACTTCTAATTGCACAAAATCGGCATTACGCCACTTGATTACAGAATATGAAGCGTTTTTTCTTCTATTCAATAAATACGGAACTACTGCAGACCTTCCTATAATGTTTTTATAAGATCGGATGATAAGCCCGTGTCCAATGTAGCTTAACTTCGGCGATCTAACGAGACCCGCTCTAAAGATGTTCAATTGTCACAGGAACACAACCTTTCACACCCGGCCCTGAAAAAGAGAGACTCCAGCTCTGGCAACAAGTCGCATCAGAGAATTTCATTACTCCAAAGGAAGGCCTCCCAACTGGCAAGAACCTTGTGACTGGCGCACCTGCAAATCCCTGAGCATATTAAGAACGGGAGTTGGTAGAAAAAAGGAAAACCTCGAGCGGTGGGGAATGCTTCGGCAGGGAGAGACACTATTGTGCGACTGTAGAGACCTGCAGACCACCTCACACTTGAGATCCTGCTTCATGTGCCCAACAAGCTGCACATCTCAGTACCTAATGCTGGGCAACACACGAGCTATACATATTGCCAGATACTGGGCATAAAATAATTTGACGTCACTGACACGAAGAAGAAGAAGCCATTTGATTACAGAATTGACAGCGCTTTTTCTTATATTCAATAAATACGGAACTACTGCCAACCTTCCTATAAGGTTTTTATAAGATCAGTGTAGCTTAACTTCAGCGATCTAACGAGAAACGCTCTGAAGATGTGCAATTGTCACAGGAACACTTTTGCTCCACCACACTATAGACTGTGTCGCCTCTCCGAGTGCATTTCTCTGTGATCGACGCTGAAGTGGGTCAAGTCCCGGCTCGCTGCACAGTCGGCCGCTATTCGGGAACCGGCCTTTGAGGCAAAGGAATCCTCGGCCGGGTGATTAACAGTGCACCGCACTGGGTGAGGAGCTTTTATTGTTCGCATTTTGCACAGCTTTTTTCCTGTTGGCATTTTGTATTTCGTGTCCGTCGAACTTTTTTCATTAAAAATATGTATTGACATACAGAAAATATACAAGATATTAAGCGACATGAATGAACAAACATCAAAAATCTGAGCAATCTACGAACAATAAACGCTGTAAGTAATAATTGTTATCTAGATTTGCCGGCAGATAAAGCTCAATGGTCAAAGCAAGCCCTTGCTGACTGGTACCGAAAACCTCGATATAAAATCGTTCATCTCCTCTTTCTGTTCACTTGTCATACATTTATGTGTCCGCCATATTGAGGACTAGTTATATAGACCGCCGCGGTGGCGCCGGTGCGACAGCCGATCAAGTCAGTCGTGCTCCGTCCGTTGGCGAGAGCATATTGTATTGTGACTTGGCCGAATGCTAGGTCGAGCCATAAATTTGTAAAGTTCTATCGTAAATATATGTCAATGTGGTTCCGTCTGTGTTATCAATCTGCTCCTTAATCCTGCAATCACGCGACGGAATAACAACCTTTTTGAGAGAGAGGGGGATGTTAGGACCATAATATGAAAGATCGCTGCTAGCACTGTAGGAAAAATCTCCGTTACAAATAAAAACAAGTGTGCGTTATACGAGGGACTAATACTAAAGTAATTGATTTACTGAAATATATACTCATTAACGTTCAAAATAATGTAACAAAACGCCAATATAAATAATATATAATGCGAATATTTTTTTGCTACAATCTTTAAGAAAACATGATTAATACGATGCGTAATTAAATTTAGCATTATAAAGGGTCCGCCATCTAACGTTTTTTTTTCAACTAGTGCTTATTTCGTGAATCGTAACACTTAGCTCATGTCTGATTTGACAGATAATTAGTTTTATCTTTCCGCTCAACGAATATGGTTGTGTATACGCTTGAACAACGCTGGGAAATATTGCGACATTACTTTGAAAATCAGGCCATTTTTCTTCGAAAATGAGCAAGGAGTGGCCGTTACAGTCAATGGCGATCGTTATCGAGGCCATTTTTGTTCACAAAAATTGAATAGGAGGATATTGGCAACATTTGGTTTCAACAGGACGGCGCTACGTGCCACACAGCCGAAGCTACACTCGATGTTTTGCGCCCCATTTTCAAAAAAAAAAAAAGTTATTTGGCGGACCCTTTATATTTAATATTATGAAATATTTTTATAATTGGAAATGGTCTTTATAGGGAGCTTGAAAATTTGTTCGGCATTGATCGGCTTAAATACGTTCATTAGAGGGAAGCCGAATCAGCAATTATCAGACTGGAGCACGAGAGAAGAGTCTCTTATTCCCGTCTCTGCGAATACAAAGGAACCGGAAGCTGGCGGCCTAACCTACTTATTGGGAAATTAAGATGATTGGTTAGAACAGAATTGTTACTGAGTAGGAAAGTCTACTTAAAAATCAGGATTCAATATTTTAAAAAAGAATCATAAATATGCTTACCATGGCCAGATAGTATTTTTTTACAACCATACTAATTAAATCGCATAAAATTGTTTTTAGTGGAAATTAAGAATATATTTCAATATTCTTATATTTATAAGTCACTGAAGATTTATACGAGGGTTATCCGTAAAATAAGTTTCCCATGGCACTACAGTCCTGAAAAGCGTTGTTATGGTGGATCCCGCGATTCTGTAGTGTACCTTGGTCTACGAATCCCTTCCCTAGCGAGCTACCTGCGGAGCTCAGTATTGGCTTGGCAACCTTAAGTGATGGGTCGCCCCCTCGCATCACCCGCCAGGTGTTAGAGCTGCACTCGGTGATCCGTTTCCTGTCGGCGATTCGAAGTGCTTCCATTTTTTAGACTGTTCTTTGGTTTCGGGTGTGAGGTAGTGCACCCATGTCTCGTCTCCAGTGACATGGAGTGGAGGAAATGGTATGGGAAACTTATTTCAAGGATAACCCTCGTATATCAATACATATTCAACAACTCATACACATACAAATGCATGAGAAACATCAACTTTTATGGCACTACTTTCATCAACAAATCAGATAAATATGAACGCTAGGCACTGGAATATGTAATCTTTGACGAGTAACGAAATGAACATAGTTACTAAGGTTCGTTGTAAGAAACCTATCGTCTTCCTGTTATTATGAAATTTTATATAAGAAATTGTTACAAACATCTATAGTTCTCAACGGTCTTCCAGGACGACGTGAGCGCGAACCTTGCGGAATCAAGGCAACCTTCGCCTCTTGACATGTGACCTGTAGTATTTAAGGCTGCCTTGTTCGATCTATCATCACCTTGTCATTCTACGTTAACTCAGTATTAAGCACAAGCGTCTGTTTTCGGAACCCATTACATATACGTTGCATAGGCAAATCTAGTAAAGTTGCAAGTGTTACGTATTAGATATTGCGTCTGGAATCAAAACATTTCTTCAAGGTGGGAAGCGCCTAGATATCAAAAACATTCAACCCTCACAATGATCATCATACTCGTATCATTCTTACAGCAACGAAATCAGGCAGAATGTAGTAAAATGGGAAAGCAAAGTTTTGCACACTTTTGCAGCGGAGACGTAGGTAAGAGATTCCGTCGAAATGGGATTATTACTTCTATCGAGACGCCGATGGTAAGCGCGAGAGAGGCTTTGAAGATTGTCAGCGGAGTCAGCGAGTCAGAGTCCCTAAAGCTCACTTCCAAAGTTTTGGATTACCCGAGGAATCAAAGCTGCCTCTCTTCAGATAAGAGACACCGATAGCAGATCCAGTCTCAGCCTATTCGTAGATGCCTACTTTGACGATTTTAAAAATGTAAATAAACACGATGATGTTTTGTGAACTCGTAAGCATAAAGTATATTTAAAAAAAATAACTTATTTACTCAACTAAATGCATTGAATCCTGAGTATTTCCATATACATATGTAATAACTGATATATTTTTAATATTCAATGTTTCACATGTTTGCCCCACATAACTACAACCTTGTACCATGCTTTCATTGAAGTATTGTAGAACTGGTGATACCTGAGGCCACCCTGCGGCTGAACATGTGGAAAAGCGCAACTGAGGGAAATACTTGGATTGCCTTGAAAGAGGACATAGCCCCTGGACATTTCTTTTTTTTTATGTAAGCACATACAGGAGAATACCGACAGATGGTGATAGTAATTTTTTTGCCTCATCTGTGGAATTCTATGACGCTTACCATGGTGTATATGGCTAAACGCTGCATGTGGAGTGTTGATCCGCCAACGTCATAGACAACAGCCCGAGATTCACGCATCATCCTTTATTATTACAGGAATCTACTATGAATGGGTGGTCTTCACGGGACGACTTTTGTCTACCACCAATTTTAATTGATAGGCTATGACTGACATTTTACGGGTGATGGATCAAATTCATACCAACCGGGGTATTTTAGAGCTCAGAAATCGATTAAAAAACCTTTTTTTTTTTTAATCTCCGTCGGGGATCGAACCCACGACCTTTGGCTTGCAAAGCAAACGCTTTACCATTGAGCTATGACCGCCGGCAGACCAACATGGACATGACCAAGGGTGGAATATATGGAGGTCCCTCAACAGACTTCGGACCAGAGTATGCAAGACGAGGACACAAATGAAAGGCTGGCAGTTTTACAGCGGACCGACTGAATGTGGCTGCGGCGTGAAGCAGACCCTGTCACACCTCCTGGAGTGTGCGCTGTGCCCGAATAGCTGCACCCAGGAGGACCTGATGATGGCCAGAAGAAACGCCATCGACGTCGCCCACTTCTGGGCAGACAGGATCTGACCCTGTTGTTTCCGATACGATTATATATATATTGAAGCATTTAAACAATCATGTAAATATAATTTAGCATGTTAATAGTCAGGGATCATGTTAAATTTTCTTGAGTTAAGCATTTCTCAGAATTTTCACAATTAATTGTTTAAAATGAACATTCATAATTATGAAATTAATTGTTCATTAAATTTATATATAAAAACATAACCTTGTTTTAGCATAGATCACACTGAGCAGTGTTTAATCACTTGCTGAAAGACTGCAGTTTAGCTATCAATGAAGGCTTCATCATTTCAAACGTGTATTAGTTCCAATGTGTGTTAATCAACCGACGAAGCCTTCCTTGATGGCGAAACTGCAATCTTCCAGTAAGTGATCCATGTCAAAACAATGTATGAAATATTTATATATTTAATATTGAAATGAATCTCAGAGTGTAGGCTACAAATATAAATTGTCCTTTTTTTTAAAACGTACTTTAATTTTAAAATATAACACATAAAAATACGAATAATGATATCATTTATAAATATTTTACAACCATACTATAATACTCGTATATTTTTATCATACTACTTTAGTGCATAATGAGACAGAGTATCTAACAGGTACTTCCGGCAATGATTAAGCCGATTCCAGACACTTATAATCCGACACCTGTCGAGCAGGGCACGTGCGCGGGATCATAGATGAACGATTACTTTGATACAGGTGACAGTAAGTTAATTACTTCACTCCGGTGCATATTCATCGTACATAATAACTAAAGGAATGTTACATCCGAAGGTGAAGATAATGGAGAAAACAAATAGCTGAAGAGTATATTCCAGGTACAACAACGTAAATTAAATACTACATTCTTAATAATAAAGTATTATTTATATAAAATTTAGATTAATGTCAGACTATGGTACTACATGGTGCTTATCTAAAGGTGATAAAAAATACTAGAGGCCTTTGAGATGTGGTCATACAGAAGAATTCTCGGAATTAACTGGAGAGACCACGTCGCGAACAATGAGGTTCTAAGGATAATCAAGGAAGATAAGCACCTAGTAAGAACCATCTCAGAGAAGCGAGCCCGATGGATCGGTCACATCATGCGCCACGATGGTCTTTTTCACGACATAGTGGAGGAGATGGTTGTGGGTAGAAACTGTAGAGGGCGTCCTAGACGTGAGTATTTGCAGCAAGTGTTCGAGGACATGAGTTGTAGCTCTCATGCTGAGCTGAAGAGGGTTGCGGAGGATCGAGAAGAGTGGAGATCGAAATGCTAGATTTTCTTGCTGCAAACTAATCCACCGGATTTATACTATGAAGTAAAATGTATCTTATCACAAATGGTGGCTCAACTCGGCTTATGTAATAAATTTATTCATTTAACTGAAAAGGATGTAGGATGGTTGAAAAAAAATAGCATTCAGGACATTGATCACTGATGACATCGACATCAGGACACCGAGATCACTACCCGGCTACACTGTCAGACTACCGACGTAACTTTGCGACTCGCCGTCAAATCAATTCCAGAACTTGAATAAGGTCTTAGACTGTTTCAGTATATAAGTCCTGTAGTGAATAAAGGGAGAAATGTAAGTCTGTAATAGTAACTTTGCAGCATATCTTTTAATGCAAATTCATTCAGGATATTTACATCGCAGATTAGTGAATAAATGAGAAAGGTAAACTCTCGCATAATATTTTTTTTTTTTTATTACATACCTCACTTCAGATCAATCGTAATCTGAATGCCTCAGATTCAATTTCTTAAATCGAAATGACACATACCTGCAAAAAAAGAAAAAGTCATATTAATGATTGAATCTTACACAATGCACAAGTAAAAGTAAAGCAATCGTTTTTAAATGCTTCCAATAGAAAAAAGTAACGATCAATTAAATGTAATGGAATCCCATTTACATGATGATTAAACATTGATTACTAATTACTGCCGAGATAATTATTATTTCATTAATGGAGACTGTGTTAATGATAATGGGATTAATGATCGTATAATGTTGCGGTTGTAAAAATAAAATTTATATTATGTAATTATGAACTATTTATTGTATTGTACATTTTTAAACGTTGTTTGTATACATATTTAGAGCTCATATTATCACATTATCATCTCACTTTGAATTGTTATTGAACATATATTTATTTATATATTCTATAGATACTAATATACAGGATGCGGCAAAAAACGGTTTTAAATCAAAACAACGACGAAAACCGTCAGCTTTTTTTGCCGCTCCCTGTATACGAGTATAATGCGAGAATTCCTCGCCACACACAATAATTATTTTCTCAATTGGCGACGATAGAGAAGATAAAAAAAATATTACTCATCTAATAGTTGTAAATATTAACTGTAAATTATCCTTCATGTATATAAATTTACATCCTCCTCTCTTTAAAGTTCGTTATTGAATTGCGTAGTGTCAGGATGAGGAGCAGATTAACAACACAAAGACTTTTTCAGAAGCACGTCGACATATATATTTCGATAACTTTACAAGCTTCTGGTTTGGACCTAGTCACAGCATTCAGGCCGGGCAAACCACAATACGACTTCGCCGCCGTCGGCACACAACTGACTGTGTGAGAAGTGGCGATCTATATGACTAGTCCTCCTAACGGCATTGCAAAATGACAACACATGCGTGTCCGATGAGCTAACGAAAATAAGAGACGAAAGATTGTATATCGAGGTTTTCGGTACCAGTCAGCAAGGGCTATATCATGCTGATGTCAATATAAATATTTGAAGGGGGCGCCACAGGGGCTATGTTTTACTTACATAGGCTGAAGCCTATGAAAGTAAAACAAAGTTGCCATATGAAGCTAGATGAAGCCTTAATAGATCGCGAAACTGCAGTCTTCCAGCAAGTGAAACAGTGCTCAGTGCGATCCAATTTAAAACAAGGTATGTATATAACATTTATCTAGGAAATAAAGCTATTTTATTATTAAGTGCATTGACTTGATGTTATATAATATGATTAAAAGGAACATACGTTATACATATAAAAATATAATTCAAGCAATTTGACGTGATCCTTGTACAATAAAACTATAAATAATATCAAGAGATCTAATTTCTCCAGACGAGGGTCCTGCCCTCCCAAGGTGACCCTGCTGGTGCTAGGACAGCTCCTGTCACATCTGATGGATGATGATGAAGCACTTTGTTATAGAACCAACTTTTACGATACTCGATTGCCGTATACCCTGACTGAACTCAACTCTTCGTTCACCGCGTAAAATCAATTGTTTCTTAGTTATTCTTACTTTATGCAAAAAGTTTAATTTAGTAGTAGTTTATGTAATTGTGTTACTTGTATATTCAAATTATTTTATTAACTGACTTTAATTAGCGTTAAATAAAAAAAACACAATGTTCCACGGCGAGATCCTAGAAGATAAAACCGAAACAAGGGTATCTAGAAGATAAAACCGAAACAAGGGTATCTGAAGAATAATTAACCACTTCATCTCCA
The DNA here is from genome assembly GCA_022606575.1 of Glossosoma conforme. Classification (NCBI taxonomy): domain Eukaryota; kingdom Metazoa; phylum Arthropoda; class Insecta; order Trichoptera; family Glossosomatidae; genus Glossosoma; species Glossosoma conforme. The sequence goes on along the minus strand of JAGTXR010000011.1, from coordinate 2,215,914 downwards.
CGTGTTTTCAAAAAAAAAAAACACTACTATTACTAATGACTAAATTATTTTAATATTTATAATTGGTGAGCTGCAATCGATTGAACTAAAATTTTAACGAAAAAAAAAACACTTTTTTTTCACTGGGGCTGCCACAAAATAGATAATAGATCAAATATACTCGACCGCTTGCTTTGAATGTCCTTGACTAACTAACTACTTACAAAACTGTCTCCCTACATCATATGTACCTCCAACGCATCACGTTTGTTGTAAATATTTAAGATATATATACTGTATAATTGATAGTTGTTTCGAATTTTTAATTTTATTAAGTGCCAGCCCATGCCACCATCTCATGAATAGAGATGCAAGATTTTGTTGCTGCAAACCAATCCACCAGATTGATACTACGAAGAAGAATATACGTTGAGATGGAAACGTCATAAATACAGAAAGTAATAATAACTATATATAATTTTACAGTGTTTTACGCGATGACATAACAAGTCGTTTGCCACTATTCAATTAATAAAAAAAGCCATTTGCTTCAACCCGTAAAATAATTGAAAAAACCCACACAAAAAAAAACATTACTCGCCTTTCTCATACGCTAAAATGTCCCAGAAAAAGCGGATAAATTCTTGAAGAGTCGGAGCTTTTTCTCTGCGAGAAAAATTCAATTGATGTTCCTGAATACTTTTTCAAGGCATAATAATTTAAATTTGAATTATCGACTTTTTCCACCGGCCGCCGCTACGCCATTTCCAGGATTTAGTTAATATTTTTTCCTAGCGGCTTTCCCCGTCCATCTCACTTATCTCATACTTTCCGCATTATCGTTAGGGTTTGGACTATAACCGTAACTCAAAATAAACGGCCTCACAGTTTAGTATTACACAAAAAAAAAACTGCGTGAATAATATACAAGGATTTTTTTTTATTTCAATCGTGCAAATGAAAGTTTAAAAAAAGCGTAATCAATCAATACTAAAACAATTCTTCTTTTCTTTAGCCTAGCCATTTCCCATGATCTGGGATCGGCTCTCCTTGTGCACATTCGCCATGTCTGTGTGTCCTGCGTTGCATTCTCGGTCAAGCCCAGAGTTTTCAGATCCTTGTTTACAGTTGCAGTCCAGGTAACCTGTGGTCTTCCAGGTCTTCTTCTCAGAATGGTTATGTTTTGGGCTCTCTTCACCATGTGGTCCTCATCTCTCCGTATCACATGCCCATACCATATTAGGCCATATTAAAACTATTAAATACTTGATATTAGAAATATATTAACTTTATTTCAGTTTTAAAAACTTTAAATGTATAAAATGAATGTTTAAGATTCATCATATAAACATAAAGAATAATAAAAATTATAGTTGATCAATTATTTAAATTTAAATTATTGTTAAAGTTATAAAACAGTACTACTCGCATCTTACCTTGCAACCAACAATATACCTGTATGTAATGGTAATGATAAAAAAGGTGCTTCCTGTCTGCAAAAAACATTGCGCCGGCAGAAATCCATTCCCAGCTATGCGAAATCTATGGAGACAAGTGCATGATCGTACAACACGTGCGCAAACGGAGCAGAGAGTTCAAGAACGGGCGTACTGACGTCCATGATGAGGGGCGTTCCGGACGGCTATCTGTTTCTGACGAAACAATTGCAAAAGTGAAGGCAGCGATGCTTTCAGATCGAAGAGTGAGGGTTTGTAAGCTCTTCGAAATGATGACATGGAGAAACACCCGGGTGGAACGCATTTTGGCGAGAGAGAGGAGCTAGAAGAAGTGGTTCTCAGGTATCTGCGTCTTAACCACTAAATTATACCTGCCCGCAAATACGATCTTACGTCAATCAAAACAACCAAAATTTACAAATTTACAAACAAAAAAATACGCGAATCTCGTTCGATAATATATAAAGTTCTAATTAATATAATACAACTATGATCAATAATAATTATTTTAATCAAGAAATGGATAAGTACATCCATGTAATTCCCACATGCCAATAAACAAATAAACACAGAGAGAAATGATAATTATTCTATAAATAAGTTAATAAAAAAGTATGTAGTGAAAAAATCCCCTAACACGCCACTTGTACTCGTACTACTCCATTTTCTTAATCCCAGGGGCCATCGGTCTCCATAAAAGCCTCGCGGTATTTTTAGTAAATTTTCATCAGATTGAACGCTCTCCCGGGTCCGTAGGATGAGAAGGGTTTGGAGGCTTAATCTGCAGGCAGGGGATTAACCCGCCGAGCAAATTTATCGTAATTTCATCAATGAGAGCAGGTAGAGAGAGGCCCATCCTTTTTTCCAGGTGGGCAGGTATCGATTAAAAGTGAACCCGCAAACAATGAATATGTACAATAAAATTACGATTATAAATATAGTAGCCAACATGAACGTCTAAAATGTATATATTTTATATATTTTCAATCGTACATTTGATAAATATTATTTCATAATTGCATTTCTTCTTCTTCGCAGTATCAATCCGGTGGATTGGTTTGCAGCAAGAAAGTCTTGCATCTCGATCTCCACACTTCTTGATTTTCTTAAACCCTCTTTAGCTCAGCATAAGACGTACAACTTATGTCCTCGAACACTCGCTGCAAAGACTTCCGTCTAAGGCGCCCTTTGCAGTTTATACCCTCAACCATCCCTTCCACAATGTCGTGAAGAAGACCATCGTGGCGCACGATGTTACCGATCGCCTCTCTGAGATGGTTCTTACTAGGTGCCTATCATCCTTGATTAAGCTGAGAACCTCATTGTTCGTGATGTGGTCTCTCCAGGAGAGTCCGAGAATTCTTCTGTATGACCACATCTCAAAGGCCTCTAGTCTTTCATCATTTTCAGATAAGCAACATGTCTCACAGCCGTTTTGGCAAGTGCATTTATAAGACCATAATCTACAAACGGAATTTCACTAGCCTAATCAGTTTCAAAGTGCCGGCTATACAGCGCTTGTATCGTCCGCATTTTTCGTTATGGCTGTGAATCTTGGCAACTTATCAAAAGCCATTGCAGCCGTATAATAAGTATTGAAAGCAGATGCCTGCGTATATTAAATACTAGAGGTACAATGTACGGAACAACAAAGTGAAGGAACGAGCAATGCAGCCTTCCATAATACAGTCGATCAAGAGATGAAGGTGGACATGGTTGGTACATGTACTTCTAATAGCTCTTTCCCACGAACGTCCAGTTTTGCAAGATCGGTTTTTTACTGGATACCGCAAAAATCATACCTGTTTTCACACACAGAAGTTTGCATCCTTTTTTTTACGCAAATAGCATTGCAGTCGGAAAAGCAAATTCAGACGCAATGGACGTGAATACTCTTCTGATATTATACTTGTACTTTTCCCGCCAAAAGGAATGCAAAAAAAGAAGATTTTGGGTTCACCCGATCATAAAACTACGATCGAAATTAGGAACATTTCGTAATCTCATGGGTGATTTGAGAAAGGATGAATCCAAACTTTTTAACTAATTCAGAATGTTAATGGCCACAATTGACAAGCTTTTATAAAACCGTATGCAGGATGCTAGTGGGAAAACTTTCATTTAACTATGCACGTAACTATACTGGATACCATTTTTTACTGGATCTAGTCGTCCGGTTTGTAGTGGCAAAACCTTACAGCAAATTTCGAACGGATCGGATTTTTGCGGTATCCTGCAAACCGAATGCTCATGTGAGTGTTACCACAGTTGCACGTATACTACTAATCGTGATCCTGCATAAAACCGAACCCGCAAAAAACGGGACGTTGTCGTGGGAAAGGGCTCTATTTGAGCATTGAATATCGCTTGTCAAACAATATTTGTTTTTTTTTAAGCAGTCTTCTCTTAAGGTTGCCAATTTAAATACAAAAATCAGATGGTGTGAATTAAAAAAAAAATAGTTTGTTATACCTGGTGCTGAAAATAATTAGCATCGAGGTATCATTTTTTATATGGGATTAACCTCCTTTTGAAATTTATTACATTTTCATCAATGAAGAGAACAAGGGGAGTGTACAGGTTGACCTTTTGCAGGTGGTTACGTTATTGAAACGCGATCGATTGAAACCCAAAACCGTAAAACATAAAAACGTCCGAAATAATCGTAATAAATATTTGCCAATTCGATTTAAAGTAAGATGAATCGAGCCGTTATTTATTTATATATTAAGTATAAAACTTTAAACTTAGATTTTTTTCACAACTAATCCTCTTTTAAGATTGTAGAAAATACAGTAAGCCCTCCTATAATGAACGCTTTTTTTTATTTGAAACGATTTTTCATACAACAGTGCCTATTTGTAATTATTTTGGGTTAAGCCGCCTCTTCGGACTCAATGATCCAGGCTTCTAGAGCGTCGAGCTAATCATGCGATCGTATGAAAACTTTATAGGAAGATTGACGGTATTTACACAAAAAAAATATTAAAGGAACGATTACGTAACATACGTATATGTATTACATGTTGACATCAGCATGATGTAGCCCTTGCTGACTGGTACCCAAAGCCTCAATATATAATCTTTTGTCTCTTATTTATGTTCGCTTGTGATACATTTGTGTCCGCCATATTTGGGACTAGTGATATAGACTGCTGTTTGTGGCGCTGGTCGAGAGCCCGATCACGAGCGCGGCAGTTCGAGTGCTGACGGCCGAGATGGTCGCAGTACGGCCGGGCGGCATGTCGTTCCGCCTAGGCCGGAAGCTTGTAAAGTTTATCACAAATATGTGTCAATGTGCTTCTGAAAAAGTCTGTGTTATCAATCTGCTCCTAATCCTGCCGTCACGCGACGGTATAACACCTTTTTGAGAGAGAGGAGGATGTTAATACGAATTCGCTATGAATTGGAATTTTGTTAAGGTATTATAATTGTAAATTCCCTTTACGTGCGAAATAAGATTTCATAAAAAGTCACGAAATAAGTCAATTAGTCAATGAAAAATGAAGTTGAATATTTAAGGACGATTTTTTTATGTGTTTTGATTCGTCAGTGCTGCATTTATATTCACCTTCTGAACTAAATTAAATAAATCTATTATTATTTTTAAAAAAGGGCAAATTTGAAACATGTGTAGAATGACCCATAGCTCAAAACATATCGTAAAAAAAAATTGACGAAGGAATGTCGTAATTCGAAACAAAATTATATTCAATAAAGTATTCGGATAAATCTGCATCTCGCACTGAAGCGACGTGTTTTTTTCAGGGCGTGGGATAAATCCGCACTTCGCACTTAAGAGCAGTGCAAGTTGAGCCGGATATATCCGCAGCTCGCACGTTAAGGGTTAATTTTAATTCAAAATAAAATATAAAAGAAAAAAAACATGGCTATACAAGTTACCACTGTCATAATAAATAACACGTTGATTGCACCCAAACTAGCACAAAAAATAATTTGGAAATAAAATATGAAACACCGTTTTCCATTGAACACTTCGGATAACAGAGTATAATCGTTTACAGAAATAGATTAGTCATTCTGTAATATTTGTAGGGAAACAAAAAAACACCCCGTACACACGTACACGTAGAATGGCATCAGAGACATAAAATGTGTAGGTATTCACACACACACTGGCAGAAAGAGAGACAACAAGGAGATAAACGACGGGGTCATTTTAACTTTTCGAAAAGCGTTCGGAAAAAATGCGTAGTGATCCATTATACAAATTGAATGGTTTTCAAACTGTGGCAAAGAATTAAGATAAATTTAATTTTAACTAAATAATAAATCATTTAAATAATAAAATGGCCACCGCGAATTTCCGTTTCACAGTTGTTAGCTCATATTGTCTATACCTTGTCCCAGAACACCTATAACCCGGAGGTTAATGGGAAAATAGAACAAGAACCTGCGAACTTGCATAGACTTGAGCTGTAGTAGCAGAGATTTTTTTTTCAAATCGGATTGATTTTTTGACATTAAGGGGTGACTCAACTCTACCGGGGGCATGTTTTTTTTTTTTTTTGGGGCCTTAGGCCCCCGGGCCGGTCGTTTTGTACCTGCGCTCCTTGGGAGCACTTACCAAAGCATTGTTTTCAGAGTACATTCTCGTTATACAAGTAACTGGTTTTGGTGAGCAACACCACACATGGGTGTAAAAGTTAGTAGTTCAGACGTTAAAATTTGGACTTTTAGACTTCTTCGCCGAAGGTCGCCGCGAATACAGAAAATGCATGGTAGTTGGGCTCCGTAGATATGAACCGGGGGCATGTATTGAAGTTAGAATTGATTCAATTTATTTTTAAAAAATCAAGATTGTTTGGGATTTGAACCGACGGCGTCTGAGTGACAAAACAAACTCACCCAAAAATCCAGTGACAACTTTTAGTAAATGAAAGACTTTTACTAGTTAATTTTCACGGTAGCGAAGAGCGGTTCTGAAAAGTACCCTAAATCCCGACCACTTCCAAGAATAGCATCCAAATCATAAGTGTTGTTAGCGTTCCTTTATATAGCCAAAAGGAAATCGAAAATTCGCTTCTCCCTGTCTCGCTCTACACTCTCTTGCGTTTTTTCACTATAGGAGTGCACGTGAAAGTAAGAAAGCTTGCCATTATTCATTCTTTTCTCGAGTCACGAACATTTATTGGGTCTGTTTAATCATGTATTAGGCATTTATCAAAGCGTTTGATGTTAGAATAAAAGCGCTCATGTGACAACAATAAGATGGTATCAACGTGTTTATGTAAGTCTTTATGACTTACATACTATGATTAAAAAAGTATAGTTTTAATCTTTTCTACATTCCTGAAGCGTCCTTTGAATTTCCATGAACTCAGAAGGATTTGGAATATGACAAAATTAAATAACTTCTTAGGTTTTTACGGCCAGATGTGATATTGTGGCTTTTGGGTTTAGCCGTGTGTGGCGAACTTCCTTCAACCAATTTTTCGACCGCCATTGCAGGGGTCTTCTTCAGGATTGATGATTTATTTATTTGTGTCAGATTATCTTTAAATAAATCATTAATCCTGAAGAAGACCCCTGCAGTGGCGGTCGAAATATTGGTTGAAGAAAGTTCGCCACACACGGCTAAACCCAAAAGCCACAATATCATGACAACATTAAGTTCAAGAATACGATTTTCTTAGCGAACATATAAACTAAATTATTTTCTCGTTCGAAACTCGGTTTGTTTCGGTTTCTGTTTGGGAGCCACTCGCACTGGGCGTTCGTTCTTCCACACAATGGCTACTGTGACAGGTCCACCGATATCTCAACGTCACAAGCAGTGTGGCTGGTGGCCATTGTCCTCGCGACAGACCACAGAAGAGATAGGAACCTAGGTATGCTAAATATGCGTCAAATCCAGCACGAAGCACAAGTTTATTTTTATTTTTGATTTAAATTTAAATATGTATTAATTTATGGAGCAGAAACGTGTCTTACCCATTAAATAAAGATCATTCAGCGAGCCATGGAGAGATCCATGCTCGGAGTGTCGCGAAAAGATAGAATCCGAAACGAGGACACCCGAAGAAGAAATCACGCAGTGGAGGCTACCCACCGAATAGGCACACTCAAGTGGCAACGGGCAGGACATAGCCGTTGAAGAGACGACGGTCGGTGGGAAAGAAAAGTGTTAGAGTAGCGTCCAAGAACTGGCAAACGAAGCGTTGTTCGACCACTTGCAAGATGGACTGACGACATAAGAAGAATATATATAAGATATGAGTAGAATTCCCCGAAATTCGGTTACATTTAACTAAGATATCGAGCTGAAAATCTTCTCGCCTATTCAGTCACCACGAAAAGTGACTGTCATATTCATTGCCTCGTACTAAGTCATCCCGGTACCCGAAGCTCCGTCAAGTGCATTATATGTATACTTCCAACATTTATCTAGCAGAATACAAAAGCCGCGGTCTTGAAGAAAAAAAAGGCGGCCAAAGATTTCGATATTTCTTCGGTAATTTACTCGTATTAATCAGTTTTTCGTATGCAATTATCTTTAAAGTTAGCATTTAACATAAAATATTCTATCCCATGCATCCAAAATACTGACCAACATAATCCTACATAGAATTGAACCAAAAATTGAAAAGACTCTCACTAGCGATCAATTTGGATTCAGAAAAAGAATGGGAACCAGAGAAGCAATCTTATCCCTGCGTATGATCTTGGAAAAGAGGATAAAAGTGAACCAAGATACATATATTGCCTTCGTGGACATTGAAAAAGCATTTGATAAAGTAGATTGGGAGAAGCTCTTCGATGTAATGAAAGAAATTGGAGTCAAATACAAGGAACGAAGACTCATATTTTCACTTTACAAAGAAGAAGCTGCCATAATATCAATCGGAAATGTCCAAAAGGAAGCAAAAATACGTCAAGGGGTGAGACAAGGATGCTCTCTGTCGCCTGTACTCTTCAACGTATACATACAAAATGCAATTAATAACATCAGGGAAAAAATGGGGCATAGAGAGGGTGTTAAAATACATGGCCAAAAGATTGATATGATAAGGTTTGCTGACGACATTGCTCTGATTGCTGAAACTGAAGATGAACTCACTGAAGCGCTGACATCCATGGAAAACATATTTAATTCCAACTACAATATGAAGATAAACAGCACAAAAACCAAAGTCATGAGAGTAAGCCGCAATGAGCAGCAGAAAATTAACATATCAATGCTAGGAGTACCCTAAAAGATGCAAAAGAATTTGTATACCTTGGAAGTACGATCACCTGGGATGGCAGAACAAAAACAGAAGTCAACAGTCGAATACATCAAGCAAGGCTAGCTTTCAATAAAAAAATAGCCAAAATTCTTGAGTCAAAGAATATTACTTTAGGGCTCCGCAAGCAACTTGTCAAAACACTTGTTTGGAGCATCTTAATGTACGGCTGTGAGACATGGTGCTTATCTGAAAGTGATAAAAAAAGACTAGAGGCCTTTGAGATGTGGTCGTACAGAAGAATCCTCGGAATTTCCTGGAGAGACCACGTCACGAACAATGAGGTTCTCAGGATAATCAAGGAAGATAGGCACCTAATAAGAACCATCTCAGAGAGGCGAGCCCGATGGATTGGTCACATCATGCGACACGATGGTCTTCTTCACGATATTGTGGAGGGGATGGTTGAGGGTAGAAACTGAAGAGGGCGCCCTAGACGGGAGTATTTACAGCAAGTATTCGAGGACATGAATTGTAGCGCTTATGTTGAGCTGAAAAGGGTTGCGGAGGACCAAGAGGAATGGAGATCGAGATGCAAGATTCTGTTGCTGCAAACCAATCCACCGGATTGATACTACGAAGAAGATTCAAGACTAATGTCAAAAATGTTGGAAAAACAAAGTGATTTTTTTAAAAATATAATCTTTACCTAGGAAGAACAAAAAATATAAAGGAAGAATTAAAACTGTGTTAACTATTCGTTTTCCGTGCGACTGAATATTCCACCTACACAAGAAAAACAAACACCGAACGAAAACGTACCCGTGCATAGTTAACGGTGGAAAATTAGACCGGAAACGCGGAGGCATTCAAAGAAAATGCCAAAATGGCCGGCACAGCGCCTCCGGCAGAATTATTCAGAGTACAGCCTTCGGGAGGGGTGCTTTTGGCTGTTGTTTTCCGTTTCCGAATATTCACTCATCTGCGAGCAGCGACGCAATGTCCGCTCGGTTAAGTCAGGAACTAGTCTGAAATATCATATAACAATCGAAAATCTAGTTCATGTGCAATGAATTTGATTAAGATTTGTGTAGGTATCCCTAATAAATGCAAAGTATAGCTTTACGATCCTCTGAGGTAATTAGTTTCAGACGACTTCGAAGTATGTAAGACTTCACTCCCGGCAACTGGAATACAATTCTTAAAGAAGAAAGCTGGACTCTGTATTATCAGTTATGGTGATTATAAATAGAAAAGCTCTCTACTTGTTATAGAAGGCGCTGTTATGTTCGAGCGTTGTGACATTCGTGATATAGTTAGAAATGCTTCTAATTTTCTTCAGTGGTGAATTCGGAATACTGTGGCGGTTTTAATAGTATTATATATGTATTCCACATCGCAGTCTCGATTCAACCATCGATTCGTTTAGTTTAGATGTATAAGCCATGTTTACAAAAAAAACGAATTATTGTAAATTTAAAGCAATCTGGAATAGTTAGATATATATAATAGAAAAATTGTCTAATAATAAAAGTCCTAGTACATTCCAGGAATACGTAGTCAGAGAAACAACACAGAACACGTTGTAAAAGTTCGAGTGCCGAAGCACAACTGACCACTCAAAAGCGATAACAAAAAAACGACATTATTTTCCGGTACACCTAATATAAAGAAGCACGGCGAATTTTCAACCAAAAGCACCGAAAATAACATTTTAATGCCATAAATAACAGAATCATATAATTGAGATGGTATATCATAAATTAATGTAATTATTTTTTATTTACAAAAACAGTACAGCTCTTGTATTTTCATTATCGTTATTAAGCTGTATTTATTAATTATTAAATAATCGATTGTGAATGTTCAGGGAATTTCAGTAATTTAGTAATAAGTCGTTTTATTACCGTTTCTAGCAAGTGTTCCTGAAACGCCTGAAAGCATCCCACGGCCGGCAATAAGGAATAAGTGATATATTTGTACTTTAGCGCTGAAACACCTAAAGATATTTATGAAGCTGTGGGCGGACCCGGAGAGGACGATTGATACATTTATTGTATCATTACGGAAACGCGATCCATTCATTCCCACCAGAAATACTTGTAAGCTATACATTTCTATCATTGAATCATATATCTCGTTTAAAGAAGAAGCTGACTTGACAAACAATTGTACTGTGTTTAGTAAATATGTATAAAAACTAGTGTAAAATTAAAAAATCAAATATACAAAAAATGTTTTCTCAAGGCCCTGATGAGCCTCTTCTTCGTAGTAGTATCAATCCTCGAACACTTGCTACGAATATTCCCGTCTAGGGCGCCCTCTGCAGTTTCTACCTTCAACCATCCCTTCCACAATGTCGTGAAGAAGACCATCGTGGCGCATGATGTGACCGATCCATCGACTCAAATCTCTTACCATTTATTCAGATTTGTAAATCCAAAAAAAGTAGTCAAAGGGTGCTAAATCTAGTGAATATGCTGCATGGGGTAGCAGTTCGAGGCTTAATTTATGGATTTTTGCCATGGTGACCGGACACAGGTGTATATCCGTGTATTATCGTGATGTAACAGCACTTTCTTGTATTTTGACAGCTCATTTAGCAAGCCTTAATTTTGAAAAAGTTTAAATTATTACTATCTTATAATATCTACGCATCAGGTTGTAACCTTTTAAATACAGAAAGTGAAAACCAGAATATTTGACATAAACATTTTATTTTTTAGTATCGGAAACCTAACAATGATGCACGAGGAAAAGAACAAGTTTTCATCCCTTTTGTGTACCAAATATTATAATGATCAATATGAAATGATAAATATCAATAGAATCGCGTTGCTACTATTAAAAATTAGCGTTTGAGTTTATATTTTTCACGTTATATAAGATTTAGAAAAAAAAATCGAATAGGTAAATATGAGCTCTAAAAAAATACCTTACAGCTCCAGGGGTTGTTGAGCTGTTTGTTTTTTTCGGTACAGTATACGCTTGTGTAGAATCTTCAGAAATATTATTTTTATTTATCTTAATCAAATACGGCGCGTAATGGGAATAAGTGGGTAGCGGGAGGATGAGTGGGAGGTAGAGTGAGAGGGAAAGAGGAGCATCGGCCGGGATAATGATGAGATCGTAGATTGGAATTGAAGTGCGAAAATATTGTTTCTGATCACAAAAGAAAGGCCTTTGAAAAATATAAGAAATGAACGTTATTTTTCGATTAATGTGATTCTAACGTAAATTATTAAAAATATAATAATATTCAAATAAAAAATATTATCTATAATGGCGACGATGGTATAACAATACCAGAAAATATATATATATATATATACAATATTTAGTAAATTAAAGTGATGTGAAAATAAATGTAGCTTCAAGAATGCATGCATAAAATAATATAAATATTAAAGTAATTTATTGTTTGATAAAACGTTATCTTATATCAACATCAGAATTTATTTTGATCGATTTCTTAATTTGACACATTTGATACGGTTAATACATAGTGTGTAAGATACCGGTAGTTCAATTATTAAATTATTAGTTAAATTATTTCAGAGTATTCAAGAATGTTTCATTTCAGATAAAGAGTACTTAATAGTCGTAATCAAGGGAGATAGGCACCTAGTAAGAACCATCTCAGAGAGGCGATCGGTCAAATAATGCGCCACGATGGTCTTTTTCACGACATTGTGGAAGGGATGGTGGAGGGTAGAAACTAAAGAGGGCGCTCTAGGCGGGAGTATTTGCAGCAAGTGTTCGAGGACATGAGTTGTAGCTCATGCTGAGCTAAAGAGGATTACAGAGGATCTAGAAGAGTATAGATCGAGATGCAAGATTTTGTTGCTGCAAACCAATCCACCGGATTGATACTACGAAGAAGAATAGTTCCAAAAATTGTTACGCAGACACGTAGGTTATTATATTATATTCCCATTAACTGTTCTGGATGCAACGATTTGGTTAAATATAAAAAAGTCGAGATGAGTTCATCGAGTTCTCGTTCGAGATGTCAAGTAATAAAGTAATAAACAGAACCAATGCATACTTTATTAACCCTTTCGCATCGGTAGCTGATTTATCTCGTCTAAGATTCCCCTACCGTTGACATCGGTAGCCGTGATATATCGTTTTGCTAATCTCTAAGAATAGTTTTCTATGCATCATCTGATAGCTAAAGGATACAAGAACCAATGTGATATATAAAAATGAACCAGATAAGTACATTTATGCTTCAAATACTAGTTTTATAATTGACAGTATAATTTGTATTCCACCGAGCAGTAATGAAAGGGTTAAGGAATCATTTTATATTACTTTTATATATTTTTTTTAATTATGCGACAAAATTACATATATATTTAAAATATATCAATTTTGAGCAAATTACATAGGCTTCATCCGTACCCCCATTCCTAAACTCCACCCATCTAGTGAAACTCTTTCTATATTAGTAAATATTCATTTACAAGTACGTTTGTGCACGTTGGAACTGATGAGGCTTTCATAGATCGCGAAATTTCAGTTTTCCACCAAGTGAAACAGTGCTGATCCGTGTTAAAAAAAAGGTATTAATGTCTTGTCCATTTAACATATTTCGTTGTTTCCCTTGCTAACTATAAGCTTTATCCGTATGGATGCCATGAGCCCCAATATGGGTCCGCTGCGCCAGTGCCGTGAGCACACCGGTGTGTTATAAAACTGTATATTTTCGGTCAATCTTATAGCTTGGGTCTATTGTGACATCTATCATCTGCCCATGAAAAAAAATGGTTAAAATTGGACACCATTTAGGGGTTCAAATCTTCGATAATCCACGAGGCGTTGCATAGATCTATTCAGGGTTATCGCATACATTCGGTTAATGGTAAATCTTAATGCTATATAGCCTACTAAACTAAGCTATAGTCTAAACTAAACTAAAGAGCGAATATGGCAAGATTAGCAGAATAACAAAACTGTAAAGCGTGTTTATTTCTCCATTGCACAAAATGGGCGTCTGGAAATAGAAAAAGATCGAACCGACCAAAGGACCCGGCGGAGGTTTAATTCAAACGAATGCACTTCGCAGCTAGTTTATTTGCGAGAGAGTGGCTTTCTCTTGGATGATCTCGCGGGAAGCATTTCTTCATTAAGTCCACAGTCGCCGTGGCGGCAAAAATACTCGTATATAGAGTCGAGTCTGGCAGTAATTCAGTGTTAACAGCGACAAAACGACACTCCACACCAGAGATATCAAATAGATAGAGGATGAACGAAATGAGAATTAAGGTATTGTTTTAGTTTTCGCCCAAAGAGCACTTCAGTACTTCACCGCAAACAACTTATTTTTATATATAAAAGATAAATCCGCCATGTTCTTAAATACGGCAGTCACCTTTAGGTTGGATTCCTAAAATATATTTTAGTCTTAATCGATTGGGTCAAAAAATGAACAGATATACTCACGTCTAACCTGCAATCCTTGGTACAGAAACGTAAGGTTGATTCACTAAGTCATTTCTACCGTTATTACCATAGCTTCTGCTCTTCTGAACTCTCTATGTCTGAATCCAATTATTACAAGAATTCACTATGAATGGGTGGTGTTTCGGATTAACGGCACGACTTTCGTTTACCACCAATTTCAGTTAATAAGCTATGACTGCAATTTTACGGGTGAGGGATCAAATTCATACCACCGTACAAAAGGTATTTATAGAGTTAAGAAATCGAATATTATTATATATTTTTTTAATCTCAAAATAAACTCAAACTATAGTATAAGCCGACGGGTATAGATCGATGGTGTAAGCGTTTGCTTTGCAAGCCAAAGGTCGTGGGTTCGATCCCCGACGGATAATTTTTTTTTATTGTAAATCGATTCCTGAGCTTTAAAAAATACCCCCGGATGGTGTGAATTTGATCCCTCACCCGTAAAATAACAGTCATAGCCTATTAATTAAAAAGGTGGTAGACAAATATCATTCCGTAAAGACCACCCATTCATAGTAAATTCCTGTAATAATAAGGATGTTGTGTGAATCTCGGGCTGTAGTCTATGACGTTGGCGGATCAACACTACACATGCAGCGCTTAGCCGTATGAACCATGTTAAGCGTCATAGAATTTCACAGATGAGGCTTCAGAATTAGTATTACCATCTGTCGGCATTCTCCTGTATGTGTTTACATAAAAAATAAAAATAAACTCTTTGACAGATATCTTTCTCTTTGCATCCTTGTGTGTGCATCATATCAGCCTCTGAGGATATCAGCCGCCCATTAGCGCAATGAACCGAAGTGCATCCCGCCCTTGGGGTATACCATCCGCCCAGGTGAACGCTAGAACAATGAGAACATTGCCCAATGGAGCGTAGCGCAAGTGACGGCAAGAGTGGGCGGCTCTTAGTGCGCTTACTCATTGCACGGAGATGCAATATAATGTTGCGCAAGCTGTTGCATTAAATGCTCAATAGCTAAAATTAATGCGAAATAATCTCCTACACACGATATTTATAATTAAAGAACGTTACGTCTTCTTCTTCGTAGTATCAATCAGGTGAATTGATTTACAGCAACAAAATCTTGCATCGCGATCTCCACTCCTCTCGATCCTCTGCAGTCCTCTTCAGCTCAGCATAAGAGCTACAACTCATGTCTTCAAACACTTGCTGCAAATAATCCCGCCTAGGGCGCCCTCAACAGTTTCTTCCCTCAACCATTCCTTCCACGATGTCGTGAAGAAGACCATCGTGGCACATTATGTGACCGATCCATCGGGCTCACCTCTCTGTGATGGTTCTTACTAGATGCCTATCCTCCTTGATTAGGCTGAGAACCTCATTGTTCGTGACGTGGTCTCTCGAGGAAATTCTGAGAATTCTTCTGTATGACCTTTAAATTAATATTTTTTGCCTCGAGATCTTTTGTTTTTTTATTGAATGCAAGCCGTACTTGATGTATGCGACTGTTGACTTATTTTTTTGTTCTGCCATCCCAGGTGATAGTACTTCCAAACAAACGTTAGGTAAATCAAACAAATATCATTTTTAAAAATATATTAAATCAAAGTGCTAAAGCATGATATTAATAATTATGCTCTACATAAGGTAAAGTAGTGGAGGTTACCCAACGAATAGGCATTCTCAAATAGCAATGGGCAGGGCACATCTGTCGAAGAGACGAAGGTCGATGGGAAAGAAAGTTTCAAATTGGCATCCATGAACTGGCAAACAGAGCGTTGGCCAACCCCCTGCAAGATGGACTAATGACATAATAATAGCGGTGTGGCATGGATCATGGTCGATGCGAAAAAAGTGCTAAAGTGGTGTCCAAAAACTGGCAAACGGAGCGTTGGCAAACCTCCTGCAATACCTCATGATAATATCATAATAATAGCGGGATAAGCCTGAATGCGGAAGGCGGAGAATCTAAGAGGATTGATACTCATACGGGAGGCATACGTTGACGGATACAGGTGACATTTTTGTGATATGTTCAATCTAGAGCAGTAGTCACCAAACATATTTTGAGAGACATATCTTTTTTCATTACTTATTCTTCACCTTTCCCACTCTTTACTTGCAACATATTATCATCAATTGATACATTTGCCGGCGGGTATAGCTCAATGGTCAAAGCACTTGCTTTGCAAGTCAAAAGTCGTGGGTTCGATTCCCGATGAAGATTAAAAAAAAAGGATTTTTAATCGATTTCTGAGCTCTTAAGTACCCCGGTTGGTGTGAATTTGATCCCTCACCTGTAAAATGACAGTCATAGCCTATTAATCAAAATTGGTCGTAGACGAAAGTCGTACCGTGAAGACCACCCATTCATAGTAAATTCCTGTAATAATAAGGATGAAGCGTGAATCTCGGTCTGTAGTCTATGGCGTTGGCGGATCAACACTCCACATGCAGTGCTTAGCCATATGCAGCATGGTAAGCGTCATAGAATTCCACAGATGAGACTTCAAAATTACTAACACCATCTGTGGGTATTCTCCTGTATGTGTTTACAATAAAAATAAAATCTCATAAACAAATCAACTATATGTACGTATGTTATAATAATTTGAAATTCAGAATGTAATGTTTTTATGATTTTTATGATCCAGCGAGCAGGTTCCAAAAAAATAAAAATTCAAATAAAATTGCCAACAAGTATTGCAAACGATTTGAAAAATTCTAAGTAAAAGGATAAATAATTTCCATTTTATTGAACGTCAGATGAAATGTTTCGGTAAATAAAATTTGAAATGAGCATCACATTTACGATCGTTCATATTTGAGAAAGTCTCGATTTTATCGAAGCCTTTTTATTTTCAAAGATAAAAAAACCTTTTTAACGCGAAAGTTCAAGGCAAATAAAGTATGAAAAAAAGTATAACTCAACATCGGGGTTGATCACACAGACCGGCTTTTAAATATATTAAATGTTTAATAATTTATACTAATGAAGAATAAGAGATGATAGAGCGGACAAGGCAACCTTCCGTACTACAGTCGGTCAAGATGCGAAGGGAGACACGCCGTTGAGAAATATGCATAGAATGTACACGGCGGAGCTGACATGAGATGAGAGAGCATTGACACACGTGGTTTACAGAAAAATCGCTCCTGTGACGATATTTATTTACATGCTTTACAGATTCATGTAGGTTGAAAGGTAATGAATGCAGTTACAAGTTCCTACAGTAGATGTCACAATGAGTACTGAAAGTAGCAAAACGATATATCACGGCTACCGATGTCAACGGTAGCGGAATCTTAGACGGCATATATCGACAACCGATGTGAAAGGGTTAACCACTGGACTATGCATAAATATGGTATGTTTAACTCGACCTAAATTTCTAATACACAAATGATGAACACAAAAAAAATACAAAAAAAAATGGATTCACACAGATATTAAGAAAAAAAATAAAGGAAAATACGGAAGATTTCCTACGTGGGATTGTTAGGGTCCTGAAAAAAAGGCGATTGGTTGTTCGGATGAACAAAGAGTTGATGAGCAGTCAGTTTTGTATTCCATTGACGAGGACCAGCGCCGAGGATTAATACTGCGAGCTTCCATCGCCGGTAGAACATCAGCGCCGCATCAAGGGATGAAGACGTGACGGGACTGACGAAGGACTAGACGCAAACGGCGGCTTCGATATAAAACGCGACATTGGTACTTTTTATTGTAAGTAAAACATTTTAAGGTGTTTTTACCCGGTAGCAAACAAGCCTGAATCGTCAAGCTTAGATAAGAAACGGTTATTCGGGGGAAACGAGTTGCTGTGTTTTAACGGAATGTATATATGTATTGTTATCAGCTTGATATGACTGATGCCATTTAATCTCGAAAGACGATCTTTTGTCTCTTATTTTTGTTCGCTCGCTTGACATGCACATCTAATAATGTCAGTTTTAATTATATAATATTACACTGCGTTTGCATACGCCATTTTATTTGTTATGACAGTTGCACCATTTCATGTTGGTGCAACTGTCATCTTTAGTTTGCTTTTTTTGCCGCAACTGTTGGCGGCGCTGGATGTCACAGGTTACGGCAGTTGTCAGTGAACTTTTCGACCGGTGTGGCTAACGAACCTGTCGGACGAAAAATCAAGTCCTTAATAAAAATAAACTCGAATTGTGAACCAAAAACAAGTTTTTTTGCTTGGTAATCTGCTCATGCATCCTTCCTGCCACCCAGTAATTCGATACTCAACTTAGAGAGGAGGATGTCAATATATATTATTATTTCGCCATATCCGCTCTATATTTGGAATATACAGATACCGCGAATAGCTGTCTCACAACTCACATTGTCTAAGCCTTGTCTCAAAACACCTGTAATTTCGGAGGTCCACATGGGAACATATAGTATATAGTTCCTGTGAGTCTCCAGGACAAGAGTGAGCGAACTTGCATAGACTGCGGCTGTAATACCAGATAAATATTTGGGTGTTCAATAATTAGCGTCTTTTAAGGAGATCAAATGATGAGCACGACGCAAAATTCGTAAAAAAAATGCAGCATTATAGCAGCAACTATATCAACTTTAAGATACATGATTTTTTTTTTAAATTTATTAGAATATTATTTTATTATTTCAATATTCTAATCTACTTTTATAGATCATTGACTATATTACAATATTATTATTAATTAAATATACATATACTATACATAAAATTATTTTTTCAACGCGTCAATCCAAGCACAAAAATAACGGCAGAAGCGGGATGCGGACCTTGGAAACCAACTATACCCAGGTATTCATACCGCTCAGCCAACTGGGCTATTGCTATGCCTAGACCGACTTGCGTTGAAATTAGTATTTATATCATTGTTATCATCGTACGATAGATGTCACTATAGTATATATTCAAAGTATGTATACATTTTTTATTATTCAATCAGTCATCATTTATTCACAAGCAGTTGGCTGAGCGGTATGAATACCTGGGTATAGTTGGTTTCCAAGGTTCGCGGTTCGCATCCCGCTTCTGCCGTTATTTTTGTGCTTGGATTGACGCGTTGAAAAAAGAATTTTATGTATAGTATATGTATATTTAATTAATAATTTTAAGATACATATTTATTGTTTACGCCAAGTATATTCAAATGAATAATAAAAGTATATACAGTGCTCATCATCTGATGATCAGGCTGATGCCTGTGTCCGTACACAGTTAAAATGAGGCCTCCCGCATGAGTCTTCATCTCATTCCTTCCGCATCCAATGCTCATTTGTTCTGAATCTTCAAGTAGATTACGCAAACATGTTTTTTTTTATTACCATCGTGTTCACAATGTTTTAAATTTAGGCCGTATCCAAATTGCAATCGAAGGTGTATGAGAGGGAGGAGTTTCGGAGGACGATAATAACCAAGACACGCTCCTTGCGAAGAGAGGAAACAATCTGCGCGGAAAGAGGCAAAAAATCTGGCCGCTTGCTTGCGGAATAGCAATAGACCATTGAGGTACTCACTTGACTGCCTGTGGGTTAAATAGTAACGAAAGAAAGCCTTTTATGTAAGCACATAAAATAGAATGCTGCAAAGATGGTGGATAGATCTCATTTATCGAATCACGAAAGATTTGTCTATTGAAAGAATTACGATATTTGTATTCTACATACTTTGATCAATAGACTACGACATACATTTTTGCAGATAAGTGATTAGTTTTACATGCGAAACTGTAGTTTTTCATCAAGTG
This sequence comes from Glossosoma conforme, assembly GCA_022606575.1. Classification (NCBI taxonomy): domain Eukaryota; kingdom Metazoa; phylum Arthropoda; class Insecta; order Trichoptera; family Glossosomatidae; genus Glossosoma; species Glossosoma conforme. The sequence continues at coordinate 2,196,094 of JAGTXR010000011.1, read as the reverse complement.
TAACTGTGCTCAGTGTGATCAATGTTGAAACAAGGCATGTAATTCTTATATATTTAATTTCATTCATGTTTTAAATACATCGCGCCCTATAGTGAAAGACTCTCATAAGGGATGATTACGCTCGTTTTGAACCTCTCTTCAGGGGAGGGGTGCTTCTGAAATCGAGGACGATAGCTGCTGATGAGGGCGCTAACATCGGGGCGTTTCACAAAGCGCGAGATTAAATTGGATTGACCCACTTTTTGGATGGATGATATAATGCCGGCGACAGGAATAGCGCGATGCTGCGACGACACCAGCGATCCCCGGTCACTGCCAAGCGTTGGGAAACTAGGAACATCGGCGAAAACTGTCCGGAGCAATCGGAATCTAGATTTTAGTACGCGCGAAGAATGTCTAATTGGACTAATACAGGTAGTTCTCGACTTACGACGGTTCTACTTACGACGATTCGCACTTCGACCAAAATTTAAAAAATATATAAAATAAAATTTTAAAAAATTAAATCCAAAAAAATTGCAAATTGCGCGTTATCGAATTATCAAAATGTGAAAATAAGTGGAGAGGCAGTTAGTGCCGATTACAAGGCTGCTGAAGATTTTATCCAAATATTTGACACATTGATTAGGAAAGAATAATACGTCAAGGAACAATTTTACTCATAGCAAAAAATCCACGATTATAACATTAAAAAAAGATGAAAGTAGCAGAGTATTCAAGTGTCTTGTATGCAAACTATTTAGGCATTCTTCAAATCATTAATTAACATGAAATACGTTTTTTTTAATGTAAATACATATGACTTAGAACGAGACACGGATGATACAGCAGCTAACATAGATTTTTAGCGGTAAGTAGAAGCGACTTTATTCTCCAGCTAGGATGAACATAAGAAATACTTAAGTTTTTTTTATGTATGCACATACAGGACAATACCGACAGATGGTGATAGTAATTCTGAAGTCTCATCTGTGGAATTCTTTGACGTTTCCCATGGTGCATATGGCTAAGCGCTGCATGTGGAGTGTTGATCCGCCAACGTCATAGACTACAGCCCGAGATTCACGCATCATACTTATTATTATTACAGGAATTTACTATGAATGGGTGGTCTTCACGGGACGACTTTCGTCTACCACCAATTTTGATTAATAGGCTGTGACTGGCATTTTACGGGCAATGGATCAAATTCACACCAACCGGTAGTATTTTAGAGCTCAGACATTGATAAAAAGTCATAACATAAATTTATAATTTTATATTGATAAACACTCGTATTACATACATAAGAAAATCGTCTTGTTTCAAAGTCACATGGTAAGTTATTAATCTTTATTAATAAAATGGAAAACAATAGCCTTAGGAATATATATATTTTTAATATTAACTTATTTTCGGTCAAAAAAAAAACGCAATTAGCCTGAGAGTATTCTTACACGCGAGACACTTTTACTTGCCGGGTATCCTTTTCAAATTGCCTTGTAAAAAGTCAATCTTCGTCCAAGAATTATTACATGGGACATTAAATATTCCCTGAACCCTGGAGCCGGGCATAATTAAAAAGAAAGAAGAGAAGAAATTATCTTTTCTCTGGCATAACACCCCCCCGCCACCCGTCTGGCAGAAAAAAACAGAAATAATTGATTCTGAGAAATTTAATTAAGACTAAACACCAGACGACGAAAATACAAAAAAACAAAATAAATATTTAAAAACATTTTTTTTTTACAAAACACTTTTCCGAATTAAATTTGTGCGGTTTCGAATTAATTACGAGAGTGGTTTTGCAATTAAAAAGTTAAGTTTTGAAATGCGTGGGCATAAAATTATTATTATTCGTCGTTAATCCAAAAATATTGATCAGATGAATAGCAGGCATACTTTTTCAGAAGCACTTGACAAACTTTGGCCCGGGCGGAATTACATGCTTCAGGCACCGCGCCGACCACAACCCGACACTCGTCGTGGTCGGGGGACAACTACCGGCCACTAAGCGCTCGTAGTGGGCGAAAGCCCAGCGTCGCAAGTAGCGATCTACAAAAAACTAATCGCGCACCAATGAAAGACAGCCACGTACTATACTAATGACGCACCCGCGACCGGACTTGTCAAGAAAACTAATATGGCGACACTTGCATGTCCGACGAGCGAACAAAAGTAAGAGACGAAATATTGTGTATCGAGGTTTTCGGCACCAGTCTGCAATGGCTATATCGAGCTGATATATACATATAACAAATTGTGTCTATGTTGAATTATATATGTCTCGCCTAATATATAATTCGTTTTACCAACTTCTGAGCATGTGGAGAGGGGCAACTAAGGGGAATGCTTGGATTGCCCCGAAAGAGGACCTAGCCCCTGGACACGACCAGGGGTGGAATAGTGGAGATCCCTTAAAAGACTTCGAACCGGAGTATGCAAGACGAGGACAAAAATAAAAGCCCGGCAGTTTTACGGCGGACCGACTGAATGTGACTGCAGCGTGGAGCAGACCCTGTCACACCTTCTGGAGTGTGCGATGTGTCCGAGTAGCTGCACCCAGGGAGACCTGATGATGGCCGAGAGTAACGCCATCAAGGTCGCCCACTTCTGGGCAGACAAGATCTGACCCGATTATATATATATTACCAACTTTACACATGCTGTTCACTCACATTCATAAATTCCCCAATGTTTTTCCCGTCATCCAAAAAGTCAGCACATCATTTACCTGCAACAAAAAAAAAGCGGAAATTAGTAACCAAAAACAATACAAAACCAGAATATAAACGTCTCTAGGCAACAAGGAAGAACAAAAACGATAATAATAAAATTATTATGCTGCACTCACAACTAAGTGTAAGTGTAATCACTATGAATTGTTGCCAGCAATAAAACACGTCTCATAAATTTCGCGAGTCCTGCAATTTGGCCGGTGAATTGTGAACGTTGATCTTCTTTTAATGGCTCCCCTCTCTCTCTCTTTATTGTATGCAGACGAGATCTGCATCCCTAGAAGATATATCTATTCTGGTACCACGATTTACGAAGTATGAAATTTGTCACGATTAAACGGGCAATAACTAAAGTTAGAACGATCGTAGTCACCTTCACGTATGCGTACTTGATGATAAGTGTTGTTGTTGTAGACTTCGACGAATTTGAAACTAGGAAAGTCATTAATAATCGTTGAATAGTTTTCAGAAATGCATACGTGTACTTAGTTGTGTATGGTGTAATTCCATCGAGCTATTGCTCATAAAATGAAGTAGCATATAGTGTATTTTATATCAAAACCACACGATAATAAAGAAGAGATATTTCCAAACCCGGAAGGAAGAAATTCGCATCACACGGATAAACCTAGAAGCCACAATATCAAACCTGGCCGTGAAAACCTAAGAAGTTATTTCCAAAGCAATTTGCTTTTAGTTGATGAGATATGGAGCTTCTAATCGTTAACATATGGTGAAGAAAATATCATTATTTTTTTGTTCGGCATGCAACGCCCGAGTATGTCACAGTTTTTTTTAAATCATTTGATATTTAACTTTTTCTTCTAATAATCCATAGAACTAGAGAAAGTAAGTAACTTTTTTTTTTTTTTGAAAATTGGGCGCAAAACATCGAGTGTAGCTTCGGCTGTGTGGCACGTAGCGCCGTCCTGTTGAAACCAAATGTTGCCAATATCCTCCTCTTCAATTTTTGGGAACAAAAATGGCCCGATAACGATCGCCATTGACTGTTACGGCCACTCCTTGCTCATTTTCGAAGAAAAATGGCCTGATTTTCAAAGTAATGTCGCAATATTTCCCAGCGTTGTTCAAGCGTATACACAACCATATTCGTTCAGCGGAAGGATTAAACTAATTATCTGTCAAATCAGACATGAGCTAAGTGTTACCATTCACGAAATAAGCACTAGTTCAAAAAAAAACGTTAGATGGCGGACAATAGCATGATTTTCAAGTAATGTCGCAATATTTCCCAGCGTTGTTCAAGCGCATACACAACCATATTCGTTCACCGGAAGGATAAAACTAATTATCTGTCAAATCTGACATGAGCTAAGTGTTACCATTCACGAAATAAGCACTAGTTGAAGAAAAACGTTAGATGGCGGACCCCTTATATATTATTTAACAAGTCACTAGCTAGAAGGGTCGCTGCTTTTATATTATATATAATATAATATTTAATTTTTCTCTTATTTAACTATTATTTAATGTTAACAGTATTTTAAGTAGTTTTTTCACTTAACATTTAATGTTAAGCTTATTAACTGAGAATACTTGGTGATCAGCATAATTATAATTTTGATTACATGCTTCATTTTACTTCCTGCAGTCTTCAATAAAATCATAATTTATTGAAGACTGCAGGGAGTCCGAAACATGTAATCACTAAAATAAATGTGAAATCAAAACTAAATATTTTTAATTTGTTATTTTTTAAATTAAAATTAATATTTAATTATAATTATGCAGTTTCGCCAAGTATTGTCAGTTGACAACCTTAAGGTTACGCACATATTTACAGAATGAATGTGTGTGGGTCAAACATTTTAAATAAATACATTACATACATATTTTCGTTTCAGAATGACGTCCAATAATAAACTAACAATCACAATGGTTGATTACACCATTATGAAATTAGATCTAGATAATATTTAAAATTATTGCTCAGGGTGGACTCGATGGAGTCCGAAACATGTACAATCACTTTAGAAAAGTAAATACATTTAATTTGTTAATTTAAATGAGTATAACTTTTAATATGTATAGATAATATAGATATAAAAATAAACGTTTATTTAGCATAGTTGTAAAATAATTTTCAAACATCTTGGTCCTATCCTCGAAATGGAATATTTGGCTCGGAATCGAGCGTGGGTTTAAACCCAAATAGATAGCGCCGATAGCATGCTGCAGCGGTCCTTATCAGTCGTTAGTAAGCCTTATCTAAATTAGCCTCTGCCGGGGCAGGAGGCGGGGGTGCCCTGTCCGGCCCTGGCGACATCCCGAGAAATTAACCGAGAAACTATCGCCCTGCTTCGGATCTGCGCGGCTTAGCAAGCGCCATGTCAAATTATCGAGGAAACGTATCGATGGCAGTATTAAGCTATGGATGTACCTAGAATTATGTAATATAGCCTGGCGCAGCTTAGTGGTAAGGGTCTTGTTCGTTGAGAAGAGTTTACGAGAGGATGTATAGATATTACTTGTGGCTAGACTCATCCGAAGAATAACTCAGATATATGAAATATAACAGCAAGTCTTATCCATAAAAAAAAGGTCAGCACAATCCGAAACGAGTATATCCGCAGATGAACTCAAGTAGTGGAGGCTACCCAACGAATAGGCACACTCAAGTGGCAATGGGCAGGACATTGTCGAAGAGACGACGATCGATGGGGAAGAAAAGAATTGGAGTGGTCCAATATCTGGCAAACGGAGCGTTAGTCTACCACTCTCTGACTAGACAAAGTCAGAGAGTGGACGAGGCAGCCTTCCATACTACAAGACCTTTCTTCAGCAAATTACAAGTGTCATATACACTTCGGATGGCGCAGGATAGCTTACACTATAGGTGCCTTTTCTTTAAGCCCCTGGTATGGAAGAACGTCGGGAACTATAATTAGAATACACTAGGCGGACCTGCGGGAGAAAGAGCTGACATATAATGAAGCGAACACCATGGAAGCTGACTGATTTGTGGCGGCAGTTTGCGACAGCCATATGATCCATTTAAGAGAGCAGACATGGCTATAAAAATGAATATGAAATGATAAATGAGTCCGTATTTTAACACTTTCCAGTCCGATTACACAACATGCGTGTAATCGCCAGGCCGAACGTTAAAGGCGGGTCACACAACAAATGTGTGCGATCGTTCCACCAATGCTTAGTGGCCGACTATACACAACTTGTGTCATGTTTTTTCAAACGTTAGTGGCCGATAAAACAACAAATGTGCTGTTTTTACTTTCGACCATATTTCAAACATCTCAAACCTTTTCAGTGAGGGTCATATTTAATTTTATTTGAACACATGACGATAAAAAAAAATAAACGAGCATTTTTTTGTAAAAATAATAATAATGCGAGATTACACTTTATCTCGCTTGATATAATTATATATATTGATATAAATTTATAATTATTATTTTCAAATTGGGAAAACGATGATCGTTTTTCTCGATCAATATTTCGATTGTATGCATTTAAATTTTATATGTTTGTTGAAATAAGTATTTCCCAAAATATAAACTGTTTTTTTAGATTTTATTATATATTCAGATGCAATATATTTTTGGTTTGAATTAGTCTCCTTATATACGCTGATGCTTTGTCCGATATTCCCGATGACGCCGAGGAGATCCAAGACAGCGACGACGATGGGGGATGGATACATATAAACAAATAAATGTATGCGATTTTTTTTGTAAGCAATTCTTTAAAAAAACAGTCGGCCTCCTGCGTAAGTTTAATCGCGTACCGCGCGGACTGGATAGTGTTAGTGTGGTATTATTTACATTATTATGTAAATTGCAGCCTACAAGCATTGTGGCGGCGGTTCGTGGCGTCCATATGTTCCATTTAGGGTCAGCGGACATGTTTTGACGAGTGTCTCAAAGAAGATATCATTGAAAGCTAGTCGTCAAGAGAAGATTTAGATTATTTGAATAAGGTAACAATAAGTTTTTACAAAAGAAATCCTTATCATCGAAGAAGAAGGTCTCCATTTGTACATGTGCGAGTCCACTTAAGGGATTTGTCTCTGGCTAAAAAGCAAACACTAACCTTTTGTCTGATACCTATCGCATATGGCTCTAACCATCCAAGATAAGATCTCGCATAGCCTTCTAGAGATTTTTATTCCTTCTCTAAACACATGCACGGTAATACCGCTGGGGTAGAAGTGAACTTATCTGTGAATATATTACATTTTGCATTCTTAATAGTATGGTATACCAGAAAGCTGCCTTCGAATGTTAAGCTGATAACGTCAAAAACTATATTATGATCAAAAGTATATATGTAGTGACATCAGCATGATATTCTAGCCCTCGCTGACTGGTATCGAAAACCTCAAAGTATAATCTTTCGTCTCTTATTTCCATTCGCTCATCGGACACGCACGTATTGTCATTTTGTAATGCCGTTAGGACTAGTTATATAGATCGCCACTTGCGGCGCTGGGTGTCACCGACCACGGCGCCCGGTGCGGAGTCAGTTATGTGCCGACCACGAAAGGTCGTATTATGGCCGGCCCGGCATGTTATTCCGCTAGGGCCGGAAGTTTGTAAAGATTGTAGAAAATATATACATGCTTGCTTCAGGCCCCAGACCGATCACACACGCGGTCGGCGCACAACTGATTACTGGCCAGTGGAAGACAGCCCAGCGCCGTAAGTGACGATCTACAGAAACTAATCGCGCACCAATGAAAGACAGCCACGTACAATACTAATGATACACCCGTGACCCGACTTGTCAAAAAAACAAAATGGCAACACGTACATGTCCGACGAAAGATCTCTCATCGAGGTTTTCGGAATAACTAGCAAGTGGTATATCAAACTGATATCAGTATATATCAATTTATTGGAGATTGTTAACATGGCCTCACACAAAAGGCATCATCACATCAATAGAGGACATCATATAGGATCTTGTTATTATTCGAGCCCGTGTATTATTAGTGTTGGTGGTATCGTTGGTTTTTTTTCTGCCCTCGCCGCGCGTCTGACGGGCGAAGGAAAAGCAAAAGGAGCGAACAAAAAAAAATACAAAAACAAAGTTTCGGTCGGCACTGGGTTCGATGCACCGAGAAGGATTCCTAGCGCAGGTAAAGAGCGACATTCACGATTGAAGAATGAAAAGAAAAATATTAACTGACTCCAGATGATGGGAAATGACGGGGGGCCAAAGAGAGAGGTATCATCGGTTGAAATATCTATCAAAACGAAACTGTCATTAAAGTCTAGGCTAGAGTGATTCGATAAACGTAATATTCCATATTTGATTCAAATATACAATTTAATTTCAAATAGTATTAAAAATGAATAAATATCTCGAACACAAATTCACTAACACGTTTAAGCATTTTCATCAAAAGAAAATCTTCCTTTTTTATGTAAGCACATACAGGAGAATACCGACAGATGGTGATAGTAATTCTGAAGTCTTAACTCTGGAATTATATTACGCTTACCATGCTGCACATGGCAAAGCGCTGCTTGAGGAGTGTTGATCTGCCAACGTCATAGACTACAACCCGAAATTCACGCATCATCCTTATTATTTCAGGAATTTACTATAAATGGGTGGTCTTCACGGGACGACTTTCGTCTGCCACCAATTTTAATTAATAGGCTATGACTGACATTTTACGGGTGATGCATCAAATTCACACCAACCGGGGGTATTTTAGAGCTCAGAAATCGATTAAAAATGCTTTTTTTTTAATCTCCGTCGGGGATCGAGTCCACGACCTTTGGCTCTCAAAGCAAACGCTTTGACCATTGAGCTATGACCGCCGGCATATGAGACTTCAGAATTACAATCACCATCTGTCGGTATTCTCGTGTATGTGTTTACATTTAAAAAATATTCGGATGCCGCAGGAGAGCATAACATACATCTGCCATTTCTTCAAGCCTCGTGCTGTCCTGGTAAGCCGTCGAAACTATACATGGAAAGTACTCAGAGCTGACATGGGATGAGGCGAGGACCATGGCGGCTGACAAAGCATTGAGGTGGCAGTTCGTGACATACGCTCCAGTTAGGAGTGCAGACAACGTCATCATGATGAGTAGCATGACGATGAACGAAAACCGAAAGTGTATGGTGACACTCGTTTGCTTGTAGAGTGTATCGCATCTAATGGACTTATGAGATAATGGCGGGCCGGAGCTCGTCTGAGATAAAGCAGCCAACACTCTGTAAGGCAACGGACGCCTAATGCGTTCCAGGACCTGCTAAGAAAGGTAAGAAGCCTACTGCAGTGTACCTGTCGATGCCTTTGCTAGCAAACACTTGACTTATCGAGCACTTAACAGAAATTGGGACAAACGCGTAAATCCTTAAGCACACAAGAAGTAAACGTGAAATATAATTTACCTGAGTGTGGTAGAATGCAATATTTTAATTAATTTATAAGTAAAAAGTTTCAGGTTAAAACAACAATGAGTGACACTTCTTAACACACATAATAGTCGGGGTTTTTTACACTTTCAATGTCGAGGTCATCGCGACTTCGCTGGAGTATCTTATGGAGCCTGAAGTGTGGCCTGAAGAACCATCGTTCAACCCTGGATACGTGTAAAACGAAAGAATCGCAGTGAACGGTGGTTGAAACCAACTTGAGTGAAGATATTGACATATTTAGTGTAATATTGCTTCGGATTCAGTGCTGGTGTGGACGGATACAAAACGTTGGACGTTTGATTTTTTGACAATAGTGCCGTGTTACTAGTGTGTCAACCATGATATACTTATGACATGGTTTTTGTTGTCACAAATCCTAACTATTTGCGCTGAGTATTCGACACTTGTTACAAGTGTGAGGTTATTGACACTTAATGTGGCAATACATTTACATCATCACAATTATGTTAGTGCTTGAAAAGAAATAAAAAATTTAAAATAGGAACATAGATTTAATAATAATAAGCTTACATTACTTAAAGGTGTTTACTATAATTATACTAGTCAATTTTTTTTTAATTAAATATTATTTAATCATATTAATTATATTTTAATTAATAATTATTATTACAAATTAAGCCAAAGGTTGTGGGTTCGATCCCCGACGGGGATTAAAAAAAATGTATGCTCTATAAATACCGACGGTTGGCGTGAGTTTGATCCATCACCCGTAAGCTGCCAGTCATAGCCCATTGTTTAAAATTGGTGGTAGCCGAAAGTCATCCCGTGAAGACCACCCATTCAAAGTTAATTCCTGTAATAATAAAGGATGATGCGTGAATCTCGGGCTGTAGTCTACGACGTTGGCGGATCAACACTCCACATGAAGCGCTTAGCAATATGCACTACGGTAAGCATTATAGAATTCCACAGATGAGAATTCAGAATTACTATCATATATATAAATATATATATATATATACCTGCATGTGTTTTATTTCTGAAATGAATATTATAGTTAAAATTGTGAACTATTAGTAAGTCATAAAAACACCACATAAAAAGAATAAAAAACATTAAAAATATATATTTTAAAGCGAATGAATAAAGTTTAAATGAAGCATTATAAATCAGCATTTGAATGACTGAAACTGATACAAATTCCCTATACAAAGTATCTTCGTCTAATTATTTCTATACGAGAGACATTCCACGCGAGGATCTGGTTACGGCGGAGGTATGCTTTGAAAACTTTTAGAGGTCTATAATGATGTGTCTTCACCATCTATGTATTATACAGGATGATGCAATTTAAAAAAAAGTACGTTTTTTCTCCAATCCTTTAAAATCAGATGTAAGGTTAGTTCACCATGTATTGTCGACCGCTATTATCATGACCGCTGCTCACCTGAATTAAAAGAATAAACAACTCCTACACCCACCCACAACCGATAGACTCACTTGCTAAGCATGTATATCGATCAAAAACAGGAAGTTATCTAAATTTATTCCTCAATGCCATTGGTAAGCTTCGATTTGATATTCCTCGCCACACACAAGTAAAAAATGTATTACCTTCTTCTTCGTAGTATCAATCCGGAGGATTGGTTTGCAGCAACAGAATCTTGCATCTCGATCTCCATTCCTCTCGGTCCTCCGCAACCCTTTTCAGCTCAGCATAAGCGCTAAAGTTCATGTCCTCGAATACTTGCTGCAAATACTCCCATCTAGGGCGTCGTTCTGCAGTAATGTTCGAACATTCCAGGTGGCATATCTTGTTGGCTGAAGGTTTTTCTTATTTGTCTTGGTTGTTTTGTCTCGAGCAGTCCCCACCCGGAGATCCGATCGGGGACTATTTTATCTCCGGAAAATTTTACTTGAGATGCAATCATTTTTTTGCTGATACGTGGGATGTCTTTAAGACCTTTAATGTGGTATTTTCCCCTTTATTTCCACATCCTAATGCCGTTGACCATAAAGGTTCATCCGCCTTAGGAGGGCATTTACTACCTCCAGGACAATAGAGTGCCCTAACCAGCTTAACCTGATGAGGTTAGCTGGGTGTTAGCTTATTCCGGCCAACATTCGGTCTGTATTACCTATATTATAAAAAAATAACATATTAAACTGTAATTTGTCATTGTAAAGTATATATGTCAATTAACCTTAATCTGCCCAGTCAGGGCATTGAACGACGCAAATCTGCGGTCCCGTAAGGAAACCGCTGGGCGTTTAAAGGTTAATATAAAAAAATCAGCATATCTGTTAACTTCATCATATAATGTGGATCTCTTCAAGAAACAAATCAATATACTATATAGTACTAGTAATAGTGCTCGTACACTTCACACAATCGATTTAACTCGTACGCAAATACAGCACCTATTTTCTCCGTACAGAGCCTTGAACCAACTTACCTTAAAAAATAACCAATACATTTCAGGGCACCCTGCGTGTTCTACTCTCCTCTGAGCTCCAGCTAGAGGAGGTAGGTACGGTGCACCGCACATTAGTTTCCGGGTGGATGGATAAGCATCCACGTCCATAATATTTATCCGGGGAGTAAACTTCGTTATCAGCCCCCGACGAAACTTTGCGGGCGGGAGAAGAGCTCATAGATCAGGCGAGAATGCGGCCGTATATTAGTGAAGAGCTGCTTCGCTACAAGGAATAGACTACCCAATAAACTCAATTTAATACTAACATGATAAAAAAAAGTAAACGCATATAAGATAATACTTGTAGTATACTGCAAGATAAGAGAAATATGGACAGCAACGTCACAATACAATACATACTGCGTTTTCTCCCCGAGATATCAACTATCCATCTGATACTAAAAAATCAATGCATTCGTATTGTATGCCCTGCCATACCGTTCATCCGATTGCGATGAAACTTACAGGAGTTATTGGATGCATGCTCGCAAAGGTTTCTGTAAAAAAAACTTCCGAAAACGGTAACGGGAAAGAAGGAGTTAGTGACATTGCAGCTTTACAGCGGACCGACTGAATGTGACTGCGGCGTGGAGCAGACCCTGTCACACCTTCTGGAGTGTGCGGTGTGTCCGAGTAGCTGCAACCAGGAAGACCTGATGATAGCCGGGAGTAACGCCATCGACGTCGCCCACTTCTGGGCAGACAGGATCTGACCCTGTTGTTTCCGACACGATTATATATAGTGACATCGCAGCATATATGCATGGAAATGCACTTCAATAAACACAATGTATGTATTCCAATGCATGTATAGTTCAGTTGGTAGTATATGGTATTATAAAGTTTGTTCATTTCGATTTTAAAGTAGCGAGACGGAAAATCATTGCTTTATTTTGACTGTGAAGGTGTATGACGGGTTTTCAAAAAATAAAGTTACTTTTAAATTTTTGTGGGTTACATACATTCGATTTTCATTTTTTTTGTGTCATTATATTGGTACTTGTATCCTTCACTTATGCTAACAAGGTCGGCCATTCCGGATGCTTAATTAATTTTTGACAATTATTTTCTTCGGGCGTATTTTTACTTTCTGATTTTTGCCTATCCCGAACAATGTATTAGGTCCTAATACATTGTTCGGGATTCATTCATATTTATATCCTAATAATTAGGATATAAATATGAATGAAGTGCTGACTTAATACGAAGCGATGATAATAACAAAAAAAAAATTGATGGCAAATTATGGCAATCCGTTCCTTCTAAGTGAGCAGATATGGAGGAAGAAAACACTCAAGAAACGTTGATCTCTAATTCTCTACTCTCGATATATTACGTGAACCACGGCATCTCCAAGTTTCCGGCTCGTGTGGCGTGAGAGCGTCTCGCTTTTGGAGAGAGGTAATATAAAAACGATTTACGGGCTGCTTATCCGAGCGCGGGTATAACCCTCTACAACACACACGTATATTCCGTATCGACTTTATTATCATTCGGGATTAGCGAGAGCGATATTGCCTCTCGAGAAAAAATATATTACGTGCATCATAAAAGTAAACATATTGAAAATACAAAACACTCTTCTTCGCAGTATCAATCCGGTGGATTGGTTTGCAGCAAAAAAATCCTGCATCTAGATCTCCACTCTTCTCGATCCTCTGCAGCCCTCTTTAGCTCAGCATAAGAGTTACAACTCATGTCCTCGAACACTTGCTGAAAATACTCCTTCATACCAAGAAAATGGATATTGCTCCTTATGAAGCGTGCCGGGTGGTTACGGGGTGCCTAAAACCTACTCCAATATCAAAGCTATATCAACTCTCGGGCATCGCCCCACCAAACATACGGCGAGAAGACACCACCAAGAAGGAGCTCTCCAAAAAAAAACCACGACAAAAGCGCGTACAAATAATAGAACATTTGGAACATTCAAAATAAAAATAATAATAAGTAGAATGATTTGATATTTTAATAGTTTACAAACCTACTCGTAGGTATGGGCATATTTCAAACAGGTTCCATATTTCAAAAGCATAGCAATTCATAAAAAAAAATCCAATTCAAGTAAACGCTTGATTACGAACGTGAGGGTAAAAGGTTCACTGTTTCAACGATCAAGTTTTTAAAGCCGAGTATGAATAGACGCAAAAGAATCCAGGCATTAAAATTCAAAAGGTGCAAATTCAAAAACCAACTCGATTAGTGTTTTCCAACTTTTCTATCGGCGGGGCCTTCGATACCAATTAGAGAGAGCCGGGTTTGAATGCCAATCAGACACGTTTAAATGGGTCGCAGTAACGACGGGGTGAACGAAAAAAAAAAACACATCGGATATAAATGGATGAGCTTTAGGATAGGATTTTAAAAAAAGGACAGCCGGTGGAATTTTATCCGCGTGATCGAAACGCCAAAGGAAATAGGCTTCAAAGGATAAATTCGGCATTAGACAGTAATCCGATTAATAAATAACATTTGCATGTTGTTTGTTGACAAATTCACGAGAATGTCAGTTTTAAATACAGGAAATATATTATAATGTAGTGATTCAACTTAATATAGGCTGATGCTGAAAAGCCTCGAAAAATGATCTTTTGACTATTATTTTTGTTCACTCGCCTGACATGTACATCTAATAATGTTAATTTGAATTTTATATAAAAATACACGGCGTTTTCAAAACGCCATTTTATTTGTTTTGACAGTTGCTCCATTTCGTGTTGGTTTAACTGTAAAGTTTAATTTGTTACTTAGCCGCGATTATCTTTGGGGCGATACATGTCACAGTGCCCTGTATGTCGTTAGCTCCGCGCCAGTTCTCGCCCGACCGAGGCCGACGAAATATTATGTAACGGTTGGGCGGGCAAACCGAAGTCATATATTGAAAATAAATGCGAATCGTGCTTCTTAAAAAGTTATTTGCTTTACAACATGCTCCTGCATTCTTCTTCAGCGCGGCCGATAACGAACCCGCGACTTGTGTCGCCTTTTTAAAGATGGGGAATGTTAGTAGGTATATATTATAGCGATTGATATTCAATAATGAATATTCAAGTAAATGTGTGACTGTATTAAATTGTTAACATCACAATTCCACGATCTTCCACTCTTATGTGAAATTATTTTATTTGAAGTTAATGGACGTTTTTCACTTTCGAAGATTTCTAGACTATCAGCGTCACTCTTGATATCAAAATTATTAATTGTACTTTGGTAGAACTCGCAACATGACATGATTACACTAAAAATGTATTTCGAAAGGAATTAACATCAGGAATCGGCGTATTTATCACCTACTTAAAAGCTTAAAAAGCTCAACGTTAATGAAACACATACAGATTAATATCAAATACTATATTATATAACAATTATTTTTACAAATAATCACATAAAAATAAACAGCAAACGCGTGCTTCGAACAGAAAATTGAATACCAAAGCATTAAATAAAGCTATATAATCGATTGAACTGCGCCATTTCAACGCCAAATACATATTTTATTGTAATAATATATTTTTTTATATATGCCACTTGTTATAAAATTATGCAAACATTTCTTCGTAACCTTAAAATCTCACCAAATGCAATTAAATTTCACCGTCAAGAACGAACCTTTTATTAACTTTAGCGTTGCATTGAAAGTGACAACGACGTATGACATTTCACTATCAAATACATATTAAATCGTAATAAAAAATCATAGATGATACTTGTTTTAAACTTATGCAAATATTTCTTCGTTATGTCAAAACAGCTTAAAATATCACCGAATAAAATTATATTTCACAGACAAGACAAAGTCCGCATTCTCGACTCTTTGCCTGTCTCGACGTCGCATTGAAAAGGACGCCGACGTATTTCCACCTTCAGAGAGAGACTCCTCGGGCGCTCTATCAAATTATCCACGTCGAGTGTCGTCCCCCGCAAATTGAATGCCTTCGCGACTGTCGCGCAAAGTCACCGGGCTTAGAAAATATTGCACCGCGCCCCGATAGCGACGTCAGTTCAAGTGTCAATTATTTCACCGGCTGCCGAGGACATGGCCATACTTCCACGCCACCAGGAAGCTGGGAAGAGCATATTTATGACCATTCACGGTATTCCATTCCTAAGCTTCTTGTTTTTATCAAATGCATATATAAACTGCAACAGCATATAGTAACGTTGAGTGTGCTTAAAATGATTTGTAATTATACTAATGTAATGTTTTTATTTCGAAAGTTTGACCCACACACATATTTTTCTGTAAATATGTGTGTATTAACGTAAGACCTTGTACATCCCTTAACTATATAATCGACTGTCAATTTATAGTTAAGGTCCATCCTGTGCAATGGCTTTTAGGTTTAAATGGACGTTAGGTTTCGTCACAGGAGCGATTTTTCTGTAAGCCACATGTGTCAATGCCACCACATGTATGGAGTTACATAATGGACGTTTGTTTAATATGATAGTTTTTATGCATCATCTGATAGCTAAAGGATACAAGAACCAATGTGATATATGAAAATAGGTCAGGTAAGTACATTTATGCTTCAAACACATGTTTTAAGTAACAACAAAGAAGTTTGAAAAATTCACGCCGTATTGACAGCATAATTTGTACATGTACTGAAAGTACCAAAACGATATATCACGTCAACCGATCTCAACGGCCGGGAAATCTTTGGCGGCATATGACGGTTAACGTATATAATACGTGTCATAATATATTTTTTCAAATACCGCAAAATAATGTTATTTAAGATAATTTTTCACAACGATACTGCCAGGTGAGAAAAGACATGATTCGTTCAGCAATCAGTCAGTAATATATTAATCTGAAAAATAAACCGCAAAAACAAAGGCCCCTTTCAAAAGTGACTTCATGATAGTAATAATAACCTGAATGGTATAACCATCTCAAAGGCAATCAGAGTCATCACCGTCGCTATGTGTTCTCTCAGGTGGGAGTCGTAAATTACAATCCGGCTAATGACCTGCGTTCCGTGCAGAAACGCTGGATTCTAACGCGAATTCGGAGTCGAATTACAGAGCTAATCTATTCTGTGACCTCATCTAGACTCGAGCCAGAGCAATCTGCATTCATTGGAGTATCACGACATTAAAAATGTGATAGAAATGAGCGTTTGACGTCAAATGCTTAAATATAAAACGCGAATTTTTTGAACGTTGATGCTTAAACAAGGAGGGTAAACATCATGATGCCTATCATGATGTTTTTGTCCTATATTTTGTCATTATTATTTGATACTCACATCTGATTTTTATCATATTTAAGGAACGTCTTTCATCTAGTTAGTCACCGGGTTGTTTACCTGCAACAAAGAAAAAATATTAATTAATAACGTGATACATGTATAACATTAACGTTGTCAACTGACAATACTTGGTGAAACTGCATAATTATAATTTTAAATTAATTTTAATTAAAAAATTAACAAATTAAAAACATTTAGTTTTGATTCATATACATGTTTCGCCCTCCCATAGACATTCAATAATGATTAAATTAAAAACTGCCAGTGGCTTAAATAGGTATGTTAGATTATTATATAAAAAAATTACGAGGAATAATAATCATGTGATACGTGGAATTCTCTATCAGTGAAGTGATGTTCTACAAATATCATTATTTCGGTCGTTATCATTTCCAAAGTCATTTTAGGCTTATTTTTTTCGACTTCATCGGAATTCAAACTCGCAACGTATGCATGCGAGCAGAGTCATTAATCCACGGTCTGCATATGGACCATAACAAATAAAGCATGAATTTGCCTCGGCAGTATTGAGGAATGCTTTACCGGCAGATATACAGGTATACATACGCCTTATGAGCCGACAGACGTGTTCTATGAGAAGATGATTATTTGCCGGATGCTGACGAGCATTCCTTCCAGATGAATTCTCTAATAGCAACCCAGTAGATTTAATGAAGCCAATCGCGGTATAGATATGACACGGAAATATTTTGTCAAAGTATTTTTTGACAACTATTATGGATATGAGATTCAAAGCGCGTCCAAACGAACAGTGTTTAAAAAGTATTTCGGTGAAGAAAACATGCGTATATATTCCTAATGCCAACCATTGAATTTCTTGCATAAACTCAAGAGTATATGAACTTATATGAATAATGTTATGTTTTATTATTAATATTATTATTTACTGTACTTCGTTTATAATGCATTAAATATATTTCATCATCATCATCTGCCTGTGTCCGTCCACTATATAATGTAGGCCTCCCACATGAGTGTCTATTCTCTTCAATCCTCTTGCCTTCCGAATCCATGATACTTCCGCTATTATTATGATTACATCAGTCCATCTGCAGAGGTCCAACGCTCCATTTGCCAGTTCTTGGATGCCACTCTAACATGAAACCATCATCTCTTCGACAGATATACCTATTGCCACTCGAGAGTGCCTATTCGTTGGGTAGCCTCCACTATAAAGTTCTCCTTGAGATATCTTCGTTACTGATTTAGAGACACTACGAACATGGATCTCTCCATGCCACATAAGGTGGCCTTTATTTTATGGGTAAGACTTGCTGTTAGATTCCACATCTTTGCGTTATAAGTTAATACTGGGAGGATGCTTTGTTTGAGTGGTTTTTGGTACACGGTTCATGTAAATATTTTGCTAGTAAATACGTACCATCAGGTACAATTCTTGCTCTCATCGGAGCATACACACATACCTGTAATTCCGGCCCATCGAAGCGGTTAACGTTTCCTCAGGGCGTGTCCGGCAGGAGGTTCGGGAGGTGCGAGGAATGCTATTCATCTCAAGGTCTGAATCACGACGCCTCTTTTTATCCAAACCCCGAGGCGATGGAGCGGACCAAACAGCGCCAGGGCTGGACCCAACAGATCGCCAGTTATTATTCTCATTCCTAGACAAGTTACTCATGACAACGTTAGGAATGACACCTCTCCACTTTTCCGTACAGCTAGTTACAGTGAAACATCGTTATTTCGCTTAAGAGGAGACTCAAAAAAACGATAAGTGTGGAAAACGAAAAAAGCGGGAACTTTTATACATTTCACATATATGTCAAAATATTATTTAAAAAGTTTGTAATGCTAAATTGCTTTTTTCTTCAGACACTTCAGTTTAAGCAAACCCTGATCACACTTTCATAATACACGCAACGTAAGCTGACGTTATACTGGGATACCCGCATCCGACGACACAGACAATATATGTCAAGCACGTGGGTATCACATTTAGAGCAAACAGGCTCATCATTTATAAATAAAATTATTTGATTGTATATTTTTATTTAAATCTTCTTCTTCATAAATATTTATTTATTTATTTACCTTGTTTTCACATGGATCACGTAACAAATTTTCACGTTTTGTTACGTGATCCATGTGAAAACAAGGTAAATAAATAAATAAATATTTATAATTTATTATGGATCTCAAAGTGAATGCTCAAAACATTGAAAATATTACTTCTTCTTCATTAGCCTCGCCATTTCCCATTATCTGGGGTCGGCTCTTCATGTGAACATTCGCCATGTCTGTCTGTCAGTATTACGCTTTATCGTGTTTCATGATATTTTTTTTGAGGGTTTTTTTACTGCCGATTGCCACCTGACGCAAAGGCAGTAGCATTCTTGGAAAGCTAGAGAGCTCCCGTTGACCGCCAATTCGGTTCATCCGCCACCATCTCAGCTATGAGGTCCTGCCCACCACATAGATCCATCATAGCCTCGCCTCCGAATATGTTGGAGAAGCCTATGAATGGTCTTCCACTGGGAGCCTCTACTTCAAAATGTGTTGAAGAAGCCTCCCAGTGTGGGTATTGTATCGAAGTTTGCCTTCTCCGGCCTGTTTGTCCGCGGGAGGTATTTTATTTTCCTCCTACCATTCATATCTGGAAGGCCTTTCCGTATATTTTCTTCCCTTATTCTTATATTTTTATTTAAATATTTAAAAACAATAAAAAAGAAAGAAGTTCTATAACAATTATTGTAATATTCAACGAGTTTTGATAATTGTGCTTTAATAATACATACTTTTAACTGTTAAAGGAAACAGCTAAAAAAATTGGTGCACTTTTTATGACATCACGACAGCAAAATCGTGCACTACAGTAATATGATGTCCACCTTTTTTCTCGAATAGTGAATGTGCACGGGATCGAATACCGAACACCGAATTATTTATGTTAAGCACAGTCATAACATTCAGTAATCGTGATATTAATTTGGTGCATCGTATCCCCAACCGCGGACCCTCGGTATGCGAGGCGAGGCGTGGCAAGGGCGTAACCATTCTCGTAGGCGAGGGGCGGGACTCGAATCCACGATCCTCGGGCACCTCGTTTGCCCGGTTAACCTTTACACTCCCGAGAGAAAGAGAGATACGCCCGACCCGTAATTATCAACACGGCATCTATCTTCCTTATGCATCACCTTGCGAGGCGTGAGAAATAATACGGAACTTGTAACATTTAAAAATTCGGAATATTTAAAAAAAAAACTTAAATGAAATTTTAAGTGAGTAGATCATGCTATTGACTGACTTTACTTACAGAAGATTTATTATGATTTTTCGTCAATATCCTCTCCCTATTAGGAGCGTATGATCGCCACAAATTGTGCAAATATGCCATGGTCCAAACTCCAACGTCATCATTACATCATTAAAGCCTGGCAGTTTTACATCGGACCAACTTAATGTGACTGCGGCGTGGAGCAGACCCTGTCACACCTTCTGGAGTGTGCGCTGTGCCCAAATAGCTGCACCCAGTAAGACCTGATGATGGCCAGAAGTAACGCCATCGATATCGCACACTTCTGGGCAGACAGGATCTGACCCTGTTGTTTCCGACACGATTATATATATTACACCCGAAGGTCGGCAGAGTTTGATATAACAATACATATAGTTTTCAACAATCTTCTATGACGAGAGCTTATAACTTGAAGAAAATTCTTTTCAATCAATTAATCTCTAGTATCGAAGAATTTTTAGGAGCCTGAAAATGTTATTTTCGAAAGTACATTTGATTATCCCAACGCATCTGACCGTTTCCTAAACAGCAGAACCACCAATAATATTTTATAGGACAATCGTGTTAAAATCTTGACCGCTTCCTAAACAGCGGGACAACCAATTATATTTATAGGACATAATCGTGTTGAAATCTTGACCGCTTCCTAAACAGCGGGACAACCAATTATATTTTCTAGGACACAATCGTGTTGAAATCTTGACCGTTTCCTAAACAGCGGGAAAACAAATTATATTTTGCAGGACATAATCGTGTTGAAATCTTGACCGTTTCCTAAACAGCGGGACAACATATTGTATTTTACAAGATACAATAGTGTAAATATACATTTATCAAATAGACGACAGTTAACTTATATTTAAATATTTTAAATAGTTTTCCTAGTTGTTCCCATTAAATTTGTTCCCATTATTGAATACATAATATGCAGCATATCTTTCTGTCCCGATCATCACATTATTCACGCAAAAAAGTGCATGTAAATAAACGTAGAAAAAAAAAACATTGCGTGAAAGTATTATTCAAGATAAACGTTTAAATAATGTCAATTTCACTAGAATGCAAAAAATTTACTAGAAAAAAATTAGATACACAGTCGACGAATGCAAAAAATGTTTCTGGTGACAATTTTCCTTGCGAAAAAAAACGTCATTGTCGATAATGGGGCAGAACGGCCGCACGTATGAAGAGTCTATGTGACTTTGGCATCTGAAGGAATTACGTATTCTTCTTTCGGGTTGTAATATGTACTCGGGGCAAGGAGAGAGGGATGTTAAGCGAGTTTTCTCGAAGGACTCGAAAGAAAAACACTTTGAAGAACGCCACCTGGCAAACGGGAGGTGAAATACCGCGGAGACGTGACTACTTGCCTTGCGCCCGAACACAGAAAGGGTTGAAGAGAAAATATGACGAGGAGACGTATTAAGCTGCTTTTCACGACAGGCAAATAGAAGAATTATAATTTACTTGTATAATATTAACATTCTTCTCTCATTCAAAAAGGTGTTATTCTATCGCGTGAGGGCATGATGAGGAGCAGGACAGCAAAACAAAGACTTTTTCAAAAGCACATTGACTTATATTGACGATAGAACTTTACAAATTTAGGGCTCGACCTAGGCACAGCAGTAGGTCGAGCCACAATACAATATGCACTCACCAATGGGCGGGGGGCGACTGATGTCCGCGCTTGGTATGGGCTCTAGGCGTATATATCTAGTCCCAAATGACAATATGGCGGACACATTCATGTACGTCAAGCGACCAGAATTAAGAGACGAAAGATTGTATATCGAGGTTTTCGGTACAGGCCAGCAAGGGCTACATCATGCTGATGTCAATATATAATAAGCCAAATTTCCCGTGACACTGCTGTCGTGCACCTGTAATCCTCACTAGAGGAGAAACGTATGGATTTCACATATATGAGATAGACAGTACTAGATGCCTTTCAATTCGTAATTTCACTCACCAGACTTTTGGTCGTCGTTTATCCTCGGGTTGCGTGATGATGTTCCCTCTTTTTAGTGCCTGAAGAGTTTGACGTAGTCGCTCCCGGGGAATTCTCTCCTGGAGGAGCCCCTCCCTCACATATTCAAAATGAAGGAAAGCGAGATATATTGCTGCTGCGGCCGACGTCTGGAGGTAGTAATAATATAATAAAGCGGGGAAGATAGATGCAACCAGGAGCGCAGACATATGTGAAAACATGGTACATAAGAATGCACGACGGGACGCTCCGTGCAGGCATGTACCATGTGGTCGGTTATTAAGCAAGAACCCATGATTCAATTTGCAAAACAATTAAGTTGTATAGTGTAACATGTATCTAGAAGGAAGGAAGTGGGACGAGATCCAAAAGCAGACGAAAATAACTGACTTTGAGTCTATTACGTATCGAACTTACTGATGATATATACACATCTATGATGTGGTTCAACAGCAAGGGACCGACAGAATAATTGATAATTTTGCATTAATGGATTATTCTAACGGATTATACTAAAATACACGTATTAATAGATTAACTATACATATAATGTAATCAGTGGAGCTACGGGAGGCGGATCTGACATGGTATAAATATATATGTATAATCGTGTCAGAAACAACAGAGTCGTCGATGGCGTTACTCCCTGCCATCATCAGGTCTTCCTGGGTGCAGCTACTCGGACACAGCGCACACTCCAGAAGGTGTGACAGGGTCTGTTCCGCGCCGCAGTCACATTCAGTTGGTCCGCTGTAAAACTGCCAGGCTTTCATTTGTGTCCCTTTCTTTGCATGCTCCGGTCCGAAGTCTGTTAAGGGACCTCCATATATTCCACCCCCCGTCGTGTCCAGGGGTTAGGTCCTCTTTTGGGGCAATCCAAGTATTCCTCTCAGTTGCGCTTCTCTACATGCTCAGCCGCAGGGTGGCCTCAGGTATCACCAGTTCCGTTGTCGACTGTAAGAAACATCTTCTTGATTTGAGCCGTGTGGTTATCTTGGGATGAGGCGAAGGCTATTGCAGCTGACGCAGCAGGAGATATATTTATAAAATAAAACATTAAAATTTATTAATGGCACAAAAATTAAATTGTAGCCATTTTAATTAATTGTATTCCTTTCGTCATTTTCAGACACGTGCGTACATAATGTAACTAGGCACACATAAGCGACTGTACCAACAGTGACATAAAAAATATTGTAAAAAATCACTTAGCGAGTTCTATCAAGTGACTCTTGCACTAGTTCACTTATAATATTTTAGAGATAAAGAGACCGGGAGAGCTCCCGGAATGGCAGGGATTCTGCGCTACAAGGGGCACGTCCATATTGCATTTCTCCCAGAGGAGACACGTCCGCATTTGAGAGATGCAAAAAGGAACATCTGTTGCACAAATGATAAGGTGCAGTCGTTTTTTGCCCCGAACCCAATATTCGGAGGGAATAACCGAGCGAACAACTTTTATGGATATTGTTTTTATGAATATTTAACGGGTATATGAACAAGGAAAAAGTATCGAGTTCACTACAAAAAAATAAAAGGATACAATTCAGGTTGGAATATACAATAGTTATATATATTATATATAAGTTCTCTATTAGGATACTGCAGTTTTGACTAACTCGTAGCCTTTCTCAATCCTTCTCTTTTAAGAGATGATGACTGATCTCTTAACAAGAGAAGGATTGAGAGAGAATACGAGTTAGTCGAAACTGCAGTCTCCTAATAGAGGACTTATCTTACGCGGTCCATGTAAAAACAAGGTAAATAAATAAATATTTATAATTTAAAATAATTTATAATAGATCTCCAAGTGAATGCTAAGAACATTGAAAAAAATATATATTTATACAAAGCATATTTAAAAAACGTTCTCTAAAGGTTGAGTCACATAATTTTTTTTTCCCTTCTTCCAATAATAAACCATCTATAAATATTAAATATATAAGAATTTCATGCCTTGTTTTAACATGGATCACACTGAGCACTGTGAAATTACTTGATGAAAAACTGAAATTTCGCAATCTATGAACGATTCAAACTTGCACAAACGCACTGACGTGTAAATGAATATTTACTAATAAAGAACTTTAGGTTAGGTTAGCGAGACATTTAGTGCACCAGTTGTCCCGTACACCGAATGTCCAGTGCACCAGAAGTCCAGTGCGCCCTACGTCCTTACCAATGAGTCGCTGATGAACGAATTGTCTAAATACGAAATACAGCGGAGCCGTAAAATATGCCTGTCACACCCTATTAATCAATATTGGTGGCAGACGATAGTCGTTCCCGTTACCACCAAACATTCACAATGAGTGGTAAAAAAAACACGAAGCCTGAAAGTCAGACTGTAGTATAATGACGTCAGTGTATAACAAACTCCACTTACAGTGCTTATTCTTCCTAAATATGTAAAATTTTATATAATCCGCAGTAAGATTTTCATCATATCTTTCAGATATTTTCTTGTATGTGTTAACATCCTCCTCTCTAATTTAAGGTTGTTATTCAGTCGCGTGGTGGCAGGATGAGGAGCAGATTAACAACACAAAGACTTTTTCTGAAGCACATGGACATACAGGTATATATTTCGATAACTTTACAAGCTTCAATCCAATGCGATCTCGCCGCCGTCGGCTCACGACTGAGCAAGCTCGTGACTGGCTGTCACCCAGCGCCGCAAGTGGCGATCTACGTAACCAGTTCTCCTAACGACATTACAAAATGACGACACATACATGTACGACAAGCGAACAGAAATAAGAGACGATATATTGTGCATCGAGGTTTTCGGTACCAGTCAGGAAGGGCTATATCATGCTGATACCAGTGTTTACATAAAAAATGCACCAGCTAGGGGGGCGGATATAGGGAAACCAGACGGTATTTTACCTTGATCGACGCACATCGTATTCAGAGCGTGAAACAGATAATATAGGAGTACTTGGGTCGCTCATAACCAATGCAATCGGTTTCTGCGACGTCACAGAGCGCAAATAATCAGCAGGCAGGTGCGAAGTTGACCTACTAGTCCACATCAGGCACATCCGCGTAAAAAATAAAACAATCACACCAATTACAAATATACTCGTATGCGGACAGAGATAACTAATTGTGTTAATATATATGGATCAGAAATATCGTTGATTTGGCAATCGCAAAATACTCGCATATAAATATTTCAAGATACTTTCAAAAGGATATTAGTATAGCTCAATGGTCAAAGCGTTTGCTTTGCAAGCCAAAGATCGCGGGTTCGATCCCCGACGGAGATTGAAAAAAACAAGTATTTTTAATCGATTTCTGAGCTCTAAAATATTGGTGTGAATTTGATCCCTCACATGTAAAATGAGAGTCATAGCCTATTAATTAAAATTGGTGGTAAACGAAAGTCGTCCCGTGATGACCACCCATTCATAGTAAATTCCTGTAATAATAAGGATGATGCGTGAATCTCGGGCTGTAGTCTATGACTTTGGCTGATCAAAACTCCACATGCAGCGCTTAGCCATACGCACCATGGTAAGCGTCATAGAATTCCACAAATGAGACTTCTGAATTACTATAACCATATGTTGACTCAGTTCAAAGAAGAGCAATTCGTTTGATAAACAATGACACCCTTACGTCTAACCTGCAATCAATGGAACACAGACGTAAGATTGGTTCTCTTTGTCTTTTCTACCGTTATTACCACGGTCGCTGGTCTTCGGAACTTAAAGAACTAATTCCTCCTGCACCCACTCACAGCCGACAAAGTCGTCTTGCACTTGCCGAACATCCATACACGGTTAATGTATGTCGACCAAGAACTGTCAGCTTCCAAAGTTCCTTCCTTAATGCCACCGGTAAGCTATGGAATGCTCTTCCAGCATCTGTGTTTCATCCTTCCTACAATCTGGATCTCTTCAAGAAACAGATAAATATACACTTGCTATCTCCCCAACCCACACACAAACACGAACACAACACACGTTTCCCGCATGCAGCAACCAGCCTCCCTAACTAAGCGTCATAGAGTGCACTGGTCTTGACCGGGTGTGTTCTCCTGCATGCGATTACATAAAAAAAAAATGTTCGTATTCTCCTGTATGTGTTTACATAAAATAAAAAATAAAAATAATCAATGTGCGAATCCTTGCTAGCTTTCAATGCGTGTCTTCCCATATTCGCTCTATATCTGAAACACCAACACAAATTGCTGCCACTTAGTTCTGTCAGCTGCCACTGTCCATTTCTCGTTCTAAGGCATATCTACACCTGAATGACCACAAAAGAACATACTATATATGGTACACAACCTTCGAGCAGAAGTCCAAGCACTTGAAGAGGGAGTAGCTATAGTCCCTGAGACATATTTTAAATGATACATTAATTGAATGTTTAAAGGAAATCTGATAATTAATTAGCCCCTCCCGAGTCCTTGAACATTTTGTCCTAAGAAGCGGCTTAACCCTACCACAGTCAGTAGACTAAATACTATTTCTGTACCGTTATTTTAGTTACAATACAAAAATATATATATTTCTCCCTAAAGTCTGTCAACGATCGATTTCATTCCAGAAAGGGTCAGAATTCCTTTAGGCGAGCGAAACCACAAACAAGGATCCGAGAACACGTGTGTTTGAAGTTGAAAAAATGCCCCGTTCCCGAGATTGGAAGCCAATACCCTTCCCGCCGGGATTCCCACGGGATATTCTAATGCCCGGACCGCTACCTGACCGCGGGATAAATCCAATCCCAGAAAGCGGGGGATAACATGTGGAAGAGAAGGTTTTTAATATTTACAGTTTTTCATACCGCACCCGGCCAGATGTGGTTAGATTAGGAGCCCTTAATACAATGGCGTAACAATGAAATCGATTTAATTTCATTATTAAAAAATACAAAAGAAAATAAAATTATAAACACACACACAATAATTTATAAAACCCTAAAGAATACTTTTGAGATCGTATATCAATTGCGTGTGCAATATCTGCCGTCTGTACAGAGCCTGTATCGTCGTCAGTCTTCTTTACAATTGTGAATCTTGGCTTGTCACTAAAAGCCAATGCATCCGTATAATGGTTTTCTAAAGCAGATAAATGCGTAGAATACTGGAGATAAGATGGTTCGACTTGAGAAGAATGACGACACGAGAGAGCAGACATGGCAGCCTTCCATGCTACAGTCGTACTACTTCGCATGTCACAGGAGAGAATATAAAGTCTTTTCTTCGAGCCCCCGGACTCGCGCCGTCCAGGAAGACCGTTGGGAACTATACATAGATTGTACTCGGCGAAATTGTTGATACTGTCATAAGATGAGGCGATGATCATGGCGGCAGATCGTAACGACCACATGGAAAGTTAAGTGAGTGGACATGGTGATGATAACGGTTATGATATATATTTTTTAAATGATTGCATATGCTCCTATGTAAAATACTCGTAAAATATATAATCTTCTTCGCAATATAAACTCTGATGAATGGGTTGCGTAAACCAAGTGTTAATTTCGTTATATACTACACTCTTTCAATTGCAGTCCTCTTCAGTTCAGCATGAGACGTAGTTAATGTCCTCAAACACTAGTAGCAATACTCTTGCTTTTATCGTACTTATATCTTATTTAATGTTTCCCCTCACGCGCACCTTTTTTACATCTTAAAAGAAACGTAATATGCCCGATTCATTGATTGCTTTTCCGAGACAATTTTATGGCGCGCCTCTTTCCCTTGATTTTATCAAGAACCTCATCAGTGTGGAGGGGTAAAATTTAAGTTACACCCATGTGTTCCACACACGGTAGTGCCTCGCAGGATAGAGCAAGATTGATGGCCTAATAACCCGGGCGCTTAGCTTAAAATCGTGCGATTTAACCGCTGCTCTGTTGTGGATGTTTTCCTTCTTCTTTGAGTTCTAAACCGGGAACACAACGACCGTACCATAAAAGAAATACAAGAGATTAACACAGCGGTTTGAAAACAGAAAGATGGTTCATATGTACATACTTAAATGTATAGCATAATGGGTTATACTAGTGAATGAAAATAATGAATTTAACAACTGTATAAAAGCACATATATGAGAACAATTAGATGGTATCAATATGTACGTTATGATGATCAGCTGTTTTTAAGTCTTTATGATACAAAATATGTGTTTACATAACGAAATATATGGATGCGGAAGGCGGAGGATCGAAGAGGATGGAGACTCATGCGGGAGGCCTACGTTCAACAGTGGACGGACACAGGCTGATGATGATGATGATGATGATACAGAAAGGAGCTTTATGTTCGGACTTTAAGTTCCAACAAAAACGTTCTTCGTACGTTAATGAAATCTTGCAGAAATCAATTTTGAGTTAACAACTAACACATGAAAAATCACAGAAGAAATAATCGTCTATGACATTTCTCTCGTCAAGAAATTGGAGAAAAATAAACAACAGACGTTGTATTTCGAGCCACGAACAATCGTGTTCATTTCATTTCCCGAATTGTTGATTTATTGATGAGATAAATGTCATATAAGAAGATGTTTAATGTGAATTTGTATGTGTATCAATTAACAAATAATGGTAAAGGTCTTTTGTCGTATATAAAGAATTAGAATATTTAAACACATTCTAAGAAACGCATCAAAAAATATATTTAAAAAAATGTTTTTGAATCGATTCTGAGCTCTACAATAACCCGGTTGGTGTGAATTTGACCCCTCAACCGTGAAATGCCAGTCATAGCTTATTAATTAAAATTGGTGGTAGACGAAAGTAGTCAGTAAAGACCACCCATTCATAGTAAAATCCTGAAATAATAAGGATGCGTGAATCTCTGGCTGTAGTCTATGACGTTGGCGGATCAACACTCCACATGCAGCGCTTAGCCATGTGCAGCAGCATGGTAAGCATCATAGAATTCAACAGATGAGACTTTAGAGTAACTATCACCATCTGTTGGTATTCTCCTCTATGTTTACATAAAAAAAAAATCAACAAGACATTCTTTTATATAAATAGATTTGAAATATTTTACATAAATTATCAGTCCAAATATATATATTCTTATATGTAGTGTTAAAAGCGTCAATAGAACAAAGTTTTTAATATACAAGTATTAAACAAAATTGGACGCGGACAAAATCTGTTGGTATTCTCCTGTAATATAACATAAAAAAGAACAAAAACAATTTAAAGTCATGAATTTGTAGAGAATTTCCCATGTTTCACTATTTCGAAGAAATGTTCTAAACAGCTGTGACACGAAGAGATGAGGACCACATGGTGAAGAGAGCCCTTAACATACCCACGCTGAGAAGGAGACCTGGAAGACCACAGGCAACCT
Source organism: Glossosoma conforme (assembly GCA_022606575.1). Taxonomy (NCBI): domain Eukaryota; kingdom Metazoa; phylum Arthropoda; class Insecta; order Trichoptera; family Glossosomatidae; genus Glossosoma; species Glossosoma conforme. Next base: position 2,166,670 of record JAGTXR010000011.1, on the reverse strand, counting down.
GGACTGGTCTGGGTTTGACCGAGAATGCAACGCAGGACAGACAGACATGGCGAATTTACACAAGGAGAGCCGACCCCAGATGATGGGAAATGGCTAGGCTAAAGAAGAAGAGTTCTAAACAGCTACAAATCTTGGCACCTTACCAAAGCTAATGCAGCCGTAAATTGAGTATTGAGAACATGTGCTTGCTTAGAATATTGAGGGAAGAATTATTTAACATTGAACTTATAACAGGATTGAATTTCTACGGAAATCTACTGTAGCCCTAAAACACTGAGCATATTTTCTCCTTCATGCACTTGCACATAACTATACTTTAGGGTTGTATTGAATAATAAAATAATACTCAATAAAATTACGTTTTTTATGGTGGGAAGAAAAATTGATGAAGGTGAAAGTTTTTTCACGCCCGGAGGCAATAAAAGATTCTAATAGTCGGAGATTGTTAATAATTTAATGAGATTTCGCTCTTCGAGTCCAATTATTATACAGTCCCACGCAACATTAAGCCTTAGTCGGAAGCGTAACGATCATTGATATGCAAATTTGAGAATTAAATAACAGACGAAAACTATTGAACAACCGCTGCTGGGGCTCTGTGAGGAGCCATTTAACAAATTAGTAGGCAGATTGTTCAAAAAGTGCGAGAAATATAGGTATAAAGACATTGCAAATAAGCATTAACCTGTTCGCATCGGTACCCGATATATGCAGTGTAAGATTCCCTTATCGTTGACATCGGTATCCGTGATATATCGTTTTGCTACTTTCTTAGAATCGTTTTTTATGCATCATCTGATAGCTAACGGATACAAGAACCGATGTGATATATGAAAACAGACCAGATAGGTATATATATGCTTCAAATACTAGTTATATAATTTGTCGAGCCATAATGAAAGGGCCAATAAATGCCAATAATTACATATGAATTCGCTGTGTTCAATTAGTTTTTTCACAGATCACCATGGCCCTTCTCCTCTTCTCTCCTCACCACTTCTTCACTTCTATCTTCTTCTAGAACACCTGTATACCCGGAAGTCCACATGGGAACATAGATGGGCAAGAGCCCGCGAACTTGCATATACTGCGGCTGTAGTACTAGAGAAATATTTTACGATATCAAAAATCAGCGATTTTTAAGATAAGCCCGACGCTCTCAAAGCCAGGACATTTCTTTGCCTTTAATGGGTGGCTTAACCTAACAGAGGGCATATATAGAGTTCAGATTTGATAAAAATAATTTAAAAAATCAAGCTCTGTCGGGTTTTAGACCGACGGCATCTGAATGAAAAACAAATGCTTTATTATCATTGAACTATGCTGGTTTTTCTCTCTCTACAATTGCTTGTCTTTTTTGTATGTATTATTATTTTTAAGTTGCCCCTGATGATGAAAAGATGTTAACGAAACCGGTCGTCCAATAAATAATTAAAACTCTTTGGTTTGACAAAGTTAATTATTTCATGTGACAATAATTATTATCAGCAAAACAAGATATCCATAAAATAAAGGTCATCCTAAGTGCCACGGAGAGATCCATGCTCGGAGTGTCTCTAAGATAGAATCGGAAGCGAGCATATCCGAAAAAGAATTCAAGTAGTGTGAAGGATACCGAAAGAAAAGGCATACTCAAGTGGCAATAAGCAGGATACATCTGTCGAAGAGACTGTCTAAAGGGAAGAAAAATAATAGAGTTCATCATCCTTGAGAACAGGAGGCGAGTTCTGTACCTGGGAGTCTCTGCCATTTATTGTGAAGGCCTTCCTGAATTACTGCTAGTTCTTACGGTCCCTTGCTGTTACCAAACAACATAAAGGATATCGTTGGAATATAGCGCGCGATTAACGAAGCCGCAATCGAATATACTTCTACGTGTTCAGGGAATTCCTTAAGCCAAAAACACTAGCTCCAGATCACAGTATGATGATAAACGCCTTATAAAAATTTCACCAAAATTATATGAAGGAGTATGTTTCGCTGATTATTTATACAAGAAAGCGTATACTTATATAATACGAGTGTGAACAGTTAAAAAAGTGAGCAGCAACATAATGCAATAATTGCTGAAATTTACCGGCGTATTTGGCAACATCGAATATTGTTGCAATACAATGAGTGAACAAGCGCATACATAGGCGCTGCGAATTCTTCGTTCAACCACTTCACTTTCATACTTTCTATTGTTTTGAAACACTCATTACTCACTGCCAATGTAAGTGTTGTTAACACACACACGCACGCAGTACGCCAATAAACACAAATCTAATTTAAATTACGCCGCCGCTAATGATAATCATCATTGCTCGATTGTAATCGCCAGGCTAATTAAACGCTAATTATTCACGGACGCTGTAAATTATTGCGATTGCCATCTTTGGATACGTTATCAAAAAAACGCCGAGATAAGTAAACGATTTCACTTTTAATTTTTTAGAACATATTTCGTTATTTATAGTTTAAACATTCACTTTGAGATCCATTTAAAATATTCATTAGATAAATACGTCCTGCCTTGTTTTATTGATATCACACTGAACACTGCGGTTTCGCCTTCAGTAAAAGCTTCATTATTGCACAATGTATAAAAACATGATGATAGATCAAGCAAAGTAAATAATTTACTAAGTATGACAACAATATGAAAGTATGTAAGGAAGAAAGAAAGGGGGGATGGGTGGAACTTAAAAGAGTTATGGAAGGGGTTTAGACCTGTGTAAATTATAGTAAAGTAAGAACCATCTCAGAGAGGCGAGCCAAATGGATCGGTCACATCATGCGCCATGATGGTCTTCTTCACGACATTTTGGAAGGGATGGTTGAGGGTAGAAACTTCAGAGGGCGCCCTAGACGGGAGTATTTGCAGCAAATGCTCGAGGACATGATTTGTAGCTCTTATGCTGAGCTACAGAGGATTGCAGAGGATCGAGAAGAGTGGAGATCGAGATGCAAGATTTTTGTTGCTGCAAACCAATCCACCGGATTGATACTACGAAGAAGAAATTATCTAATAATGTTGTTATATTTAAAATATATATTTATATTTATTCTGTAAAATATTTACATTTATTAATTAAATTAACTGAAGAAGGTTAGTAAGTATTTATACATTGAATATATTTCGATTAATTTTTCTCCTTGATAACACATCGTTAGCGCGGTTTTCGTTAGATCACCAAAGTTAAGATACGTTAGGCGCTGGTCAAAACTTGGATGTCTGAACGGGTTGATCCCTTCTTAGGACCAAATGGTGCAGGACTCGAGCTTATTATCCAATCTATTTAAGAAATCCATTTAAAAAATCACCTAAAAATATGTGTCTTATACAATTGGCCACCGATTCTTCAAGTCTTCGGGTTTTTGGCCTGAAGATCGTCGGAAACCATATACGAGGAATATATCATAAAAGAAATATATAATCTGAATAAACCAACTCAAAACTAAATAAATTATTAATCCTGAAGAAGACCCCTGCAATGGCGGTCGAAATATTGGTTGAAAAAAGTTCACCACACACGGCTCAACCCAAAAGCCACAACATCAAATCTGGCCGTGAAAACCTAAGAAGTTATTTATTCATATACGAGGGTTATCCGTAGCATAAGATTCCCAGTGATTTTTCACAGTGTAATAAAAAAAAATTTCACAGTGTAAAAAACGTAATAAAACATGTTTAATTCCGTGAATGCGTAGATTTTTGCAGTGTTCAGACTTTTACCTATTTTTCTACAATAAAGCCACTGAGGTCAATGCATTTTCGCATGCGGTATGCGAGCTTTTGAATGTCCGAGTAAAAAATTCTGCCGCCAAGCCACGCAGATACCTGAGAACCGCTTCTTCCAGCTCTTCATAACAGCGCTTTTCAGGACCGTAGCGCCATGGGAACTTTATCTCGCACTAGCATGTCCCCAAATAGACTTCTAGATGAAGATATGTATTGTATTAGGACGTGGCATTGATAGCGACAACTGACAGTACTGTACAGCGGCAAATTGAGGTGTTTAAAAATGTTTAACGTAGATCTTCGTTGTATTGCAACACGAGAACGCGATACATCGCAAAAAAATTCGTAAAGTGTTTTATGCATGATTTTTGTAACGAATGATGCGATAAGAAAACCGAAATGCAGTCAGTGAGCGAAGGCCGATAGCGAAATTATCAAAGTGTTTCGACGGATTCTGCGGAGGCGGCGTTTGCCAGGGGTCGTGACGGTGGAAAGCCTGGCGTAAACTTTATCGGTAATCCCGCGCGACGTATGCGAGGAATAAACAAATTTTACAGCGAGCTCTGGGTTCTTATCGCTTGTGAAAGTGCCAAAAACAGGCTACACGGAACCCCGCCAAAAAGATTCTGGTTTAAAGGATAAAACAAGTAAAACGTTTACATGCATTTTCACATTTTACATGTAGAAAATATACCTAATGAATCGAATAACTTGAAATACATAAATCAATTAATAATAAATTAGAAATCGTAAGCAATTAAACAAGTTTCCTATTGAAAAATAACTTTTTAATAATAAATATAATGCACAATAATTTACCGTGCTATCATTTGAAGTTCAATAACTAATTACTTTAAAAAATAAAAAAATATGTCTGACAAAAATGTATTAAAATGTTTTATAATGCAACTTTTGACTACACCATTTGTCCCCCCCCCACTTTTTAACTCTTTTTATGAACCATATTAAAACAAGATTTAAATTTCTTTTAAGCACCTCGATCTCCACTCCTCTCGATCCTCTGCATTGCTCTTCAGCTCAGCATGAGCTAGAACTCATGTTCTCGAACACTTGCTGCTAATACTCCCGTCTGGATGCCCTTCATATCTCAACCATCCCTTCCACAATGTCGTGAAGAGGACCATCTTGGCGCATCATGTGACCGATCCATTGGGCTCGCCTCTCTGAGATGGTTCTTATATATTCTCATAAGACTACCAGAGTTCTATAATTGTCTCATTAGTAAAATCATTAAATTATTTTAACTGAAAGTAGCGCCATCGATTTTTAAAGTCAAATAAAGAACAAAAACAAAAAAATAACTTTCCTATTTCATAATGATTTCATATTGTGCTCTTTACAAAATAAACAACAAAAAAATAGAAATCGGAAGCAATTATAAATATAAAAAACAAAACAAAAAATATATAAAATGTTAATTACAGTAAATAATGATAAAACAAAATACTCTTGTTGTTGTTTTGCTATAATTATGATAGCTATTATCGATTCGCACAGGAACAAGGCCAAGGTCACAGGTTGACCATAACTGCAAAACAGTAATTAAGCGTTGATTAGAAAACGTTATCGGCTTAATTAATTTTTAATGAATTAGTCAGACATATTTTTTCTAGGGCAGTTGATATTCTAAGCCACCGCAAACGAATAAAAATACGCGATAACAAAGGCGTGATAAAATGTTTGCGGTGTTGGAAAAAAAAAACTTATTGTTTAAACATGATCACAGTTACATGTTTGCTATGTTTTAGTGATTTCGCGCATAATATAATAAACACTGGTGTATTCCCAAACTTGCTCTTATTTTTTTAAGAAAATTAAATATAATACTGGGATTAACTTAAAACTATATTTCAAATGTTGTTATCTTTCATCGGTTCTATCTTTCAACGGTTGTTCTCTTCCAAAAGCAAGCTCCATCAACATTCTTGGATTATCAATCTCGAATAATGTCAAATATTACGAGTCAATTAAAAATAAAGCCGGTCTCGCTTCCAAAAAACTAGGTGTGTTATATAATAGATCACGTCGGTATTTCAACGATAAACAACTTATTCTTCTATATAAAGGACAAATACGGCAGTCACTTTTGGATTGGAGCCCCAAAATACCTTCTAAGCTTAATTGACTAAAGAAGAGCAATTTGAATTCCGCGGATGAGACTTCAGATTTACTATAACCATCTGTCGGTATTCTCCTGTATGTGTTTACATAAACAAAAAGATCAATAGAAAATGATTACATTAAATGTTTTTGCAGGAACAAAGCGTCCCCTGTGTGCACTAAACAAGCGGGACATTTTTTATGTGGGCAACATCAACAATCCATTTAAGGGTGACCATTATTCGGTATCGGAGCGTACGGAATATATTTGTGTTTTATACAGTCCCGGTGAATTATACAAAAAAAGCAATTTAAGCCCAGCAAGTGGAGTGAAACGAACAAACGGCCGGGCATCAAACTTGAAAATGAACCAAAAAAGCAGCCACTCTTAACTATTGCGTGGCACAGAAACCATTAAAATATTTTTCATCTAGACCACATTGAATTGATTCAAAAATATTCCTAAGCCAATAAATAATGAAAAATTTAATTTAAAAAAATAAAAATATTTAGTACCACTTTTTCTTATTTATTGAAAGGTTTATACTCGTACGCATTTCATTCCCACATGGGTGATCAACGATAAATAAGTAATATAATTATGTAATATATATATACATACATATATATATATATATATATATATATATATATATATATATATATATATATATATATATATATATATATAAACATATATATTACATAAATATATTACTTATATATATTACATAATTTAATATATATATATATATGTGTGTGTGTATATGTAAAGAAAATTTTCAAAAGCTCCTTTTGGCCTTCATACAAAAAATTTTATTACAACTTCAACATCAAGTCGCTATCAGAAAATATTGTCCGATAGCAATAAAATTTATTATATGAGTTACTAGGACCAAACCACATAAAAATAGAGGGTGAGCCGATTTCATTTCGAAAAAATTATTTTCCCATACATAGCCTGGGACACCCTAATATATATATATTACATTTATATATATACCCACTATATGTCTGCATTGACTTTTATATAAATATATATATATATTTAATTATCAAAACTAACAATTTGGGTCCACATTTACGTTATTAGCCGGCGGGTATAGCTCAATGGTCAAAGCGTTTGCTTTGCAAGCCAAAGGTCGTAGGTTCGATCCCCGAAAAAAAAACGATATCTGAGCTCTAAAATACCCCCGATTGGTTGTGAATTTGATCCCTCACCCATAAAATGCCAGTCATAGCATATTAATCAAAATTGGCGGTAGACGAAAGTCGTCCCGTAAAGACCACCCATTGAAAGGAAATTCCTGTAATAATTAAGGATGGTGCGTGAATCTCGAGCTGTAGTATATAACGTTGGCGGATCAACACTCCACATGCAGCGCTTAGCCATATGCAGCATGGTAAGCGTCATAGAATTCCACAGATGAGACTTCAGAATAACTTTCACAATCTGTCGGTATTCTCCTGTATATGCTTACATAAAAAAACCAATTCGAATGTTCCAGCAGTTCAGATCTACTGTGCAGCGCACGAGAGAAAAAAAGAGAAAACACTGATGAAAGCTTAGCAATCGGGGGCAAGAATCAAATGAACCAGAGAGAAAGAGAAAAAAATACAAACATACATGGAGAAAAATGTGAGAGTGGGAGAAAGACTGCTCATTCCCGGAAAAGGACTCGTTTATTGCCAAGTCGGGGCTTAGCGGGAACTTAAAAACAGGAAAAAACACTTCCTCAACCCCTCGGTTCTAATCCCTGGAGCGACGGTCGGGACCCACGCGCCCACGAGGGCTTATGGAGGCTCTCGGGAAAAGGACTTATTGCTGGAAGAAACACACGGTCTAATCCACTTGAACATTTTTTTAAACTAATACGTAGGGTGCCATTTAAAACGATTCCATAACATATCCGTATTCGCTTCTCTAACTTTGTCATACGGTTTTAAGTCGCCATGGTTCTTGTACCATCGTATGTCAGCTCGGTCTCGCGGAGCTCCAACAAGTACATTTTATGTATAGTTCCCGACGGTCTTCGATTGATGTTTTAGTTGTGAGTTGGTGTCAGATTATCTTTTTTTACGAGCGTTATTGATATCGGTACGTGATTCTCCGGACCAATGAAATTTGAATATGTAGTTGCCATGGAAATATCAATAACGCTCGTAAAAAATAAAAAAATAAAAAAAAAAGATAATCTGACGCCAACTCACAACTAAATCATCAATCCTGAAAAATACCCCTGCAATGGCGGTCAAAATATTGGTCAAAAGAAATTCGCCACACATGGCTAAACCCAAAAGCCACAATAACTGAGTCTCCATTGCATAACTAGTCGCATAGTGATTGCATACAGTTATACCAAGAATTGTCTCGATTTGATTATTTAAACGTTTAATATTAACCAAAAAATAAACGTGTTTTCTGCTTCAAAAGCGAATGATTATATTTTTTTCAACGATTCATACAAGTATTTCTAGCTAAGTCTAGCTGAGATAAGCTCCCGACTGTGCCTTCATATAATACCTTACTCTCAGGCAGTTATTTCAGACAATCTTCTCCTTTTATGGTTCAGGCCTCCATACAAATGTGGACGCGGAACCTTAATATTTTCAAAAAAAGGTCGCAGAATCTCTTTCGCAGTGACTGAAGCTTTTGCGAATTAATTTCATACAAAACTCTTTTCGAGAAAAAAAAACTATGCTCAACGTTTAAAGTCACCGAACTATTAAATGCTCAATGTCGTATTATTTTCATGATTGTTAAGACAAAAACTATTTCATGATATGAGAACATAAAAGGATTTTTTTTAAACTTAAAACTATATCATAGCCTACTATGAGCTCTACACGAATCGTGCTTCTAGTTACAACAGTTAGTTACATAGTTAACACCTACATTCCACCGTTAAAATGCTAAAAATAAGTTATGTATATTACTGGATGTACAATCTATAAGATACGAGTGAAAAAAACTGTGATAACTGAGACATACTCGTATATGCTAAATTGCTAACTGGAAAATATATTAAATACTTAACCTAAGCAGGTCTAAACCCCTTCCTAAGCTCCATTAAGCAATAACGTCCTCTTCCTTACTTCCTTATACCTTCCTGTAATTACTATACTTTGTAGATTGTTTACTTGACTTCATCCATTAGTATGCTTATACACGTTCGGAACTGATGACGCTTTCACTGAAGGCGAAACCTCGATATTCCAGCAAGCGAATAAACAGTGCCCAATGTGATTCATGTTAAAACAAGGTACGAGTATTTATCTATTTAATAAATGAAATTGATCCCAGAGTTAATGCTGAAAACATAAATAACATCAATAGATAAATTTAAAATGTATCATTCGATACTTTATCAGTTCCGCAAAATTACAAATAGTAAATATCAGTATTTATACAGCGCTTTTTCTATAACCGAATGGTCATTCCAAAAGCCACTCCAAATAAAAAGGTGGTTCATGAATCTGCCTCTGAAGATGTCTCCGTTTTCAGGTCTCTTATAATTTTCAGCAACAAGTATTTATCAACAATGTTTTCATAGATTCTCTATTGCAAGATATAATGGTTGTGATGCGTTCAGCGTTTAAAAAATATACTACTAAGTGAAGAAACAATCATTAAATTACCAAGAAAAAGTATTTTACTTTCTACTTTTCATCATAATATGAAATGTAATACCTTTATTATGGTAATGGGTTAAATTGCCCAGTGGTCACCCATCGTATAACTCACTACCTAAACTTATCATTTACATATTCAGGGCGTTACGAAACTACACAGTCTGCGACCGAGATTGGTCGCAAAGAATCGATCTGGCTGAGTTCGTAAGAAATAATATAACAAAACGCCGTTAGATTTACATAATAGCACAGAGTGGCCCGAGTTATTGCCAAAATGGTCGCTGGAAAATAATGTGTGTAAATAACGCGGGGCAGCAGACATTCATGTTATGTTGATTACATTTTCGGTGACACATTATCGCTATTGAAGCAAATACTAGAAATTAAAAAAAAAAAATGTACAAATGGGAATTTAATAACGGGTTTAATCGCGGCATTACGTGATAGAAATAAATTCAAATTTGCATAACGTGAAGCTTTATTAAAGAAAATATATATTGAGCGTGAAATCTGAAGTATGCTGAAAGAAAGTGTCTGGAATCCTGAAATATATAAATATTCACGATAGTAATATTGACTTTCGTGTTGCATTAAAAGGTTAGAGAGCGAAATACGGGCAGTCCATCTATTACTTCTATAACTTCAATATCCGCTTCCTAGCTGGAGTCTTTCATCTTCTACTATATATATTCTTACCTGACCGAAGCGTATGGTCGTCACAAATTACCGTCCTAAAGTTGTTATGGTCTTCACTTCGAAACTAAGCCAAGTACATTCTATGTATAACTCTTGATAACCTTCAAGAACGGTTACGAATTGGAGGCCTGAAAAAAGAAGCTGTAGTTTATGCTTTCCTGCTCCATCCGAAGAACTTATACCTAAGTAAGTCCACCTTTGGTCTAAGAAACATTGGTAACTACAAAATGGCGCAACACTGTTGCCATCTGCCAATTTTCTTATTTCAGCCCAAGTCACGTCTACTCTGCGGGATACTCAAATACATAGTATCTAACACCCTCCAAAACGAGAGCCCGGGGACTTAAATAGTATTAAGAGGCAAATTTAGGCGTTTATCATGTTGGAAACAACAGGGTCAGATCCTGTCTGCCGGCGTTACTCCCGACCATCATCAGGTCTTCCTGGGTGCAGCTACTCGGACACAGCACACAGCCCAGAAGGTGTGACAGGGTCTGCTCCACGCCGCAGTCACATTCAGTCAGTCCGCTGTTATTAAGAAGATCGCATTAGGACAGTACTGTTTGTTCCTAAGGGGAGGTTTAACCCAAATACATTTTACAATAGACGAAAAAACGGAGATGAAATAAAGTGACACTGCTCTTTGGACAGCACATAAAAGATATATACCAAAACTATATATTATTTAAGCTGGAAAAACGTGTCTTAGTTTCGGAGACGTTTTCTTGGTGATCGCCAGAAATGGTAAAATAAGAAGTGCGCATGTTAAATTTTCACAATGTAGATATCGTACCAAGCAAGTGATTTGAAAGCATCTTCCATGTTTCTAAGAAAATCCCCGCCCACCGCATGAATTACGATAACCATCCGCCCTTGCGTCTTCCGCCTACGGACGGCATTTTCTTGACCGAGATGGGCGGCACGACCAGCGTCCGCCCGGGAAAGATAAAATCTCAGAAGTGAGGAAGAATCCCTGGTATAGACCAGGCGATTCTGGCCCATCCTTCAGTGCATAATCTATCGCCGTCTGCACAAAGAAAAGGTCGCTTTTCACAGTTCAATGAACGACGCCGCAATCTGAATTTTTGCCAGTTTGCAATACCACTTAATGTGCCAATCCCATGACATTTTTTAGTATTCTTGTAATATTATACGCAGTAGTATTCAGTTATATGTGTTAACACCCTTTTTAATTTTAGAAAATGACTTCACGTCGCCAGGATAGTTATTGGAACGCGTGGAGGAGGAATGAGGAGCAGACAAGCAACAAAAAGACGTTTTTAGAAGCACTTTGAAATATAATTAATTAAAAGATTTACAAACTTTCGGTCTGCTCGAGGCAGACAATGACGCGTTGTTAACGCCCCGAGCAGACAGACTGACGGCTGACAACTGAGCGCTCGTAGTCGGTTACACCCAGCGCTGAAATTTATCTAGTTGCGATGCACAGAACTACACCTATCAAACAAGCAATATGACGACACAGCGTGTCGAACGAGCGAACAAAAAAAGAGACGAAAGATCGCATAACGATGTTTTCGGCACCAGCCTGCAAGGGTTATATCGAGCTGATATAAATATGTATAGTTTGGCATCCTTTTCCATTTGAAACTGAGCGGGTTTTATAGCATTCAATTTAATAGTATTCCATGTATCAACTCGTCACTTTTATATATATTTTTGGAGCGAGTCCTTATTTTCATGATTGAATTGACAGTTCTGACAGTGGATTTCACTGGCACTATTACACGACGGGAATATATTTAGCGGTATAATTAACACAGAGAAATTAGGGTTGTCAAAAAGATAAGCGTTTTATATACCCACAAGAATTAAATAAGTAACAATTTCAAACTTTGTTTTAACATGGATCACACTGAGCACTGTTTCACTTGATGGAATACTGCAGTTTCGCGATATATAAAGGCTTCATCCGTACATTTATGCACATGGAACTGCAGTCTTCCAGAAACACATCTAAGATCTGCCATGGACTTAAATATGTTTTAGACAATATAAATAACATTGATGTTACTATATATTACCGAAGAAATGCGTAAGGCAATCAACCAACCGTCCCACTGCTTGTATAACCAGCTACCTCCAAAACCTAGACTGAAGTACAGAAGCAGCTTTCTGAGATCCATACAACCTTTCACATCCAGCCCTGAAACTAAGAGACTCTAGCTCTGGCAACAAATCGCAACAAATCGCATCAGAAGATTTTATTACCCCAAAAGAAAGCCTCCCAACAGGCAAAAACCTTAACTGGCAGACCTGGAAACCCTAAACAGATTAAGTATCGGAGTGAGTAGAACAAAGAATGCATCAAAAGAGAGAATCACTGCTGTGTGACTGTGGAAACCTGCAGACCGGTTTACACCTAAAATCATGGTCTATGTGCTCTTATAGCTGCACACCCTAAGATCTAATGATGGGCAGAACACGAATCATCGATGTTGCTAGATATTAGGTGGAAAAAACGTCGCTGATACGAAGAAGAAGGCCAGATTGAGCACAAAAAAGAAGATGCGATATTTTTTTTACTTACAAAGCAATGATGAATATAAGTTGTTGAGTAGCGGCAGTTTTGTTTGGACTCGGATGTCCCAATTACGCGTCCTCAGGTGGGTCAGCCGGAACGTGTTTGGCCGCTCTTCTTCTCGGGCCAGGTGAGTACGCGCGGCCGACATTCGAGTCCCAAACCTGTCCTTAATTTATTCGGCGACAAAGGTGATGAATGGACGACGCGTGCACGGTAGCCGTTTTATGCAACGTGCGTACTTTGAGATTCCGACGCACTTAGCGCGTAATTCGAGGCGCAAAAAAACCTACACGTGATGCTCCACGAAAATGAAAAAAAGTATCTGCCCAATACTTTCAATCTCTTTCTTTAGCCTCGCCATTTCCCATCATTTGGGGTCGGCTCTCCTTGTGCACATTCGCCAAGTCTGTCTGTCCTGCATTGCATTCTCGGTCAAAATTAGGGTTTAAAATCCTTCTTTACAGTTGCAGTCCAGGTTGCTTGTGGTCTTCCAGGTCTTCTTCTCAGCGTGGGTATGTTGAGGGCTCTCTTCGCCATGTGGTCCTCATCTCTCCGTGTCACATGCCCATACCATCTTAGGCGGTTTTCCCTTATCTTTTCAGTAATGGTGGCCATCCGACCCAATGCTAGTATTTAAAATAATTGGGTATATTTTGACAAGTCGCTACCTGTCACGTGAGTTATTAATATATTATTATTATATTTTATAATTAGTCATATATGTGGGCGCTAGAATAACTTCGGCGCGGTGACTGTCACTACTGCCGGCCGTCTCAGTCAAATTCAGCTCGGAACCTGTGAGGTACACGGCATTGTCTGTCCCGGGCAGAGGACAATATTTTATCAGTTCTTTTATCTACAATAAATTTAGATATTTATTTATTTCTTGGCCAGAACCGCAGTTCCAAGATACAAAGAATAATAAACATAGAATACATTTAAACATACAATACATACAAAAGAGAAGAAAAAAACATAAAAGAAGAAGAAGATGACACGTGTCAAAGATCATAGACAAAAGGATCGAGGTGTGGTGGTAGGCCATTTAAGAGCGCCATTGCCGTTGTACTAAATTGAGTGCTCGAAGCTCCACAAGTATCAACTGGGATCAAAAACAATGGATGGCTGCGAGCACGGGTTTACTTATCTGAAACGTAGAATTTAAAACATTCAAGAATCTCAGGGTTGCGAATTGCACCGCGAAGAAAAAGGCATGAATGTTTCAGAGCAGCAATTTTCCTCCGGGACTCGAACATAACGAATGGAAAGACGTATGCTTCTCGACGAGTTCTTTGCTTTGGCGACCTGGTCTTCATACAACCATCGTGCGTCCTGATGACGATCCCGGACCAGCCCCCATAGTAGCCTATATGTAAAAGGGGGTCAATTAATATATTCAAATTAGATTAACACTGATTTATGTTTTTTTCGGCAGCTAAGCAGCTTAGACACTTGATAACCTAAAATAGTGACAAAAACTAAAAAAAATACAACTAAAAAACTCCAAACAGCGGAATTGTGAAATTAAAAAAACTTTTTATATCACACAGCGATAGTAACGATTCAACATAAGTTACGAGTTAATACGACATGCATATAATGAGGTACCCATTCAGGTGGATGGGATGCAATGTCCATTGAAGCCACATAAACTCCATTTAGCAAAATTTATGGACAGGGAAGATTGCCATTGGTTCACCGCGACTGGTCGTTGGCGACCGCAATGCAGTTGGCAATCGTCCGTGATAATAAATTGCCCGGAGCAGTGGAGTTTTTTTTATGTAAACACATACAGGAGAATACCGACAGATGGTGAAAGTGATTTTGAAGTCTCATTTGTGGAATTCTACGACACTTAGGTAAGGACTTCATGTGGAGTGTTGATTCGCCAACGTCATTCAATTCAATTCTTTATTTTTTTCCTTCAATAACATTACAAAATATTTTACATTTTAATTCATTATTGAGGTACTAACATGTAAGTGTGGCGTTGTAAATATATTGACACATTTAGTGTCAATGACCTCACACTCAGAACAAGTGTCGGGATACTCAACGCAAATAGTTGGACTTGTAACAACAAAAATCATGTCATAAGTATATCATGGTTGACACACAAATAACACGGCATTATTGTTACAAAATCAAACGTCCAACATTTCGTATCCGTCCACACCAGCACTGAATCTGAAGCAATATTACACTAAATATGTCAATATCTTCACTCAAGTTGGTTTCAACCACTGTTCACTGCGATTCTTTCATAGACTACAGCTCGACATTCACGCATCATAATTATTATTACAGGAATTCACTATGAATACGTGGTTTTCGTGGACGACTTTCATCCACCACCAACTTTGATTATAAGGCTATAAATGTTATTTTCCGGATGAGGGATCAAATTCACACCAACCGGGGTATTTTAGAGCTCGGAAATCGATCAAAAATATTATTTTTATTACTTTCGGTCGGGGATCGAACCCACGACCTTCGGCTTGCCAAGCAAACGCTTTAACTACTGAGCTTTACCCGTAGAGGCAACTTCTGCTGGTTCAGTCGAATCGGACAACAAAAGAATCGAACACTTTCTCTTCATTCTATGTGCCACGCCCGGAGTATCTCCATAAAGCCGCTATAGTACGGACCGTTTGCAGAAACTTGGCACATACATCGCACAAATGCAAGCGTATTTTTATTATTATATACATTGATATCAGCTTGATATAGCTCCTTTAGGTTGATGCCGTAAAGCCTCTAAAAACGATCTTTTGTCTTTTATTTTCGTTCGTTCGCCTGACATGCACATCTAATAATGTTAGTTTTAATTATATAAAATTAGACGGCGTTTGCATACGCCATTTTATTTGTTATGACAGTTGCTCCATTTCATGTTGGTGCAACTGTCATCTTTAATTTGCTTTTTTGCCGCGACTGTCATGAGGCGCTAGATGTCAGTGTTCGGCAGTTGTCAGTTGACTTTTCGAGCGGTGTGGCGATGCCATATCGGTCGGACAAGAAAGCAAGTCTTAATTTTAAATAAACGAGAATTGCGCTTCGAAAACAAGTTATTTGTATTGTTAACCTGCTCCTGCATCCTGTCACCCAGTAATAAGATACCCAACTTAGAGACGAGGATATCAACTTTTATGACTGTAATTAAGTTTCGCTTATAAATATAAATAAAAATACAAAATTAATACTCGCAAAAACAAGCTTATACTGTTATGATTATTAAAATATAGCAAAATCCCCGTATACACCTGAGTAAAAAATATTTTTAATACTAATTAATATCTACATTTTGTGATTAAAGTATTTTAACTTTTATATAAGTCGCATTACGGCCGGCCCGGCATGTCATTCCTCCTGGGCCGGAAGTTTGTAAAGCTTATCGTAAATATATGTCAAAGTGCTTCTGAAAAAGTCTGTGTGTTATTAATCTGCTCCTTATCCTGCCACCACGCGACTGAATAACAACCTTTGAAAGAGAGGAGGATGAGTATACTACAGCGTGTCCCGAACCGCCTTCTCTGGTTACCCATTGCTAACCACGAAGTACGTGAGAAAGGATTAGGAAATGGTATTGAGAAATGGATTCTGCAGAATGGCAGACATCAGTTAGGGTTATACAATATTTGAGATGGAAAATTAACACTAGAAAAAGCTCTCATTTGGTCGTCAAAAAAACATACACTACTGTTTAAATTATTAGATATTTTAACGATCGCGATTGTGCAGTCGTTCCGCGACACGGATTTATCAATTACGTCATTTTCATTAAATAAATCTGCATCGGACTGAGGAGATTTGAATTCGCAACGAAACGTTCGAATAAAAAGTCGCGGCCGTGAGCAGCGTTCCGTGCTGATGATAAAAGCCTGATGATGAGGAGGCAAATGCCGAGATGCGACAGAGGTCCTCGAAAAAACCCCGGATCTGGTGGTTTCCCCGAGTGCAAAAAAATGAAAAACTTCAGCTGAACGAACAAATAACGGTAATTATTATTTATATTTTCAGCATTCACTTTAGTATTTTATGTTTTCAGCATTCACTTTGAGATCCATTATAAATAATAAATATTTATTTATTTACCTTGTTTTCACGTTGGACATGGCCTCTATTTTGGAGACTGCAGTTTCGTCTAACTCGAAGCCTTGTAAAGATGAACAAGAGAATGATTTAGGTATGTCCTTACATCCTTCCAACACTATCTGTCTCTAAAAGTCCAAATTTTTACGTCTGAACTACAAATTTTTACTATCTGTCTCTCTCTCTTATCATTTCCTGATTTACACAACAACCCCTACCCCCTCTCCTACATAAATGTATTCGGCCACTTACGAAAGTATCATGCAGCTCAGTTGTCTCTTGATAGTGATGGATTGAGGAAGGCTACGAGTTATTCAACACTACAGTCTCTTAAACAGTGACCATACCCAACGTGATCCATGTAAAAAACAAGGTAAATAAATAAATATTTATTACTTCCAATAAGCTTTAGATTCTTTAGCTGTTTTCTCTTCATACCTTAATTTTAAAAATATTTATATACTTGTATATACAGTTTCCGACGGTTTTTCAGGAGTATGGAATTTAGAAAAATTATCATCGAAGGAAATTATATTAATTTGATATTAAATTTAAGCGTACAATGTGAAGAAAAAAAAGCTATTTATAATGTCCATAGCGAATCTCTTGAGTAAACAAAAACCATTTATCTCATGGTTGTTGAAAAAACAGCTTGTAAGGGAAATTTCAAATGGATGGAAATGATAAATTTCACCGTTTCTTCACCTTCCACGAAGTATAAGAATTGCTAATATCAAGGATAGAAATCTAAACAACCTAAGCCGAGTAAGAGAACCTTTTGATTTCTTAGAACGAAATTGTTGAACATTAGGTAATGGAAAAGGCAAATAATGTTCAGCAGAATAAAAATATTGCAATATTTTGCTTCGCTGAAAAACTGGAACATACTTGTGAAATTCCGGTTAAGAATGACTGCAATATATTGTAAACCAATATTGATTTATTTCGGTTCGGGTCAAACGTAAAATATTCATTCGAATTTATCCTTTCATTATGCGAGTATTATTTTCGAATAATTTTCAGGCCCCGGGTGAATCGGTCGCGAACTGTTTACACACTAAAGTATTGGCAAAATCGGCAATGCAAATAAATCACGATGGCGTGGGTGGGCGTAAAATGGAATTCATAATACGTATTACTATTATTCGCTGTTATAATCGCCAGCTCTATTTTATTTCTTTCAATACTCGTTTCATTGCGAATGCTTATTCCTACCCAGTACCATCTTGAGACCCCGCGGCGCCCTAGAGCAATTTATTTCTAGCGCCCCATATTCTCAAAAAAAAAAAAAAAAACTAATATTTTCAAAAATCTAAGAAAGATTGGTTGCTCTCGGCGCCCCTAGCTTATTTAACGCCCGGGGTCACCGACCCATTTGCCACCCCCTAAAACCGGCACTGTTGCTACCACAGATTGACACTACACAGTTATCTCTATTTCTCTTAGTATCCACGTTCCAAGTCATCTTTATACCGCGAAATTCGTTAATTACATACTATTTGCTGACGCTTTTTAAAGCCTTCTGTCTTTCTTTCTACGCGTGCGTCCTGTGGGCTGGCTATACTCAGAAGGTCTACAGTGCACTACGGGTCTATTATAACAACGCCTTCCGAATGTTGTTGGGTCTGCCGCGATACTGCAGTGCCTCAGGCATGTTTTGACGGAGGCGCGAGTGGATGGCTTCCATGTCATAATAAGGAAGCGTTGCGCTTCGCGGCAGTCCCAACGCAATGGTCGCTGTGTAGGCGAATAGGTGGGACTCCCGGTTGGAAGGGCACTGGATTCGCCTTCTCGTTGCCATCCAGCGGTGATCCGGTGCTCCACTCATTGAGAGTCAGTAGTTGTTAAAATTGATAAATGTTATTTATTACCTTGTATTTTCTATTTATATGTATGAAATTGTAATTTGTTATGGCTCTGGTGGCTGAATAATTAAAATTATTATTATTATTAATTTTTTAAACGGACAATATATTTTCAAAAAAAAAATATGTACGCAAGATTAGATAGCAGTACTTTTATAGAAATAAAATATTACCTAAAAAGAGGGGTTATATTCGTAATGATTCGTGATTAGCTTAGACCAGTCGAACCCCTCGCTTCGTATTAGCGAACACCCGATGCCTTTTGATTTAAAATATGGGGTCCGGAGGAATCCCATTAGCGTAAGCAAGTAAAAAATCTGCTTTCATTACATTACTTATTAAAGTAATGAAAGGAATCAAACTCCATAAAATAGGATCAGTTAAGAAGGGTGAAAATCTCAAAATATATACTAAATTGACTTACAGACGAATATCAGCCAAATTTTACAAGTACATACTATTTTCTTTAGGTTAGGTGTACCCATTGAATATACCCTAGTAGAAATATATTACCGATATAAATATCGTATCTACCTATTGCTGAGTGAATATATCTTCTTCATTGATTGCAAATCTGTATTGTTTAAGACCTCAACCAATTCTTTCATGAAGTATTAGAGATATTGCACGCCTATACCGTTGTCGGCCTATCTTTAAGCGTCCAGTTCTTGGTCTCTATTCCTTAATTTTACTTCCCTGCATGCCATCTTCTCGTCTGGATACTTGGCCGGACCGTTCCCATTTTCTCTGCGTTTACTACTACTTACGCTATATTGACATGTAAAATTCAACTCCAAATAAATAAATTCCCCATATAAATAGCGGATATGTCTTATCAAGGAGGTTATCAGGCTGTTTAACCCTTTCATTACGGCTCGGTGGAATACAAATTATACTGTTAATCATAGAACTAGTATTTGAAGCATAAATGTACTTATCTGGTCTATTTTCATATAAAACATTGGTTCTTGTATCCTTTAGCTATAAGATGATGAAAAAAAACTATTCTAAGAAAGTAGCAAAACGATATATCACGGCTACCCATTTCGACAGTAAGGGAATCTTACACGGCATATATCGGGTACCGATGCGTACAGGTTAATGAACTTAATGTGATTTTACATGTAAAATACAACACCAAAATAGAAAATCGAATGCAAATATGATGTTGTAAAATTGAACAAAATTAAGTATTGGGCGGTCTACGAAACTCCATGAAAGCTACGTTTTAATGTTATAAATATAATTTATTAAGATATTTAATAAGACGACAGTAAAATACGCTTTATGATAAATAATTCAACACCTGTTCATACGACAATAAAACTATATATACTGACATGAACATGATGTAGTCCTTGCTAACCGTTACTGAAAACCTCGATATACAATCTTTCGTCTCTTATTCCTGGTCGCTTGTCGTGCATTTATATGCGCCATGTTGTCATTTTGGACGGGTGCGCTAACGGGTGTGTTAGTTATAAACACCACCGCTCGTGGCGCGGTCGAAAGCCGAGACCGAGCGCGGAGATCGGTAGTCGGTCCCCACCCTTTAGCGAGACAAGGTCGTATTACGGCCAGCGGTATGTTTCCGCTTGGCCGGAAGCTTGTAAAGTTTTAACGTACATATGACAATGAGCTTCTAAAATAATGTCTTTATTTGCTGACCTGCTCGTCATCCTGCCCTCACGCGACGGAATAACACCCCTTTTGAGAGAGGAGGATGTTAATACAATAAAAGAACAAGTAGAGGAGCAAAAAGCGCAAAGCTACTGTACTATGAAAATGATCCGGCCGATGTTCAATATAACCAAATCAAAACGCCCCTGTTGCAAATATTTACATGGCGGGTCGCATTCTGCATAAAGAATGAGAGGAATCATAAATAGTAGATGGAGAGAATTAAGAATACGAATACGTCATATGTCTGAACTCCCGCGGGGATAATAACGGTGGGAGCGTGGCTTTATATTATAGGGTTCTCAGAAATAAGGGCACTCGTCTATGTACTCAGCTACAGTAGCGTAAAGCGAAAAGTAAAGGACATTTTCAAAATATATGATAAGTTTCCTTTATAGCTGGAGATTATATCAATACAAGTACCAACGATCGATGTAACAACAATTTCTTTATTTCGTTTCAAAAAAGGATACGACTAATATGTTTCGTTGCATATACGAGTATGTATCGTATTGCTGTAGTCAGTTTTGTTAACCCTTTCGTTACGGCTCGGTGGAATACAAATTGTACTGTCAATACGGCGTGAATTTTTCAAACCATTTTTTTTGCTTAACACTAGTATTTCAAGCATAATTGTACTTATCTGGTCTATTTTCGTATATCAAATTGGTTATTGTATCCTTAAGCTATCAGATGATGCATAAAAAACTATTATATTTAACAAACGTTCATTATGTAACTCCATACATGTGGTGGCATTGACACATGTGGTTTACAGAAAAATCGCTCCTGTGACGAAACCTGACGATATTTATTTACATGCTTTACAGATTCCTGTAAAGAATACATGTAGGTTGATAAAGGCAATGACTGCAGTTTCAAGTTCCTACCGTAGAGGAGTACTGAAAGTAGATAAACCATATATCACGGCTGCCGATGTCAACGGTTAGATAACCTTAGACGGCATATATCGACAACCAATGCGAAAGGGTTAATGTATCGTTGAATGCCGGGCGGCACAATCCAGTGGTAAGAGCGTTTGTTTGTTATTCAGATACTGTTGGTTCAAAACCCGACCGAGCTAGATTTTAAAAAAATTTATATCTTAGCTCTATATATGCCCCCAGTAGGGTTGAGCCACCCCTTAAAGACAAGAAAATTGTTCAGTACTTGGAAGTGTCAGGCTGAACACCCAAATTCGCAAGCTCTTGTCCTGAAGGCTCCTGGGAACCATTTACAGGTATGTTTCCATGTGGACCTACGGGTATACAGGTGATTTATGACAGGATATAGACAATCCGTACTTACAAAAGTGTACGTAAAAACGGAAATTTGCGGTGTCCATGCTCCAAATATGGAGCGGATATGGTAAAAAAAACATTCAAATATCACAAGCTTGGGACGGGAGGTAGTCCTAGCACGGTCTTTGGCAATCGTGCTTTCAGCTACGCGGCACCAACGGCCTGGAGCTCGCTGCTGGAATGCATAATATAACATCCTTCAGAAGCAGACTCAAGACCCACCTTTTTACTCAGAGAGGCAAATAAGCTATTTTTGAATGACCATTCGGTCATAAAAAAGCGCTAATACTGATAAAATAATAATAATAAGCTTAAAAGCATTAATTAATTATCCTAAAAATATAAAATCCTTTTAAACTTAATGGTCGTTCCCGGACGCTTCGTTTTGTAATAATAGAAAAGTGTGGTGTATTTTTGGTCTACCATAGCCACTGTAAATATGCAGACAATCTCCCCTTACTGAAAGGAAAAATGACTAAGCGAGTTTTCAAATATATCCCCACAGATTAAAAAGAATATTAAAATTCCGTACAACAGAATGGCTGCATGAAAATGCATTTTTATGATTTATTACTTGGACTTAAATAGAATTAAAAGTATATCGAATTGCATATTTTTTAATCAACTTACAAAAATCGAAGCAGTGTGAGTTGTTCCCTGAAGATACGCAGAATGTTTGAATAAATCTATTATACCTGTAAACAAAAAGAAATACAAGAATTAGTATCATTTCATATAATCTCTTTAGCCTCGCCATTTCCCATCATCTGGGGTCGGCTCTCCTTGTCTGCCTGTTCTGCGTTGCATTTTCAATCAAGCCTAGAGTTTTCAGATCCTTGTCTACAGTTGCAGCCCAGATTACCTATGGTCTTCCAGGTCTTCTTCTCAGCGTGGGTATGTTGAGGGCTTTCTTCACCATGTGGTTCTGATCTCTCCGTGTCATATGCCCATACCATATTAGGCGGTTTTCCTTTATCATTTCATATAATTATATTTCAAATTCACGCGTTTTTTTTTTAAATACACTGATACAATTAAAATCTGTATTTTTTTGTAGTAAATCCGAAGTTACTTTCAGATAAGCATCATGTCTCACAGCCGTACATCAAGATGCTCCCAACAAAAATTGCTTGCAGAACTTTAAATTAATATGTTTTGAGTCAAAGATTATTGTGTCAATAAATATGGAATAATTTTTACAATTAAATTACTCGATATATTCTTTCACAATGAATCTGGGAGAACTGTTGACTTTTTTTTTTCAAGGAAATACAGCAAAATTTTCCACATCTGCAAACCGGAGTCTTTTTTTATTATGGCGATCCTCTCCATTTTGTATGTCAAATTGATAAAATGGCGAGAAAGCGAAGCCTTCACAAGTCGACGTGACTCTATTGACGATTCAACAATACCGGAAAAATTCCAAAGCAGACGGTGCGCTTTGAAAACTTTTTGACAAGTGTCTCTCGCACGTGCTCGTGCAGCGGCGAGACGATTATTCGGAATTGGAATCTCTCCTTGTAATATACCTGTATGATAGTAGTATCAACATTATTCCATATCCGCTCCCCAACAGCTGCCATGGTTCTCAGCTCGTCAGCTCTGCCTAGTACATTACATTTAAGAGTATATATTTTTATTTTTAAATATTTATTGGAATATTATTTTATTATTTCAATATTCTAATCTACTTTTATAGATCATTGACTATATTACAATATTAAAAGTAATTAAATATACATATACTATGCATAAAATTCTTTAAACGAGTCAATTCATTCAGAAAAAATATCGGCAGGAGCGGGATGCGAACCGCGGACCTTTGGAACCAACCATTTTGCCCAGGTATTTATACCGCTCGGCCACCGTGGCCATTTCTTCCGCCTGAGCTGACTCGCTTTGAACTTCTATATATGTCATTGTTATCATCGTATGATAGATGTCGCTATAGTATATATTCAATGTATGTATATTTTTTTTTTTTATTATTCAATCAGACTGCATTTATTCACAAGCTTAATATTATTACTTTCCGAGGGTCTATTTATTTTAGTAAGTACCACTCGGGTCTCAAACCGAACTATAGATTGAATGGATGAAAAATGACTACTTATAGGTCCATCGCGGACTTTATAATCAATCATTTCATGAATGAATTGACTTGTTTAAAGAATTTTATGTATAGTATATGTATATTTAATTACTTTTAAGAGTATAGTTCCCAACAGCTTTCGAAGACAAAATTATCCTAGACGCCTGAAGAAATGTCTGCTGTTATGTATTCTCAGTTGGAAGATTGCCTTGTTTATTCCTTTAACTCGTCATTATTTCATATTTAAACGAAAATATATGTACTTCTGTAGAGCTTATGCTGAGCTGAAAAGAGTTGCGGAGGACCGAGAGGAATGGAGATCGAGATGCAAGATTCTGTTGCTGCAAACCAATCCACCGGATTGATACTACGAAGAAGATATGTACTTCTGGAAAAGTATACGTGTTTTAATTTTTTGTATTTTAATTACGATTTATAATTATTGCGTAATTGAAGTGGTAAATTCTGGATTACAACCATAATTAATGTACATCTTGGCCACAAAACACAAAAAGTTTTTTTTATTCTCAAACGTTAATATTATATTAAACGCAAAGTATATAACGTTAATTTGAGATTTTTCTCCCTCATGTAAAAGTTTTTTTGACTCCAAACGAATGCAACACCCCGCGTCACGTTCGCAAAAGAGATTTCCAAATTGGCAGGGGGAAAGGCGGCAGATTCAGTGAGCTCCGGCAGAGTATTGAAAATGAGAATAAATTCGAGTGGGGAAAAGTTCAATCGATGACGTAAATACGTGAAAAGTTCAACGTCATAATCCGATAGAAGCGTCATAATCCAATTTGGCAAAAGAAAAAAAGTTTGCGTAAAAAATATTATTACGATTTTAATGACGTAATCACGTTAAAATGTTTTCGTCGTAAAAAAGACCTTATTTTTCTTACTTTGGCACGTACTCAGTATGTCGACAGGGAGAAGAGTAACCGCCACAACATAATCCTGCATCTCGATCTCCATTCCTCTCGGTCCTTCGCAACCCTCTTCAGCACAGCATAAGAGCTACAACTCATGTCTTCGAACACTTGCTGCAAATACTCTCGATTAGAGCGCCCTCTACAGTTTCTACCCTCAACCATCCCTTCCACAATGCCGTGAAGAAGAGCATCGTGGCGCATGATGTGACCGATCCATCGGGCTTGCCTCTCTGAGGTGGTTCTTACTAGGTGCCTATCTTCCTTGATTATCCTGAGAACCTCATTGTTCGTGACGTGGTCTCTCCGGGAAATTCCGAGAATTCTTCTGTATGACCACATCTCAAAGGCCTCTAGTCTTTTTTTTATCACTTTCAGATAAGCACCATGTCTCACAGCCGTACGTCAATATGCTCCAAGCAAATGTTTTGGCAAGTTCCTTGCGAAGCCTTTAATTAATATTCTTTGACTCAAGATTTTTTATTGAAAGCTAGCCTTGCTTGATGCATGCGACTGTTGACTTTTCTTTTTGTTCTGCCAACCCAGGTGATTACTTCCAAGACGTACTTCCAAGGTATACAAACCCTTTGCATCTTTAAGGGGTACATATAGCCACTACCAACACTTGACATCCTCATCAGTTCCGTGGCTTACTTGGAGGTTGATACGAGTATTATGACAAGAATAATAAAGTTTCAAAAATACAACTCGGGTAATTAAATGATGATTTCATACTGCCGAATCCTCAAGTACTAAAAATATATTATCCGCTTATCCCGGATATAGACTTGTTCGTACAAAGGATCGAGAACAGAATTAGACTGGGAACCCATTGACATTTATTCTCAACAGACCTTATAATGCGGCATCTCTCAGGCGTGAATTCACTCGACTTTAATGACCATCTGTGACCAGCTTCAGTGTTTCATCATTCAGCCCAGCTGCAAGGAGTTCTACATTTCAATATTTATGAGGTTCCTAACGTAATTCTAAAAAAGCATTTTCCATTAATGAAAATCTTTTATAATACTTCTAGCATTCATTGTGAAATCTAATAAATACTCGTATATAATTGTTTTTTTAACCTGATTTCACCCTTTCATTACGACTCGGTTTGAATACAAATTATACTGTCAATTATAAAACTAGTATTTGAAGCATAAATGTACTTATCTGGTCTATTTTGGTTACATATTACATATTGGTTCTTGTATCCTTTAGCTATTAGATGATGCATAAAAAACTATTCTAAGAAAGTAGCAAAACGATATATAAACGTCACCGATGTCAACGGTCGGGGAATCTTATGACGGCATATGCCGACAACCGATGCGAAAGGGTTAACATGACTCACGTTGAGCGTTGTTTACGAAACCGCGGTGTTCGTTTATGTGATTAACAGCGTTCAACATAGGCCATATTAGACGAAAACAAGAAAAATACTATTTTATATGATTTACTAAAGGTTTTTAAAATGTTTTAATAGAATTTCAAAGCAATAGAAATGATTCGACATTTTTTAAGTACAAGTAAAATAATATAAAATGGTTTTCTACATGCCAATTGTTATATGAATTTTAATGAAAAAAATAACAAATTAAAATTATTTACTTTGATTTCAGATTTACTTTTATGCTATTATACACGTTTCGGACTCATCACTTAAAAACAAATGTGCACTCAAACTAAATATTCTAAATTTGTTTAAGCCCAGAAGTAGGCGACGTCGATGGCGTTACTCCCGGCCATCATCAGGTCTTCCTGGGTGCAGCTACTCGGACACAGCGCACACTCCAGAAGGTGTGACAGGGTCTGCTCCACGCCGCAGTCACATTCGTCACATTCAGTCGGCCCGTTGTAAGACTGCCGTTGTAAGACGGCTTTCATTTGTGTCCTCGTCTTGCACACTCCGGCCCGAAGTCTGTTAAGGGACCTCAGTATATTTCACCCCTGGTTGTGTCCAGGGGCTAGGTCCTCTTTCGTGGCAGTCTAAGTATTCCCCTCAGTTGCGCCTATCCACATGCTCAGCCGCAGGGTGGCCTCAGGTATCACCAGTCAGTTGATAACATTAACGTTATTAAACATAAGTAGCAAAAATCGTAAGTATAATAATAACAATATACTATAATAGTATATATGAAGATCAGTTAGCTAAATACGATTTTCTCATAATATTTGCATGAAACATAAATATTATGTTTTATACGTAGCCAAGTACAATTTAAGGATGAAATTATAGTAAAGTAATATCTACTTGTTTCAATTCATAAGCAAGTGTAAATAAATAAACGGAGATGAACTGAGTCTACGTTGTCAAATATAATAAGACACGCATAATACGTATAAAATTGCGAAATATTGCCAGTCTGAGACACGGCGTGGGTCAACAAGATACGCAATATCAAGACCTTACTCGAGTACTTTGAATACTGTAATGTTAACTTTGCGCCCTTCGCAAAACAATATTTACTTACAAGTATCTTCAAAGCTCAATGTCACATCGAAACGTGAAACTTTTCAAATATATAAATTATAAAGCGCGCAATATACAAGACTCAGAGTTGTAGAACGATCAATAGACTACATTTTAGTAATTAAATACGTGCATACAATAAATAAAATTCATGCATCAATTATTTCAGAAAAAAAATATCGGCAGATGCGGGATTCAAACCCCGAGCCTTGCAACCTTAGCTCTTATTCTACACACCATACAGTCGTATATACGTACATATATACATACAGAGTAGATACGCGAAAGTTTATGTATTTATATACCATTGTAAGCATCGTATAACGATAGATGTCTCTATAGTATATATTCAGAGTATGTATATTATTATTTTTATGATTCAATCAGTCAACATTTATTCACAAGCTTTTTATATTATTATTAGTTATCGACAGTCTATTTATTTTAGTAAGTACCACTCGGGTCTTGAACCGAACTATAGACTGAATGGATGACAACAACTTCTTGTATATCTTACGGGGACATTACAACCAGTCTACATTTTAGTTGTGTGACTAGAACATAAAACATGCGAAGCAAAACATTATCAAGGAAAATAATATGAGTACTGAAATAAGTGTGTAAAAGGGTTCATTACTGCAGTTAGTCGTCGGCCATTGAGCATCATGATATCAATGATACAACACATGATATATTTCACGTAAGAGAGGCCCAATTCAGACAAGAACTCCAAGAGTTTCTTTGGAGGGATTTTTTTTTTTTTAATGTAAACGCATGCAGGAGAGCACAACCGGTCAAGACCAGTGCACTCTATGACGCTCAGCCAGGGAGGCTGGACGCTGCATGCGGGAAACGTGTGTTGTGTTCGTGTTTGTGTGTGGGTTGGGGAGATTGCAAGTGTATATTTATCTGTTTCTTGAAGAGATCCAGATTGTAGGAAGGAGGAAACTCAGACGCTGGAAGAGCATTCCATAGCTTACCGGTGGCATTAAGGAAGGAACTTTGGAAGCTGCCAGTTCTTGGTCGACATATATTAACCGTGTATGGATGTTCGGCAAGTGTAAGACGAGTTTGTCGGCTGTGAGTGGGTGCAGGAGGAATTAGTTCTTTAAGTTCCGAAGAGCAGCGACCGTGGTAATAACGGTAGAAAAGACTAAGAGAACCAACCTTACGTCTGTGTTCCATTGATTGTAGATTAGATGTAAGGGTGTTATTGTTTATCAAACGAATTGCTCTTCTTTGAACTGAGTCAATTAAGTTTAGAAGGTATTTTGGGGCTCCAATCCAAAGGTGACTGCCGTATTCAAGGATAGGTCGGATTTGTCCTTTTTATAGAAGAAGAAGTTGTTTATCGTTGAAATACCGACGTGATCTATATAATACACCTAGTTTTTTGGAAGCGAGACCGGCTTTACACTTAATTGACTCGTAATATTTGACATTATTCGATATTGATAATCTTGGTTGGCTTCGTCTGTCTGATAAGCATAGGGACCTTCTGTTGCTTGTCTTTATTGCTTTGTTCATAGTACTTAATCATAAGTACGTATTTTTGTATATATTGTATTTTTTTTATTTTTTTTATTGTACTTCAGAAATGAATTGAGTTAACATAATTTGTAATGTTTCTGTAAGGCAAAATAAACAAAAATTGAAATTAAAAAATTGAAACACATCAGAAAAATACTGGTGGTTACAAGTAAGAGTTGAGCCTTGCTTAAAGACCGAATGGTGAAGGCCTCAGTGATCTATGTGTTCGTATGAGCATGAGTGGATCTTTTTCTTCGTAGTATCAATCCGATGGATTGGTTTGCAGCAACAGAACCTTGCATCTCGATCTCCATTCTTCTCGGTCATCCGCAACCCTCTTTAGCTCAGCATAAGAGCTACAACTCATGTCCTCGAAAACTTGCTGCAAATACTCCCGTATACGGCGCCCTATACAGTTTCTACCCTCCACCATCCCCTCCACAATGTCGTGAAGAAGACCAGTAGATATCCACTTCATATTTGGAGCATATGGACACTACAAATCACCGTTTTCAGAGTTCTGTAAGCTCATATTGTCTATGCCATGTCCCAAAACACCTGTTTACCCGAAGGTTCACATGAAAACAATAGATTGTTACCGGGAGCCTCCCAGCCAAGAGCTCGCGAACTTGCATAGATCGCAGCTATATAGTACCAGAGATAATTGAACATCCATTTGGATGTTCAATTATCACTTTTTTCTAAAATATGGATCGCTATATAAAGATTTTATTGAGAGCATAACCTTTGCGTAATTACAAGATCAATGAATGATTCTAAAGCTAGATGACTATCAAGTATGTACAAAATGTATAAAAAGCCTCCAGTTTCACGTGACTACTGAACATTCATGTGATACACGTGAACCGACACACCGTTCGTTATTCACAATATATATTATTCACGCGGTGAATATTTTATTCAGTTTCACTTCAGACGTCCGCGTTTCTGCGAATACATCGCGAAACGTTCGCCGAAACGTCGGACGTAGAAAAAAAAAACGGAACCGTTACCTGCGCCGCGATGATATCGTGTATGAAGGCAATATGCCAAAAGGTAGGGAAAACGGAGCGAATGAATTACTGCCAGAGTGACTCTATCCTATGAAAACTTCCAATTGTTTAGCAGAAGGCACGAAAATGTATGAGAAATTAACTGATTACTCGTAATAAAATTCTAGTTTGAACCTATTTTCCCATTCATAAATACGCTTATTTTAAACAAAAAACGTAGTAAAATTTAGAAGTTAAAACAACAAAAACACCCATTTAAAATAATCAGTTATAAAAAATACGCGATGTTTCGAAAGGTAATGTTTAGTTTATAATCGCGTATTTTTAGGAAATTTAAAGAGGATGCACAATACAATACGTCTAATACATTTTGCATGGACGCTAATCTCGACTACGTAAAAAATGCTCAATTTTAAAGATAACCTTAAAATCAGCTAATGATGTGAATAGGATGCATAATATAATACGTTTAATACATTTTGCATATATTCTAATCTCGACTACGTAAAAAAACACCTAATTATTGATATTAACTCATAATTAGCTAAAGGTTAGTTTAATACATTGCGTTATATCAGGGGTGTTATCTCTATGACGTTGGTGGACACTCCACATACAGCGCTTATCCATATGTGGAATGTTAGAGCATCATAGAATCCACAGATGAAACTTCAGAATCACTATCATCATCTGTCGGTGTTCTCCTGTACGTGTTTAAACAAAAAAATACTCGGTCAAAACAAAGTGCTTGTAGGTATTATTTTGTACTGGTATAGCAACAAAAGCCAATGCAGCCGTATAATAGGTTAAGCGAGCAGGTACATAAGAAGAATATTAGCATGTAGTAATGCTTCTGACAGTCGTTCAAGTGACGATCGTGTACCTATCTAGGACATGATTTTAGATGCCGCAGGAGAGCATCTAGCTCTAGCTTTTTTTTGGTCAAGCTATGTCGTATTAACACTACAGAAAGCAATCGGCAGAAACTAATCATGGAACATGAAATTTAATCATAAAGTATTAACATCCTCCTCTCTCAAAGAGGGGTGTTATTCCGTCGCGTGAGGGCAGGACGAGGAGCAGGTCAGCAGACAAAGACTTTCTTTTAGAAGCACATTTATTATATTTACGTTAAAACATTACAAGCTTCCGACCACGCGGGATGACATGCCGCGCGGCCGCAATGCAACCATGTCTCGCTAAAGGGTGGGGACCGACTGGCGATCTCCGCGCTGTCTCGGCAAGCGACCAGAAATAAGAGACGAAAGATTGTACATCGAGGTTTTCGGTAACAGTCAACAAGGAATACATAATGCTGATGTCAGTTATCTAATATGTCATTCTCATGCATACATTTGCATGAAAAATAACGTACAATTCCAAAAGAAAGCTCCTACGTTCATTAACGCAAGCTTTTAACCCGATTTCAGCTAGAAAAAAAAATGTAGAGAGAACAGAGCTCTCTGGTTTGTCCAGCGCTGCGCTTCTAAACCGCGGGGTTGCGACCCAACTGGGCCACGCCCGGCCAGGGGTAATTTATTATTTACCCGGTGGGAAACCATTTGCGGGCAATACTCGTACGATTTCTTCCAATTATCTCCGCTCCTACTTTCCGTGTGTTTTTTTTCCTCTTTTCCTCTCCCCATTTTTATCTTTCTCCATTCGCGGTATAGTTTTCCGGTCTGTACGGCGATTTTAATTCTTGGACCGGATCGCACAGTTAAAATAGATTGGGTACTAAAATGAGCAATGTTTTTATAATTAAAAAACTAAAGTACTGCATTATTATGCAAGCATTTGCATTTTGATCGAAAGTTCATGAAAACATCCACTACCTGAGCACTAAAGTATATTTATCAAGAAAATAATATTTAGGTAGCGTTAAATAAATCATACATGCGACTTACTGCGAGTCAGTAGGTCATTAAATGATTCAATTAAACTTTTTATTTCTTTCAGAAAAATTACAAATTTGATTTCATACTATCCTGAAATAAGATATAATACAAACAATTTATAAATATAGGTATTTATGATTATTAAAAACAATTATTAAAAAGTCCCGAAGCTCGCTAAGCGGAAGACTCCACGAAATTACTGTGATAAATAAATTCGTGGAGCTCATGTCGAAACTAGGCTTCTCTCAAGTGGAATATATCAATAATCGAAGCTGATGTACTGTTTGCACTTTTTACAGGAACATGTGAAAGTCTTTCAGTTGAATTCGCTGTAGGGCTCATTTTGTGATGTTTCTACGTTCCCAGCGACATGGGCAACCACAGCCACAGCCGCGATTATCTCGGCCGAACGATCAGTCCGGTGGCGGCCACGCCCTGCAACGTCTCTTGTGGTTCCAGTCTGTTCGAGCAAAATTTGCAGTTCCCTAGTTGTCCATTTCCCAACCTTACCATTTCAGGCAATTCGAGACTCGCCGTAGTATACTAAATTCGCAGTTTTAGACTGAGGTCTATTTGACATCTAACTGATGCACCTAGAATCACGGGAAGGCCTTCAGCCACTCTCTAACAAGTAGCTTTTTGCGTGCGTCCATTAACGGGTTCTAGGTCTCCAAAAACAGGACGGGACAGGGAGGGTTTTCACCAAGCTAGTCCCTAGTTGTCACCATATGTTTTGACCTTTATAGTAGACACTATAATCTGAAAATCCACAGCGAATCTCCTGTTATGCAGCATAGACGCGATCATCTGCACTAGCGAGAAGTCACCTGTCATTTTGTACAATTTACTGAGGAGTGTGCTGTGCGACACTGTATCGTATGCAGCGGTTAGGTCGACGAATACCACTCCGGTCACTTTCCTTAGTTCGAGCCCGTTTCCGATATGTTGGGTCAGGTTTAGTACATTCCCAGTGCATGATTTTCCGGGTCAGAAGCGCCCGCCTGCTGGGGTATCACTTTGGGTTCGATAAAGGGGGTGGAGTCGGTTTAGTAGTATCCCTTCGAAGATTGCATGATGACTTATAATTTTGTTGCCATGGAAGATATATTTCGTGCCCCAGTATTGAGTGTGTGGATACATATATGAACTGAAATTGTAACAAAAACAGCTCAATAACAATGACAACATTAGGAACATCAAATAAAAGTATCGGATTAATAAAATAACGAGACTCAAATATTGTTTTACGTCCGCGGTGCAAGTAATTAAGAATATTGGCGTGCAAAAAAAAAATAACACAAATCGTGTACGCTCCATTAGCAAATTGGCCGCGATGAAGTAACACAGAATGTATTGATCGACATTATACGAGGCCAATACATACGCGGGGAGGTATTATGTATAATGTCATGCGGTCAGTCTCGGTGTTTATTAGGAAAGTTTGCATGTTCCATGGAAATACGTTTTTTTTTGTTCTTCGTAAAAACTGGCACGTAACAAATGTTATATTGCGTCTCGATTACGCAGTATTGATATTGTTATGTTCTGCTCTTACTCGAGAGCACTTAACTGGCTTGGCTTTGGTTTTCAAGATTTTGAAACATCAATCCGAAAAGCTCTCTATTGTATAATAGGATTTTCTTCTGAATATTCGGATCACAATCGGTCTTGCGGGAAGTATAAAACAACACACTTGTTTTATAATTTAAATTAGAATTATGACTATTTACTTTTATTTCACATTTATCACTATTATCAATGTTTCCCATTAGGGAGATAAAAAGCATTTGATTTGATGAAATGCTTATCAAATTAAACTATTTTATTTTTCATTCGTTGGGTAGCATCCACTACTCGAGTTCTTCTGCGTATTTCCTCGTTTTGGGTTTTTTATCTTTTAGTGACACTCCCAGCTTGGATCTCTCTATAACACGCTGGGTGACCTTTATATTATGGGTAGGACTTGCTGTTAGATTCCACATCTGTGCGCCATAAGTTAATACAGGCAGGTTAAACGGTTAAAGATAGGTTAAACGCCTTAGAATTAAGACATTGCGGAATTTTCGCTTTAAGAATGTACTTTAGTTTTCCGAATGCTGCCATCCCAATACGCCTGTCGATTTCTTTTGAGAAGTTACTTCGTCCTAGTCAATTAACATAATGCATTTTTATAATTATAAAAAATGCAATATAAAAAAATCACAGATACGAGAACGCAAAGTTTTCAGCTAAAACTCTACAATTTTTCATATTTTTTCAATCCAAAAAAAAAATGCAAAAGATTATTTATTTTTATTTGAAGCCAAGTTACAGTCGAAACTCAACACCCCTCTCGCAATAAAAGTAATATAAAAGCTCTGGAGGTGTTCCTCGGGGCGGTGGGTGGTGGGCGGTGGCACGAGTTACGAGAAAATGTCACCCGATGCCACCGCAAAGCTGCTTTGCATATTTCCCTCTCTATTCTTCTGAGCATTCTCAAACCATAACAGCGACAAGAGAGAAAAAAAACTCAATAAAAAATAAACAACGCGCACGTGAATAGACATTTTGGCACACAGCGATGCTAAAAATAATTATTTAAATTAATCAATCTATAATTATAATTTTTCATTAATTTTAATTATGCAGTTTCAGAATCTATAATTAGTGTTTATTAACTATAGCTCAGTGGTCAAAGACAGTTTGCTTTTACTAAAGCCAAATATTCGGCAGGTATAGGGTTCGATCCAAAGGTCAAATGACGGATTAAAAAAAAAAAAAAAGGATTTTTAATCGATTTCTGAGCTCTAAAATACCCCCGGTTGATGTAAATTTGAACCTTTGCCAATAAAATGCCAGTCATGGCCTATTAATCAAAATTGGTGGTAGACGAAAGTCGGCCCATGAAGACCACCCATTCATAGTAAATTCCTGTAATAATAAAGGATGATGCGTGAATCTCGGGCTGTAGTGTATGACGTTGGCGGATCAACACTCGTCATGCAGCGCTTAGCCAATACGCATCATGGTAAGCGTCATAGAATTCCACAGACGAGACATCAGAATTACTATCATCATCTGTCGGTATTCTCCTGTATTTTTTTATATATAAAAAATAGAATTTACCAGGCGAAGCTGCGGGATGTGGAGCTTGCTTGGGATGAGGCGAAGAAAATGGTGGCTGACAGTGTTTTGTTTCAGAAGGTTCGTAAATACCATATGCTTCAGTTTAAGGGAGCGAACATGGTATAATTTCGATGATAATTAGTGTGCCTATTCGTTGGGTAGACTCCACTACTTTAATTCTTTTTCGGATATCGTCATTTCGGATTCTATCTTTTAGAGACACTCCGAGCTCGTATCTCTCTGTGGCACGTTGGGTGACCTTTATTTTATAAGCGAGTGGTTTATGGAATGAATATAGAAAAAAAATATAGACCTTTAAGTATACATTTAGTATAACATGCAGTAAGCCCACAAATTCTGCTTCTTCTTCGTAATATCAATCCGGTGGATTTGTATGCAGCAACAAAATCTCGCAACTCGATCTCCACTCTTCTTGATCTTCTGCAACCCTCTTTAGCTCAGCATAAAACTGCAACTCATGTCCACGAACAATTGCTCCAAATACTCCCGCCTAGGACGCCCTCTGCAGATTCTTTCGTCAACCATTCCTTCCACAATGTCGCGAAGAAGACCAACGTGGCGTATGCGACTGATCGCCTCTCTGAGATGGTTCTTACTAGGTGCCTATATTCCTTGATTATGCTGAGAACCTCATTGTTCGTGACGTGGTCTCTTCAGGAAATTCCGAGAATTCTTCTGTAAGATCATGTCTCTAGTCTTTTCTTATCACTTTCAGATAAGCACCATGTCTCACAGCCTTACATCAAGATGCTCTATACAAATGTTTTGGCATTTTGCTTGCGGAGCTTTAAATTAATATTTTTTGACTCAAGAACTTTTGTTTTTTTATTGAACGCTGGCCTTGCATGATTTGAAATTCTGCTATGTTCGCTTAAAAATAAGTAGCTTCGTGGAATCTTCATCGATATTCGATTTAGCGTCTAATACCGTAGATTAGCCACGCTTTCTTAAGCAGTCCATCCCTCTAAGAACTGGTTTCATTCAGTTCTTTTGGATCGGAAAGAGAAGATAGCGGTGGTTTAGTTTGTCGGATCGGCAAAGTGGAAAGAAGAAAGTATCGGAATACGCTCCGCGCAAAAATAGTCGGTCTGGGGTGAGGCCGAAGATAAAGCGGCCTAAACGCTGAGAAAGTGACAGCTTTACGACGGTCGTAAAGCGGGAGGAACGGGGAGTCGATGCCGGTTAACTGATGAGCGCGTGTGCGGGTGTGGGAGGACTCGCACGGACTCGGGGGAGACCTTAACCCCAGTGATAATGCAAGTCATATTTGTTTTTTTTTTAATAATAAATTGAATAATAAAGTCCTTGCTGACTGTTAGCGAAAACCTTGATTTACAATCTTTCGTCTCTTATTCCTGGTCGCTTGTCGTGCATTTATGTGCGCAATGTTGTCATTTTGGACGGGTCCGCTAACAGGTGTGGTAGTTATAAACACCACCGCTCGTGGTGCGAGCGAAAGCCGAGACCGAGCTCGGAGATCGGCAGTCGGTCCCCACCTTTTAGCGAGAGAATCACGCATTACGGCCACAGCAGCATGTCATCCCGCTTGGCCGGAAGATTGTAAAGTTTTAAGTAAATATAGGGTCAGCCATCTAACGTTTTTTTTTTAACTAGTGCTTATTTCGTGAATGGTGACACTTAGCTCATGTCTGATTTGACAGATAATTAGTTTTATCCTTCCGCTGAACGAATATGGTTGTGTATACGCTTGAACAACGATGGGAAATATTGCGACATTACTTTGAAAATCATGCTATTGTCCGCCATCTAACGTTTTTTTTCAACTAGTGCTTATTTCGTGAATGGTAACACTTAGCTCATGTCTGATTTGACAGATAATTAGTTTTATGCTTCCGCTGAACGAATATGGTTGTGTATACGCTTGAACAACGCTGGGAAATATTGCGACATTACTGAAAATCAGGCCATTTTTCTTCGAAAATGAGCAAGGAGTGGCCGTTACAGTCAATGGCGATCGTTATCGGGCCATTTTTGCTCACAAAAATTGAAGAGGAGGATATTGGCAACATTTGGTTTCAAAAGGACGGCGCTACGTGCCACACAGCCGAAGCTACACTCGATGTTTTGCGGCCCATTTTTCAAAAAAAAAAGTTATTTGGCGGACCCGTTATAACCAATGTGCTTCTAAAAGAAAGTGTTTGTTTGCTGACCTGCTCTTCATCCTGGTGTCAAGCGACCTAATAACTCTCCTTTTTGAGAGAGAGGAGGATGGTAAGATGTTTAAATATTCCTCGGATACTATAGCTGCTTTTCCTCAAGCTCTCGAACTGGAGGGAGGCCGGCATTAACTGCACGTTGAGTTTCCTCTACGTACATTCATAAGAGGTTATGGAAGTTTTTTTGAAATGTATTTATTCAATATAAACAGAAAGTTTAGTTTAGAATATTACAAATTACAAAATTACTAAAAAATATATTAATATATAAAATAAAGACATTCCTAGGAGTAAATCTTAAAAAATACACAATGCCCAATGTCGAGTGACACTCGACAATGGAGCTGGTGGAAACATCGCATATCGAGTGACACTCGACATTGGAGTGGATAGAGTTAAAGCAATGTAATCAACAACAGAAGGTGTACAAATTGAATTTATATATATACTGGAAGCCCATTTAGAAGGGCCATTCTAGTTGTTAATAAGTTGGATTTGCGCTACTTCACAAATAGCAATTGGAATGAATAACAATTTTGACGAGCAAAATATACGTTTTTTTATGAAGCCGAATTCAGGAGAGCCAGGACGACTGAACTCTATGTAAAAACGTGTTACCATGTGTCAAGATTCTAGTACAAAATATGGGTATTTTGGGTATTGCAGAGTTGTTCGAGTATATGTATTATGAGTGTACGACGGACTCACGGTTTAACTAAGAAGCGGTTCAATAGGAGAGCATAAAGTATACATTCGTTTTAAATCCATTTGATATAAATAATGTGATAAATAAAACACCTAAAAAATATTTTTAATCGATTTTTGAGATCTAAAATACCTCCGGTTTGTGTGAATTTGATCCCTCACCTGTAAAATGCCAGTTATAGCCTATCAATTAAAATTGGCGTTGGACGAAAGTCGTCCCGTGAAGACCAACCATTAATACTTAAATTCCTGTAATAATAAAGGATAATGCGAGAATCTCGGGCTGTAGTCTATGACGTTGGCGGATCAACACTCGACATGCAGCGCTTAGCCATATGCACCATGACAAGCGTCATAGAATTCCAGACATGAGAATTCAGAATTACTATCACCATCTGTCGGTATTCTCCTGTATGTTTGCATAAAAAAAAAACTAAATGTTGCAGCTAAATTGGCATAAAGAGATAGAACTGATAAAAACATGAAAGGTGATATTAGAGGCAGAACATTGAAAGATGAAACGTTTAAATGAACAATAATGAAAATGGAAATGTTGAAAAAAAAGTGAAATAACTAAATAATGTTTTCAGTCGGTAGCTGAAAGGTTAAAGGTCGCGCTTTGTCTCGCGAGGGTGGGGGCGGCACCGAAGTCTCTCCGCTAAGGCGCGACAGTGAGAAAGCGACACCAGACCTATATTTTGGCGAAAAAAAGCGCAAAAAAAACAGTCGTATGGTGAACAAAGAAAATATGTTTAAATTTTTCAGAAATTTGGGAAGTTACACAAGTTATAGGCGCTGACTGGATGGACTGACTGACTCGAAGTATAACTGAGAACCACGATGCTTCACTCCTTGTTAAAGTCGGATATGAAAGTACTGAGAACGATCGCACAGAGAAAAGAGAGATGGTTGTAAGTCAAAGTTATGTAAATGTAGATATTGTGCGATTGTGAAGGAAGAGACGGCTTAGCGAGGGATATATGCTGATATCAGCTTGATATAGCTCCTTAAGGCCGATGCCGTAAAGCCTCGACAAACGATCTTTTGTCTCTTATTTTTGTTCGCTTGCCTGAGATCTAAATCGAATGTTAGTTTAATTATATATTGTCAAACGGTGTTTGCATTAGCCAAAACAATTGTTATGACAGTTGGCCCATTGCCAGTTGATACAACTATCATCTTGGCGGTTGGTACCGCCGAAATGTCAGAGCGGGCAGTCAGTCGCAACGCGCCTGCCATCGTTATAGGAGCCCCTAAGGGCGTCCCTATAACGGGCGACATTATTGATAAATAAACGGGTAATATGTGAAACAGAAACAAGTGTTTGTATTGTGAACCTGATCCTGCATCATTCATCCAGTTAATCGATGTCCAAAAATGTAAGAGGAGGATATCAATGCATAAGAGAACACGTAGATAAAATGGACTGAATAAGAATTCTGCACGTGGTTTTCTACAAAAACTGTGTGCCAGAAGGATGGAAATTGTCAAAAACGGATAAAAGATGAAGATAAAGAGCAATAAGAAGAAGAAGGAGAAGAAGAAGATGGTGGTTCATTCACCATCGTTCTCTAAAATAATAATAAAATTCATAATATGTGTCATCAAGTTGTTCCTTACTTTCGAGGGTAAATACTCATACTTGAGACTCTTTGAAAATACGTAAGAGTTAATTAAAGCTTCTTATAATAAGGAGTTTAGGACTACGTGTTTTAAGTCCTCAGATCGACTGTACTACCTCGGATTTCAAATCATGAACCGTAAAAAATATTCAAATACCACATGTGTTCTTATAGGTGGAGCATGAAATACAAAATACCATGGTGCAAATGTGCGTGAAATGAAGCAATGCTCAGCATCTCCTTGTGTTCCGGTCTCAATGTCGTAGACGCAATAATCTTAGGCCGTAGACTATTCAAAGGGATACGTCTCACAGTGTTTCGCTACGTGAAAACATCTAGTCGGAGAGATAATTGCAAAAAAAAAAGTTACGTTTACTACCAAACAACATAGAGATATATCTATCATGCATGGCTGAGTACTACTTTATGTAGAAACGTAAATGAAATGGCGGCAGACTAAAATAAAATGTGACCTTCGTGCGAATTGTACAACGTTGTTATGAAACCCACCCTACTCATCTCACAGCAAACATTTCTTCTAGTACTGTGGTAATGCGAGTAACAACCTTGATAAGGCAATCTATTTTAATTTCAGGGTTGTCCGGTATGAATCACCCTCCCCCCACCGAAACCTTCTGTCATAATATGTTACAGCGTCGAGTTCAATCTATAGACGATGACATAATACTTGATATTTCTTTTACGGTGACGAGAAACGGTTTAATTGGTTTTGGATTAAACACAGCTATGCAAAAAATTGTAGGGATTTAGAAGACTACTTTACTTTACTTACTGCTGTACTTTATCTAGAGATTCGGAATAAAAGCTTGCCTTATGTGTTGAAAAGGAAGCTGGAGAAGATACCTGTGCGTGATTCTTGGAAATCGTTCTCCGTGTCTGATGTTGATGAGAAGACGTCCAGGCAGGATCAATTGACGCAGACAAATAGAAAAGACCGTGATAGTAGCGATAAAGACAAATAAGTGAACCAAAGTAACTTCTGTGCTTCGCGTATATTTAATTATAATTGGAGCAGTTGCACATATGAAAGCTGATACGTGAACGTCAAAGAAGATGGTGATAGAATGGATGTTACAAGAACTATCTTTAGGTAGAATTAGATTGAGATTCCGGTCATCGCATTTCACAAGACAGTCAAAGTGCAACGCCTCAAGCTTAGACGGCAGACAGTTCTACGAAAGTTGGTCGGGCAAGTTGTCGGTTTCTTCCCAAGTTTCCCTCGTCTGATATCGTCGGCCGGTCAGAGGTCCGCTTGATCCCCGAGCAAATAGTCGAGCAGACCGCACGCGGGCCGGGGGATCTGAGTTGCGCTCGTGAAAGCGGGAAAGGGGGCGTCGATTAATTAAACACAACTTCGGCGAAGTCCGCCTGCCATGTGCATTACGTGCAAGCAACGTGGTATTGGGCAATGCAACCATTGCGATCGTTAAACTGTAATATATTTGCGAAGCATTATTATGCAACGTATGTATGCGATTTGATATACATTGGTTTGAGTATTCATGCATTTAAATTACTACAAAACAGTCACATATACGAGTATAAGTAATGTTGTAGCAATCTTCTCGATTGGTCTTATTTTTTTTTTACGATATTCACTCCATATTTTCAGAAAATGGACACCGCAATTTGCCGAACAGTTCTGTAAGCTCAACTTTTCTATACTATATGTCATGTCCTAGACCACCTGTATACCTGGAGAACCATATCAGAGCATAGTTCTTGGGAACCTCCAGGGTATGAGCCTGCGTCCTTGCATGTAATACTGGAGAAATATTTGGGTATTGAATAAACAGCTTTTTTTAGGATATCGGATGATCAGCCCGACGCTCCCGAGGCATGGACAATTTTGTTTTGTTCATAAAGCGTGGCTGAACCCTACTGGGGGCATGTATAGAGCTTAGATTTGATTTTTTTTTAATCAAGCTTGGTCGGGATTTGAACCGACAGTCTCTGAATGACAAGCAGACGATTTTACCACTGGACTATGCTTAGCCGGGCGAAGCTTTATACTAGAGATAAAAAGATTTGAAAAACATGAACAGTAATGACAGTTATGAGGACCTCTGATAGTCTTTAATTTTCAGCATATATAATTAAATAATGACTGCACGCATAAACAGTATATGTACTGAAAGATATCAAGTAATGTATGATAATTTAAATAAATTATAATTAAACTAATTTAAAATTAAAAATATTTAGTTTACATTCACATTTATTTTTAATGATAACATGTTTCGGACTCCCTGGAGACCATCTTCAATAATGGTCATTAATTAAGACCTATTCCAGCGGTCATTATCAAGTGATGAAGAATTTAATTAATTAGTCATATACGTGCTAACAAAACAATTTCGATTTTCAAGTACATAATACAAAGAATTACACCAGGGATGGCACAAGCTAACGAATCGTCCGCATCAATCATCGCCCCTCTGTATGTAAGGAACAAACAATATAGTGGAAACTTAATTCCGTGACACTGAATGATGTCCACTTACTCTTATCGCTACTACAACACCCCTGCCGCAGTTAAAGTAAGGAAATTATTAACATGGCAGACACAAGGGAGGGCCCTGCGATAAGCTTGGCTAGACCCTGGACAGGGTCGGTTCGCAATCTAATGAAAAATCATTATTACCTACATTTCTACAAAATCATACGAATTTTCATCGCCGTTTAAGTCGAGACATGGTGCTTATCTGAAAGTGATAAAAAAACTAGATGCCTTTGAGATGTGGTCATACCGAAGAATTCTCGGAATTTCCTGGAGAGACACGTCACGAACAATGAGGTTCTCAGCATAATCAAGGAAGATAGGCACTTAGTAAGAACCAACTCAGAGAGACGAGCCAGATGGATCGGTCACATCATGCGCAACGATGGTCTTCTTCGCGACATTGTGGAAGGGATGGTTGAGGGTAAAAAAATGCAGAGGGAAAATAATTTATTCCAGTCATAGCATATTAATTAAAATTGGTGGTAGACGAAAGGCGTCCCGTGAAGACCACCCATTCATAGTAAATTCCTGTAATAATAAGGATGATGCGTGAATGACGAACTGTAGTCATTGACGTTGGCGAATCAACACTTCACGTGCAGCGCTTACATTGTAAGCGTCAAAGAATCTACAAATGAGATTTCTGCACCACTATCACCATCTGTCGGTATTCTCCTGTAAGTGTTTAAAAAAAAGAATTCTCGGGATTCATTTGGTGTGTCTAAAATATCGCTTGCTTCCAAATGCAAATATGACTGCTACAAATATTTTATTTTCATTTCTTGAACAGAGTTCAATACCTTTAAAAATAAAATTTGATGATTAGCAGTGTGATCTTGCAATAAATTCAAAAATAATTGAAATACCACAGTGTACATAAATAAGAGTCGTGCGGTGAGCGATTTGCTAGAAATCTCAGCTTCAAATTATATCATTTTGTGCATATAATGTCTAAGACCGCCCCTAGCGCTGTCGCCACCAGCAAACCTCAGCGTCAAAGTGTCTGAAAAGTGACTAATGCCGGTGGCACACTCGCATACCGTCCGTCATCGTCGCAGCTCTATATATCTCTCGCAGGAGGCAGATCATTTCCTGAACGGGAGGCATCAAGGCAACCCACGCACGCTGAGGAGGAGGAGGAGGAGACGGAGGCAGAGTTCTAGTCTGCGAGGAAATTGCGCCCTCGAGATGACAAATGCGCCCGCTGAACAAACATCGAGCCGCGCGAATGTGATAAGCGCACTTAAAAGTAGCTTTACTTTTCATTTGCCGTGTTTCCTTCAGTTAGCAGCCTAGTTCTGCGTGGTAACTTAGGTTGTTTTGCGCCGAGAATTTTCAACACGAGAATACCATTTAAAATCTGCCTTGTGCAGTCAAATTTCGACAGTTGTGACACCAGGGAGTAAAATGGTTTGAATTTATGAAGGATAACGAAATGAGAAGGCGGACAATGCAGCCTTCTACACTACACCATATTGATTCGTATGTTTATCATAGAATGTACTTGGCGAAGGAGACATGGTATGAGGCGTGGACCATGGCGGCTGATATAGCTTTGTGGCGGCAGTTCGTGACGATCATGTGCACCAATTAGGGAAGCGGATATCATGATGATCATAACTGAAGCTGAAAATCTACTGAATGACCTGAAGTAGTCCAAAAAGCCTTCAAAGAATTTACTTCACCGATTTCGGGGAAGTAATAACTAAAGGGTCCGCCATCTAACGTTTTTTTTTTCAACTTATTTCGTGAATGGTAACACTTAGCTCATGTCTGATTTGACAGATAATTAGTTTTATCCTTC
The DNA here is from genome assembly GCA_022606575.1 of Glossosoma conforme. Lineage (NCBI taxonomy): Eukaryota > Metazoa > Arthropoda > Insecta > Trichoptera > Glossosomatidae > Glossosoma > Glossosoma conforme. The sequence continues at coordinate 2,123,117 of JAGTXR010000011.1, read as the reverse complement.
CGCTGAACGAATATGGTTGTGTATACGCTTGAACAACGCTGGGAAATATTGCGACATTACTTTGAAAATCAGGTCATTTTTCTTCAAAAATGAGCAAGGAGTGTACGTTACAGTCAATGGCGATCGTTATCGGGCCATTTTTGTTCACAAAAATTGAAGAGGAGGATATTGGCAACATTTGGTTTCAACAGGACGGCGCTACGTGCCACACAGCTGAAGCTACAATCGATGTTTTGCGCCCCATTTTAAAAAAAAAAAGTTATTTGGCGGACCCTTTATATACTTAGCTCTTATATAGTGTTTTAATAGGATCTGATTATTAGCCCGATGCTCCTAAAGGACCATTACATAAAAAATAGCCGCAAACGCTATAGGAAATATATGTTTCGAATCAAAAAAAGGTTTACGCCTAATTTAATTGTTTTGAAAAATTGTGACTCACTTTTTACTTTAACACATGTATGATAGAGTCCAGCTAATCTATAAAATGGTAACTCTTAATTAGTGGAAAATATGTGCGGCGTTTGTTTAACGTTTGTATATTGATAAGTTTTCTAAAGAGTTCCAGATTGTAAGAAAGAGCAAACCTACTTGTAAAAAGGTTGGCGTGTTTAGGGCTCATATTTTATGGTTTCATTAAATACTTCTTTACATGAAACAAATCGTAATTTAAATACGGCTCGATTAATGGTTCCCGGGAAAAGGTCACAGTAATGTTTGCTAATGGTGTATTTCATGCACCATTTCAATAAAAATTCCCCATGCGATTTGCATAATTCACTGCGAATACTCGAAAACTTCATCAAGGGGGAAGGTTTATTGATGCGATTCCTGTTATTTCAGTCGAACCCTTGTGTTGCGAACCCAGGACTGAGTCATTCTTGTCGCCACAGCAGTGAGTCAATTCCTCAAAGTCTGGTATTCCGGTCGCCAAAGTGCGACTTTGTATTATATTGGCGGGTATAGCTCAATAGTCAGTGTTTGATATTCAAACCAAAGGTCATGGGTTCGAACCCCGACAGAGAATAATAAAAAAGGGGTTTGTAATCGATTTCAGAGCTCAAAAACACCCCTGGTTGGTGTGCATTTGATCCCTCACCCGCAAAATGCCAGTCATAGCCTATTAACTAAAATTGGTGGTAGACGAAAGTCGTTCTGTGAAGACCACCCATTCATAGTAAATTCCTGTAATGATAAGGCTGATGCGTGAATCTCGGGCTCTAGTCTATGACGTTGGCGGATCAACATTCGACATGCAGCGCTTAGCCAGCACCATGGTAAGCGTCATAGAAATCCACAGGTGAGACTTCAAAATTACCATCACCATCTGACGGTATTCTCCTGTATGTGATTACATAAAAAGATAAAAATATCAACAGGCGGTGGTGACAGCGAATTTCTAGTGTCTGTTAACCAAGAAGAGAGAACAACCAAAAAAGGCTAGGCATGAGAAAATTAAACACATTTAAATAAAACAAATTGAAATAAAATAAAATTTTGTCATCGGAGCCGTTTTTCTTTAAATTTGGAATTAATGTAGCAATGCCTTAAATTGATTTAAATGCACTGTCTGCAGAACAAAACCTGCACAATCTGCCTTAAAACAGTTTTATACTTAGTGACATCAGCATGATATAGCCCTTGCTGACTGGTACCGAAAACCTCGATATACAATCTTTCGTCTCTATTTATGTTCGCTAGTAAAACAGGGATGTGTCCGCCATATTGGCATTAGTTATAAACACCGCTGCTCTTTTCTGAATGATTTGACTCGTTTAAGATTTTTGCTTATAATATTGTAAAATAGTCAATGATCTATAAAAGTAGATTAGAATATTGAAATAATAAAATAATATTCTTTTTCAATTCTCGGAATATATTAAATACAGATTGATTTATTATCTATTTGCAAATAAAATTAAAAATTTGAAACCTATGGACATACAATAATCGCATGACGCTAAATAATTACATGACGCATCTTGATCACATCGCAACATATGCTGATATTTCAAAAACAATTGAGTTTGGGGGAAGTACATATACTTCTGTTCATAATAATCGTAGTTATACAGGGAGTCGCAAAAAAAATCTGACGGTTTTCGTCGTTGTTTGTTGTAGAACGTCAGCTTTTTTGACTCTCTCTGTATAAATTGAAAAATGATTGAACGGACGTGAGACACATTAATATTAGAAAATATTATACTAAAGATTATAAATTTATTACAATATTACCCTGAGATGTGAAACTAAAAATTAAATGCAATTAAATATACATATACTATACATAAAAATCCTTACCACCCCGCTCCCGCCGATATTTTTCTGAATGATTTGACTTATAATATTGTAAAATAGTCAATGATCTATAAAAGTAGATTAGAATATTGAAATAATAAAATAATATTCTAATAAGTAATTTAAAATATCCAAATAAAAATTAAATAATATGGACATACTATCATGTAGGTTTGGGGGTCCATAGCGACATAAGCTTTGATACACTAGACAACTGGTGCATTGGATGTCCCGCTAACCTAACATAACCTAAGAATTTGTCCAGTGATCGTAGAATCCAGATATCCATAGGTATCTATAACTTAGATTTGATTAGGTTAGTGAGACATCTAGTGTACCAGTTGTCCCATGCACCAAATGTCCCGTGCACCAGACTTCCAGTGCGACCCACGTCGTTACCGATAAGACGTTGAACAAATTGTCCGAGAACGAAATGCTACAATATTTTCAATTGTGAAAACGTTTTTGACACTATTTTACAGTTTTTCACCAAAAAATGAAAATGAACACAGTGGCCGAATATCAAAACTGTTATTTTATTATATAAGCCAGATATGGCCCGATAAAGTATACCTGTATATTTTATAACACGCGAATTTCAGTGCAATAAAAAAATGATGTCATTACTGATGTACGAAATTGTACATTTTCCGCTAGTAATTATTTTTGTTTGCGGTCGACAAAGATGATTGCACAGCACGTGGCAAATTGTTAAAAATCGCAATAAAATCGCGTTAGCAGTTTGCAGGTTAATAATATTTTAGTACTCTTTTGCACTCACTGGTATTCGATAAACGCCACAACTTGGAGGTTGATGGAAATGTGTTTTTTACCTGGAACAAAGAAGTTTAAAATGTTAATCACTTCATAAATAAGGCAATACAATATTTCATTCAAAAAATGTTAATACATAATGATACCTAGTATTCGTATTAACATCCTCCTCTCTTTAAAATGTAGTTATTCAGTCGCGTAGGGGCAGGATGAGGAGCAGATTAACAACACATAGACTTTTTCAGAAGCATATATATATTCACGATAAACTTTACAAATTTCCGACCCAGGCATGCCGGGCCGGCCATACTGCGACCTTTTGACGGTCGGCACACAACTGAGCACGCTCGTGACGGGCTATCGCCTAGCGCCACAAGTGACGATCTATATAACTAACGTCACACCCGTGCCAATACGGCGACACATATATGTACGACAAGCGAACAGAAATAAGAGACGAAAGAATGTATGTCGAGGTTTTCGGTACCAGTCAGCAAGGGCTATATCATATTGATATCAATAAGTATGAGGAAATAGGTACATAAAATCTGCCCGATGTTTAAATCTACTATCGCTTGCATATATTGAACTCGAACTGCTAGAAATAGATATTCCGTATATCGTGAAACGGGGTGGAGGAGTGAGATACATCGTCTATTCGCAAGGATATTGCTGGTCGGCGGGAGGAAATCATTTTTCAAGAGACCGAGACAAACTTGCTTAGTCAATACAAGCGAGGAAATAAGAAAATCTAGTACAGTCAACCCTTTTTATATGGGATTTCCAAGTTATACGTTTTTTAACCCTTTCGTTACGGCTCGGTGGAATACAAATTACATATACTGTCAATACGGCGTGAATTTTTCAACCTATTTTTTTTGCTTAAAACTAGTATTTAAATCATAAATGTACTTATCTGTCATATACCACATTGGTTCTTCTATTCTTTAGCTATCAGATGATGCATAAAAAACTATTATTTTTAAAAAACGTTCAGTATGTAACTCCATACATGTGGTGGCATTCACACATGTGGTTTACAGAAAAATCACTCCTGCGGCGAAACTTAACGATATTTATTTACACGCTTTACAAATAATACATGGAGGTTGATAAAGGAATGACTGCACTTCCAATTTCCTACCGTAGATGTCGCAATGAGTACTGAAAGTAGCGAAACGATATATCATGTCAACCGATGTCAACGGTCGGGGAATCTTTGATTGACAACAGATGCAAAAGGGTTGTGAAATGAAAATTTAAAAATAATATATAATCAATAGATTGTTTAAATACTTAACATGCTATTATTAATTACATTAATAATAATGAATATAAATAATAAATTAGATAAATATTAAGAGTTCTCTGCATAGAAAAAAAGTTACAATTTGAATGGTGAGCGTTTCACGGTGATCGCCCATCAAACCTAGCCTCCATTAATAATGTCATTTTGTATAATATTACATTTCATTCGAGACCGATAAGAATATTATCAGTTACAAACTGTAATGTATATGCTATTAAATGCGACTGAGATTAATCGATTGTGATACGGAGATACAATATTCATATATAGTACAGGGTGCCACAAAATGAATCATCCAACGGTAATCATCCATGCGACTGACGGTCAGCAAGAATTAACAGATGCACTGTTTGCATTTTGTACGGGAACGTGTAAGTATTTCACTAAAATACGCTGTAGAGTCCGTCACATGATGCATGGATGTGTGGCCCGTCGTCTGCTTTATGTTTTTTCATTCTCAGCGACATCGGCAGCCACAGCCGCGATATTCTTTACCAATTTTCAATTTTATTTATTTTATTTCATTGAGAAACACTACGAATTTTTATTTAATACGATCCTGAAATAAGATAATACAAAAATAACTTTTTAAAAACGATTAATAAATAAAGGCATTTATGATTATTAACAACAATTATTAAAAAGTCCTGAAACTCGCTAAACAGAAGACTCCACGAAATTACTTTGATAAATAAATTTGTGGAGCTCATGTCGAAACTGGGCTTCTCTCAAGTGGAATATATCAATATCAGTCTGATCACTTTCACAAGAGGCATAGTCTCTGGGAGATTAGTACTACTTCTAGGAAGAAAAATCAATCTGTGCCTCCTTATCCTAAATTAAAAAAGGGACAAACAAAACAATTTCCAACAAAATATCAGCATTTCTGAACACGCCGCGCACTAGCCGAAAGAAATGCATACTCAAGCACACATCCCTTCTAGTTCTCAACTGATTGTATCCCAACATACCCCGTATAAAGTTAGATGGGTACAGCCACAGATAATATCCATACATCCTCATGTAAAGAAACCTCAAAAATTTCTTCTAAACTCTCCAACATTTATCCCTGCAAGGTCTCCTGTGGTACCAGTCTGTTCGAGTCGAGTAGCTAAGCGCCGGAATGTTTGCCCAGTCGGCGCGATACGATTAGGAAATCAATGTCGAAATTCACGCTGCGCTAATAATGCTTTTTACCAACCGATTATTGGTAAAAAAAAAGACTAATTATTTCATGCTCTTGCGGAGTATAGCGCTTCATTGCTTGTATGTCTAGTTCACAAATGTCAAACATGATTGAAGTTCGAAGGCATTTGTAAAAAATATAACGTCTTCCGCTAGGATGATTAATTTTGTGCCACACGGTACATTTGGAACTCTCGCTCCTCCGGACAATGGTCACTTATTGCCTCACAAAAAAGGAAGTACCCTCCTCACCAAACAATAATTCTAAAAGGCAAAACAAAAACTGACATAATAGATTCCGATGCGGATAAAGAGCCGTGTATTATTCATAAGGAACAATCAAGTATTCATTTGATAGTATGTACAAAGTAATAAAAGAAAAACTTTTATACTGAGCGGCATTTAAAATAATAGTTAAAAAACTATATTTTCTGAAGGTTGGCTCAATGCTATTGCTAACACATTAAGTCCGATAATATTTCATGAAAAAACAGAAATAAAAGTAATGATTAAAGTAATAATAATTCGTAAAAAATAAAATTATTAGAATGTGATTTTGAATTGATGAAGTGTTTTATTATATATATATTGATATTAACTTGGTACCTGTATAGCTCTTTCAGGCGGATGCAGAAAAGCCTAGAAAAACGATCGAGATAATCGCGGCTAAGTCACAAATTTAAGTTGACAGTTGAACCAACACGAAACGGAGCAACTGTCAAAACAAATAAAATGATTTATGCAAACGCCGTGTATTTTTATATAAAATAAGACTTGAATTATTAGATGTGCATGTCAGGCAAGCGAACAAAAATAAGAGACAAAATATTGTTTTTCGAGGCTTTTCGGCATCAGCCTTGCAAGGGCTATATCGGGCTGATATTAATATAACCCTGCATCTCAAAGGCTTTCAGTCTAAGACAACTATTTGCTCATACAAGATACAACTATGATTAATGTGAATTCATAGATATAATTCGCATGTTGATAATTGGAATCAAATAATTAATTTTATAACAAAAGGAAGAGCATTGTATTCGTTTGCATAATATCCAGGCTGTTATTTATAGAGCCGATTGATAAGTAATGCTCATAGGATATGCACAGGTAAAAAATATTTCATGGCTCTGAGTAATCAAAACACGTAAATGATGAATGGTGCAGGATGCGCAATTGAAATGCAATTACAAAAACAATAACTCACTGTTGTGAACAGTTATTATTGTGTGTTGCAGCAACTGATTTCAATTAGTCGAAAAATCACAGAATAAAACTGTAATATAATCGTCTTCTTTAGCCTAGCCATTTCCCATCATCTGGGGTCGGCTTTCCTTGTACACATTCGCCATGTCTGTCTGTCCTGCGTTGCATTCTCGGTAAAACCCAGAGTTTTCAGATTCTTGTTTACAGTTGCAGTCCAGGTTGCTTGTGGTCTTCCAGGTCTTCTTCTCAGCGTGGGTATGTCGACGGCTTTTTTTACCATGTGGTCCTCATCTCTCCGTGTCACATGCCCATACCATCTTAGGCGGTTTTCCCTTATCTTTTCAGGTATGGGATCCCGAAATGAACCCCGAATATGCTCATTTCGAACTCTGTCCACTCTTAGTCACACCGCCCGCCCTCCTCAACATCTTCATCTCTGCCACATGAGTCCTATCCATGTCACGTGTCAGCGGAGTCCGACACTCCGATCCGTAGAGCATAGCTGGCCTTACAGCAGTTTTGAAGAGTATACCTTTGGTCCTAACTGGAATCTTGCTATCACACAAAACCCCAGAAAGATGAAAACTGTAATATAATGATACAGAGGACTCGTGACACCTCTCCTCTCCACTTCTCTCTGATTCTCAACCATTAAACCTTTCGTTACGACTCGGTGGAATACAAATTATACTGTCAATACGGCGTGAATTTTTCAAACCATTTTTTTTTGCTTAGAACTAGTATTTGAAGTGTAAATGCATTTATCTGACCTATTTTCATATATCACATTGGTTCTTCAATCATTTAGCTATCAGATGATGCATAAAAAAGTATTATATTTAAGAAACATTCATTATGTAACTCCATACATGTGGTGGCATTGACACATGTGGTTTACAGAAAAATTGCTACTGTGATGAAACCAAATGATATTTATTTACATGCTTTACAGATTCCTGTAAAGAATATATGTAGGTTGATAAAGCGAATGACTGCACTTCCAATTTCCTAACGTAGATGTCACAAGGAGTACTTAAAGTGGCAAAACGATATATCACGTCAACCGATGCGTAAGGATTAAAAATGTCACATTTACAGTGCAACACTCTGAAAAGACTACGCCAAATTTAGTTTAAAATTTAAAGCAACCAGGTCAAGCTGTGTTATCGTCTCAAATCGTCGTTTATCATCGGATCTATCGTCCGGCCGAAGAAGAGGACCAGCACCAGATTAGAAAGTGTCACAGTCCGGCCAAATAAAATTACCCTAGAAACCTCAATCCGAGGGTCGAGCTTCAGCCGGTCTCGGTAAGTGCGCACAGCGACGGGTCACGCGTTCACACCTTACGTAACTCACGTACCACGTGAAATTGTGCCAAAAAAAAACACCTTCCCTAATCGCTGCCCAACTGGAGCATATTGTCGCCACAATTTGCCGTCAAATATGAGCTACCGTGTTGAGAAGCCAATCAACTGTATGTGAATTGAAACATCAAACTGACTGAAGTACGTTTGTGCACGTTGGTACTGATGAAGCATTCAAAGATCCCGAAACTGCAGTCTTCCAGCAAGTGAAACAGCGCTGAGTGTGATCAATGTTAAAGCAAGGTATGAAATACTTTACTTAATACTTTCGTTGACGTTTTAAAGTAACATTTTGCGGCATTTTGTTTCATTTATTCTTACAGCCGCTACCTGTCATGTGAGAGCGAATAGTTTGCCAAATGACCGGTATATGGTCTTTGGGCGCTGCTACTGTTACTGCTTGGTCCGATTCACTTTCTACCCGGGCACCGTCAGGTACACATCATTCATTGTTTGTAGCCCGGGCAGAATACCGAAGTTTGTCAGTTTTTTTTATTTAAAATAAACGTCAATGTGCTTCACGACGAGTACTTTGCTGTGTGACCTGCTTATCATCGGGGATGTCACTATCTATGCTTTGTTTACTGGGGCTTGAAAAAAGGTTTGAACTGTCATTTATAAACAAATGGACAACACTATTAAAGTGTCAGAATAATCATCCGAACATCTTTAAAAAAACTGATAAACAAGCGCCCAAACAGGCCTCAGATACTACAGCGTCCTTTGCTTAAGGTTCTCGAGCTGTGTGGCGTCAATTTGTGGTGATAAAAACATGCTTCGAAATACGATATCAAATAAATCTGCATTTGAAGTTGTTTCGTCCTCGATTGTACCTTTGATATCATTCATTAAATCGTTACTGTTCCGTCGCGGTTCGCGGTAAAATTGTTGATAAGTACAGTCGAGACCGCAAGCTCCAAAGTCCGCCGGTGCGCGTGCTCGACCCACATTCGGCCGCCGCTATCGGCCGACTGACACTACATCACCTGATAATACAATTATTATTGAATCAAAGCAGAAATCGTGAATCTTTTACGAGTATTTCGAAGTGTCATTTAACCTTTAAAAGCCCAGTGGTCACATACGGAACCGCAAGTTTGCGTCGTTCAATGCCCTAGCAGGCCAATGTTTGTAATGTTTCGTCGCACAATAGATTCTTCCATGAACTTACTTTAATACTATTATTACAAATTAATGTAATCCGATTGTGAAATTAACCATAAGCACTTGTCCTTGGGCATTGAACGACGCAAATCTGCGGTCCCGTAAAGAAACCCCTGGGCGTTTAAAGCTTTATAGGAATCTAAAAAAAAATACAATATCAAATTCGTACTGAAAGATTGGGACACTACCAATTGCCGTTTCACAGTTCTGTAAGATCAATATGTCTATACACTTTCCCAAAACACCTGTTCACCAGGAAGTCTACATGTGAACATATATGGTTTCCGGGAGCAAGAGCTCGCGGAACTTGCATAGATTTCGGTTGTAGTACCAGAGATATATTTGGTTGTTCAATAATCGGCGTTTTTAAAAGGTAATCGTATGATGAACCCGACGCTCCCGAGGCCTGGTAATTTTTTTGTCCTTAAGGGGTTCCCCAACACTTGAGGGGTTCCTCAACACTTAAGGGGGCATTCCTTAAAGAGTTCCTCGACCCTTAAGGGGGCATGTGTAGAACTTGATTCAAGGCAAGTGAATTTTTAAAAATCAAACCTGGTTTCGAGCCGACTGCATCTGAATAACAAACATAAGCTTTTTAAATTGAATATGCCACCCGGCGGGGACATAAGTGTCAATATTTTTCTAGCCTAAATTATCGTACACGACGTATGCCTCATATCTTATTTATTTATTTAACAGAACCGCAGTTCCAAGGTACAAAGCATAAGAAACATAGAGTATACATAAACATACAATATATAAAAAAGAGAAAAAAAACATATACAAAGAAAAAGATGACACATGTCAAAGATCGCAGAGATCTAGGAGAACACTACCATCGACAAAAGAGGAAAAGGATGTAAGAAAAGGATCGAGGTGTGCTGGTTGGCCGTTTAGGCTCATATGTTGCTAACCAATCTCCAGGAGTGATAATACGATGATAAAGGTTGAGGATGACTTTATCAAACCGCGAATTGTACGCACTAATATTGACATAGTGTGGTACTAACTAAATAAATAGACTGTCGGAAAGTATTAATATAAAAAAGCTTGTGAATAAATGTTGACTGAATGTATAATAAAAAATAATAATATACATACTATGAATGTATACCATAGAGACGTCTATCGTTACACGATGGTAACAATGGTATAAATGCATCTTCTTACGCGTGTCCGTTCAGGCGCAAAAATAGTCGAGTGGAAAAGGCGGTGCAAAAGACCTGAGCAAACGTTGGTTCCAGGACTCGTGGTTCGCATCCCGCGTCTGCCGATGTTTTTCTGAATGAATTGATGCGTATGTGTATATTTAATTACTAATAATATTGACATAGTTAGAAGGTGAGATTTCGTATGAACAGTCGGATAACAAAAGCAATTGTGTTATTTATTTGCGTAGAGTGATTTATATATAGTTTACAAAAACGTCGTTCTAGATTGTTATATTATAAGACAATTTACTGATAAAGAAAGTGAAGTGTGTATCATATTTAAAAATACATAAATTTATGTTTGATTAAGATTACTCTCCCACGACTATTACTCGTGCTTTTAATATATATTTTTATGTAAGCACATACAGGATAATACCGACAGATGGTGATGGTAATTCTGAAGTCTCATCTGTGGAATTCTATCACGCTTGCCATGGTGCATCTGGCTAAGCGCTGCGAGATTCACGCATCATACTTATTATTACAAGAATTTACTATGAATGGGTGGTCTTCACGGGACGACTTCGTCTGCCACCAATTTTTATTAATACGCTATGACGGGCATTTTACGGGTGAGGGATCAAATTCCATCAAATACCAACCAGAGGTATTTTAGAACCTCAGAAATCAATTAAAAATCCTTTTATAAATTTAATATGTCGGGGATCGAACCCATGACCTTTGGCTTGAAAAGTAAACGCTTTGACCATTGAGCTATACCCGCCGGCAAATATGTAATCATCTTCTCTAATATCGTCCATTTTCTAATTGAAAACTTGAGTAATCAAACAAAGTAAATAAAAATTATGACATTTATTTTTAAATGAGAAATAATGTTTTATTGACACAGTAAATTATTTCTTAATCTCAAAAGTAACAAGTGGAATGAAAACAATAGAAAAATGCAATATGCAATACATTATCTGCAATCAATATCTGTTGTTGCATTCTGCTAGTACTTCTGTTAAAGCAAGTAAATATGTAAAGTAAAATTTTCCTCCTCACTCTCTGTATATTTAAATTTTCGCAAAACTCTGTAACTAAAGTAATTTCATCTAGTGGATTTGCTTGTGCACGTCGAAGTCGTAAAGTGGCTTTCTGAGATCCACACAACCTCTAACATCCGGTCCTGAAAATGAGAGACTCCAGCTCTGGCGACAAGTCGCATCAGAGGATTTCATTACTCCAAAGGAAAGCCTCCCAACTGGCAAGAAACCTTGACTGGCGGACCTGGAAATCCCTGAACAGATTAATAACCGGTGTTGGTAGAACATAGGACAACCTCGAGCGGTGGGGAATGCATCGGCAGGGAGAGTCACTATTGTGCGACTGTTGAGATCTGCGGACCGCCTCTCACCTAAGATCCTTCTCCATGTGCCCAACAAGCTGCACACCTCAAGACCTAATGCTAGGCAACACACGGGCTATCGATGTTGCCAGATACTGGGCAAAAATAATTTGACGTCGCTGACACGGAAGAACATGTGGAGAAGTGCAACTGTGGGGAATACTTGGATTGCCCCGAAAGAGGACCTAGCCCCCGGACACGACCAGGGGTGGAATATATGGAGGTCCCTTAAAAGACTTCGGAACAGAGTATGCAAGACTAGGACGCAAATGAAAGCCTGGCAGTTTTACAGCGGACCGACTGAATGCGGCGTGGAGCAGACCCTGTCGCACCTTCTGGAGTGTGCGCTGTGTCCGAGTAGCTACACCCAGGAATACTTGATGATGGCGTAACGCCATTTCTGGCCAGACAGGATCTGACCCTGTTGTTTCCGACACGATTATATATATCTTGCAATGCACAATGTTTAATAATATAAATAATTATTTAATCGCGTCATTATGATATTTTTTCAGTTTGTTTCAGAATTGCGGTATCAGGCACCAGATTTTTTCCAAACTCCATTACTTCGAGCTTGAATTCGTAACGCTTCGGTGGATTTTTACATTTTTTGCAAGCGGCTAGCGATAGTCGCCAGTGTTCCTGTTATAATAGTTTTGCGAGAGAAAAGCTTCCAGTTATTGTTTTCACTTCAGAGTGCGATAATGGATTGCTTTCGGCGTTGTTTATAATTCATCGCTTGACGGAATTTAATAGATCGCAAAATAAATTCGGAACAGGGTAACTAACTAGAGAATGTGCATTCGTATTTTAAAAATTCAACTCCATAATCATATCGAAAAATTGTTTTACATCATTTGTGAATCAACGAAGTGACGGCAGCATAAAAAAGGAAACACATTTTTCTAGAAAACTAGAAGACTAAACTCCTTAGTCAGGCGGATATTATTATTATAAGTATTTGTATAGCGCTTTTTTATGACAGAATGGTCATTCAAAAAGCGCTTCTTTGCCTCTGAGTAAAAAGGTGGGTGTTGAGTCTGCTTCTGAAGGATGCCTCCGCTTTAAGTTCTCTTATGCTTTCCGAGAGCGAGTTCTAAGCCATTGGTGCCACGTAGCTTAAAGCAGGATTGCCAAAGACCACGCGCGCTTATCTCCGAGGGGTTGATCAATTCTGTCAAATATATGCCGTTGAGTGCCTTATAACCTAAGAGACATAGTTTGTACAGAATTCTAGACGGAACTCTCAACCAATGCAGTCGGTGTAGTATCAGTAATGTGACATAATTTGGGCGCGTTGTACACTAGTCGTGCCTACGTGCAGTGCATTGCAGTAATCCGTTACCTCACTCATTTACGAAAATAATGTGAATGCATTTTTGCCTATTACTAATAGATTCATATTCTTCTTCTTCGTGTCAGCGACGTCAAATTATTTTTTCCCAATATCTGGCAACATCGATAGCTCGTGTGTTGCCCAGCATTAGGTCCTGAGATGTGCAACTTGTTGGGCACATGGAGCAGCATCGTAGGTGTGAGGCGGTCTGCAGGTCTCCACAGTCGCACAATAGTGTCTCTCCCTGCCGAAGCATTCCCCACCGCTCGAGGTTGTCCTTTGTTCTACCAACTCCGGTTCTTAATCTGTTTAGGGATTTCCAGGTCGGCCAGTCAAGGCTCTTGCCAGTTGGGAGGCCTTCCTTTGGAGTAATGAAATCCTCTGGTGCGATTTGTTGCCAGAGTTGGAGTCTCTCATTTTCAGGGTCGGATGTGAGAGGTTGTGTGGATTTCAGAAAGCTGCTTCGACACTTCAATCTTGGTGTTGGGGGTATCTGATTATACAAGCAGTGGGACGGTTGGTTGATTGCCTTACGCATTTCTTCGGCGCATATGACTTTGCGTCTTATGTTCGGTGGTGCGATACCAGCCAAGGGGTATAGTTTAGAAATGGGTGTTGGTTTGAGGCAGCCTGTGACGACTCTGCATGCATCATTCAGGGCAGAATCCACTTGATTCATATTAAGCTACAAAGACATTTCATTTCTAAGGAATTGAAGTAGGTAGAAAGTTTAATTTTTCGAGATTAAATTATTTTACATAAACATATACGAAGACTTGTAAAAAGTTATAAAAAAACAGTATATCTGAAATAATAATCGTTACAAATAAATAAATATATATTTGTCAGTAACGCTTCTGCATAAATAATTCCTGGTTTCGTGGTGTAGTGGGTCCGGTAGTATCTTTTAACCCTACTTCGCGAAGGGATTATCGAGGGTTACAATACGAATATTTACATAAGCCCCCGGGGACAGAATCATAAATTAATCCGGCGAAATGAAAATTTTCAATGTTATTAAAAGTGCTTTCGCAGAGTGTTCATCGTAATGTTTCCCAAGAGACTAATCACAACAATAAGTCGGTCTTATCCCGTACCTGAACGAAGATTTACCGAATATACGAGTATACACCTTTTTTTTTAATATTACCGTAGTAAGAATATATTTTTTAATATTATTTTACTTAATAAAATAAAGAAAAATTATATATAAATTTATTTATAATATACCAAAAATACACATTCGAATCTCCAATAAATCCCATCATACTGAAAATTCGTTTACACAAATGATCGGAGACATACGGCGAGAAGTCACTACCAGGAAAGAGCTCACCAAATCAACTCACGACGCACTCCACCCTATGTTTAGGTATCAAAAGATAACCACACGGCTCAAATCAAGAAGAAGTTTCCTACAGTCGACAACGGAACTGCTGATACCTGAGGCCACCCTGCGGCTGAGCATGTATGTGGAGAAGCGCGACTGAGGGGAATACTTGGATTGCCCCGAAAGAGGACCTAGCCCCTGGACACGACCAGGGATGGAATATATGGAGGTACCTTAACAGACTTTGGACCGGAGTATGCAAGACAAGGACACAAATGAAAGCATGGCAGTTTTACAGCGGACCGACTGAATATGACTGCGGCGTGGAGCAGACCCTGTCACACCTTCTGGAGTGTGCGCTGTGCCCGAATAGCTGCACCCAGGAAGACCTGATGATGACCGGGAGTAACGCTATCGACGTCGCCCACTTCTGGGCAGACAGGATCTAATCCTGTTGTTTCCGACACGATTATATGTTATCAGAGAAAACATACATCTACGTATTGTTCGTTTACTATTACGTTGACCACAAAGCCATTTTAACCTAGACAAATTTAAAAAATGACAGAGTTGTAATTTTAAAATCTTAAGGATTGGATTAAATTTCCATCTTATTCGTAGTATAGATCCGGTGGATTGGTTTTCAGCAACAAAATCTTGCATCTAGATCTCAACTCTTTTCGATCTTCTGCAACCCTCTTTATCTCAGAAGAAGAGCTGCAACTCATGATCGAACACTTGCTGCAAATACTCCCGTCTAGGGCGCCCTCTGAAGTTTCTCCCCTCGACCATCCCTTCTACAATGTCGAGAAGAAGACCATCATGGCGTAAGTGTGACAAACTATCGGACTCGCTTCTCTGAGATGGCTCTTACTAGGTGCCTATGTTCCTTAATTATACTGAGAACCTCATTGTTTGTGACGAAGTCTCTCTAGAAAATTCCAAGAATTATTGTGTAAGACCGCATCTCAAAGGCCTCTAGACTTTTCTTATCACTTTCAGATAAGCACCATGTCTCACAGCTGTACATAAAGATGCTTTATACAAATGTTTAGGCAAGTTGCTTGCGGAGCTTTAAATTAATATTTTTTGACTCAAGAATTTTCGTTTTTTTAATGAACGCTAGCCTTGCTTGATGTATGCGTCTGTTGACTTCTCTTTTTGTTCTGCCATCCCAGGTGATCGTACTTCCAAGGCATACAAACTCCTTTGCATCCTTTAGGGTTACTAAGTGTGTCTAACATACAAGTACTAAGTTCTCATAGTTGCATTGTTCTTTATTCATTCAATGATACGCGAGTAACTTCGGGAAGGTTAAATGTAGTGTGTTACGCAAATACTTCACGCCTATATTACTGTAACAAAGCGACTATCTTAAACTAAGCGACCATGCTTCGAATACTGCTTATATGATAATAACGAATTACTGTCGAGGTTGAGCTCACGTGATTAGCGACGATACATATGCAAGTGAAAAATTCACATAATTACTTCATGGGAAGCTAGTCTCGTTAAATTATTGACATTTTAAATATGTGACCCTCAAGAACGCAACACAATACATTTATTTTATAAGATATCTCTGACCGCAGCCATTTATTTTTTATGTAAACACATACAGGAGAATACCGACAGATGGTGATAGTAATTCTGAAGTCTTATCTGTGGAATTCTTACCATGCTGCATATAGCTAAGCGCTGCATGTGGAATGTTGATCTGCCAACGGCATTGACGACATTCACGCATCATCCTTAATTATTACAGGAATTTACTATGAATGGGTTGGTCTTCACGGGACGACTTTCGTCTACCACCAATTTTGATTAATAGGCTACGACTTGACATTTTACGGGAGATTTTTAGAGCTCGTAAATATATGTTTTTTATAATTTTTATTATTTAATCTCCGTCGGGGATTGAACCCACGACCCTTGGCTTTCAAAGCAAATGCTTTGACCATTGAGCAGTACCCGCCGGCTTATTTAATCGCGTGACAATACGAACGGCATACGCTTTGGATTTCCCCGTGCGTTTTGTTGATACAATTGCACGACGATTAGATCCAGGTTGCAGGAGTCATACTCGTATGCAGGTTGAGAATTTGCCTTGAATTTAACCCTTTCGCACCGTTTATCGGCATATGCCGTCAAAGATTACCCGACCGTTGAAATCGGTTGATGTGATATATCGTGTTGCTAATTTCAGCTAATTTCAACTCATTGTGACATCTACGGTAGGAAATTGGAAGTGCAGTCATTCCCTTTATCAAACACCATCCGGGCCGAAAGAGGACTTTGGAAGAAGTTTACGAAAAGCGAACTCCATATCAGTTGAGCTAATATCATAGACTTTAAGATTACTAGAGGCAAATGAGAGATGTAGAGTGATTAAGCTCGGGTGGCACAGAGTCATAGACTGAGCTAAAATAATCTGCGAGCCCGTCGGAAATTTCTTGACACCCAAAAAAAGATTTTTCGGATAAGGTAATATTTGAGAAGGCAATGTATGTGATATATTTCTTTGAACGAAGGACCAAAATGATTTTAAATTATGAAGAAGGTCATTTTCTACAGCGGCCAGGTAATATTGTCAAATATGCTTTCAAGTCTACAGGATGCACTGAGGAAGATGTCATCGCTAGTTGCTCACAGACAGAAGATTTACTGTGCACACAATCACCTAGACGATAACGATGTTTGTACTGTGTCGCTATACACACTGGTCCAGAGTAATGAGAGGGAGGAGAGCGCGGTCTGGTGGCCAGCGTCGAGGGTCTGCATGTAGGAGGACCGTCCTCTCCCATTATCCGGAACCGTGCGAGCGGAAACTGCAAACAGGAGAGGCGGGGATACACGAACCGCAGACTGCTTGACAGGTAAGCTAAAGGTTGACGCAAAATTAATCACGAATTAAATTTTATAAATTTACATCGTAGTGGTCTTTGCTGACTGTTACCGAAAACTTCGATATACAACCTTTCGTCTCTAATTCCTGGTCGCTTGTCGTGCATTTATGTGCGCAATGTTGTCACACCACCGCCGTATAAACACCACCGCTCGTGGCGCTAGCGAAAGCCGAGACCGAGCGCGGAGATCGGTAGTTGGTCCTCACCCTTTAGCGAGACAAGATTGCATTACGGCTAGCGGTATGTTTCCGCTTGGCCGGAAGCTCGTAAAGTTTTAAGTTAATATAATCAATGTGCTTCTAAAAGAAAGTGTTTGTATGCTGACCTGCTCCTGATCCTGCCCGCACGCGACGTAATAACACCCTTTTTAGAAAGAGAGGAGGATGTTAAAATAAATCACGAAAAATCGCCGAAATTAACATAGCGGCCGTCTGTGGAACTAGCCGCTCTCACGTGACAGGTAGCGACTGTCAAAAACAAGTAAACAAAATTGCGCATACAAGCCTCGCGTCTTAAAGCCACTTAACTTTAAGGCTTATACTAACATTTATATATATGCGTGTAATACGAGAGAGCAAAAGTAAAAGACAAAAAACCTTATATCGAGGCTTTTCGGCAACATTTTGCAAGGGTTTCTTCTTCGTATCAGCGACGTCAAATTATTTCTGACCAGTATCCGCCAACATCGATCGCCTGTGTGTTGCCCAGCAGTAGGTCTTGAGGTGTGCAGCTTGTTGGGTGGGGTCTGCAGGTCTCCGCAGTCACACAATAATGCCTAAGTATTCTCCACCGCGCGAGATTGTCCTTTGTTCTAACAACTCCGGATCTTAATCTATTCAGGGATTGCAGGGGCTGTTACGAGTTTATATCAAATTTTAAAGACCGACCACTTTTGCTAGTAAAATAATTGCTTTTTGTACATTGTATTTTCATGGCATTCTCGATTAAAACACGGTATTCATTCGTTCGTTATCATCCGTCCCGTTTATCATCACATTTCCATTAGTTGGCTGCGTTGCACCCCGCCTAGAGACCAGCGCCTCCCTTCCGGGCGCCTCTAGAACTGCCTCCCTTCCGCTCATCATAACCCTTCCCGCCCACTGCACGCATTCATCCGAAAGTTCAGGAAGCGACGCATTAAACTGTCTATCGTCCACCTAATTCGGGATAAGTATGGATCGGGTTGGCAAAATCTACATCGTGCCAAAGATTTTCAAGATTGAGTCAAACATCACAATCTATATATACTCATAATTATGAAAGTGGCGTAAGTTATGTTGTGAGGGTGCAAACAAGGCAGCCTACCGTACACTACAGTCGGAAAAGAAACAATGGTGGACTTGTATAATATGTTACTTCAGATGCTGCAGGAAAGTATTAAACTACAGCTGAATTTTCTCAAAGCTACCGAACGTCCTGGAAGGACATCGGGAACGATACATTAAATGTACTCGGAGAAGCTCCGGGAGGCGGATCCGACATGGGATAAGGCGTGGTCAGAGGTGGTGTGGTACAGAGCTTTTGTTACGGCAGTTCCTGAAGACCATATGTTCCAGTTAGAGGAGCAGACATGATACGATGATAATGATGATATATATATACACGAGATGAGTCGCCCCTTAAGTCTAAATTATCCTTAGGAACGGCGGGTTGATCATCTGATATACTAAGGAAATTGATAGTAAATTACCAAAAAAAAGGCTAGAATACTATAACGTGTTTTCATCTAGTCCCGGGGCTCGTACTGGTGGGCTGTCGGTAACTATTTACATTGTGTATACGGCGGAGCTTAGGGTTCTAAGGTGACTTTGAACGACGCGACGGTCAATGCAACTGCAAGATGGTATTTTGCGACCATTATATACTATAATTATTGAGCGTATATGTTGATATAAGCTTGATATAGCTCCTTTAGGCTGATGCCGTAAAGCCTCGAAAAACGATATTTTTGTTCGCTCGCCTGATATGCACATCTAATAATGTTAGTTTTAATTATATTAAATTTAGACGGCGTTTGCATACGCCATTTTACTTGTTATGACATTTGCTCCATTTCATGTTGGCGCAACTGTCATCTTTAATGTGCTTTTTGCCGCGACTGTCTTGGGGCGCCAGATGTCACAGTGTTCGGCAGTGGTCAATTTAACTGGCGCCCGGCCGGCGACATGCCATGCCGGTCGGGCGTAGAAATCAAGTATTTATTTAAAATAAACGCGAATTGTGCTTCGAAAACAAGTTCTTTGTGTTATTAATCTGCTCCTGCATCCTGTCATCCAGTAATTCGATAACCAATTCAGAGAGGAGGATATCAATGTATACAATAAAACTAATAGTAAGTGATAAAAACTAGAACATATTTTATGTCAAAAATAAAGTAATGGATTTTCAGTAATATGGAATTCTCCACTGTGTATCAAACGATCAGCATCATATGAAAAGGCGACCATCACTAAATATAAAGGATAGGCCATTCTCAGCGAGAGCGGTCATATATTTCGGTATCGGACAGGGTTGATATTTCCGCACCCTTCCAATAGACCGTGCGTCATTACGGTCCGAGGGATGGCCGCTCCTTTGTACAGCGACCGCTAGTATATATCTTAACTAGGGGTTTTGCGGAGGTTGTTTTCCCCACGCCCGAGGAAAATCTCCGAAACCGAGTGATAAATGGTGAGAAATATAAATTAATGTATTTAGAAGGAAATATTGAACGTCTCAATAATACATTTTGATATATATTTTTCTCGTCCGCTGTTTTTATCGAAGGTCGTTGATATACGAGTGCCATTTCGAACGTCTATAAAATAAAAGGTAAAAACAAATAAATAACGTATTATACACTATTCAACTGTATATTTTATTTTTGTAACATTAGGTTTATAACATCACTACGTTAAAATATAGTATAACATTACATACACATACAAGATCCTGCTCCATGTGCCCACAAGCTGCACACCTCAAGGCCTAATGCTAGGCAACACACGGACTATCGATCAAATCAAATCACTGGCAACCTTATTTTACTGATAACCCTCGTAAATGTTTTGCTATAGCAAAAAACATTAATAAATTTTATAAAAATCAAAGAAAATTAAAATAAATTATTAACACTCGTATAAGTACTGCCATCAGCATGATAGAGCCCTTGCTGACTAGTACTGAAAACCTAGATATACAATCTTTCGTCTCTTATTTCTGTTCGCTTGTCGTACATGAATGTGTCCGCCATATTGGAATTTGGGACTAATTTTATAGACCGCCGCTTGTGGCGCTGGGCGAGAGCCATCATGAGCGCATCAGTCGTGTCCCGCCCTTCGGCAAGAGCATATTGTATTGTGGCTCGGCTGAATGCTGTGACTAGGTCGGGCCAGGAGGTTGTAAAGCCTATCGTGAAATATATACCAATGTGCCTCTGAAAAATTCTGTGTGTTATTAATCTGCTCCTAATCATGTCATCACGCGACAGAGTAGCACCTTTATGAAAGAGATGAGGATGTTAGTACGAACTTACAACTAAGAATATACTTCTTGCGGCAGAAAATACAAACTCATGTGATAAATATGAATAGTGCCTATTACCGTAATGGACTCTCCTGCGAGCGCCTCAACATAATTTCCGAGTCGAAATCTAAAAATAATACAGTGTTTACATCGCGATGATTAATGCCATCTCATGATTGCGGTTCCGTGCATTACATTACATTACACCGGCAGACGGATCAGCGTGCACGTGGGCATCTCTCATCGGTCAATAGCTCGACGGACGATGCGCCACGTGTTTCAGACACTTCGGTTCACAAAGGGAAGGCCAAACACTCACAGACGAAGCTATCCGAGTATCAGACCCATGAGAAAGCAAGTATAATAGATGAGTGTGCACGGGTATTCATCTGTGATAGGGAGCGCGATCCCGGGATTCGATGCAATCCCGTAAATGCAGCAGCATAATGGGTTTAGAGAGCATGTGCTTACATAGAAAAATAACTTGCGTAGAGTACGATGACACGTCAGACATCCAACCAAAAGTCGTTCTATTTGGACATTTTTTTTTGATATCGCAGGAGAGCATAAACTACAGTGGCTTTAAATAACTTCTTAGATTTTCACGGCCAGATTTGATATTGTGGCTTTTGAGTTTGGCCGCCTACGAGCGTCATGTCGGAGAATCGTGTACGGTGGGAATGTTCTAAGAAGAGTACCTCCACGAACGTCATTTCGGACTGTGGTTGTCCTTGCTTGTCTGTACAGGTTTTTGTGTATGTGCTAGAGGTGGAATCAAAAGAAATCCCATCAACATCAACAGGGATGACGGTTTGATTCTCAAAACAGTATGGCTTCCAGTAGCGCCATGGGAAACTTATTTTACGGATCACCCTCGTATTATATTTTCAATAATAATCCCGGGATAGAAACGGAAAATATTGTCTTGCAATCCCTGATCAGAATGTATGCACGTACAACTTTGCTCTTATCTAATGACGAAGACGGGTTCAAAGTTTGAACATAACGCTGGGCTGGGAACCGGAGACTATCATACAGCTGTTCTTACGAAATGCTTTCTTCAGAGATATTGATTGATTTCATCTAATATATTGATACTTTTAGCATTCTAATTTGACATCCAGCTTAGGTTTCTATTTTACGTAACTAATACATCATGTTTAAGAACTATACTCTGCCGGCGGGTATAGCTCAATGGTCTAAGCGTTTGCTTTGCAAGCCAAAGGTCATAGGTTCGATCTCCGACGGAGATTTGAAAAAAAAAATTTTTAATCGATTTTGAGCTCTAAAATAGTTGTGTGAATTTGATCCCTCGCCCGTTAAATGCCAGTCATAGCATATTAATTAAAATTGGTGGTAGACGAAAGTCATCCCGTGAAGACCACCACAAGTGATAAAGTTGGACCTGGCTGGGGCTTGTCTTTTCTTCTAGTTCCGGACTCGCGCCGTGCTGGAAGGCCGTCGAAAACTATACACCGAATGTATTCGTCGGAGCTGCGTGTGCAGAGCTGACATGGGATGGGGCGAGCACTATGACAGCGGTTTGTGAGTAATACATATTCCATTTAGAGAGCGGATATGGTGATGATGATCTATATAATATTAAAAAAAAATTATCATTGTAAAATGGTAAAAATGACAGTTTCCAATATGTACTGTATATATGTACAAAACATTCAACTGTGTAACATCTGGGGCAAAGCTTTCGTGGGAATGCTATAGGTCACATCCCAGGTGACTTCGCCCCAAAGAATGATGGCCTCAGCTGAGAGGCTTTCTAGGTTTTTCAGAAGTAAATGGCCTACGTCCGGTTTACTGCCCCACTGCAGTAGTTTACCCTTACATAACTCTTCTGGCCTCTCAGTGTTATGTCTCTGGTTAAACTCGTTGAACATAGAGCGCACAATAAGCCAAACATTATATATTTACTATGGAAAGTTGTTCGGTGCATGAAACTCTTTCGCGCTGAGGAAATAACTATGTGTGGCGAATTTCTTCTCTCCGATATTTCGACCGCCATTGCAGGGGTCTTCTTCAGGGTTGATGACTTTGTTGTGAGTTGGTGTCAGCCTCTAGCACATACTCAAAAGCATAGACATACAAGAAAGGACAACCACAGTCCGACATGACGTTCGTGGAGGTACTCTCCTTAGAACATATCCACCGTACACGATTACCCGACATGACGCTCGGGGAGGTACGTTAGGCTGACGGCTAAACTACCTCCTGACACCAACTCACAACAAAGTCATCAACCCTGAAGAAGACCCCTGCAATGGCGGTCGAAATATCGGAGAGAAGAAATTCGCCACACACGGCTAAACCGAAAAGCCACAATATTAAGTCTGACCGTGAAAACCTAAGAAGTTAGGAAATAACTAGTTGAGTAACCTTTCTTTTAAATTTCCGGTAATCGATTAGTTATCCAATTTCAGAATTTGAGAAACTCATATGACAGAAACTAGTGATAATAAATAATAAAAAATACCTAGCTTTACAACGAATAGTATATCGGACTAGTGAAAGTAAAAATGAATTAAGTCGATACTAATTAAAATAACCGTATTGTTTATTAATATTTTAGAATTTGTAGATTATACTATAGAACAGCTCTTTCATCAGGCTTGGCCGTCAGTTTAATACTCACTGGGGAGCCCAACCATCCCTTCTCCGTACCTCAGCTTTAGCACTTTGTTTCTTAGCCGGAGAATATGCGGCACCAATATGGGGTCGATCAACCCATTGTAATCAAGTGGATACTGCCCTGAATGATGCATGCAGAGTCGTCACAGGCTGCCTCAAACCAACACCCATTTCAAAACTATACCCCTTGGCTGGTATCGCACCACCAAACATAAGACGCAAAGTCATATGCGCCGAAGAAATGCGTAAGACAACCAACCAACCGTCCCACTGCTTGTATAATCAGATACCCCCAACATCCAGACTAAAGTCGCGAAGCAGCTTTCTGAGATATACACAACCTCTAACATCCGGCCCTGAAAATGAGGGACTTCAGCTCTAGCGACAAGTCGCACCAGAGGATTTCATTACTCCAAAGGAAGGCCTCCCAACTGGCAAGAACCTTGACTGGCGGACCTGAAAACCCCTGAACAGATTAAGAACCGGAGTTGGTAGAACAAAGGACAACCTCGAGCGGCGGGGAATGCTTCGGAAGGGAGAATCACTATTGTGCTACTGCGGAGACCTGCAGACCGCCTCACACCTAAGATCCTTTTCCGTGTGCCCAACAAGCTGCACACCTCAAGACCTAATGCTAGGCAACACACGGGCTTTCGATGTTGCCAGATACTGGGCAGAAATAATTTGACGTCGCTGACACGAAGAAGAAGAAGACCTTCAATGAAAGCTTCACCAATTCCCTAACATGTATAAGCATGTGTATAGTTTGTGATATATACATCACATACATAATGTATAGTTTAAAAAATTATAGGATGTATGTAGGGAAGTAGGAAGGGGTTGATGGGCGGAGCTAAGGGGATTGAAAAAAATGTGTGTTCAGTCAAAGTTAGATACATTTCGATGACCTAAATAAATGAACGAATCGTATAAATACATTAGAACTTTTACATTATATAACTCAACTCGATAAAGGGGACATTGATCGCAAAGTGATGTAAATAAATCGTGTCATTGGACGCGACTGGAAGCTGCTTAGGAAATGGAAGCCGTAGGAAAAGGGGGTAATATGATTGAAGTCAGCGAGAAGTATTTTACGTATAAATACATGTGTGTCAGGTCATTTAACAGCTGAGCTAAATCAGAAGGAACTACACGGAAACACACTTAAGGGAACTATTTTGACATGTATCATTCTATTTACTGAAACATAATGTGATTGAAATAAAATATTAAGTAATAAAATATTATTATTAGCATTAATTTTAAGATAATTTTACATTTTTGTGTTATTTTTTGTAAAGGTCCACTATGTCGTGAACTACGTGTTCTATTATTAAATTTCGAACACTATCGTTTAACCATATAATTTCTTTGCTAAAAATATCCGTAATGTTCCGGTGTTGTTTTTTTATGTACATACAGGAGAATACCGACAGTTGGTGATAGTAATTCTAAAGTCTCAACTGTGAAATTATATGACGCTTACCATAGTGCGTATGGCTAAGCGCTGCATGTGGATAGTTGATATGCCGACATCATAGACTCGAGATTCACGCATCATCCTTATTATTACAGGAATTTACTATGAATGGGTGGTCTTCAAGGGACGACTTTCGTCTACCACCAATTTTAATTGATAGGCTATGACTGGCATTTTACGGGTGAGGAATCAAATTCACACCAACTGTGGGATATTTTAGATCTCAGAAATCGATTAAAAATATTTTTTTTCATCTCCGTCGGGGATCGAACCCACAACCTTTGGCTTGCAAATCAAACGCTTTGACCATTGAGCTATATCCGCCGGCATATGTTCCCAAAAGGACATTCAGATGCAGATATGTTCTGGAACAAGAAATGGACAGTGGCAGCTGACATAAGTTTCCTAGAAATCCCGAGTACAGCGAGTGTATCCGATATGGAATATCGATTACACCACCAAGTAGATAATATTTTACTATATCAGCTCTATATTTGAAGCATATGGACAAATCATTTTACTACTTTCAGTACTCATTGCGACATCTACGGCATGAAATTGTAACTGCAGTCATCCCTCTACGTGGCGGCAATTTATGGTGACCACATGTTCCATACATGGAACGGATATGGAAGGAAGAATATAATGAGACACGCTGCCATCACATAAAAGTAAAGCTTAATGAATTGAAACTTATTTATCGTCTTATTTTTATGTTTGAAGGGATTTAAAACAAACCATTTAGATTCCAGAATAAAACCTATTGACGGCAAACAGCGATAAAAATTCCCGCCCGGTCCGAGGTAATAAATAAATTTGAACTCTTTCCTATTTGAAAACGTAAAGCGCGTGGGTACAAACGTTACCTACTACACATTATTATTACGAGGCGGGAGGATCCACGTGTCGTGGAATTTATGCGTTCAAAAATTTAAAGCTTCTAAATGCATCGTATATAAATCGCATTTCGAAAAGTGTATTTTAGGTACAACAAAATAATTTACAACATGAATTAATGACAAGAAGAATATTTATGCATTCACAGTGAAACATTTTCGCTTGTGAGCTGACTACAGTTCTGTTCTGTACACCAGTCAACACAGTACCGGCTTTAGGCCCTGCGGCGCCCTTTTTTTTCTGGCGCCCCATATAATATACATTTAAAAAAATCTAGGCAAGATTGGTTGCACTCGGCGCCGCTAGCTTATTCGACGCCCTGGGGCACCGACCCACTTCGCTACCCCCTAAAACCGGCACTGAGTGAACATGTTTGTGGTGGAAATTGTTGCCATTAATTGTGATGTAATAACCAAGCAGCCAAGGATAAGTCTAAAGTGGCTATAATTAACTAATAATTAAAAAGACAACAATAACGCTAAAATATGAGATGCAATGAAGTGTTTTTGAGATTATAAGAAGGTTGCCAATGCATCCTCCGTGTATTAACTTATGTGGCAGAGACGTGGAATCTAATAGCAAGTATTACACATAAAAAAAGGTCACCCAGCGTGCTATGGAGAGATCCATGCTCGGAGTGACGCTAAAAGATCCGAAACGAGGAAATACGCAGAAGAACTCAAGTAGTGGATGCTACCCAACGAATAGGCGCGCTCAAGTGGCAATGAGCAGGACATATCTGTCGAAAAGACGACGGTCGATGAGGAAGAAAAGTATTAAAATGGCGCCCAAGAACTGGCAAACGAAGCATTAGCCGACCCCCTGCAAGATGGAATGACGACATAAGGAGAATAGCGGGAGTGACCTGAGAGGATGGAAGAGGATGGAGTCTCATGCGGGAGGCTTACGTTCATCAGTGGACGGATACAGGCTGATGATGATGATGATGATGAATATATAAATTAAAATAATCAATTAACAAGATTTAAGGAAAGAGTAAATTAAAAATAAGATGTATGGTTATTGTAAAAATACACAAATTCAATGTAAAATAGTAGTAAGGAATGATATATTGAAGACAATTATTGATTTAAGTAAGCTATTAAGATCCGTCGTCTAATTTTATGGTCTCCAGTGTGAATGCGGGTGGAAGGAGAATATCGCATTACAAGAGACGCTAGCTGGTCTAAAAGCAGAAGAGTCGAGAAATTCTCGTGTCAAACAAACTATGCGGAAGGTTGCTCCAGTAATTTAAATTACATTAACATAATTTTACTACATAACGTATTGAAAATATCATTGAAAGCATATTTAATGACATCCGTTAATAAAAAAGGCGACAAGTTGCATCACGTAAGATAAATTATCTGTATAGGAGACTGCAGTTTCGACTAACTCGTAGCCTTTCTCAATCCGTCACTTGTTAAGAGATAACTGAGCTGCGATAGTACTTTATGAGTGGTCACAGCCATTTCAAGTAGGAGAGATTACCTTCCACAAGATTGATTGAACATAAGAAGAATAACGGGGTAGCGTGAATGCGGAGGGCGGAAAATCGAAAAGGATGGAGACTCGTACAGGGGACCTACGTTCAACAGTGGACGGACAAAGGCTGACGATGATATGTCGCTCCTCTCAGTCACCTTAAAAGTTTGTTCGTAATTGTCATGTTCAAACTCAATTGGAATAAACACAGGTTTTTGAACGCTTTGTTCGTCATAGACTCTCTACGAAATGTGTGGGGAACAAATTGATTCGTTCAAGCGTGCTAGAGATACCGTCCTAGTGTGATGCACGATCGCCTAAAGAGACTTCGTGTCGGTTCCATAATGGAAATCGAACTGCCAGGAATAGAATAAACTGGCGAGGAAAAAAAAGCAACGCCGTCTCGACAAACAAAACTAAACTAGGCTGTATGTTATGTATGTTTACTATATGAAGAGTATGCGAGATTGCGGAGAAGAATGAGACGCAAAACAGGTTGAGCCGCGGAAATTTTGACGTGTATCGACGGAATATTATGCGAGCATTTTCCATATTGCAAAAATGCAAGAAATTTCAGCGATCGAGATGGCAATTTAAATTGTCTTTTATATACAGCATGTTCATAGCAGAATAGAAACAATGAAAATCAATCTTAGAGAATAACTATAGTAATAATCAACATTTTCATTTGCATTCTTCTTCGTAGTATCAACCCGGTGGATTGGTTTGCAGCAACAGAATCTTGCATCTCGATCTCCATTCCTCTCGGTCCTCCGCAACCCTTTTCAGCTCAGCATAAGCGCTACAGTTCATGTCCTCGAATACTTGCTGCAAATGCTCCCGTCTAGGGCGCCCTCTACAGTTTCTACCCTCAACCATCCCCTCCACAATATCGTGAAGAAGACCATCGTGGCGCATGATGTGGCCGATCCATCGGGCTCGCCTCTCTGAGATGGTTCTTATTAGTTGCCTATCTTCCTTGATTCCGTGTTCGTGACGTGGTCTCTCCAGGAAACTCCGAGAATTCTTCTGTACGACCACATCTCAAAGGCCGCTAGTCTTTTTTTATCACTTTCAGATAAGCACCATGTCTCACAGCCGTACATTAAGATGCTACAAACATTTGCATTATATGCTGTTTATTGTAGCTTTATTGATTTGATGTCGTAACAATACATTCAACTCGAAAAATTTTTTTTGGAAAATAAATGAAGATGGTTTAATAGTTTATACTGACATCAGCATGATATAGCCCTTGCTGACTGGTACCGAAAACCTCGATATACAATCTTTCGTCTCTTATTTCAGTTCGCTTGTTGTATATGTATGTGTCGCCAATTGGCATTTTGGACAAGTCTGGTCTCGGGAGTGACGTTAGTTATAGAGATCGCCACTTGCGGCGCTGGGTGTGACCGACAACGGCGCGGTGCCGGAGTCAATACTTGTTCCCCGACCTTGACGGGTGTCCGATTGAGGTTGGCCCGGCCTGAATGTTGTGACTAGGTCCGGGCCAGAAGTTTGTAAAGTTATCGAAATATATATGTCTATGTGCTTTAATCTACTTCTCATCCTACAAGCACGCGATTGAATTACATCTTTTTAGAGAGAAGGATCCTATTAGAAAACATAAATAAACATTCGATTTATAAGAATTTTGTACCTTATTTTACCATGGATCACACTGAGCACAGTTTCACTTGATGGAAGACTTGATGCAGTTTTACGCTTTATGAAAGTTTCATCAATTCCAACGTGCACAAACACACTGATGAAGGTTGACGAATGCATATTGGAACTGATGAAGCTTTCAGAGATCGCGAAACTGCAGTCTTCCATCACGTGAAACAGTGCACAGTGTGATTCATGTTAAAATAGGCATGAAATTCTTATCTATTTGATATGAAAATGGATCTCAAAGTAAATGCTAGAAATATAAATAACATAAGCACGCATACTCAGCGATCATTTACAAGTGATGTACTGATGAAGTGTACACTGTACACGAAACCAGTCTCATTTCTGAGATTTACGATTACTCAGTATGATCCATGTTAAAAAAAATACTAATGATATAGCATTATCTACTTAAAGGACCAAACTTAAATTGGCAAGCTTTAAAATAATCGCTATTTTTTTTTCAAAATCGTTTCCATAATCCACCAAATAATGTACTCGTATATCTTTCCAGTACCGACTTTAGACCCCGCGGCGCCCTAGGGCATTTTTTT
Organism: Glossosoma conforme; assembly: GCA_022606575.1. NCBI lineage: Eukaryota > Metazoa > Arthropoda > Insecta > Trichoptera > Glossosomatidae > Glossosoma > Glossosoma conforme. The sequence goes on along the minus strand of JAGTXR010000011.1, from coordinate 2,093,446 downwards.
TCTAGCGTCCTTAATTTTTAATATTTAAAAATATGTAAGAAAGATCCCAGCGTGCTATGGAGAGATCCATGCTCGGAGTGTCGCTAAAAGATAGAATCCGAAACGAAGAAATACGCAGAAGAACTCAAGTAGTGGATGCTACCCAACGAATAGGCACACTCAAGTGGCAATGGGCAGGACATATCTGTCGAAGAGACGACGGTCGATGGGGAAGAAAAGTATTGGAATGGCGCCCAAGAACTGGCAAACGAAGCATTGGCCGACCCCCTACAAGATGGACCGACGATATAAGAAGAATTGCGGGAGTGACCTGGATGCGGAAGGCGGAGGACCGAAGAGGATGGAGACTCATGCGGGAGGCCTACGTTCAACAGTGGACGGACACAGGCTGATGATGATGATGATGAAGAAAGATTAGTTGCCTTCGTAGCCCCTAGCTTATTCGACGCCCCGGGGCACCGACCCACTTCGCCACCCCCTAAAACCGGCACTGTATCTTTCCATCTGAATAAAAAAAATCTAGAATGTATTGAAAGGGATAAAGAAGCAAGCATCGTATTATGATAAATCGCTAAAAATTGATACTCCTTTCAAAAAAATTCTGCGGATCCAATCTCAGATCTATAATCCGTCTTTTTTCCGTAGGGGGCGAAATAATCTCCTATTCGCGGCAGGTAAAAATGCAGTTCATGTACGAGCTCCCAACTCCGATCTCCTACTTTCGAGAGAGTGGAAACAGCTGATCGAACAAAAGCTGGTAAAAGGCCCCTCTGGAATACGACCATGCGAAGTCGAGAAAAATTTGCGAATCGAGGCATAGACGTATTATTCGTTTATGGCGGATCAGCTAGTTCAAAAATGAAATCATTTTACGAGAGTAATTAACAATACGCAATTCTTGCAAAAAAAATGGTTCTAGCTTAGTGGATTTAATTGTAGTAAAACATGCATCATTTACAGGCTTTCGTCAAGTATGGAAATGCATAAGTGATGTTACACTTCATAGGCAAGCGCGTGACCAATTATGCAATCATGTACTGCGGTATTTAACCCTTTCGCATCGGTAGCCGACATATGCCGTCTAAGATTCCCCTACCGGTTACATCGGTAGCCGTGATATATCGTTTTGCTAATTTCATAGAATAGTTTTTATGCATCATCTGATAGCTAAAAGATACAAGAACCAGAGTACATTTATGCTTCAAATAATAGTTTTATAACTGACAGTTTAATTTGTATTCCGCCGAGCCGTAATGAAAGGGTTAAGAACAATAAAAAATATTTTCCAAAAGGACGAGTTTTAAATAAAAAATAACTCATGACAATAGAAATTTTTTTTATATAAACTGATATCAGCATGATATAGCTCTTTTAGGCTGATGCCGAAAGGCCTCGAAAAACGATTTTTCGTCTGTTATTTTTTGTTCGCTCGCCTGACATGCACATTAATGACGTTAGTCTTAATTTTACATAAAAATACACGGCGTTTGCATACGCCATTTTATTTGTTTTGACACTGCTATATTTCATGTTGTTCAATTGTTAACTTAGTTTGTGACAGTTCCCGTCCGACCGAGGCCCACGATACCACATGTCAAAGTCGGTCTGGGAAACCGAAGTGTATATTGGAAATAAACGCGAATTGTGCTTCGAAAAAAAGTTATTTACTTTGCGACCTGCTCCTGCATTCTTCCTCCACGCGGACCTACGACGACCCCGCGACTGTTGTCGCCTTTTTAAAGATGGGGGTTGACAAAATATTAATGAACTGAATAATCTATAAGCGAAGAAAAATAACATAACTCGATTGCAGTGCCGTTAATATTAAAGGTATATTCTTTACTTCATCATCATCATCAACATCTGCTACCCTAACCGGAGCAAATGGTCAATATAAACTGCTGCTACTAAGTTCTGTTCAGCCGTCATGGTTCTGGCCTCATCCTAAGTCAGTTCTGCCTAACAAGCACATTTTTCGCTTACAAATAATAAACCAAGATTTATGGCCATACTATTATAAATGATGTTGACATCAGCATGATGTAGCCCTTGCTAGCTGGTACCGAAAACCTCGACATACAATCATTGGTCTCTTATATCTGTTCGCTTGTCATACATTTATGTGTCGCCATGTTGGCATTTTTGGACAAGTCCGCTCACGGGTGAGTTAGTTATATACACACGGGATCGGCTCTCGCCCGCTCGTGGCGCGGGCGAGAGCCGATCCCAATCCCGGTCACAGTATTACGATTGATCGGGAAACCAAGTTTTAACGTAAATATATGGCAATGTGTTTCTGAAATAAATAAAAATGTCTGTGTTATCAATCTGCTCCCAATACTGCCGTCACGCGACGGAATAACAACCTTTTTGAGAGAGAGAGGAGGATGTTAATACAAACACAGACACATAGCATATTTATTTTATAAATTTATCAGAGAAAATGAAACAATAAAGTGAGATTCAAACCGCAGACAGTTTTTTTGCACTCGCGTTGGCCACTGCGCCATTTCATCACAACGCTATACGTTTCGTCGATTCTCTCGACCTAACCCAGCACAATTAGAGCCGACGCAACCCGACTGTCGTCCATTTACAGCGACATCTTTTTCGTTTAGTTTTTGCAGCAGTGTGATGCGTTTGGAATCGAATTCGGTTTGCCGTTTTAACGATCGGCGAATCCGAAGCGGGCGCCGCAGTCGGAAACGGTGCTCCGCAAAATATTGCATAATGCCAGAGTGGGGGACTGGAGGGGGAGGGAGGAATTTGCACAATGCAGTTCACATTCAGCGATGCACTTTTTTTTCGATTAGTGCTATTTCGGTCAAATTTAAAACAGGACTTATTAGGTGTTATTTGATTATTTCCACATTGCAACAGAGGACAATAAAACATCTTCGATGACGCGCTTATTTATTATTAATTGATATCAGCATGACGTAGCCCTTGCTGACTGGTACCGAAAACGTCGATATACAATCTTTCGTCTCTAATTTGTTATCGCTTGTCGTACATGTATGTGTCGCCATATTGGCATTATGGACAAGTCTGGTCACAGGTGTGGCGTTAGTTATATAGATCGCCGCTTGTGGCGCTGGGGCGACAGCCCATCACGAGCGCGCTCAGTTGTGTGCCGACGGCCGAGAAGGTCGTATTATGGCCGGCACGGCATGTTGTTCCGCTTGGGCCGGAATTTTGTAAAGTTATCGAAATATATATATGTCAATGTGCTTCAGAAAAAGTCTGTGTGTTATTAATCTGCTCCTCATCCTGCCACCACGCGACTGAATAACTACCTTTTAAAAGAGAGGAGGATGTTAAATGTTTCTCATCCCTTGTCAGCTCTGTCTCCCGCAGCTCCGCCGACTACATTATATGCATAATTTCTGACGGCCTTCCACAGACTGCGTGAGCCCAATGGCTTGAAAAAAAGGCAGCTGTTTATACCTCTCATGCGAGTGATAAAAAAAACGAGCGTTAAAAATATAATTTTTATGAATTTATAAAACATTTTTTAAAATCCTGAAACGTCTATTTTTGATAGATTTTTCAGCCTCACGAGACACCGGTCACGTGTCAATGGAAACTCTATCCCGTCTTCCTTTTATTTGTGAACTTGTTTCATAACATTGTAAGAGACCCCCGCACCCGCGCACACGTGTCCCGTCTCGTGTTTCTCAGAACGTGTAGTACTTTTGCTCTCGTCCCTCTCTTCTCATCTCCTCTCGTCTCTTTCCTCTCATCTTCAGAAGAAAGACTTTCTTCCTAGAGGGCGTCTAATCCGCTTTGATATTTACTCGGTTGTTTCCGAACGTGCTCCCTTCAGCAGACATCAAGAGAGACCTCTTTATACAACGTAATACATCTTTCAAGAGTTCAATATATATTATTCCTACGTAGAACAAGCAGATACTATTACTCAGGCTTTTTTTACGCGATTTTTTGGACGGCACCGTAACTTTTTTTACGCGTTTTACTAATTTACTTAGTAGCTTTTTAAGCGATATTTTGGTTGTGAAATATTATTAGACGAATTTTCACGATAAGGTCGAAGGACACATATATACATACAGTATTACTATATATAAATTGATCTTAGATTTTCAAATAGCGGAATATGTGTGCAACGTGAGCTAAGTATTCACGATCAAAATAAAGTGCTGACTTTTTTTTTAATTTGTTCAGCATTCATTTTGAGATCGTAACTTTGTAACTCGTAGCCTTTCTCAATCCATCACTTGTTAAGAGATAACTGAGCTGCGATAGTACTTTATAAGTGGTCAAAACCATATTATGTAGGAGAGGGGGGTAGGGGTGTCTATCAGTCCTCCCCCTCTCTTATCATTCCCTGATAAACACACCCCTAAAAAAACCTGTCACAACAAATAAAATAGCGTATGCAAGCGCCGTGTAATTTTATATAAAATTAAAACTAACATTATTGGATATGTATGTCTGGCGAGCGAACAAAAATAAGAAACAAAATATCGTTTTTCGAGGCTTTTCGGCACAAGATTGACGACTGCACAAGCTATATGCACACCATATTTAAAAATAAAAAAAAACACCAATAAAGAAAGAATATCAGAATGTTTTAAATTATTAATTTTGCCATGGAAAACATCCAGTAATACTCGTATATTACAATACAATAAGAGGTCATTTACTTCGACGAATAAAAGCTGAGATATGTGCGCAGTTACTATTCTCAGCAATACTAAGCTGTTTTAATATATATATATATTAAGTATTTTCCAAATAGAAAATGAAATAAGTGATGCGTAACAACTTTCACGTAAACGTAGATAAGGTATAAAACCAATTATTGATTCTTACACACACTCTTTTCCATCACTTTACCGCATTGTTCTGTTATCAGTTGTTATCGCCCGAGGAGTTCATAAATATCCAAGTTACCTGTAACAAAAAAAAACATAATAATTAGTCATCAAACCATTAAACAATAACAGCACTTGTCAATTACAACTGAAAGTCCATAGGCAAATAAAAAAGTATATTATCAAATAATCTTTCATTTATATTTGATATTATAGAATTCCACCAATTATTGATCAATCAAATCATTAAAAAAAATAAAGAAAGTACAACACAATGCACAATATAAATTGCGATAAATTAAAGTTTGATGAACTTGTTTGAATAATATTTATAAGCTATGGAAACCTTGACTGGCGGACGTGGAAATCCCTGAACAAATTAAGAACCGGAGTTGGTAGACCAAAGGACAACTTCGAGCGGTGGAAAATGCTTAGAGAGCGTCGGACTAAGCATAAAACGATCTAATTTGACATGCTCGTATCAGTAAAAAAAAGATTCGAATTCTATTATAGCTAGTTTCTTCGTCGCTGGATCGAAACCGAGAGACTCCGACTCTGGCAACAAATCACATCAAAAGATTTCATTACCCCCAAAGGAAAGCCTTCCATCTGGCAAGAACCTTGACTGGCGGACATGGAAATCCCTGAACATATTAATAACCGGAGTTGGTAGAACAAAGGACAACTTCGAGCGGTTGGGGGTGCTTCGACAGGGAAATTCACAACTGAGATCCTGCCCCATGTGCCCGACTAGCTGCACATCCCAAGACCTAATGCTGGCTAGCACACGGATATGCGATGTTACCAGATATTAGGCGGAAATAATTTGACGCTGCCGACAAGAAGAAGAAGAAGAAGAGTTTTCAGAGTGTTTAATGTTAAAACAAGTTGGGAAGTATTTATCTACTTAATATTTTTAAATAATCTCAAAGTTATTGCTAAACTTTTAAGCAATGAGAGTATTTCTAACATACGTAGTTTCATTCAATTTAGTAAGGATATCTCTCTTTGTACTCCAATGTCCTCCTCTCTCTCAAAAGATTGTTATTCAGTCGCGTGATGGCAGGATTAGGAGCAGATTGATAACACAGACTTTTTCAGAAACACATTGACATACATTTACGATAAAACATTACAAATTTAGGGCTCGACCTAGTAACAGCATTAGGCCGAGCCACAATACAATATGCTCTCGCCGACGGGCGGGACCCGAATGGCGTCATGGGCTGTCACACCGGCGCCACAGTATATATAACTAGTCCCAATATGGTAGACACATAAATGTATGACAAGCGAACAGAAATAAGAGACGAAAGATTGCATATCGATGTTTTCGGACCAGTCAGCAAGGGCTATAGCATGCCGATCTCAATATAAAAATAAAAGTATTATTCAAAGTAATAAATCATTGATTCATCACATATTAAGATTTAAAAAGCATATCTACCTGCGTAATTAATTATTTGTGTCAAATGCTCCGAATATTTAATGATAAAACTGAAATTCATTCTTTGAGGGTGGAGTACTCTAATGTAACTGTAATTATTTATCGACGCGTCACACGTTGCGGGATCCATTAATGTAATTGCAATGCTGTGAAGTACATGCATCCGAGTAATGATGTCTTAATTTGAATTTAATGGATCACGAGACTGCGCATTCAGGTGACAGCACAATTTCATTAGTATTATTATATATTTCAGTAATATACGCTAATTGCTAGCCGTTTTATTCTTCATATAACAATACGTCTTATTTTTTTATGTAAACGAATGCAGGAGAGCACAGCCAGTCAAGACCAGTGCACTCTATGACGCTGCATGCGGGAAACGTGTGTTGTGTTTGTGTGTGGGTTGGGGGGATTTTAAGTGTATATTTATATCTGTTTCTTGAAGAGATCCAGATTGGAGGAAGGAGCTGGAAGAGCATTCCAAAGGAACTAAATTACGTAAAATTTAAAACGAAATTAAAGAAGGAACTTTGGAAGCTGCCATTAACCGTGTATGGATGTTCGGCAAGTGTAAGACGAGTTTGTCGGTTGTGGGTGGGTGCAGGAGGAATTACTACTTAAGTTCCGAAGAGCAGCGACCGTGGTAATAACGGTAGAAAAGACTAAGTGAACCAATCTTACGCCTGTGTTCCATTGATTGCATGTTAGACGTAAGAGTGTCATTGTTTTTTAAACGAATTGGTCTTCTTTGAACTGAGTCAATTAATTTAGAAGGTATTTTGGGGCTCCCATCTAAAGGTGACTGCCGTATTCAAGGATAGGTTATTAATTATGATTTAAGCAAAAATCGCCTTTCTTTAACCATTTTGAATATATTTCAGTTTTACGTCAGTGGAATAGTTATATAATAAACAATTTAAGTTGCTTAAGAGGCTGTAGTTTACCAATTATTTAGAAAATATTACTGAACCTACATAACTAATGAAGCGAAGAGCGTCGATTTAAAAATAATTGTGTGCAGTGATGTAAATACACGCGTAATAATGGTAGAAACGTGCCGTCATGTCAATTTACATAACATTATTATTAACATCCTCCTCTCATTAAAAGGTGTTATTCAGTCGCGTGATGGCAGGATTAGAAGCAGATTAATAACACACAGATTTTTGCAGAAGCACATTGACATATATTTACGATAAACTTTACAAACTTATGGCTCGACCTAGTCACAGAATTCAGGCCGAGCCACAATACAATATGCTCTCGCCGACTGGTGGCACACGACTGACACGCTCGTGATGGCTCTCGCCTAGCGCCGCAAGCGGCATTCTATATAACTAGTCCCAAATTGCAATACGGCGGACACATTCATATACGACAAGCGAAAGAAATGAGAGACGAAAGATTGTAGATCGAGGTTTTCGGTACCAGTCAGCAAGTGCTCTATCATGTTGATGTCAGTCACAATTAATCAAATCATAGAGACATTGACATTGTCTTTCATTGACAGAATAAATTTATTACACATATAAAATGAGACGCACGGGAAATCAACATAATTACACTATCGAGAAATGTTTCACTATGGACGTAACTCTGCGATTTTTATTACACCAATATAAAGCTGGAATTGCAAAGAAAGTTTTATGTATACGTTTATCCAGGCTACCGACAGTGACACAATGCCCGTTTTCCATTTTATTTTATTGGCTGATAAAACTTACTATTTTCCACACAAGACATTTCTTCTAAGACACGAAGTAAAACTGCAGACGGCCGAGTCATCATAATAACAAGTTTCATACAATGCGTCAAAGTTGCTGTAATGAAATGCCGTTTTATTGTTGGGTATGCTATAACAATGTAGCTAATAAT